>CM067845.1:204428268-205028268 GCA_034509565.1 Triticum monococcum
CCATCTTTGATTAATGAGCTAGTCTAGTAGAGGCATACTAGTGACACTCTGTTTGTCTATGTATTCACACATGTATTATGTTTCCGGTTAATACAATTCTAGCATGAATAATAAACATTTATCATGATATAAGGAAATAAATAATAACTTTATTATTGCCTCTAGGGCATATTTCCTTCAGTCTCCCACTTGCACTAGAGTCAATAATCTAGATTACCCAGTAATGATTCTAACACCCATCGAGCCTTGGTACTGATCATGTTTTGCTCGTGGAAGAGGCTTAGTCAACGGGTCTGCAACATTCAGATCCGTATGTATCTTGCAAATCTCTATGTCTCCCACCTGGACTAGATCCCGGATGGAATTGAAGCGTCTCTTGATGTGTTTGGTTCTCTTGTGAAATCTGGATTCCTTTGCAAAAGCAATTGCACCAGTATTGTCACAAAAGATTTTCATTGGACCCGATGCACTAGGTATGACACCTAGATCGGATATGAACTCCTTCATCCAGACTCCTTCGTTCGCTGCTTCTGAAGCAGCTATGTACTCCGCTTCACATGTAGATCCCGCTATGATGCTTTGTTTAGAACTGCACCAACTGACAGCTCCACCGTTTAAAGTAAACACGTATCCGGTTTGCGATTTAGAATCGTCCAGATCAGTGTCAAAGCTTGCATCAACGTAACCTCTTACGGTGAGCTCTTTGTCACCTCCATACACGAGAAACATATCCTTAGTCCTTTTCAGGTATTTCAGGATGTTCTTGACCGATGTCCAGTGATCCACTCCTGGATTACTTTGGTACCTCCCTGCTAAACTTATAGCAAGGCACACATCAGGTCTGGTACACAGCATTGCATACATGATACAGCCTATGGCTGAAGCATAGGGAGCATCTTTCATTTTTTTCTCTATCTTCTGCAGTGGTCGGGCATTGAGTCTGACTCAACTTCACACCTTGTAACACAGGCAAGAACCCTTTCTTTGCTTGATCCATTTTGAACTTCTTCAAAATCTTGTCAAGGTATGTGCTTTGTGAAAGTCCAATTAAGCGTCTTGATCTATCTCTATAGATCTTTATGCCTAATATGTAAGCAGCTTCCCCGAGGTCTTTCATCGAAAAACTTTTATTCAAGTATCCCTTTATGCTATCCAGAAATTCTATATCATTTCCAATCAGCAATATGTCATCCACATATAATATCAGAAATGCTACAGAGCTCCCACTCACTTTCTTGTAAATACAGGCTTCTCCAAAAGTCTGTATAAAACCAAATGCTTTGATCACACTATCAAAGCGTTTATTCCAACACCGAGAGGCTTGCACCAGTCCATAAATGGATCGCTGGAGCTTGCACACTTTGTTAGCTCCCTTCGGATCGATAAAACCTTCCAGTTGCATCATATACAACTCTTCTTCCAGAAATCCATTCAGGAATGCAGTTTTGACATCCATCTGCCAAATTTCATAATCATAAAATGCGGCAATTGCTAACATGATTCTGACAGACTTAAGCATCGCTACGGGTGAGAAGGTCTCATCATAGTCAACCCCTTGAACTTGTCGAAAACCTTTTGCGACAATTCGAGCTTTATAGACAGTAATATTACCGTCAGCGTCAGTCTTTTTCTTGAAGATCCATTTATTCTCAACTGCTTGCCGATCATCGGGCAAGTCAACCAAAGTCCATACTTTGTTCTCATACATGGATCCCATCTCAGATTTCATGGCTTCAAGCCACTTTGCGGAATCTGGGCTCACCATCGCTTCTTCATAGTTCGTAGGTTCATCATGATCTAGTAGCATGACTTCCAGAATTGGATTACCGTACCACTCTGGTGCGGATCTCACTCTGGTTGATCTACGTGGTTCAGTAGTATCTTGTCCTGAAGTTTCATGATCATCATCATTAGCTTCCTCACTAATTGGTATAGGTGTCGCAGAAACAGTTTTCTGTGATGTACTATTTTCCAATAAGGGAGCAGGTACAGTTACCTTGTCAAGTTCTACTTTCCTCCCACTCACTTCTTTCGAGAGAAACTCCTTCTCTAGAAATGATCCATTCTTAGCAACGAATGTCTTGCTTTCGGATCTGTGATAGAAGGTGTACCCAACAGTCTCCTTTGGGTATCCTATGAAGACACATTTCTCCGCTTTGGGTTCGAGCTTATCAGGTTGAAGCTTTTTCACATAAGCATCGCAGCCCCAAACTTTAAGAAACGACAACTTTGGTTTCTTGCCAAACCATAGTTCATAAGGCGTCGTCTCAACGGATTTTGGTGGTGTCCTATTTAACGTGAATGCGGCCGTCTCTAAAGCATAACCCCAAAATGATAGCGGTAAATCAGTAAGAGACATCATAGATCGCACCATATCTAGTAAAGTACGATTACGACGTTCGGACACACCATTACGCTGTGGTGTTCCGGGTGGCGTGAGTTGCGAAACTATTCCACAATTTTTCAAATGTATACCAAACTCGTAACTCAAATATTCTCCTCCACGATCAGATCGTAGAAACTTTATTTTCTTGTTACGATGATTTTCAACTTCACTCTGAAATTCTTTGAACTTTTCAAATGTTTCAGACTTGTGTTTCATTAAGTAGATATATCCATATCTACTTAAATCATCTGTGAAGGTGAGAAAATAACGATATCCGCCACGAGCCTCAATATTCATCGGACCACATACATCGGTATGTATGATTTCCAACAGATCTGTTGCTCTCTCCATAGTACCAGAGAACGGTGTTTTAGTCATCTTGCCTATGAGGCACGGTTCGCAAGTACCAAGTGATTCATAATCAAGTGGTTCCAAAAACCCATCAGTATGGAGTTTCTTCATGCGCTTTACACCGATATGACCTAAATGGCAGTGCCACAAATAAGTTGCACTATCATTATCAACTCTGCATCTTTTGGTTTCAACATTATGAATATGTGTATCACTACTATCGAGATTCATCAAAAATAGACCACTCTTCAAAGGTGCATGACCATAAAAGATATTACTCATATAAATAGAACAACCATTATTCTCTGATTTAAATGAATAACCGTCTCGCATTAAACAAGATCCAGATATAATGTTCATGCTCAATGCTGGCACCAAATAACAATTATTTAGGTCTAATATTAATCCCGAAGGTAGATGTAGAGGTAGCGTGCCGACCGCGATCACATCGACTTTGGAACCGTTTCCCACGCGCATCGTCACCTCGTCCTTTGCTAGTGTCCGCTTATTCCGTAGTCCCTGTTTCGAGTTGCAAATATTAGCAACAGAACCAGTATCAAATACCCAGGTGCTACTGCGAGCTCTAGTAAGGTACACATCAATAACATGTATATCACATATACCTTTGTTCACCTTGCCATCCTTCTTATCCGCCAAATACTTGGGGCAGTTCCGCTTCCAGTGACCAGTCTGCTTGCAGTAGAAGCACTCAGTTTCAGGCTTAGGTCCAGACTTGGGTTTCTTCTCCTGAGCAGCAACTTGCTTGCTGTTCTTCTTGAAGTTCCCCTTCTTCTTCCCTTTGCCCTTTTTCTTGAAACTAGTGGTCTTGTTGACCATCAACACTTGATGCTCCTTCTTGATTTCTACCTCCGCAGCTTTCAGCATTGCGAAGAGCTCGGGAATAGTCTTGTTCATCCCTTGCATATTATAGTTCATCACAAAGCACTTGTAGCTTGGTGGCAGTGATTGGAGAATTCTGTCAATGACACAATCATCCGGAAGATTAACTCCCAATTGAATCAAGTGATTATTATACCCAGACATCTTGAGTATATGCTCATTGACAGAACTGTTCTCCTCCATCTTGCAGCTATAGAACTTATTGGAGACTTCATATATCTCAATCCGGGCATTTGCTTGAAATATTAACTTCAACTCCTGGAACATCTCATATGCTCCATGACGTTCAAAACGTCGTTGAAGTCCCGATTCTAAGCCGTAAAGCATGGCACACTGAACTATCGAGTAGTCATCAGCTTTGCTCTGCCAGACGTTCATAACATCTGGTGTTGCTCCAGCAGCAGGCCTGGCACCCAGCGGTGCTTCCAGGACGTAATTCTTCTGTGCAGCAATGAGGATAATCCTCAAGTTACGGACCCAGTCCGTGTAATTGCTACCATCATCTTTCAACTTTGCTTTCTCAAGGAACGCATTAAAATTCAACGGAACAATAGCACGAGCCATCTATCTACAATCAACATAAACAAGCAAGATACTATCAGGTACTAAGTTCATGATAAGTTTAAGTTCAGTTAATCAAATTACTTAAGAACTCCCACTTAGATAGACATCCCTCTAATCCTCTAAGTGATCACGTGATCCAAATCAACTAAACCATAACCGAACATCACGTGAGATGGAGTAGTTTTCAATGGTGAACATCGTTATGTTGATCATATCTACTATATGATTCACGCTCGACCTTTCGGTCTCCGTGTTCCGAGGCCATATCTGCATATGCTAGGCTCGTCAAGTTTAACCTGAGTATTCTGCGTGTGCAAAACTGGCTTGCACCCGTTGTAGATGGACGTAGAGCTTATCACACCCGCTCATCGCGTGGTGTCTGGGCACGACGAACTTTGGCAACGGTGCATACTCAGGGAGAACACTTCTTGATAATTTAGTGAGAGATCATCTTATAATGCTATCGTCAATCAAAGCAAGATAAGATGCATAAAAGGATAAACATCACATGCAATCAATATAAGTGATATGATATGGCCATCATCATCTTGTGCTTGTGATCTCCATCTCCGAAGCACCGTCATGATCACCATCGTCACCGGCACGACACCTTGATCTCCATCGTAGCATCGTTGTCGTCTCGCCAATCTTATGCTTCCACGACTATCACTACCGCTTAGTAATAAAGTAAAGCATTACATCGCGATTGCATTGCATACAATAAAGCGACAACCATATGGCTCCTGCCAGTTGCCGATAACTTGGTTACAAAACATGGTCATCTCATACAATAAAATTTAGCATCATGCCTTGACCATATCACATCACAACATGCCCTGCAAAAACAAGTTAGACGTCCTCTACTTTGTTGTTGCATGTTTTACGTGGCTGCTACGGGCTTAAACAAGAACTCATCTCACCTACGCATCAAAACCACAACGATAGTTTGTCAAATAGACTCCGTTTTAACCTTCTCAAGGACCGGGCGTAGCCACACTCGGTTCAACTAAAGTTGGAGAGACATTCGCCCGCAAGCCATCTATGTGCAAAGCACGTCGAGGGAACCGGTCTCGCGTAAGCGTACGCGTAATGTTGGTCCGGGTCGTCTCGTCCAACAATACCGCTGAACGAAAGTATGACATGCTGGTAGGCAGTATGACTTGTATCGCCCACAACTCACTTGTGTTCTACTCGTGCAAATAACATCAAACCATAAAACCTAGGCTCGGATGCCACTGTTGGGGAACGTAGTAATTTTAAAAAATTTCCTACGCACACGCAAGATCATGGTGATGCATAGCAACAAGAGGGAAGAGTGTTGTCTACGTACCAACGCAGACCGACTGCGGAAGCGATCACACAACATAGAGGAAGTAGTCGTACGTCTTCCCGATCCGACCGATCCAAGCACCGTTACTCCGGCACCTCCGAGTTCTTAGCACACGTTCAGCTCGATGACGATCCTTGGGCTCCGATCCAGCAAAGCGTCGAGGAAGAGTTCCGTCAGCACGACGGCGTGGTGGTGATCTTGATGTACTACCGACACAGGGCTTCGCCTAAGCACTGCAACAATATGATCGATGTGGAATTTGGTGGCAGTGGGCACCGCACACGGCTAAGGAACGATCACCAAGGATCAACTTGTGTGTCTAGAGGTGCCCTCTGCCCCCGCATATAAAGGATCCAAGGGGGAGGGCTGGCCGGCCAAGGAGGAGGGCGCAGGAGGAGTCCTACTCCTACCGGGAGTAGGACTCCCCCCCCCCCTCAATCCTATTCCTAATAGGATTCTGAGAGAGAGAGAGAGAGAGAGAGAGAGAGAGAGAGAGAGAGAGAAAGAGAGAGAGAAGGGGGCCGGCCACCTCTCCTAGTCCTAATAGGACTAGGGGAGGGGGGAGGCGCGCAGCCCACCTTGGGCTGCCCCTTTCACCTTTCCACCAAGGCCCAATAAGGCTCATATGGTTCCCGGGGGGTTCCGGTAACCTCCCGATACTCCGGTAAAATCCCGATTTCACCCGGAACACTTCCGATATCCAAATACAGGCTTCCAATATATCAATCTTTATGTCTCGACCATTTTGAGACTCCTCGTCATGTCCGTGATCACATCCGGGACTCCGAACTACCTTCGGTACATCAAAATGCATAAACTCATAATAACTGTCATCGTAACGTTAAGCGTGCGGACCCTACGGTTCGTTAACAATGTAGACATGACCGAGACACGTCTCCGGTCAATAACCAATAGCGGGACCTGGATGCCCATATTGGCTCCTACATATTCTACGAAGATCTTTATCGGTCAGACCGCATAACAACATACGTTGTTCCCTTTGTCATCGGTATGTTACTTGCCCGAGATTCGATCGTCGGTATCCAATACCTAGTTCAATCTCGTTACTGGCAAGTCTCTTTACTCGTTCCGTAATACATCATCTCACAACTAACATCTTAGTTATAATGCTTGCAAGGCTTATGTGATGTGTATTACCGAGAGGGCCCAGAGATACCTCTCCGACAATCGGAGTGACAAATCCTATTCTCGAAATACGCCAACCCAACATCTACCATTGGAAACACCTGTAGTACTCCTTTATAATCACCCAGTTATGTTGTGACGTTTGGTAGCACCCAAAGTGTTCCTCCGGCAAACGGGAGTTGCATAATCTCATAGTCATAGGAACATGTATAAGTCATGAAGAAAGCAATAGCAACATACTAAACGATCGGGTGCTAAGCTAATGGAATGGGTCATGTCAATCAGATCATTCAACTAATGATGTGACCTCGTTAATCAAATAACAACTCCTTGTTCATGGTTAGGAAACTTAACCATCTTTGATTAACGAGCTAGTCTAGTAGAGGCATACTAGTGACACTCTGTTTGTCTATGTATTCACACATGTATTATGTTTCCGATTAATACAATTCTAGCATGAATAATAAACATTTATCATGATATAAGGAAATAAATAATAACTTTATTATTGCCTCTAGGGCATATTTCCTTCAAAAGCACACTCTAGATTTTTTTTCGCTCTAGTTTTTTTGGCGCTCTTTTTTTTGCGCTCCTCTTTTTTGCGAAAAATCACTATAATGGAGAGTGTCTCAAAACTCTTCCCAGGTCAAACTGATAGGATGGGCACGGAATTTTTTTTACTATTTTTTTCAGAAATCAGAGCAGCAACGACGAAAAATGCGACAAAAAATCACTATGATGGCACGTGGCTCAAAAGACTCGGAAAAGCCTAAAAATAGGATAGGGAAAAAATATTTCCGGTCACCGAATTTTTGGCCTAAAAACTGCCCGGGGGTCTCCAGAAACGGAAATTAGATGGATCTCAAAAACAAACCTTATATGAAAGGAACTCGGATTGGTGGTGGATATATGCTGGTAGGATATGGCAGCGATGTTTGTATATGGCAGCGATGGTGGTAGCGGTGGTGGTATATGGATATGGATTGGTGGTATATGGATACGGATTGGTGGTGGTATATGGATATGGATCGGTGATGGATAAGTGGTGGTGGTAGATGGCAGGGGCGATGATGATGGTGCTGCAGCGGTGTGACAACTTATGACCAGAACTCGAAACTCTAAAAGACTAGACACTAAGACCAGCAACTAGACACGACGATGCAACCACAAATTCAACAAAGCAAAAAACACTAAAAAGATTATGCAAAGGCTCAGATTGGTTTGGATATGATGAACTAACCCTAATTTTTTGTGTGGCTTTTTTGTGGACTATAGGTATGAAGAACAGACTCGATCTAAACTACAAAAAACTGTAAAATCTCACCGAGCAACCTGAAAATCTGACACCACTTGATAGAGGCAAAGGTGTCCCGTCTTTCGATGAGATGGTGGCTATCATTTTGGAGGAAGTCGACTTTGACGATCCGACTACGAACGTGCGAGGTCATCGCGCCTGAGCAATCGCTAAACCAACTCCGAGAGGTTATTGACCACGCAGCAGCACGATCAACCTGACCACAAAGGTCTGTTTTCTTTAGGCAAACGAAGAACAAGCAAGAAACTAAGATTGCAATCTGGATATTGCGAATATAAGAGGAAAGCTTTATTGATCAAGGTGGGGTTCTGTATATATGAAGTGGCATCTAGAATATGCAATCTGGATATTGCGCAGCACCTAGAATAGCCTCTGGACGAAATTTATGAAGTGGTATCTTGTATATTTCGTCCAAGACTTCATGCACTCATTATGGTGACTTCTGTTGGGTAACATAGTAATTTTAAAAAAATTCCTACGCACACGCAAGATCATGGTGAAGCACAGCAACAAGAGGGGAGAGTATCATCTACGTACCCTCATAGACCGTAAGCGGAAGCGTTATGAGAACGCGGTTGATGTAGGTGTATGTATTCACGATCCGACCGATCCAAGTACCGAATGCACGGCACCTCCGAGTTCAGCACACATTCAGCTCGATGACGTCCCATGAACTCCGATCCACTAGAGCTTCACGGGAGAGTTCCATCAGCATGATGGAGTGATGATGGTGATGATGTTGCTACCGAAGCAGGGCTTCGCCTAAGTACCGCTATGATATGATCGAGGTGCATTATGGTGGAGGGGGCACTGCACACGGCTTGGAACAATCAACTTGTGTGTCCTAGGGTGCCCCCTTGCCCTCGTATATAAAGGAGTAAGGGGGAGGCCGGCCGGCCCTTGCAGGGCGCGCCAGGAGGAGGAGTCCTCCTCCTAGTAGGAGTAGGACTCCCCTTTCCTACTCCTACTAGGAGGGCGAAAGGAAGGAGGAGAGGGAGAAGGAATGAGAGGGGGGAAAGGAGGAAAGGGGGGCGGCCCCCTAGTCCAATTCGGTTTAGGCTAGGGGGGCCGCGCGCCCTGCCTCCTCTCTTCCACCACTTGGCCCATGAGGCCCAATACCTCTTCCCCGTATTCCCGTAACTCCTCGGTAGTTCCAAAAATACCCGAATCAATCGGAACATTTACGATGTCCGAATATAGTCGTACAATATATCGATCTTTACATCTCGACCATTTCAAGACTCCTCGTCATGTCCCCGATCTCATCCGGGACTCTGAACTACCTTCGGCACATCAAATCACATAAACTCATAATACCGATCGTCATCGAACGTTAAGCGTGCGGACCCTATGGGTTTGAGAACTATGTAGACATAACTAAGACACGTCTCCGATCAATAACCAATAGCAGAACCTCGATGTTCATATTGGCTCCTACATATTCTACGAATATCTTTATCGGTCAAACCGCATAACAACATACGTTGTTCCCTTTGTCATCGGTATATTACTTGCCCGAGATTCGATCGTCGGTATCTCAATACCTAGCTCAATCTTGTTACCGGCAAGTCTGTTTACTCGTTCCGTAATGCATTATCCCGCAACTAACTCGTTAGTTGCATTGCTTGCAAGGCTTATAGTGATGTGCATTACCGAGAGGGCCCAGAGATACCTCGCCGACAATCGGAGTGACAATCCTAATCTCGATCTACGCCAACTCAACAAGTACCATCGGAGACACCTATAGAGCACCTTTATAATCAACCAGTTACGTTCTGACGTTTGGTAGCACACAAAGTGTTCCTTTGGTAATCGGGAGTTGCATAATCTCATAGTCATAGGAACATGTATAAGTCATGAAGAAAGCAATGGTAGTAAACTAAAACGATCAAGTGCTAAGCCAACGGAATGGGTCAAGTCAATCACATCATTCTCCTAATGATGTGATCCCATTTATCAAATGACAACTCATGTCTATGGTTAGGAAACATAACCATCTTTGATTAACGAGCTAGTCAAGTAGAGGCATACTAGTGACACTCTGTTTGTCTATGTATCACACATGTATTATGTTTCTGGTTAATACAATTCTAGCATGAATAATAAACATTTATCATGAAATAAGGAAACAAATAATAACTTTATTATTGCCTCTAGGGCATATTTCCTTCAATCTCCCACTTGCACTAGAGTTAATAATCCAGATTACACAGTAATGATTCTAACAGCCATGGAGCCTTGGTGTTGATCATGTTTTGCTTGTGAGAGAGGCTTAGTCAATGGGTCTGCAACATTCAGATCCGTATGTATCTTGCAAATCCCTATGTCTCCCACCTGGACTTGATCGCGGATGGAATTGAAGCGTCTGTTGATGTGTTTGGTTCTCTTGTGAAATCTGGATTCCTTTGCCAAGGCAATTGCATCAGTATTGTCACAAAAGATTTTCATTGGACCCGATGCACTAGGTATGACACCTAGATCGGATATGAACTCCTTCATCCAGACTCCTTCATTTGCTGCTTCCGAAGCAGCTATGTACTTCGCTTCACATGTAGATCCCACCATGACGCTTTCTTTAGAACTACTCCAACTGACAGCTCCACCGTTCAATATAAACACGTATCCAGTTTGCGATTTAGAACCATCCGGATCAGTGTCAAAGCTTGCATCGACATAACCATTTACGACGAGCTCTTTGTCGCCTCCATAAACAAGAAACATATCCTTAGTCCTTTTCAGGTATTTCAGGATGTTCTTGACCGTTGTCCAGTGATCCACTCCTGGATTACTTTGGTACCTCCCTGCTAAACTAATAGCAAGGCACACATCAGGTCTGCTACACAGCATTGCATACATGATAGAGCCTGTGGCTGAAGCATAGGGAACACTTTTCATTTTCTATCTATCTTCTGTAGTGGTCGGGCATTGAGTCTTACTCAACTTCACACCTTGTAACACAGGCAAGAACCATTTCTTATCTTGATCCATTTTAAACTTCTTCAAAACTTTATCGAGGTATGTGCTTTGTGAAAGTCCAATTAAGCGTCTTGATCTATCTCTATAGATCTTGATGCCCAATATATAAGCAGCTTCACCGAGGTCTTTCATTGAAAAACTCTTATTCAAGTATCCTTTTATGCTATCTAGAAATTCTATATCATTTCCAATCAAAAATATGTCATCCACATATAATATTAGAAATGCTACAGAGCTCCCACTCACTTTCTTGTAAATAGAGGCTTCTCCAAAAGTCTGTATAAAACCATATGCTTTGATCGCACTATCAAAACGTTTATTCCGACTCCGAGAGGCTTGCACCAGTCCATAAATGGATCGCTGGAGCTTGCACACTTTGTTAGCACCCTTTGGATCGATAAAACCTTCAGGTTGCATCATATACAACTCTTCTTCCAGAAATCCATTCAGGAATGCAATCTTTACATCCATTTGCCAAATTTCATAATCACAAAATGCGGCAATTGCTAACATGATTTGGATGGACTTAAACATCACTACGGGTGAGAAGGTCTCATCGTAGTCAACTCCTTGAACTTGTCGAAAACCTTTCGCAAACAGTCATGCTTTGAAGACAGTAGCGTTACCGTCAGCGTCAGTCTTTTTCTTGAAGATCCATTTATTCTCGGTGGCTTGCCGATCATCGGGCAAGTCAACCAAAGTCCACACTTTGTTCTTATACATGGATCCCATCTCAGATTTCATGGCCTCAAGCCATTTTGCGGAATCTGGGCTCATCATCGCTTCCTCATAGTTCGTAGGTTCATCATGGTCAAGTAACATGACCTCCAGAACAGGATTATCGTACCACTCTGGTGCGTATCTTACTCTGGTTGACCTATGAGGTTCGTTACTAACTTGATCTGAAGTTTCATGATCATCATCATTGGCTTCCTCACTAATTGGTGTATGTGTCACAGGAAGCGGTTTCTGTGATGGACTACTTTCCAATAAGGGAGTAGGTACAGTTACCTCATCAAGTTCTACTTTCCTCCCACTCACTTCTTTCGAGAGAAACTCCCTCTCTAGAAAGGATCCATTCTTAGCAACAAATGTCTTGCCTTCGGATCTGTGATAGAAGGTGTACCCAACAGTCTCCTTTGGGTATCCTATGAAGACACACTTCTCCGATTTGAGTTCGAGCTTATCAGGTTGAAGTTATTTCACATAAGAATCGCAGCCCCAAACTTTAAGAAATGACAACTTTGGTTTCTTGCCAAACCATAGCTCATAAGGTCGTCTCAATGGATTTAGATGGTGCCCTATTGAACGTGAATGCAGCTGTCTCTAAAGCATAACCCCAAAACGATAGCGGTAAATCAGTAAGAGACATCATAGATCGCACCATATCTAGTAAAGTACGATTATGACGTTCGGACACACCATTACGCTGTGGTGTTCCGGGTGGCGTCACTTGCGAAACTATTCCGCATTGTTTCAAATGAAGACCAAACTCGTAACACAAATATTCTCCTCCATGATCAGATCGTAGAAACTTTATTTTCTTGTTACGATGATTTTCCACTTCACTCTGAAATTCTTTGAACTTTTCAAATGTTTCAGACTTATGTTTCATCAAGTAGATATACCCATATCTGCTCAAACCATCTGTGAAGGTGAGAAAATAATGATACATGCCGCGAGCCTCAACATTCATCGGACCACATACATCAGTATGTATGATTTCCAACAAATCTGTTGCTCGCTCCATAGTTCCGGAGAACGGCATTTTAGTCATCTTGCCCATGAGTCATGGTTCGCAAGTACCAAGTGATTCATAATCAAGTGATTCCAAAAGTCCATCAGAATGGAGTTTCTTCATGCGCTTTACACCAATATGACCTAAACGGCAGTGCCACAAATAAGTTGCACTATCATTATCAACTCTGCATCTTTTGGCTTCAACATTATGAATATGTGTATCACTACTATCGAGATTCATTAAAAATAGACCACTCTTCAAGGGTGCATGACCATAAAAGATATTACTCATATAAATAGAACAACCATTATTGTCTAATTTAAATGAATAATTTTCTCGCATCAAACAAGATCCATATATAATGTTCATGCTCAACGCTGGCACCAAATAACAATTATTCAGGTCTAAAACTAATCCCAAATGTAGATGTAGAGGTAGCGTGCCGACGGCGATCACCTCGACTTTGGAACCATTTCCCACGCGCATGGTCACCTCGTCCTTAGCCAATCTTCACTTAATCTGTAGTCCCTATTTCGGGTTGCAAATAATAGCAACAGAACCAGTATCAAATACCCAGGTGCTACTGCAAGCTTTTAGTAAGGTACACATCAATAACATGTATATAACATATACCTTTGTTCACCTTACCATCCTTCTTATCCGCCAAATACTTGGGACAGTTCTGCTTCCAGTGACCAATCCCTTTGTAGTAGAAGCACTCGGTCTCAGGCTTAGGTCCAGACTTGGGTTTCTTCTCTTGAGCAGCAACTTGTTTGTCGTTCTTCTTGAAATTCCCTTTCTTCTTTCCTTTACCCTTTTTCTTGAAACTGGTGGTCATGTTGACCATCAACACTTGATGCTCCTTCTTGATTTCTACCTCCACAGCTTTTAGCATTGCGAAGAGCTTGGGAATCATCTTATACATCCCTTCCATATTATAGTTCATCATGAAGCTCTTGTAGCTTGGTGGCAGTGATTGAAGAACTTTGTCAATGACACTGTCAACATGAAGGTTAACTCCCAGTTGAGTCAAGTGGTTACGGTACCCAGACATTCTGAGTATATGTTCACTAACAGAACTATTCTCCTCCATCTTGTAGCTGTAGAACTTATTGGAGACTTCATATCTCTCAATCCAGGCATTTTCTTGAAATAATAACTTCAACTCCTGGAACATCTCATATGCTCCATGATGTTCAAAACATCGTTGAAGTCCCGGTTCTAAGCCGTAAAGCATGGCACACTGAACTATCGAGTAGTCATCAACTTTGCTCTACCAGACATTCATAATATCTGGTGTTGCTCCTGCAGCAGGTTTGGCACCTAGCGGTGCTTCCAGGACGTAATTCTTCTGTGCAGCAATCAGGATAATCCTCAAGTTATGGACCCAGACCGTGTAATTGCTACCATCATCTTTCAACTTTGCTTTCTCAAGGAACGCATTAAAATTTAACGGAACAACAACATGGGCCATCTATCTACAACAACATAGACAAGCAAAATACTATCAGGTACTAAGTTCATGATAAATTAAAGTTCAATTAATCATATTTAAGAACTCCCACTGAGATAGACATCCCTGTAATCATCTAAGTGATCACGTGATCCAAATAAACTAAACCATGACCGATCATCACGTCAAATGGAGTAGTTTTCAATGGTGAACATCACTATGTTGATCATATCTACTATATGATTCATGCTTGACATTTTGGTCTCAATGTTCCGAGGCCATATCTGCATATGCTAGGCTCGTCAAGTTTAACCTGAGTATTTCTGCGTGTGCAAAACTGGCTTGCACCCGTTGTATGTGAACGTAGAGCTTATCACACCCGATCATCATGTGGTGTCTCGGCATGACGGACTTTGGCAACGGTGCATACTCAGGGAGAACACTTGTACCTTGAAATTTAGTGAGAGATCATCTTATAATGCTACTGTCAATCAAGAAGAATAAGATCCATAAAGGATAAACATCACATGCAATCAATATAAGTGATATGATATGGCCATCATCATCTTGTGCCTTTGATCTCCATCTCCAAAGCACCGTCATGATCACCATCGTCACCGACTTGACACCTTGATCTCCATCGAAGCATCGTTGTCGTCATGCCAACTATTGCCTCCATGACTATCGCTACCGCTTAGTGATAAAGTAAAGCAATTACATGGTGATTGAATTTCATACAATAAAGCGACAACCATATGGCTCATGTCAGTTGTCGATAACTGTGTTACAAAACATGATTATCTCATACAATAAAATTTAGCATCATGTCTTGACCATATCACATCACAACATGCCCTGCAAAAACAAGTTAGACGTCCTCTACTTTGTTGTTGCAAGTTTTACGTGGCTGCTACGGGCTGAGCAAGAACCGTTCTTACCTACACATCAAAACCACAACGATATTTCTTTAAGTTAGTGTTGTTTTAACCTTCAACAAGGACCGGGCATAGTCACACTCGGTTCAAGTAAAGTTGGAGAAACTGACACCCGCCAGCCACTCGTGTGCGAAGCACGTCGGTAGAACCAGTCTCGCGTAAGCGTACACGTAATGTCGGTCCGGGCCGCTTCATCCAACAATACCGCCGAACCAAAGTATGACATGCTGCTAAGCAGTATGACTTGTATCGCCCACACCTCACTTGTGTTCCACTCGTGCATATAACATCTACGCATAAACCTGGCTCGGATGCCTCTGTTGGGTAACGTAGTAATTTCAAAAAAATCCTACGCACACGCAAGATCATGGTGATGCACATCAACGAGAGGGGAGAGTATCGTCTACGTACCTTCGTAGACCGTAAGCGAAAGCGTTATGAGAACGCGGTTGACGTAGTCGTACGTCTTCACGATCCGACCGATCCAAGTACCAAACGCACAGCACCTCCGAGTTCAGCACATGTTCAGCTCGATGACGTCCCACGAACTTCGATCCAGCAGAGCTTCACGAGGGAGTTCCGTCAGCACGATTTGTTTTCAAATCCATCCACATTTTTTAAATGTATGAACTTTTCCAAATCCAATGAACTTTTTTGAAAATTTGATGAACCTTTTTCAAGATTAATGAATTTTTCCTTCAAAGTTGTGAACTTTTTCCAAAATCGATGAACTATTTTTTCAAACTCAATGAACTTTTTGTCAAAATGGATGATTTTTTTAAACTGATGAACTTTTTTTGAAAATGATGAAATTTTTTGAAAGCGATGAACTTTTTAAACTTTTTCATAAACCTTTTCCAAAATCGGTGAACTTTTTCTAAGTTTGTGAACTTTTGTCTGAAAATCAATGAACGCTTTTCAATTCATTATTTTAATATAAATAAATAATAAACTAAATCATAAATAATAGCACGACCTTACTAGTTCATGTACTATTAGCGCTATTATAATCACAAGTGACCAATGGCTGCGGTGGTCAGCTAAATTCGAGTAATGCTTAGACTTAGCTCACGAGGCGAGTTCGATCCCTGAAGCAGCCACCGAACAGGAGCTCACCTCAAAATCACTATTTGAGGAGTACTCCTTTGCAAACCGAGAGATTTTTCTTTCTTCGTAGATCCGCTTATTCAAAATGTTTATCTACCATGTTGATAGGTTTTGATGAAATTTTTCACGAAAAAACAGACAAAAAACCAAACCGGGAGCACTTTTTTCCCTTTCCGGAAGCCCTCTCGTGGAAGCAAATCCGTATCTCTTGCAGAAGAAAAACACGTTTTTTTTCATTTACGAGAAGCACGACCAAGCCTCTCGTGGAAGAAAAAATGTGCCTCTCAGGAAAGGAAAAAAAGAACACATATTCTTTGTCGTTTCCGAGAGGCCGTGCCTCTCACGGAAGTAATATCGTGCCTCTTATGGAAGCAAAGCCGTGCATCTCACGAAAAAACAAAAAAAATTGTTTCTGAAAGGCACGACCGTGCCTCTCACGGACGAAAAAAAGTGAAACACATTTTCCCCTTTTCCAAGAGGTACAACCATGCCACTCACAGAAGCAAAAACGTGCCTCTTAAGGAAGCAAACAAAAAGAAAACATGTTTTTTCTACGTAAAACTTTTTTTTGTCAAAAAGCTAAGAAAGACCGGTGAAAATCTAAAAGTAAAAATAAACCAAAAAACCATCTACAAGGCCAAAAACACGGGCAAAAAAAAGCAAAATCTGAAAGGAGCGCCCAAGGCACAACACATGATGACGGCAGAAAGCGCGCCAAGGAGTGCCCTCGGCCCTCCTAGAAGTGATCGTTGTGAGGCTTCCCAAGAGGCACTCGTCAAGAGACCTCTATTCGTTCAAACTTGCAATGCTCTCGAAGCAATGTTGGCAGATTCCTTGTGTCCACGAGTTCTGAAAGCTAAATATTTCCCCAATGGAAGTTTACTTGAAGCTACCTTGAAGAGTGGTGCGTCATTTACATGGCAAAGCATAATGAAGGGTCTAGAAACTTTTAAGTTGGGGTACATATGGAGGATAGGGACTGGCGCAAATGTTAATATTTGGAGGGACCCCTGGATCCCATCAAGTGTGGACCGGAAAGTGATCACAAGGCGTGGACAAACTGTGTTATCCTTGGTCAATGATCTTATTGATCTTGGTCAACTCGAGAGATTTTTCTTTTTTCGTAGATCCGCTTATTCAAAATGTTTTATCTACCATGTTGATAGGTTTTGATGAAATTTTTCACGAAAAAAACGGACAAAAAACCAAACCGGGAGCACTTTTTTCCCTTTCCGGAAGCCGTTTCCAAGAGGCATGGCTGTGCCTCTCGTGGAAGCAAATACGTACCTCTTGCAGAAGAAAAAACACGTTTCTTTCGTTTACGAGAGGTAGGACCAAGCCTCTCGTGGAAGCAAAAATGTGCCTCTCAGGAAAGGAAAAAAAGAACACATATTCTTTGTCGTTTCCGAGAGGTCGTGCCTCTCACGGAAGTAATACCGTGCCTCTTACGGAAGCAAAGCCATGCATCTCATGAAAAAAACAAAAAAAAATTGTTTCTGAAAGGCACGACCGTGCCTCTCACGAAAGCAAAACCGTGCCTCTCACGGATGAAAAAAAGTGAAACACATTTTCCCCTTTTCCAAGAGGTACAACCATGCCACTCACAGAAGCAAAAATGTGCCTCTTAAGGAAGCAAACAAAAAGAAAACATGTTTTTTCTACATAAAACTTTTTTTGTCAAAAAGCTAAGAAAGACCGGTGAAAATCTAAAGAGTAAAAATAAACCAAAAAACCATCTACAAGGCCAAAAACATGGGCGAAAAAAAGCAAAATCCGAAAGGAGCGCCCAAGGCACAACACATGATGACGGCAGAAAGCACGCCAAGGAGTGCCCTCAGCCTCCTACAAGTGATCGTTGTGAGGCTTCCCAAGAGGCACTCGTCAAGAGACCTCTATTCGTTCAACCTTGCAATGCTCTCGAAGCAATGTTGGCAGATTCCTTGTGTCCACGAGTTCTGAAAGCTAAATATTTCCCCAATGGAAGTTTACTTGAAGCTGCCTTGAAGAGTGGTGCGTCATTTACATGGCAAAGCATAATGAAGGGTCTAGAAACTTTTAAGTTGGGGTACATATGGAGGATAGGGAATGGGGCAAATGTTAATATTTGGAGGGACCCCTGGATCCCATCAAGTGCGGACCGGAAAGTGATCACAAGGCGTGGACAAACTGTGTTATCCTTGGTCAATGATCTTATTGATCTTGGTCAACTCGAGAGATTTTTCTTTTTTCGTAGATCCGCTTATTCAAAATGTTTTATCTACCATGTTGATAGGTTTTGATGAAATTTTTCACGAAAAAAACGGACAAAAAACCAAACCGGGAGCACTTTTTTCCCTTTCCGGAAGCCGTTTCCAAGAGGCATGGCTGTGCCTCTCGTGGAAGCAAATCCGTACCTCTTGCAGAAGAAAAAAACACGTTTCTTTCGTTTACGAGAGGCAGGACCAAGCCTCTCGTGGAAGCAAAAATGGGCCTCTCAGGAAAGGAAAAAAACACATATTCTTTGTCGTTTCCGAGAGGTCGTGCCTCTCACGGAAGTAATACCGTGCCTCTTACGAAAGCAAAGCCGTGCATCTCACGAAAAAAACAAAAAATCTTTTTTTTTGTTTCTGAAAGGCACGACCGTGCCTCTCACGAAAGCAAAAATGTGCCTCTCACGGACGAAAAAAAGTGAAACACATTTTCCCCTTTTCCAAGAGGTACAACCATGCCACTCACAGAAGCAAAACCGTGCCTCTTAAGGAAGCAAACAAAAAGAAAACATGTTTTTTCTATGTAAAACTTTTTTTGTCAAAAAGCTAAGAAAGACCGGTGAAAATCTAAAGAGTAAAAATAAACCAAAAAACCATCTAAAAGGCCAAAAACACGGGCGAAAAAAAGCAAAATCCGAAAGGAGCGCCCAAGGCACAACACATGATGACGGCAGAAAGCGCGCCAAGGAGTGCTCTCAGCCCTCCTGCAAGTGATCGTTGTGAGGCTTCCCAAGAGGCACTCGTCAAGAGACCTCTATTCGTTCAACCTTGCAATGCTCTCAAAGCAATGTTGGTAGATTCCTTGTGTCCACGAGTTCTGAAAGCTAAATATTTCTCCAATGGAAGTTTACTTGAAGCTGCCTTGAAGAGTGGTGCGTCATTTACATGGCAAAGCATAATGAAGGGTCTAGAAACTTTTAAGTTGGGGTACATATGGAGGATAGGGACTGGCGCAAATGTTAATATTTGGAGGGACCCCTGGATCCCATCAAGTGAGGACCGGAAAGTGATCACAAGGCGTGGACAAACTGTGTTATCCTTGGTCAATGATCTTATTGATCCAACTTTAGGAGAGTAGGATGAGGATTTAATCAAAAGCATATTCAACCCAATAGATGTTCAAAGGATACTACAAGTTCCAAGGAATTATGGATCGTTTGATGACTTCATTAGATGGAATCCGGACCGTAGAGGTTACTTTACTGTAAAATATGCATATCAAATACAATGGACTAAAACTTTTCAGGCCCATGCAAATGTATTGGCTCAGCCCGGGGGATCAAATACACCAAAAATATGGTGACAATGTGGAATATCAAAGTTCCATGGAAAGGTTCACATTTCTTGTTAGCGCATTCTTCATGGAATTATCCCGCTAAAGTCAATCTTGACTAATAGGCACATTGGTTCAGATGGGGCATGTCCGATCTGCCATCAAGATTCAGAGGACATTCGACACCTCTTGTTTGATTGTCATCACCCAAAAGAGCTCTGGAGTAACTTGGGCATTGTAGATTTGGTGGAAGAGGCAAAGGAAATAGATAGATTCGGGTCTATGATCATGGAGCACCTCCTTTTGATGTAAAATAAGCCACTGCCAGTTAAACCAAATTTGAACATCAAGCAAGTACTTGTGGTGGGCTGGTGGTTCTTATGGTGGATTAGACTCAAGGAAATATGCCCTAGAGGCAATAATAAAGTTGTTATTTATATTTTGTTATATCATGATAAATGTTTATTATTCATGCTAGAATTGTATTAACCGAAAACTTAGTACATGTGTGAATACATAGACAAACAGAGTGTCACTAGTTTGCCTCTACTTGACTAGCTCGTTGAATCAATGATGGTTATGTTTCCTAACCATAGAAATGAGTTTTCATTTGATTAATGGGATCACATCATTAGAGAATGATGTGATGGACTTGACCCATTCTGTTAGCTTAGCACGATGATCGTTTAGTTTGTTGATATTGCTTTCTTCATGACTTATACATGTTACTATGAATATGAGATTATGCAACTCCCGAGTACCGGAGGAACACTTTGTGTACTACCAAACTTCCCAACGTAACTGTGTGATTATAAAGGTGCTCTACAGGTGTCTTCGATGGTACTTGTTGAGTTGGCATAGATCGAGATTAGGATTTGTCACTCCGATTGTCGGAGAGGTATCTTTGGGCCCTCTCGGTAATACACATCACTATAAGCCTTGCAAGCATTGTGACTAATGAGTTAGTTGTGGGATGATGTATTACAGAACGAGTAAAGAGACTTGCCGGTAACGACATTGAACTAGGTATGAGGATACTGACGATCGAATATCGGGCAAATAACATACCGATGACAAAAGGAACAACATATGTTGTTATGCGGTTTGACCGATAAAGATCTTCGTAGAATATGTAGGAACCAATATGAGCATCCAGGTTCCGCTATTGGTTATTGACTAGAGACGAGTCTCGGTCATGTCTACATAGTTCTCGAACCTGTAGGGTCCGCACGCTTAAAGTTCAGTGACGATCCATATTATGAGTTTATGTGTTTTGATGTACCGAAGGTAGTTCGGAATCCCGGATGTGATCACGGACTTGACGAGGAGTCTCAAAATGGTCGAGACATAAAGATTGATATATTGGATGGCTATATTCAGACACCGGAAGCGTTCTGGATGGTTTCGGAGAAAACCGGAGTGCCAGAGGGGTTACCGGAACCCCTCGGGGAAGTATTGGGCCTTAGTGGGCCTGAGGGGAGAGAGGGGGCTGCAGCCCAGGAGGTGGCGCGCCCCCTCCCATGAGGAGTCTGAATTGGACTAGGGGAGGCGGCGCGGCCCCTCTTTCCCTCTCTTTCCTTCCCCCTTCCCCCTTCCTAGTAGGATTACGAAAGGATGAATCCTACTCCTACTAGGAGGAGGATTCCTCCTCTCCTTGGGGCGCACCAAGGCCGGTCGGTCTCCCCCCTTGCTCCTTTATATACGGGGGCGGGGCGCACCCAAAGACACAAGTTGATTGTTCCAAGCCGTGTGCGGTGCCCCCCTCCACCATAATCCACCTCGATCATATCATAGCGGTGCTTAGGAGAAGCCCTACGTCGGTAGCAACATCACCGTCATCACACCGTCGTGCTGACGGAACTCTCCCATGAAGCTCTGCTGGATCAGAGTTCATGGGACGTCATCAAGCTGAACGTGTGCTGAACTCGGAGGTGCCATGCGTTCGGTACTTGGATCGGTCGGATCGTGAAGACGTACGACTACATCAACCGCGTTCTCATAACGCTTCCGCTTACGGTCTACGAGGGTATGTGGACGATACTATCCCCTCTTGTTGCTATGCATCACCAGGATCTTGCGTGTGCGTAGGAAAATTTTGAAATTACTATGTTCCCCATTAGTGGCATGAGAGCCAGGTTTATGCGTAGATGTTATATGCACGAGTAGAACACAAAGGATTTGTGGGCGTGGGTATATACATATTGCTTGCCATCACTAGTTGATTCTTGATTCAGCGGCATTATTGGATGAAGTAGCCCAGACCGACATTACGCGTACGCTTACGCGAGACTGGTTCTAACGACGTGCTTCGCACACAGGTGGATAGTGGGTGTCTGTTTCTCCAGCTTTAGTTGAATCAGATTCAATGAACATGGTTCTTTCCGAAGATCAAAAGGCAATCACTATACCGCGTTGTGGTTTTTGATGCATAGGTAAGAACGGTTCTTGCTCAGCCCATAGCAGCCACGTAAAACTTGCAACAACAAAGTAAATGCAATCGCCATGTAATTGCTTTACTTTATCACTAAGCGGTAGCGATAGTCGTGGAGGCAATAGTTGGCGTGACGACAACGATGCTTGGATAGAGATCAAGGTGTCAAGCCGGTGACGATGGTGATCATGACGGTGCTTTGGAGATGTAGATCACAGGCACAAGATGATTATGGCCATATCATATCACTTATATTGATTGCATGTGATGTTTATCCTTTATGCATCTTATTTTGCTTACATTGACGGTAGCATTATAAGATGATCTCTCACTAAATTTCAAGGTATAAGTGTTCTCCCTGAGTATGCACCGTTGCGAAAGTTCGTCATGTCGAGACACCACATGATGATCGGGTGTGATAAGCTCTACGTTCACATACAACGGGCGCAAACCAGTTTTGCACACGTAGAATACTCAGGTTAAACTTGACGAGCCTAGCATATGCAGATATGGCCTCGGAACACTGAGACCGAAAGGTCGAGCGTGAATCATATAGTAGATATGATCAACATAGTGATGTTCACCATTGAAAACTACTCCATCTCACGTGATTATCGGACATGGTTTAGTTGACATGGATCACGTGATCACTTAGATGATTAGAGGGATGTTTGTCTAAGTGGGAGTTCTTTAGTAATATGATTAATTGAACTTTAATTTATCATGAACTTAGTACCTGGTAGTATTTTGCATGTCTATGTTGTTGTAGATAGATGGCCCGTGATGGAAAGCAAAGTTGAAAGATCATGGTAGCAATTACACGGACTGGGTCCGTAACTTGAGGATTATCCTCGTTGCTGGATGGAAGAATTACGTCCTGGAAGCACCGCTAGGTGCCAAACCTGCTGCAGGAGCAACGCCAGATGTTGTGAACGTCTGGCAGAGCAAAGCTGATGACTACTCGATAGTTCAGTGTGCCATGCTTTACGGCTTAGAACCGGGACTTCAACAACGTTTTGAACGTCATGGAGCATATGAGATGTTCCGGGAGTTGAAGTTAATATTTCAAGCAAATGCCTGGATTGAGAGATATGAAGTCTCCAATAAGTTCTACAGCTGCAAGATGGAGGAGAATAGTTCTGTCAGTGAACATATA
The DNA here is from genome assembly GCA_034509565.1 of Triticum monococcum. Taxonomy (NCBI): domain Eukaryota; kingdom Viridiplantae; phylum Streptophyta; class Magnoliopsida; order Poales; family Poaceae; genus Triticum; species Triticum monococcum. The sequence continues at coordinate 204,451,582 of CM067845.1, forward strand.
CTCAGAATGTCTAGGTACCATAACCACTTGACTCAACTGGAAGTTAATCTTCCTGTTGATAGTGTCATTGACAGAGTTCTTCAATCACTGCCACCAAGCTACAAGAGCTTCGTGGTGAACTATAATATGCAAGGGATGGATAAGACGATTCTCGAGCTCTTCCCAATGCTAAAGGCTGCGGAGGTAGAAATCAAGAAGGAGCATCAAGTGTTGATGGTCAACAAGACCACCAGTTTCAAGAAAAAGGGTAAAGGGAAGAAGGGGAACTTCAAGAAGAACGACACGCAAGTTGTTGCTCAAGTGAAGAGCCCAAGTCTGGACCTAAACCTGAGACTGAGTGCTTCTACTGCAAATGGACTGGTCACTGGAAGCGGAACTGCCCCAAGTATTTGGCAGATAAGAAGGACGGCAAGGTGAACAAAGGTATATGTGATATACATGTTATTGATTTGTACCTTACTAATGCTCGCAATAGCACCTGGATATTTAATGTTGGTTCTGTTGCTAATATTATCAACTCAAAACAGGGGCTACGGATTAAGCAAAGATTGGCTAAGGACGAGGTGACGATGCGCGTGGGAAAAGGTTCCAAAGTCGATGTGATCGCGATCGGCACGCTACCTCTACATCTACCTTCGGGATTAGTTTTACACCTGAATAATTGTTATTTGGTGCATTTGGTGCCAGCATTGAGCATGAACATTATATCTGGATATTGTTTAATGCGAGACGATTATTCATTTAAAACTAAGAATAATGGTTGTTCTATTTATATGAGTAATCTCTTTTATGGTCATGCACCCCTGAAGAGTGGTCTATTTTTTATGAATCTCGATAGTAGTGATACACATATTCATAATATTGAAGCTAAAAGATGCCGAGTTGATAATGATAGTGCAACTTAATTGTGGCACTGCCATTTAGGTCATATTGGTGTAAAGCGCATGAAGAAACTCCATTTCGATGGACTTTTGGAATCACTTGATTATGAATCACTTGGTACTTGCGAACCATGCCTCATGGGCAAGATGACTAAAACACCGTTCTCCAAAACTATGGAGCGAGCTGTTGGAAATCATAAATATTGATGTGTGTGGTCCAATGAATATTGAGGCTCGCGGCGGGTATCATTATTTTCTCACCTTCACAGATGATTTGAGCAGATATGGGTATATCTACTTGATGAAATATGAGTCTGAAACATTTGAAAAGTTCAAAGAATTTCAGAGTGAAGTGGAAAATCATCGTAACAAGAAAATAAAGTTTCTACGATCTGATCGCAGAGGAGAATATTTGAGTTACTAGTTTGGTCTTCATTTGAAACAATGCGGAATAGTTTCGCAACTCACGCCACCCGGAACACCACAGCGTAATGGTGGTCCGAGCGTCGTAATCATACTTTACTAGATATGGTATGATCTATGATGTCTCTTACTGATTTACCGCTATCATTTTGGGGTTATGCTTTAGAGACGGCTGCATTCACGTTAAATAGGGCACCATCTAAATACGTTGAGACGACGCCTTATGAACTGTGGTTTGGCAAGAAACCAAAGTTGCCATTCCTTAAAGTTTGGGGTTGTGATGCTTATGTGAAAAAGCTTCAACCTGATAAGCTCGAACTCTTTATAGGATACCCAAAGGAGATTGTTGGATACACCTTCTATCACAGATCCGAAGGCAAGACATTTGTTGCTAAGAATGGATCCTTTCTAGAGAAGGAGTTTCTCTCGAAAGAAGTGAGTGGGAGAAAAGTAGAACTTGATGAGTTAAGTGTACCTGCTCCCTCATTGGAAAGTAGTTCATCACAGAAATATGTTCCTGTGACTCCTACACCAATTAGCGAGGAAGCTAATGATGAAGATCATATAACTTCAGATCAAGTTACTACCGTACCTCGTAGGTCAAGCAAAGTAAGATCCGCACCAAAGTGGTACGGTAATCCTGTTCTGGAGGTCATGTTACTTGACCATGACGAACCTACGAACTATGAGGAAGCGATGATGAGCCCAGATTCCGCAAAATGGCTTGAGGCCATGAAAACTGAGATGTGATCCATGTATGAGAACAAAGTGTGGACTTTGGTTGACTTGCCCGATGATCGGCAAGCCATCGAGAATAAATGGATCTTCAAGAAGAAGACTGACGCTGACAGTAATGTTACTGTCTACAAAGCTCAACTTGTTGCAAAAGGTTTTCGACAAGTTCAAGGAGTTGACTATGATGAGACCTTCTCACCCGTAGCGATGCTTAAGTCCGTCCGAATCATGTTAGCAATTGCCGCATTTTAAGATTATGAAATTTGGCAAATGGATGTAAAGACTGCATTCCTGAATGGATTTCTGGAAGAAGAGTTGTATATGATGCAACCTGAAGGTTTTATCGATCCAAAGGACGCTAACAAAGTATGCAAGCTCCAGCGATCCATCTATGGACTGGTGCAAGCATCTCGGAGTTGGAATAAACGTTTTGATAGTGTGATCAAAGCATATGGTTTTATACAGACTTTTGGAGAAGCCTGTATTTGCAAGAAAGTGAGTGGGAGCTCTGTAGCATTTCTAATATTATATGTGGATGACATATTGCTGATTGGAAATGATATAGAATTTCTGGATAGCATAAAAGGATACTTGAATAAGAGTTCTTCAATGAAAGACCTCGGTGAAGCTGCTTATATATTGGGCATCAAAATCTATAGAGATAGATCAAGACGCTTAATTGGACTTTCACAAAGCACATACCTTGACAAGGTTTTGAAGAAGTTCAAAATGGATCAAGCAAAGAAAGGGTTCTTGCCTATGTTACTAGGTGTGAAGTTGAGTATGACTCAATGTCCGACCACCGCAGAAGATAGAGAGAAAATGAAAGATGTTCCCTATGCTTCAGCCATAGGCTCTATCATGTATGCAATGCCGTGTACCAGACCTGATGTGTGCCTTGCTATTAGTTTAGCAAGGAGGTACCAAAGTAATCCTGGAGTGGATCACTGGACAGTGGTCAAGAACATCCTGAAATACCTGAAAAGGACTAAGGATATGTTTCTCATTTATGGAGGTGACAAAGAGCTCGTCGTAAATGGTTACGTCGATGCAAGCTTTGACACTGATCCGGATGACTCTAAGTCACAAACCGGATACGTATTTTTTTTTGAACGGTGGAGCTGTCAGTTGGTGCAGTTCTAAGCAAAGCGTCGTGGCGGGATCTATGTGTTGGAAATATGCCCTAGAGGCAATAATAAAAGCATTATTATTATATTTCCTTGTTCATGATAATTGTCTTTATTCATGCTATAATTGTGTTATCCGAAAATCGTAATACATGTGTGAATAACAGACACCAACATGTCCCTAGTAAGCCTCTAGATGACTAGATCGTTGATCGACATATAGTCATGGTTTCCTGACTATGGACATTGGATGTCATTGATAACGAGGTCACATCATTAGGAGAATGATGTGATGGACAATACCCAATCCTAAACATAGCTTAAAGATCGTATAGTTCGTTTGCTAGAGTTTTTCCAATGTCAGGTATCTTTTCCTTTGACCATGAGATCGTGTAACTCCCGGATACCGTAGGAGTGCTTTGGGTGTACCAAACGTCACAACGTAACTGGGTGACTATAAAGGTGCACTACAGGTATCTCCGAAAGTGTCTGTTGGGTTGACACGGATCAAGACTGGGATTTGTCACTCCGTATAAACGGAGAGGTATCACTGGGCCCACTCGGTAATGCATCATCATTATGAGCTCAGAGTGACCAAGTATCTGGTCACGGGATCATGCATTACGGTACGAGTAAAGTGACTTGCCGGTAACGAGACTGAACGAGGTATTGGGATACCGACGATCGAGTCTCAGGCAAGTAACATACCGATTGACAAAGGGAATTGCATACGGGGTTGATTGAATCCTCGACATCGTGGTTCATCCAATGAGATCATCGTGGAGCATGTGGGAGCCAACATGGGTATCCAGATCCCGCTGTTGGTTATTGACCGGAGAGTCGTCTCGGTCATGTCTGCTTGTCTCCCAAACCCGTAGGGTCTACACACTTAAGGTTCGGTGACGCTAGGGTTGTAGGGATATGTATATGCAGTAACCCGAATGTTGTTCGGAGTCCCGGATGAGATCCCGGACGTCACGAGGAGTTCCGGAATAGTCCGGAGGTAAATAATTATATATAGGAAGTGCTGTTTTAGCCATCGGGACAAGTTTCGGGGTTATCGGTATTGTACCGGGACCACCGGAGGGGTCCCGGGGGTCCACAGGGTGGGGCCACCTGCCCTGTGGGGGCCACATGGGCTGTAGGGGGCGCACCTTGGCCTACATGGGCCAAGGGCACCAGCCCCAAGGGCCCATGCACCTAGGGTTTCCCAAAGGGGAAGAGTCCCACTTGTGGAAGGCACCCCTAGGTGCCTTGGGGGGAAGGAAACCTCCCCTTGGCCGCCGCCCCCCTAGGAGATTGGATCTCCTAGGGCCGCCCCCCCCCCCTTGGCCCTCCTATATATAGTGGGGGAGGGAGGGCTTTTCTCCCACGCCTTTGGTTGCCTCCCTCTCCCTCTCCAACATCTCCTCCTCCTCCATAGTGCTTGGCGAAGCCCTGACAAAGTACTGCAGCTCCACCATCACCACGCCGTCGTGCTGTTGCTGGAGCCATCTTCCTCAACCTCTTCTTCCCTCTTGCTGGATCAAGAAGAAGGAGATGTTACGCTAACCGTACGTGTGTTGAACGCAGAGGTGCCGTCCGTTCGGCGCTTGCTCATCGGTGATTCGGATCACGTCGTGTATGACTACCTCATCCCCATTCTTTGAACGCTTCCGCTCGAGATCTACAAAGGTATGTAGATGCATCCGATCACTCGTTGCTAGATGAACTCATAGATGGATCTTGGTGAAACCGTAGGAAAATTTTTGTTTTCTGCAACGTTCCCCAACAGTGGCATCATGAGCTAGGTCTATGCGTAGTTCTTCTTGCGCAAGTAGAACACAATTGGTTGTGGGTGTAGATGTTGTCAACTTTCTTGCCGCTACTAGTCTTATCTTGCTTCAATGGTATTGTGGGATGAAGCGGCCCGGACCAACCTTACACGTATGCTTACGTGAGACCGGTTCCACCGACTAACATGCACTAGTTGCATAAGGTGGCTGGCGGGTGTCTGTCTCTCCTACTTTAGTTGGAGCGGATTCGATGAACAGGGTCCTTATGAAGGGTAAATAGAAGTTGAAAAATCACGTTGTGGCTTTCACGTAGGTAAGAAAACGTTCTTGCTAGAACCCTATTTCAGCCACGTAAAACTTACAACAACAATTAGAGGACGTCTAACTTGTTTTTGCAGCAAGTGCTTTGTGATATGATATGGCCAAAGTTGTGATGAATGATGAATGATATATATGTGATGTATGAGATGTTCATGCTATTGTAATAGGAATCACGACTTGCATGTCGATGAGTATGACAACCGGCAGGAGCCATAGGAGTTGTCTTTATTTTATGACCTGCGTGTCATTGAGAAACGCCATGTAAATTACTTTACTTTATTGCTAAACGCGTTAGCCTTAGTGGTAGAAGTAATAGTTGGCGAGCAACTTCATGGAGACACGATGATGGAGATCATGATGATGGAGATCATGGTGTCAAGCCGGTGACAAGATGATCATGGAGCCCCAAGATGGAGATCAAAGGAGCTATGTGATATTGGCCATATCATGTCATGTTTATTGCTTGATTGCATGTGATGTTTATCATGTTTTTGCATCTTGTTTACTTAGAACGACGGTAGTAAATAAGATGATCCCTTACAACAATTTCAAGAAGTGTTCTCCCCTAACTGTGCACCATTGCTAAAGTTCGTCGTTTCAAAGCACCACGTGATGATCGGGTGTGATAGATCCTTACGTTCACATACAACGGGTGTAAGACAGTTTTACACATGCAAAACACTTAGGGTTAACTTGACGAGCCTAGCATGTACAGACATGGCCTCGGAACACAGAGACCGAAAGGTCGAACACGAGTCGTATGGAAGATACGATCAACATGAAGATGTTCACCGATGATGGCTAGTCCGTCTCACGTGATGATCGGACACGGCCTAGTTGACTCGGATCGTGTAACACTTAGATGACTAGATGGATGTTTAATCTGAGTGGGAGTTCATTAATAATTTGATTAGATGAACTTAATTATCATGAACTTAGTCTAAATCCTTTGCAAATATGTCTTGTAGATCAAATGGCCAACGTAGTCCTCAACTTCAACACGTTCCTAGAGAAAACCAAGCTAAAAGACGATGGCAGCAACTACACGGACTGGGTCCGAAACCTAAGGATCATCCTCATAGCTGCCAAGAAAGATTATGTCCTACAAGCACCGCTAGGTGAAGCTCCCGTCCCACAGAACCAAGACGTTATGAACGCTTGGCAGACACGTGCTGATGACTACTCCCTCGTTCAGTGCGGCATGCTTTACAGTTTAGAGCCGGGGCTCCAAAAGCGTTTTGAGAGACATGGAGCATATGAGATGTTCGAAGAGCTGAAAATGGTTTTTCAAGCTCATGCCCGGGTCGAGAGATATGAAGTCTCCGACAAATTCTTTAGCTGTAAGATGGAGGAAAATAGTTCTGTCAGTGAGCACATGCTCACTATGTCTGGGTTACATAACCACTTGACTCAGCTGGGAGATAATCTCCCGGATGATGCGGTCATTGACAGAATTCTCCAGTCGCTTCCACCAAGCTACAAGAGCTTTGTGATGAACTTCAATATGCAGGGGATGGAAAAGACCATTCCTGAGGTATTTGCAATGCTGAAATCAGCAGAGGTAGAAGTCAAGAAGGAACATCAAGTGTTGATGGTCAATAAAACCACTAAGTTCAAGAAGGGCAAGGGTAAAAAGAACTCCAAGAAGGACGGCAAGGGAGTTGCCGCGCCTGGCAAGCAAGCTGCCGGGAAGAAGTCAAAGAATGGACCCAAGCCCGAGACTGAGTGCTTTTATTGCAAGGGAAGCGGTCACTGGAAGCGGAACTGCCCCAAATACTTAGCGGACAAGAAGGCCGGCAACACCAAAGGTATATTTGATATACATGTAATTGATGTGTACCTTACCAGTACTCGTAGTAACTCCTGGGTATTTGATACCGGTGTCGTTGCTCATATTTGTAACTCACAGCAGGAGCTGTGGAATAAACGGAGACTGGCGAAGGACGAGGTGACGATGCGCGTCGGGAATGGTTCCAAGGTCGATGTGATCGCCGTCGGCACGCTACCTCTACATTTACCTACGGGATTAGTTTTAAACCTCAATAATTGTTATTTAGTGCCAGCTTTGAGCATGAACATTGTATCGGGATCTCGTTTAATTCGAGATGGCTACTCATTTAAATCCGAGAATAATGGTTGTTCTATTTATATGAGAGATATGTTTTATGGTCATGCTCCCATGGTGAATGGTTTATTCTTAATGAATCTCGAGCGTAATGCTACACATATTCATAGTGTGAGTACCAAAAGATGTAAGGTTGATAATGATAGTCCCACATACTTGTGGCACTGCCGCCTTGGTCACATAGGTGTCAAACGCATGAAGAAGCTCCATGCAGATGGACTTTTGGAGTTTCTTGATTATGAATCATTTGACACGTGCGAACCATGCCTCATGGGTAAAATGACCAAGACTCCGTTCTCAGGAACAATGGAGCGAGCAACCAACTTATTGGAAATCATACATACTGATGTGTGCGGTCCAATGAGCGTTGAGGCTCGCGGTGGCTATCGTTATGTTCTCACCCTCACTGATGACTTGAGTAGATATGGGTATGTCTACTTAATGAAACACAAGTCTGAAACCTTTGAAAAGTTCAAGGAATTTCAGAGTGAGATTGAGAATCAACGTGACAGGAAAATCAAGTTTCTACGATCAGATCGTGGAGGAGAATACTTGAGTCACGAATTTGGCACACACTTAAGAAAATGTGGAATAGTTTCACAACTCACGCCGCCTGGAACACCTCAGCGTAACGGTGTGTCCGAACGTCGTAATCGCACTCTATTAGATATGGTGCGATCTATGATGTCTCTTACCGATTTACCGCTATCTTTTTGGGGCTATGCTTTAGAGACTGCCGCATTCACTTTAAATAGGGCTCCGACGAAATCCGTTGAGACGACACCGTATGAATTATGGTTTGGCAAGAAACCTAAGCTATCATTTCTAAAAGTTTGGGGATGCGATGCTTATGTCAAGAAACTTCAACCTGAAAAGCTCGAACCCAAGTCGGAAAAATGCGTCTTCATAGGATACCGTAAAGAAACTGTTGGGTATACCTTCTACCTCAGATCCGAAGGCAAGATCTTTGTTGCCAGGAATGGATGCTTTCTAGAGAAGGAGTTTCTCTCGAAAGAAGTAAGTGGGAGGAAAGTAGAACTTGATGAAGTGTTACCTCTTGAACCGGAAAATGGCGCAACTCAAGAAAATGTTCCTGAGGTGCCTGCACCGACTAGAGAGGAAGTTAATGATGATGCTCATGAAACTTCTGATCAAGTTGCTACTAAACTTCGAAGGTCCACAAGGACACGTTCCGCACCAGAGTGGTACGGCAACCCTGTCTTGGAAATCATGTTGTTAGACAATGGTGAACCTTCGAACTATGAAGAAGCGATGGCGGGCCCGGATTCCGACAAATGGCTAGAAGCCATGAAATCCGAGATAGGATCCATGTATGAAAACGAAGTATGGACTTTGACTGACTTGCCCGTTGAACGGCGAGCCATAGAAAATAAATGGATCTTTAAGAAGAAGACAGACGCGGATGGTAATGTGACCATCTATAAAGCTCGGCTTGTCGCTAAGGGTTATCGACAAGTTCAAGGGGTTGACTACGATGAGACTTTCTCACCAGTAGCAAAGTTGAAGTCCGTCCGAATCATGTTAGCAATTGCCGCATTCTACGATTATGAGATATGGCAAATAGATGTCAAAATGGCATTCCTTAATGGTTTCCTTAAGGAAGAATTGTATATGATGCGGCCGGAAGGTTTTGTCGATCCTAAGAGTGTTGACAAGGTGTGCAAGCTCCAACGCTCGATTTATGGGCTGGTGCAAGCATCTCGGAGTTGGAACATTCGCTTTGATGAGATGATCAAAGCGTTTGGGTTTACGCAGACTTATGGAGAAGCCTGCGTTTACAAGAAAGTGGAGTGGGAGCTCTGTAGCATTTCTCATACTATATGTAGACGACATACTTTTGATGGGAAATGATATAGAACTTTTGGACAGCATTAAGGCCTACTTGAATAAGAGTTTTTCAATGAAGGACCTTGGAGAAGCTGCTTATATATTAGGCATCAAGATCTATAGGGATAGATCGAGACGCCTCATAGGTCTTTCACAAAGCACATACCTTGATAAGATTTTGAAGAAGTTCAAAATGGATCAGTCCAAGAAAGGGTTCTTGCCTGTTTTGCAAGGTGTGAGATTGAGCTCGGCTCAATGCCCGACCACGGCAAAAGATAAAGAAGAGATGAGTGGCATCCCCTATGCTTCAGCCATAGGATCTATTATGTATGCCATGCTGTGTACCAGACCTGATGTAAACCTTGCCGTAAGTTTGGTAGGAAGGTACCAAAGTAATCCCGGCAAGGAACACTGGACAGCGGTCAAGAATATCCTGAAGTACCTGAAAAGGACTAAGGAAATGTTTCTCGTTTATGGAGGTGACGAAGAGCTCATCGTAAAGGGTTACGTCGACGCTAGCTTCGACACAGATCTGGATGACTCTAAGTCACAAACCGGATACGTGTATATTTTGAATGGTGGGGCAGTAAGCTGGTGCAGTTGCAAGCAGAGCGTCGTGGCGGGATCTACATGTGAAGCGGAGTACATGGCAGCCTCGGAGGCAGCACATGAAGCAATATGGGTGAAGGAGTTCATCACCGACCTAGGAGTCATACCCAATGCGTCGGGGCCAATCAAACTCTTCTGTGACAACACTGGAGCTATTGCACTTGCCAAGGAGCCCAGGTTTCACAAGAAGACAAGGCACATCAAGCGTCGCTTCAACTCCATTCATGAAAATGTTCAAGATGGAGACATAGATATTTGTAAGGTACATACGGACCTGAATGTAGCAGATCCGTTGACTAAACCTCACCCTAGGGCAAAACATGATCAACACCAGAATTCCATGGGTGTTCGATTCATCACAATGTAACTAGATTATTGACTCTAGTGCAAGTGGGAGACTGTTGGAAATATGCCCTAGAGGCAATAATAAAAGCATTATTATTATATTTCCTTGTTCATGATAATTGTCTTTATTCATGCTATAATTGTGTTATCCGGAAATCGTAATACATGTGTGAATAACAGACACCAACATGTCCCTAGTAAGCCTCTAGATGACTAGCTCGTTGATCGACAGATAGTCATGGTTTCCTAACTATGGACATTGGATGTCATTGATAACAAGGTCACATCATTAGGAGAATGATGTGATGGACAAGACCCAATCCTAAGCTTAGCTCAAAGATCGTGTAGTTCGTTTGCTGCAGCTTTTCTGAGTGTCAAGTATCATTTCCTTAGACCATGAGATTGTGCAACTCCCGGATACCATAGGAGTGCCTTGGGTGTGCCAAACGTTGTTATTTATATTTCCTTATATCATGATAAATGTTTATTATTCATGCTAGAATTGTATTAACCAGAAACTTAGTACATGTGTGAATACATAGACAAACTGAGTGTCACTAGTTTGCCTCTACTTGACTAGCTCATTGAATCAATAATGGTTATGTTTCCTAACTATAGACATGAGTTGTCATTTGATTAATGGGATCACATCATTAGAGAATGATGTGATTGACTTGACCCATTCCGTTAGCTTAGCACGATGATCGTTTAGTTTGTTGCTATTGCTTTCTTCATGATTTATACATGTTCCTATGACTATGAGATTATGCAACTCCCGAGTACCGGAGGAACACTTTGTGTGCTACCAAATGTCACAATGAAACTGAGTGATTATAAAGGTGCTCTACAGGTGTCTCCGATGGTACTTGTTGAGTTGGCATAGATCGAGATTAGGATTTGTCACTCCGATTGTCGCAGAGGTATCTCTGGGCCCTCTCAGTAATACACATCACTATAAGCCTTGCAAGCATTGTGACTAATGAGTTAGTTGCGGGATGATGTATTACGGAACGAGTAAAGAGACTTGCCGGTAACGAGATTGAACTAGGTATGAGGATACCGATGATCGAATCTCGGGCAAGTAACATACCCATGATAAAAGGAACAGCGGATGTTGTTATGCGGTTTGACCGATAAAGATCTTCGTAGAATATGTAGGAACCAATATGAACATCCAGGTTCCGCTATTGGTTATTGACCGGAGACGAGTCTCGGTCATGTCTACATAGTTCTCGAACCCGTAGGGTCCGCACGCTTAAAGTTCGGTGACGATTCGTATTATGAGTTTATGTGTTTTGATGTACCAAAGGGAGTTCGGAGTCCCGGATGTGATCACGGACATGACGAGGAGTCTCAAAATGGTCGAGACGTAAAGATTGATATATTGGACGGTTATATTCGGACACGGAAGTGTTCCAGATGGTTTCGGAGAAAACCAAAGTGCCGGAGGGGTTACCGGAACCCCCCGGGAAAGTATTGGGCCTTAGTGGGTCTGAGGGGAGAGAGAGGGCTGCAGCCAGGAGGTGGCGCGCCCCCTCCCATGAGGAGTCCGACTTGGACTAGGGGAGGGGGGCGCGGCCCCTCTTTCCCTCTCTTTCCTTCCCCATTCCCCCTTCCTAGTAGGACTAGGAAAGGATGAATCCTACTCATACTAGGAGGAGGATTCCTCCTCTCCTTGGGGCGCACCAAGGCCGGCTAGCCTCCCCCCTTGCTCCTTTATATACGAGGGCGGGGGGGCTCCCAAAGACACAAGTTGATTGTTCCAAGCCATGTGCGGTGCCCCCCTCCACCATAATCCACCTCGATCATATCGTAGCGGTGCTTAGGCGAAGCCCTACGTCGGTAGCAACATCATCACCATCATCACGCCGTCGTGCTGAAGGAACTCTCCCGTGAAGCTCTGCTGGATCGGAGTTCGTGGGACTGTTGGGGAACGTAGTAATTTCAAAAAAATTCCTACGCACACGCAAGATCATGGTGATGTATAGCAACGAGAGGGGAGAGTGTGATCTACGTACCCTAGTAGACCGACAGCGGAAGCGTCAGCACAACGCGGTTGATGTAGTCGTACGTCTTCACGATCCGACTAATCCAAGCACCGTTACTCCGGCACCTCCGAGTTCTTGGCACACGTACAGCTCGATGACACTCCCCGGGCTCTGATCCAGCAAAGCTTCGGGGAGGAGTTTCGTCAGCACGACGGCGTGGTGACGATCTTGATGTTCTATTGTCGCAGGGCTTCGCCTAAGCACCGCTACAATATGACCGAGGTGGAATATGGTGGCAGGGGGCACCGCACACGGCTAAGGAACGATCACGTGGATCAACTTGTGTGTCTATGGGGTGCCCCCTGCCTCAGTATATAAAGGATGGAGGAGGAGGAGGCCGGCCAAGGCTATTGGTGCGGCCAGGATGGGAGTCCTACTAGGACTCCAAGTCCTAGTAGGAGTCCATCAAGAGGGGAGGAAGGGAGAAGGAAGTGGAGGAGTAGGAAAGGTGGCCGGCCCCCTTTTCCCTAGTCCAATTCGGACTAGAGGGGAGGGGGGCGCAGCAGCCTTTTTCCTCTTCCCACTAAAGCCCATCAAGGCCCATTACTTCTCCCGTAACTACCCGGTACTCCGAAAAATACCCGAATCACTCGGAACCTTTCCGATGTCCGAATATAGTCGTCCAATATATCGATCTTTACGTCTCGACCATTTCGAGACTCCTCGTCATGTCCCCGATCTCATCCGGGACTCCGAACTCCTTCGGTACATCAAAACTCATAAACTCATAATATAACTGTCATCGAAACCTTAAGCGTGCGGACCCTACGGTTCGAGAACAATGTAGACATGACCGAGACACGTCTCCAGTCAATAACCAATAGCGGGACCTCGATGCCCATATTGGCTCCTACATATTCTACGAAGATCTTTATCGGTCAGACTGCATAACAACATACGTTGTTCCCTTTGTCATCGGTATGTTACTTGCCCGAGATTCGATCGTCGGTATCCCAATACCTAGTTCAATCTCGTTACCGGCAAGTCTCTTTACTCGTTCCGTAATACATCATCTCACAACTAACATATTAGTTGCAATGCTTGCAAGGCTTAGGTGATGTGCATTACCGAGAGGGCCCAGAGATACCTCTCCGACAATCGGAGTGACAAATCCTAATCTCGAAATACGCCAACCCAACATCTACCTTTGGAGACACCTGTAATGCTCCTTTATAATCACCCATTTACGTTGTGATGTTTGGTAGCACCCAAAGTGTTCCTCCGGCAAACGGGAGTTGCATAATCTCATAGTCATAGGAACATGTATAAGTCATGAAGAAAGCAATAGCAACATACTAAACGATCGGGTGCTAAGCTAATGGAATGGGTCATGTCAATTAGATCATTCAACTAATGATGTGACCTCGTTAATCAAATAACAACTCTTTTGTCCATGGTTAGGAAACATAACCATCTTTGATTAACGAGCTAGTCAAGTAGAGGCATACTAGTGACACTCTGTTTGTCTATGTATTCACACATGTATTATGTTTCCGGTTAATACAATTCTAGCATGAATAATAAACATTTATCATGATATAAGGAAATAAATAATAACTTTATTATTGCCTCTAGGGCATATTTCCTTCAGTCTCCCACTTGCACTAGAGTCAATAATCTAGTTCACATCGCCATGTGATTTAACAGCAATAGTTCACATCACCATGTGATTAACACCCATAGTTCACATCGTCATGTGACCAACACTCAAAGGGTTTACTAGAGTCAATAATCTAGTTCACATATCTATGTGATTAACACCAAAGAGTACTAAGGTGTGATCATGTTTTGCTTGTGAGATAATTTTAGTCAACGGGTCTGTCACATTCAGATCCGTAAGTATTTTGCAAGTTCTATGTCTACAATGCTCTACATGGAGCTACTCTAGCTAATTGCTCCCACTTTCAATATGTATCCAGATTGAGACTTTAGATTCATCTGGATCAGTGTAAAAAACTTGCATCGACGTAACCCTTTATGATGAACCTTTTTGTCACGTCCATAATCGAGAAACATATCCTTATTTCACTAAGGATAATTCTGACCGCTGTCCAGTGATCTACTCCTAGATCACTATTGTACTCCCTTGCCAAATCAATGCAGGGTATACAATAGATCTGGTATATAGCATGACATACTTTATAGAACCTATGGCCAAGGCATAGGGAATGACTTTCATTCTCTTTCTATCTTCTGCCGTGGTCGGGCTTTGAGTCTTACTCAACTTCACACCTTGTAATACAGGCAAGAACTCTTTCTTTGACTGCTCCATTTTGAACTACTTCAAAATCTTGTCAAGGTATGTACTCATTGAAAAAACTTATCAAGCGTCTTGATCTATCTCTATAGATCTTGAAGCTCAATATGTAAGCAGCTTCACCGAAGTCTTTCTTTGAAAAACTCCTTTCAAACACTCCTTTATGCTTTACAGAACAATTCTACATTATTTCCGATCAACAATATGTCATTCACATATACTTTATTAGAAATGTTGTAGTGCTCCCACTCACTTTCTCGTAAATACAGGCTTCACCGCAAGTCTGTATAAAACTATATGCTTTGATCAACTCATCAAAGCGTATATTCCAACTCCGAGATGCTTGCACCAGTCCACAGATGGATCGCTGGAGCTTGCACATTTTGTTAGCACCTTTCGGATTGACAAAACCTTCTGTTGCATCATATACAACTCTTCTTTAATAAATCCATTAAGGAATGCAGTTTTGTTTATCCATTTGCCAGATTTCATAAAATGCGGCAATTACTAACATGATTCGGACAGACTCAAGCATAGATACGAGTGAGAAGCTCTCATCGTAGTCAACACCTTGAACTTGTCGAAAACCTTTTGCGACAATTCTAGCTTTGTAGATAGTAACACTACTATCAGTGTCCGTCTTCCTCTTGAAGATCCATTTATTCTTAATTGCTTGCCGATCATCGGGCAAGTCAACCAAAGTCCAAACTTTGTTCTCATACATGGATCATATCTCAGATTTCATGGCCTCAAACCATTTCGCGGAATCTGGGCTCATCGTCGCTTCCTCATAGTTCATAGGTTCGTCATGGTCAAGTAACATGACCTCCAGAACAGGATTACCGTACCACTCTGGTACGGATCTCACTCTGGTTTACCTACGAGATTCGGTAGTAACTTGATCTGAAGTTACATGATCATCATCATTAGCTTCCTCACTAATTGGTGTAGTAGTCACAAGAACAGATTTTGTGATGAACTACTTTCCAATAAGGGAGAAGGTACAATTACCTTATCAAGTTTTCTACTTTCCTCCCACTCACTTCTTTCGAGAGAAACTCCTTCTCTAGAAAAACTCCGAATTTAGCAACAAAAGTCTTGCCTTCGGATTTGTGATAGAAGGTGTACCCAACAGTATCCTTTTGGGTATCCTATGAAGACATATTTCTCTGATTTGGTTTTGAGCTTATCAGGATGAAACTTTTTCACATAAGCATTGCAACCCCAAACTTTAAGAAACGACAACTTTGGTTTCTTGCCAAACCACAGTTCATACGATGTCGTCTCAACAGATTTAGATGGTGCCCTTTTAACGTGAATGCAGTTGTCTCTAATGTATAACCCCAAAACGATAGTGGTAGATTGGTAAGAGACATCATAGATTGCACTATATCCAATAAAGTACAGTTATGACGTTCGGACACACCATTATGCTGTGGTGCTCCATGTGGCATGAGTTTGTGAAACTATTCCACATTGTTTTAATTGAAGACCAAACTCGTAACTCAAATATTTGTCTCCGCGATCAGATCGTAGAAACTTTATTTTCTTGTCACGATGATTTTTCACTTCACTCTGAAATTCTTTGAACTTTTCAAATGTTTCAGACTTATGTTTCATCAAGTAGATATACGCATATCTGCTCAAATCATCTGTGAAGATCAGAAAATAATGATACCTGCTGTAAGCCTTAATATTCATCGGACCACATACATCAGTATGTATGATTTCTAACAAATCTGTTGCTTGCTTCATTGTTCCGGAGAACGGCGTTTTAGTCATCTTGCCCATAAGGCATGGTTCGCAAGCATCAAGTGATTCATAATCAAGTGATTCCAAAATCCCATCAGCATGGAGTTTCTTCATGCGCTTTACACCAATATGACCTAAACGGCAGTGCCACAAATAAGTTGCACTATCATTATTAACTTCGCATCTTTTGGTTTCAATATTATGAATATGTGTATCACTAAGATCGAGATCCAATGAACTATTTTCATTGGGTGTGTAACCATATAAGGTTTTATTCATGTAAACAGAACAACAATTTATTCTTTTACTTAAATGAATAACCGTATTACAATAAACATGATCAAATCATATTCATGCTCAACGCAAACACCAAATAACACTTATTTAGGTTCAACACTAATCCCGAAAGTATAGGGAGTGTGCGATGATGATCATATCAATCTTGGAACCACTTCCAACACACATCGTCACTTCACCCTTAACTAGTCTCTGTTCATTCTGCAACTCCCGTTTCGAGTTACTACTCTTAGCAACTGAACTAGCATCAAATACTGAGGGGTTGCTATAAACACTAGTAAAGTACACATCAATAACATGTATATCAAATATACTTATGTTCACTTTGCCATCCTTCTTATCCGCCAATCACTTGGGGTAGTTCCGCTTCCAGTGACCAGTCCCTTTGCAGTAGAAGCACTTAGTCTCAGGCTTAGGATCAGACTTGGGCTTCTTCACTTGAGAAGCAACTTGCTTTCCTTTCTTCTTGAAGTTCCCCTTCTTCCCTTTGCCCTCTTCTTGAAACTAGTGGTCTTGTCAACTATCAACACTTGATGTTTTTCTTGATTTCTACCTTCGTTGATTTCAGCATCACGGAGAGCTTGGGAGTTGTTTCCATTATCCCTTGCATATTATAGTCCATCACGAAGTTCTACTAACTTGGTGATGGTGACTAGAGAATTCTGTCAATCACTATCTTATCTGGAAGATTAACTCCCACTTGATTCAAGCGATTGTAGTACCCAGACAATCTGAGCACATGCTCACTAGTTGAGCGATTCTCCTCCATCTTTTAGCTATAGAACTTGTTGAAGACTTCATATCTCTCAACTCGGGTATTTGCTTTGAAATATTAACTTCAACTCCTGGAACATCTCATATGGTCCATGACGTTCAAAACGTCTTTGAAGTCCCGATTCTAAGCCATTAAGCATGGTGCACTAAACTATCAAGTAGTCATCATATTGAGCTAGCCAAACGTTCATAACGTTTGCATCTGCTCCTACAATAGGTCTGTCACCTAGCGGTGCATCAAGGACATAATTCTTCTGTGCAGCAATGAGGATAAACCTCAGATCACGGATCCAATCCGCATCATTGCTACTAACATCTTTCAACACAATTTTCTCTAGGAACATATCAAAATAAACATATGAAAGCAACAACGCGAGCTATTGATCTACAACATAGATATGCTAATACTACCAGGACTAAGTTCATGATAAATTAAAGTTCAATTAATCATATTACTTAAGAACTCCCACTTAGATAGACATCCCTCTAATCCTCTAAGTGATCACGTGATCCAAATCAACTAAACCATAACCGATCATCACGTGAGATGGAGTAGTTTTCAATGGTGAACATCATTATGTTGATCATATCTACTATATGATTCACGCTCGACCTTTCGGTCTCCGTGTTCCGAGGCCATATCTGCATATGCTAGGCTCGTCAAGTTTAACCTGAGTATTCTGCGTGTGCAAAACTGGCTTGCACCCGTTGTAGATGGACGTAGAGCTTATCACACCCGATCATCACGTGGTGTCTGGGCACGACGAACTTTGGCAACGGTGCATACTCAGGGAGAACACTTCTTGATAATTTAGTGAGAGATCATCTTATAATGCTACCGTCAATCAAAGCAAGATAAGATGCATAAAAAGATAAACATCACATGCAATCAATATAAGTGATATGATATGGCCATCATCATCTTGTGCTTGTGATCTCCATCTCCGAAGCACCGTCATGATCACCATCGTCACCGGCGCGACACCTTGATCTCCATCGTAGCATCGTTGTCGTCTCGCCAATCTTATGCTTCCACGACTATCGCTACCACTTAGTGATAAAGTAAAGCATTACATCGCGATTGCATTGCATACAATAAAGCGACAACCATATGGCTCCTACCAGTTGCCGATAACTTGGTTACAGAACATGATCATCTCATACAATAAAATTTAGCATCATGTCTTGACCATATCACATCACAACATGCCCTGCAAAAACAAGTTAGACGTCCTCTACTTTGTTGTTGCAAGTTTTACGTGGCTGCTACGGGCTTAAGCAAGAACCAATCTCACCTACGCATCAAAACCACAACGATAGTTTGTCAAATAGACTCCGTTTTAACCTTCGCAAGGACCGGGCGTAGCCACACTCGGTTCAACTAAAGTTGGAGAGACAGTCGTCCGCAAGCCACCTGTGTGCAAAGCACGTCGGGGGAACCGGTCTCGCGTAAGCGTACGCGTAAGGTTGGTCCAGGTCGTCTCGTCCAACAATACCGCCGAACCAAAGTATGACATGCTGGTAGGCAGTATGACTTGTATCGCCCACAACTCACTTGTGTTCTACTCGTGCAAATAACATCAAACTATAAAACCTCGGATACTACTGTTGGGGAACGTAGTAATTTCAAAAAATTTCCTACGCACACGCAAGATCATGGTGATGTATAGCAACGAGAGGGGAGAGTATGATCTACGTACCCTTGTAGACCGACAGCGGAAGCATTAGCACAACGCGGTTGATGTAGTTGTACGTCTTCACGATCCGACTGATCCAAGCACCGTTACTCCGGCACCTCCGAGTTCTTAGCACACGTACAACTCGATGACACTCCCCGGGCTCCGATCCAGCAAAGCTTCGGGGAGGAGTTTCGTCAGCACGACGGCGTGGTGACGATCTTGATGTTCTACTATCGCAGGGCTTCGCCTAAGCACCGCTACAATATGACCGAGGTGGAATATGGTGGCAGGGGGCACCGTACACAGCTAAGGAACGATCACGTGGATCAACTTGTGTGTCTATGGGGTGCCCCCTGCCTCAGTATATAAAGGATGGAGGAGGAGGAGGCCGGCCAAGGCTATTGGTGCGGCCAGGATGGGAGTCCTACTAGGACTCCAAGTCCTAGTAGGAGTCCATCAAGAGGGGAGGAAGGGAGAAGGAAGTGGAGGAGTAGGAAAGGTGGCCGGCCCCCTTTTCCCTAGTCCAATTCGGACTAGAGGGGAGGGGGGGCGCAGCAGCCTTTTTCCTCTTCCCACTAAAGCCCATCAAGGCCCATTACTTCTCCCGTAACTACCCGATACTCCGAAAAATACCCGAATCACTCGGAACCTTTCCGATGTCCGAATATAGTCGTCCAATATATCGATCTTTACGTCTCGACCATTTCAAGACTCCTCGTCATGTCCCCGATCTCATCCGGGACTCCGAACTCCTTCGGTACATCAAAACTCATAAACTCATAATATAACTGTCATCGAAACCTTAAGCATGCGGACCCTACGGTTCGAGAACAATGTAGACATGACCGAGACACGTCTCCAGTCAATAACCAATAGCGGGACCTGGATGCCCGCTCCTACATATTCTACGAAGATCTTTATCGGTCAGACTGCATAACAACATACGTTGTTCCCTTTGTCATCGGTATGTTACTTGCCCGAGATTCGATCGTCGGTATCCCAATACCTAGTTCAATCTCGTTACCGGCAAGTCTCTTTACTCGTTCCGTAATACATCATCTCACAACTAACATATTAGTTGCAATGCTTGCAAGGCTTAGGTGATGTGCATTACCGAGAGGGCCCAGAGATACCTCTCCGACAATCGGAGTGACAAATCCTAATCTCGAAATACGCCAACCCAACATCTACCTTTGGAGACACCTGTAATGCTTCTTTATAATCACCCATTTACGTTGTGACGTTTGGTAGCACCCAAAGTGTTCCTCCGGCAAACGGGAGTTGCATAATCTCATAGTCATAGGAACATGTATAAGTCATGAAGAAAGCAATAGCAACATACTAAACGATCGGGTGCTAAGCTAATGGAATGGGTCATGTCAATCAGATCATTCAACTAATGATGTGACCTCGTTAATCAAATAACAAATTTTTTGTCCATGGTTAGGAAACATAACCATCTTTGATTAACGAGCTAGTCAAGTAGAGGCATACTAGTGACACTCTGTTTGTCTATGTATTCACACATGTATTATGTTTCCGGTTAATACAATTCTAGCATGAATAATAAACATTTATCATGATATAAGGAAATAAATAATAACTTTATTATTGCTTCTAGGGCATATTTCCTTCAGGGACGTCATTGAGCTGAACGTGTGCTGAACTCGGAGGTGTTGTGCGTTCGGTACTTGGATCGGTCGGATCGTGAAGACGTACGACTACATCAACCACGTTCTCATAACGCTTCCGCTTATGGTCTACGAGGGTACGTGAACGATACTCTCCCCTCTCGTTGCTATGCATCACCATGATCTTGCGTGTGCATAGAAATTTTTTGAAATTACTACGTTCCCCATCATAGACGTCAACTCACACATAATGGTAACCCTCCACCCCATGCGATGGCATATGTCAATCTTGGCAATTACAAACAATTTCCAGGAAGCTAATTATAAACTGAGTGAAGATAGGGAAAGGAGGTGAGTTAAACCTGGCCCTAGGTTTGTGAAATTAAACGTTGATGCAGCTTTTTTTGCTGATGAGGGATCAGGAGCAACAAGAGCGATTATCTGAGATGACAAAGGTAATTTCCTTGCCGCTCCGTGCAAAGTTATTGATCATGCGGCAGATGCTATTGCCACTGAAGCTTTGGCAATGCGTGATGGTCTAATACTCGCAAACTCTCTCGGATTCCCCCGTGTTGAGGCAGAATCAGATTCTTTGAATGTTGTCAATTTCTGTGATGGTCAATCTAGATAGTGAGATGCGGCGACAACAATATTTGCTCAGTGTGGGGATGTTGCTTCTTCTATCGGGAAGGTTATCTTTATGCATTGTTATCGCTCGTGTAACAAAGCGGCTCATGTGCTAGCTAATTTCAGTCATTGTAATAAGGTTTTTTCTAGTTGGACAGACGGACCTCCAGACTGCCTTATGTCCGTACTAGTAAATGATGTAATCCCTTTGTTTAATTAATAAAACTAGCCATGTTGACCTTCCATAAAAAAACTAGTTACTCCAGCTCCCAGCTCCCACAGGGATAAGTGCCCAAAGTTAAGTGGGGAAACGTTCGGGGCTGGAGCTTCGGCCAAGTCGGGCCGCAACCGCTCTAATCGGTTTGTTAGTTTCCCAACAATTTGGATGGTGGAAGAGACCAAAGAGCGATTTTTCTCTCTCCTTGCGTATCACGGCGCTCATGCGGTAGCGGGTCCCAGGGCATGAGACTCGTATGAGATCGTGATTTGTTCGCGGTTTTCTTGTAAGATTTCTCCCTCCCCTACTCTCGCTTGGTGATTTCTCGTGGCATCAACAAGTTCTCATTTTTCTGCTTCGTTCGGGCTGATTCAGGGGCGAGCCTTGCATCGCTGCCCACCCTTGGCGATGGCGGAGCGAGTTCCTGTCGAGGCTACCAGAGTAGCGATGTCAGGGGAAGGTGGGACTACTGGCACGGAGGTGGATCGTCTTCTTTCGGCTGGGGGAAGTGGTGTTCTTGCGCCATCGCCTTCCGTTGTGGAAGTTCCTGCAGTGGCCTTCAATCCTGCGCAGGAGGCGCACAGTTCACACTCCGCTTCCGGTGTTGAGGATATGCTCGAGCGTCTTCATCTCACGGCGATTGAGGCGCAACCGGTGATGGTGGATGATGACGATGATGCTGATCTGGTTGTCTCGGATTGCGCACTGGTGGGGAAGGTCCTCTCCCCTACTGTCCTCCATAACAACACAATTTCATCGGCAATGAGGCTGGCCTGGGGAAATCCTAGGGGTCTGCTATTTCACCCGGCGGGTAGCAACCTGTTTGTGGCTGAGTTTAGCACTGAGATGGACAGGGATCGTGTTCTGGATGGTTCGCCATGGATGGTGGGCAAGCATGCTATCTTACTCAAGGTTTTTGATCCTAACATACAACCAGTGCGAGTGGAGTTTAATACTCTCTCTATTTGGGCACGTATTGTGGCCCTGCCGCCCAGATTGATGAAGTCTAAACTGGGTATGGAGTTTGATATGCCAATTGGTAGAATTGAGCGTGTGGAAGCGGATGCTGATGGAAGATGATGGGGTGCTTTGATGCGTGTCCGGGCAGATATTATGGTACAGGAACCGTTGGTTCGGTATGTCACTATCAGTTCTGCGAAGACGAAGACGATTGAAACCTATGTTGTTATGTATGAGAGTTTGCCATATTATTGCTACTCATGTGGTATTCTAGGTCATTCCTCCATGCTTTGCCCAAACCCAGGTACACGTGATGTGAACAGAGACCTTCCTTATGCTGCGAAGAAATTGTGTGTTCAGGAGGTCTTGTCCAGGAAATCAAGTGGATCCAAGTCGGGCAATAATTTTTCATATTCATCTTTTGATCCAAGGAACCGGGCTAACAGTGCTACTTCTGATGATGCCAGACCAGCTAATAATAGTGGCAAGTATTTCCCCCAAAATTATGAGGGTGTTGGGGAAGCTGAGAGATCATCTCCTATCATGAACAACTGATCAGGCAGGGGGCGTGGTCGTTCCTCTAGTGGCCGGAGCCATGGTCGGTCTGCCGTTGCTGGAGATGAGATCTTTCCTTATCAGAGGACCAAGAGCAGTATGGCTGGACAGAAGAGGAAGCCCACTAAGAATCATGTTTCTGTGCATTTATCAGATGCGCAACCTTCAAGTTCTGCTGGTATTTTGACTATTGTGGTTTCTGACAAATCTGGCAAAGATGTTGGCACGTCTACTGAGGTGAGAGTTTGTGACTCAAACAAGAAACAATGTATTAAACCTTCTCGATCGGCGGATCCGGCGAAGGCTGCAGTGCAGCCCCGCCAAACGCAATGAATATTTTATGCTGGAACTGTCGAGGATTGGGTTCGGCCTCGACAGTTGGCGAGCTTCGCCGGCTTTTGAAGCTTCATCGACCCACCCTCCTCTTTCTGTCTGAGACAAAGATGAGGGATACTCATGTCCGTAATTTTATGTGGTCTTTAGGTTTTTCTGGTTGTTTTGCTATCAGTTCTGAGGGACAAAGTGGTGGTCTAGCTCTATTCTGGAGGGAGTCGGTAACTGTATCTTTGAAGGCATGTAACTCAAGATGTATTGATGTTCTTGTATCTTCTGACTTGACTACAACATGGAGAGCTACATTTGTTTATGGTGAACCAAGAAGAGAAGATAGGGCTAATTTTTGGGGTCTTCTTCGACGTTTGAAACCGTTGTGGAATGGTCCTTGGATTATATGTGGGGATTTTAATGAAGTTCTCTCTCATGATGAGCACCTTGGCCCTCGTGATCGCTCTAAACAACAAATCGCTGCATTTCGTGATTGTTTGAGGGATTGTGATTTGAGGGACCTGGGCTTCTCTGGTCCCAAGTTTACTTGGTGCAATCGTCAAGATTCAAATGGCCATGTCAAAGTTCGCCTAGACAGGGCTGTTGTGAACATTGCTTTTACTGACTGTTTTAATGGGTTTCACGTGAAAAATATCATTGCTACCTCATCTGACCATTATGCCATCCGTATTGGGCTATCTTGCTTTACGCAGGAATGTGAGCGACGCCCGGTGTAGCAAGGTTTCAAGTTTGAGGCCATGTGGTTGTGCGCCACCGATTACAAGGAAACTATGGAGCAAGCTTGGGCTGATGGTAGAAATGGTGAGATTACTCTTCAGTCCACATGGGATAATCTACACAAAGTGACGACATCTTTGAAAACCTGGAGTCGTGATTGTTTTGGGTCTGTTCATAAACAAAATTTTAAACTGGAAAGACGTTTGTGGTCAATTTGGGCTGCCCCAATCTCAGCTGCAAGTGTAACCGAGGAACGTGCTTTAGAGAAACATTTATGTGAGCTTTTTGAACGGGAAGAAATAATGGAGCGTCGACGCTCTAGGATTGACTGGCTCAAGGAAGGTGACCGTAATACCGATTTTTCCCAAGCACGTGCCAAGGCTCGTAGGCGCATCAATAGAATTCATTCTCTTCAGCAAGATGATGGATCAATATGTGAGTCACAAGATACGATAAAAAAATATGGTGCAACAATTTTATGATGAGCTTTTTACTTCTCAACTTTGTGATACTTCTGCAGTTCTTGATGCTATTACTCCTAAAGTTTCTCTAGAAATGAATGATGATTTGTGTAAACCCTATTCTAATGAGGAGATCAAGACCGCTTTATTCCAGATGGGGCCTACCAAGGCGCCGGGACCAGATGGTTTTCCAGCATTGTTTTACCAGACCCATTGGAATTTTTTGGAAGAAGAAATTTGTCAGGCTGTTAGAAGTTTTCTTGAAGGAAATCCAATTCCTGATGGTTTTTGCGATTCAGTGATTGTGCTTATTCTGAAGGTGTCTAGGCTGAAGCAGCTTAAATTTTTTAGGCCAATCAGTCTATGTAATGTGTTGTACAAGATTGCCTCTAAGGTGCTTGCTAACCGTTTAAAGTTGCTTTTGCCAGTTCTCATTTCTGATTTTCAGAGTGCTTTTGTGCCTGGCCGTTTAATTACTGACAATGCTCTTATTGGATATGAGTGTCTGCACACTATTCAACAACAGAGGGCTAAGCAACCTTTCTTTGCAATGAAGATTGATATGATGAAGGCCTATGACCGTGTGGAGTGGGATTATCTTCATGGATGTCTCTCCAAACTTGGTTTTGCCCTAGCATGGATTAATTCCGTTATGAGATGTGTTACTAATGTTCGCTATGCTGTCAGGGTCAATGGAGATCTTACCGAGCCAGTTGTGCCCTCTAAAGGTATCCGATAGGGTGATCCAATAAGTCCTTACTTGTTCCTCTTATGCACTGAAGGATTGTCAAGTCTGTTAGTACAGAAGGAGAACTGTGACGAGCTACATGGTATCAAGAATGGTCGTCTAGGCCCACCTATCTCACATCTCCTCTTTGCCGATGACATCATCTTCTTTTGCATGGAGTGATACACGTAGTGTGGAGGCTTTGAAGTCCACCTTGAATCTTTATTGCCAAGGTTCTGGCCAGTTAATCAACAAGGATAAATCTGCTTTGTTTTTTGGAAAGAAGTGTCCGATGCAGGTCAAACATAGAGTTAAAAATCTGTTAGGGATTTCAAATGAAGCTTTCAATGACTCCTATCTTGGTATGCCATCAGAGGTTGGCAAATCCCCAACAAAAACTTCCAAATTTTTGATTGTTCGTGCTTGGGCTAGCATTTCTGGATGGTCTCATCGTCCAATTTCCAGAGCTGGAAAAGAAGCCTTGCTAAAGTCCATTATCCAGGCTATCCCGACATACATTATGAGTTGTTTCCAACTGCCAATTGATATTTGTGAGAAATTCCGTCAAATAATTGCTGATGAGTGGTGGGGCCGCGAAGATGGAAAACGGAAAATGCATTGGCGCTCGTGGGAGTGGTTGACTACACCCAAGGCTCTTGGAGGTATGGGCTTTCGTGACATGGACCTTTTCAATCTGGTTATGCTCGCCAAGCAGGGATGGAGGCTATTGACGAATCCATTCTCGCTTTATGCTCGGGTTTTGAAAGGACAATATTTCCCCACTTCTGATTTCTGGAATGCATTAGCACCAAGGTCTGCGTCTGCTACTTGGCGTGCTATATTAGCCGGACGTGATTTACTCCAGAAGGGAGTCAGGTGGGGCATTGATAATGGTGAAGATGTTTATATTCTCTCAGATCATTGGATCCCTTCGACTCCTCCAAAGTGACTGTATCCTTTTCTGCCTATACCTGCTAATGTTAAGGTAAAATGCTTGATTGATGAGGAATCTAGTACATGGAATCAAGATTCTGTTAGGGCCTTTTTCCGTGATGATATTGTTGCAGAAATTCTCCGCATTCCTATAAGCAGGCATGGTGGTGTGGATTTTGCAAGCTGGCCTCACTATGTCTGGTGAATATTCGGTGCGATTTGCATACAATATGGCGCGATCGACGCGTTTTCTTGAAACTCGCAGCAAGTGTGGTTCTAGACAATCCTCGAGTGTGGCTGCTGAGGAGAAGAGTTGGAAGGCGATATGGTTTATTAAAGCACCCAACAAAATGAAGGTCGCACTTTAGCGTTTCGCTCATGATTGCCTTCCATCTGGGGCTCAATTGCAACACCACCATGTTCCTGATGCTGCGTGTTGTTGCTTCTATGGGCGACTGGAAAGCGTGGAGCACGCCATACTTTTTTGTCCGCGTGCAAAAACTGTTTGGGATGAGATCAAGGAGTGGTCTGTCATTCAGCTTCGTCGCTCTTCTTTCAGGAATACCAAACTTTGGCTTTTTGATTTTCTCTCAAGATCTTCTGACAAAGAAGCCATTGTTCTGGCTGTTTCTTTTTGGCACTTATGGGAAGCACGAAATGATGCGCGGCATTCGTTAGAAGCTCCACATCCTCGTATTACAATTGAGAAAATCCGTGCTTATACTGATTAGATTCTGCAGCATCTCTATATCCAAATACCTTTCATTAGGCGTGAGTCTTCTTCACCCAATCCAATATGGACTCCACCGCCGCCTGGTGTTATTGCCATCAACTCGGATGCTGCAATCTTTTTAGATATAAACATGTCAGGTGCTGGAGTGGTGGCCTTAAACCATGAAGGTTTTTTTTTTTGAAAAGGGGGTTTACCCCAGTCTCTGCATCAGAAAGATGCATACGGCTCATATTATTAAAAATCAATCCAGTAACAAAGTCGTCAAGTATCGAGAAGCAAAAACAAGACAAAAGGCTCGAAGAAGCTCAAACCCGAAGCCACAAGATGTGTTGCTGCATGTTTTGAACCTATTCAAGGCACGATGGAGTCTGAACTAGCTGAGGCGCCAGCTCTACGAAGGGTTGTATACCTGGCAAATGATGAACATTTTTCAAATATTTTATTTGCATCAGATTGCCAATCGCTGGTAAATAGAATTATTTCTGGCAAAATTGGTCGTTCCAGTATCGGTACGGTGATTAATGATATCAAGTTTGCTTTAAGGGGCTTTGTGTCTGCGGAATTCAAGCATGTTCGTCGGCAAGTTAATGTGGATACTCATCTATTAGCTAAGTCTTGTAAGAATTTGTCTAATCTAGTTATTTTTCATTCTACTTCGGATCGTATCCGGAAGACTCTTAAAGCAACTTCAATAGGGCGACCCATTTTGTTCGCCCGCGTCCGTTTGAGTCAGCGCGGACAAAAATGGCGGCCCAACGCGTCGACCCAAACTCAAATCGTGTCCGCCCGGCGTCCGCGCTGACCCATTTCCGGTCCCAAATTGCGCCTGAAATGCGTCGGCGCGGACGCGCCGCGCGTCTCCTCGCCGTCCGCTGCGTCCCCACCTGGCTGCCGTTCAACTACCTTGGTCAACATAATTTATGATGACCGCCTACCTTGGGCCCACGCGTCAGCGACGGCGGTCGTTCTTTTTTAAGCCGGGCGTGCGGCAGGGCCGTCCTCATCCACTACCACTTGCCCCCGTCCCCATCTGGCCACCCTTGCCCCCATGCCGGCGACAACCCTAGCCACCACCGGTATGGGTTTCTTCTTCGGTATCGGCAGCAGCCGCAAGGGCAAAGCCCCCGCCCGCCATTCCCCTCCCTTCCCGCCCTTCCCGCGCCGGCGCGCGTTCCCCGGCAGAGGCAGCGCATCAACGTGCCATTGCACCAGGCCGAGTGGCACTGGCACCATCGTATGCCTCTGTCGTACCCGGACGTGACACTGTCGCACGACTGGCATTTGGATGCGGAGAGGATCCCAGTGCCGGCGGCGCCCGGATGGCCAGGGTCCATGCGAAGGAGGTGCGGCGCCGGCGGGCGTTGCTGACGTCGGAGCAGCGCGCCGACCCGCGCTTCGCCGTCGACTCGCTCAACTAGGCTCGATGGTTCGCCTTCGAGCACGAGAAGGCGAGGCGACGCGGCGTCGACCACAGCCTGCCGCCGCCCACGCTCGTCGTCCGCGACGAGGACCAGGAGGCCGAGGCTGTTTACCAGGCGGCCATCAAGGAGAGCGAGGAGGAGGAGCGGTGGAGGGAGGCGGCTTTCAAGGCAGCCATGGCGGAGGCCATGGCCCTCTCCGCGGTGGGCGACTGCGTCATGCCGCCGATGGCCCCACCGTCCCCATCCAAAGCCGAGCCGGAGAAGCCGGCTTACCTCGAGCGCTACTCCTGGACCGGAGTAGTCCGCGAGTGGGTCATCACTCCGTCGATCTGGCTCTGGGCGACGGAGAAGCAGGAGGCGGCCTACCTCGACCACTGGCGCCGCGTTCGGCTTGCCGAGGACCGCCAGGAGGGTGAGCGCCTGCAGATGCTCGAGCGCGAGGCCGAAGAGGAGGCGCGCCAGGCCCAGGCAGCGCCGGCAAAGCCCGACATCACCGCCGTCTGGAATACGGCGTTCCCCTGGGCCGACACTGCGCCGACGTTGATCGACCTCACCGTTCCCGACGCAGACGCCGCCGCCGACGAGGATGTTTAGTGTTTTAATTAATGTAATGTGGACTTTCGCCAGCCTTCGTGGCCGGCTTTTATGTTTAATAAAATGCATGCATTTATTTTCAAAATGCTTGCAATACTTTTTTTGGCGCGCCGATGAAATTAGTCAGGCCAGCGTTGGGCGCTCGCGCCGACCCAAACACAGCGTCGGACATTTGTGTTCATCGGGCCGATCCAAACGGACAAAAGGTGGACAAAAGCGCCGTCCGTTTGGGTCGGCCCGTTGGAGTTGCTCTTATATCTTTGGTTATGTGATCAATAAAGCTGATGTTTAAAAGACAATTTGGATGGTGGGAAGTAAGCAAAGAAAGAATGGGTTCTTTCTTGACACGGATAGACCGACGTCCGACTCCCGTGAGTGTCCCGCTGGGCGTGGTGCGCCATGACCCCCGCCGTGCTTCCCCTCGCCCCCTCGCCTCCTTATCCAAAGCCACCACGGCTATGCCACAAACCCACCCCCGCGCGCCCGCTCTACCGGTGCGACGCCACACGCCGCGACTTCGCTGTCTACACCGCCTCCGCTGCCGCAGCCGCAATGAGCCCCGCCGCCGCTACTGCGGCAGATGAGGGGCTCCCTTCGGCGTCACAGTCACCGACGCTTCACCCTCCAAACGGCGGGGCTACCTCGTTGTTGGTCGGCATCGCAAACACGAGGTCGTGGTGGCAGTACTACGGCAGCGGCTTCTCCATCCGCGTGCCGCCGTCCTTCGACGACATCTTGGAGCCCGAGGTGACCGGTCTCGTCTACTTTTCTCCCTACCCTGCTTCAGATTTTCATAGCAATTTTGGGGTGAGCTCAAGATTTGTTTTCGGCTGCATTTCAGGATTTCAGCGCCGCCATGACCTATTATGGCGACAAGGCCAAGGTCAGGGCGTACGCAGCTCGGTTCGCATCTCCAGATAGGTAGGTAAGCAAGGCCCCTTTCGAGATACCAGCTACAGACCTGTTGCATTTACAGCTGTGTGAAATGTTTATATTTTAATGATTACTCCCTCCGTCCGGTGAAGAGTGTACATCTAGAAATTTTAGGACAAATTATGAAGTGAAGTAAAATATGCATTGGAAAGGTGCAAGCCACCATCTCTCTCCTCTTTAATTATCCAACCCCCAATGAGCTAAGTGCATGTAGAAATTAAGAAGAGCATGTGTAGAATGTTATTGGTCTTGATTACCGTGTGATGAGAGAGAAGTATTTTTTCCTACTTTAAAGTGCATTGGAAATATAGAAGTACACTCTTTTGTGGACAAATTTTAAAGCCAAACACACACTCTTCACCGGATGGAGGGAGTAAACTTATAAATTTTGGCTAGAAAATTAGGAAAGTAAAGGAACTATATTATTCTCTGGGCTTTCCTGCGTGAAAGCTTAGATGTACTCCTAGCTACGAAATATTGTTACCGCACCGCAAACACAAATTATGTTAAGTTAGCACTTTAATCGTTTGAGATTTTTGTCCGTAAGTTGAACTTTTTTTTGCGGGTAAGTTAAACTGATTTAATGATTTTTTTCTCTCAAGTCGGTTGATATATGGTGTTCACTTTCTTTCATTTGCTAGGCTCATCCCAGAAAAGCTCTGAAACCAATCTAGAGTTTCTTTTAAATAATTGATTTAAGATCTTGGATACGCGGCCTGTGATTACCCTATACCTCTTCACAATAGTTCTATGCACATGCCTTCTCCACTTACTCTTTTCCCTATACCTCTTCACAATAGTTCTATGCACATGCCTTCTCCACTTACTCTTTTCACTTTCAATCAGTTGTCCACACCACATGCATGAGATGGCATGATAGCATGGTTAATAATATAGCCAACTGATGGCCATAAGGAACTGCCATGTCATCTATAGCCACCATCTATAGGTACTCATACAATAATGTGGTCTATGAGGTTGGCTATTACCTTAGTACTTTTTTTTTCATCTTCTCTCTACCTCTTCCTTCACATTTATTGCATTTACCTGGAAATGCGAATATAGCTAGGCTCTTGCATGAGAGCCAACTCCCCTTACTTTTTCACATCCCCCTCCACATAGGCAAAAATGACATGGCTATAAGCCCACTATTGTACTAGCTCTTATGCAATCAATGCATAGCGCCATCTCTAACTAATTCTTCACACAACATGCATGAGATGACATAATGATGATGTCGCACGCATGCATGTGGCGTGCTTGCACGGTTAAGAAAAATAGGCAGTGGGTTGCAACTATTTAGAAATAGAGGATTCTTCACACAACATGCATGAGATGACATAATGATGACGTCGCACGCATGCATGTGGCGTGCTTGCACGGTTAAGAAAAAAGGCAGTGGGTTGCAACTATTTAGAAATAGAGGATTACATTCGAATATGCCTAATGCAGAGAACCTTCTTCCTGTTTTTAATGTAGGTCAGAACTTGTAAGCGTGGTAATCAAGCCATCTAATCAGCTCAAGATCACATTCCTAGAGGTATGTTGAGGAACTTGCCATTTTTCACAACTGTTTTTTTACTTAAGGGCACTGCTAACTGGGGTGCACGCGACCAGCCCGTGCGGTTTTGGAATTACATATATAGATCTTTTAGAAAAATAGATCTTGCCCTGCTTCCACCTCCTCCAAACTAGAAGTCCCCACCTGCACTTGTCATGCCGCTTCCCCGCCTCCGCCGCTGCGGCGTGCCCGTCTCCTGCGAGGTCCTGGCATGCTCTTGCCCCTCGTAGGTGACGCTGTGGCCAGCTGCAACGTCCCTGTCTTGAGCTCGACCAATTGTCTAATCTGAACGGTGGTCAAAACTAAGAGGCCCCCACCCGCACCTGTCAATTTGCTTCCTTGCCTTCACCAGCGATGCCGTGGCGTCCCCGTCTCCAACTCGGGTGTTGTTCTTCTCCACGGTAGAAATTGATTGAACCGAAGGAAAAAATAGGACGTAAAAAAATCTCAAAGAAAAAATACGCAAAAAAGCCCACAAAAATACACATGCAACTCTCTTGTACGAAATATATCAGCCCCCCTTCCCCTTTGGCGCATTTAATTCACACCAGACTGACATTAAATGGGACACACGTTATGCGTGGTCCATCAATTGGTCGCTGCCGCGAGGAAGGTGTTTTGCTTAACATCGGGGTTGTTTTGTGTTGAGCAGAGGAGGGGCCTGCCGAGTCAATGGTTCTTGCGGATGTGTCTTGCACAACTTCGCGCACCTCCTGGTCTAGGGCGGCCACTCATTGGAATGGGCCTGACCTGCAAAATATGGGGCTCCATTCAACACCCCCCCTCAAGAGGGGTGATAGATATCTATTATTCTCATCTTGTCACACGCCAGACTACATACTTTAGTTCCTAATCCTTGTCAAGCAGTCTGCAATTTGTTGCTCTGAACTCACATGCTCTATCTTGATGATCCCAACATCTAACTTCTATTTGATGAAGAATCTATCTATGTCCACATGCTTAGTTTTGTCATGCTGCACTAATTTTTTTGCTATGTCTGATTGCTGATTTGTTATCACACCACACATTCAAACAACTAGTCTTCAATATCTTCAATTCTTCTAATAAATTTCTTGTCCACAACCTTTCACTTAGCCCTTGAGCCATAGCTCTATATTCGGCCTCGACAGTTTAGGTGCACACAACAACTTGTTTCTTCTCCATGATACCAAGTTCCCACCAACAAAGACACAAAATCATGAGGTTGATCTACAATCATCTAGGCAACTTTCCCATGGTATCCATCGACCACGAGATGCTTGTTACTCTCAAATAAGAGTCTCATTCCTGGTGCCCCTTCAAGTACCTTGAAATTCTATACACCGCTTCAAGATGATCACTCGTAGGTTCATGCATGTATCTTCTTACCACACTTACCGCAATGGCAATGTCAGGGCATGTATGACATAAGTAGAACAACCTCCCAACTAATCTTTGATATATCTCCTTATCCACTTCTTCTCAGGCTCTCACTTTGTGGTTTTGCTCAATTGGGGTTGAGGCCATCCGACATCCTAGCATTCCTACATCACTTAGTAGATCTGAAGTATACTTCCTCTAAGATAGCGCAATTCCCTTGGCAGACTTGGTCACTTCTATGCCTAGGAACTATTTGACTCGGTCCAAATCTTTGACTTCCTCTGAGATAGTCAAGGGACGCCACGCAGGTGGCAACGTCGCCGGCGGTGAAGACGACGGTCAGTGGCGGCGTGGCGGCGCTTGGTGTGAGGTGGCAGCCATGGCGTTGCCGAGGGCGACGAGCAGCGCCGGGGGTTGGGCGGCACGACCTGGGCTGAAGACGACATCGGTCGGCATGGGAGTCTTGAGAGTCGAGGCGGTCGGTGATAGGTTCATAAGGCGTTGTGGGTAGGTGATGTTGGGTGGGGGAGTTGTTGTACCGCGGATAGCTAAGATCATGAGCCCTCCGTCCCTGCTGATCGCCGGAGTTGTGTTAGGAAGGATCCGCATTTTGCCTGGTGGTCACCAGCTAGGCACTTTAGGCAGTTCCAACGATTCCCACTCCATTTCTGAACTCCCTGCCCTCTCGATGCCAGTAGTAGGAAGCCCAGGACAGTGGATTGGGCTCTCGGTCGGAGGTTCTTCGTCTGAAGTACCAAAGTCGATCTCTTCTTCTGCTTTTATATCGTTGATGGAAAATCCCTCTTTGTCGAGGTTGTGGATGGGTGAGGCCATTGGCTCGAGGTTCATGGACGTGATTTCAATTGGAAAGGGTGTTGGAAGAGAGGGAAGATATCCGTTGGGGACCTAGGGTGGGCGCCAAATGTCGATGAATAATGTTGTCATGGAAGATTGTAGAGAGAGGGATAGCTCGTCATCAATGATGGTGATATAGTGGTTTTACACAGGTTCAGGCCCTTGGATGGGAAAAAGCCCTACATCCTTCCTACCTATCTTTATTTATTAAAATCACGGTGGAATTTTTCTACCTACCGAGCTATAGGCTACCCGCTTGACCCCCTTATTTTGTGGGCATATGGATAGTCATAACATTTTATATGCACACATATGAAACAAATAGTGGTTTTTTTTTGAAAAGGAGGAAAGCTCCCGACCTGTGCGTCAAAACGATGCATGCAGCCATTTTATTTAACGGAAGTACGAAGACAAAGTCTGAGGTCCAGTACTGGCTCACAAAAGGAGCCTGCACGAAGTAAAAAATGTAAAGTAAAAGATGCCACATCCGGCAAAAAAAAGGCTACGATGACTAAACACCTAGCCTATTATTAACTCGCCATCCAAATCGGTTGAAGATAGCCCGTGGTACCATCTCCCACCGGTTGCACCCAGTAACCAAAAGCTCCCTGGAGTCCGCAGGAATGAGTAACGACCACGTACGGATCCAAGCTGTGGCTTTGTAGATAACCTGCAAAAAGTTGGTAAAAAATTTCCCGTTAAGATCATATCATTTCTGCAGTTCCATATAGCCCAAAATAGTGCACATATTCCTATTTGAATGTCTTGCAATATTGGATTCCACGCAATTTAGCCACATCCCAAATAACGTGTTGATGCTAGTGGGAGGATTAACGTTGAAGGCTATATGAATCGTACGCCAAAGCAGTTTGGTTAGCGGACAATCGAGAAGAGGTGTTGTATATTTTCATCATGGTCGCAAAAACAACATCGAGAGCTACCCACCCATCTTCGCTTTAGCAAGTTATCCTTGGTTAAGATCACTTCCAACCACATGAAAATTTTAATCCTCAACGGAACTTTAATCTTCCAGATATGAAGTGATCTCGAGATTGGCCTAGAGTCAATTAGATCCAAGTACATGGATTTCACCGAGAAACTACCATTCCTAGATAATTTCCAGTGAATGGCATCTGGTTGGTCTGAAAGTTGAATGTCCATCAACCTGTGCACCAAGTGCAACCACGAGTTCCAACATTCCCCCACCAGAGACCTCCTGAATTGGATATTAAGAGGGACCCTTTGTAGTACTATAGCAACATAAGCTTCCTTACGTTGTACAATATTATATAACGTGGGGTACTGCAGGGCTAAAGGCGTCTCCCCTAACCATGCATCTTCCTGAATCTAGTTGTGTTACCGTTACCAATGATAGATTTCACCCTTTGAAAAAAGGTTTCTTTCATCCTCAATAACCCCTTCCAAAATGGTTAGGTCTAGCGGTAACCTAGGCCAATGTCTTAGATTGTAGGTACTTGTTACGCAAAATTTGTACCCTCGTACCCTCAATCACAACAGACAACCGAAATAGGCATTTGCTAAGTAGGCATCTACTTCTAAGTTCTCTACCCCTAACCCACCCTGGTCTTTGGGTTTGCAAATTATATCCCATCTCGTCAATCTGTATTTCGTCTTAACTTCATCACATTGCCAGAAAAAGCGAGATCGATGAAAGTCTAGTTTTTTCCGTACCCTATAGGTACTTCAAAGAAAGATAAAAGGAGCATCAGCAAACTAGTCAGAACTGAGTTTATCAACACAAGCTGGCCCCCATAAGACATAAGCTTGCCCTTCCAGCAGCTTAGCCTTTTTTCAAATCGATCTTCAATGCATTTCCACTCCTTATTAGATAGTTTGCAATGATGAATTGGTATCCCTAGGTAACTGAACGGTAGGGAGCCCATTTCACATCCGAACAACTATTTGTATGCATCTTGTTCCTCTTTGGCCCTCCCAAAACAGAACCATTCGCTCTTGTTAAAGTTAATTTTCAGTCTCGGTAGTTCTTCAAATAAGCTTCATATTTCTAGCTTCTTCAAGATCATGTTCCATGAAAATAATTGTGTCATCCACATATTGTAGTATGGACACTCCCGCATCCACAAGATGACCCACATCCACAAGATGCGGAACTAGTCCTTCTACTTGGCCGTTTTCTTTAGCCCGACCGATAAGAATTGCCAACATATCCGCAACTATGTTGAATAGAACAGGAGACACCGGGCTCCCTGTCGTAAGCCCTTATGCGTCTGGAAATGATGACCTATGTCATCATTCACCTTAACCCCAACACTATCTTTTTGAATGAAGGAGTTCACCTGTTTCCTCCAGGCCTCATCGAACCCCTTCATGTGCAGGGCCTACTGGAGGAAGGGCCATTTGACCTATCATACGCTTTCTTGAAATCCACTTTGAAGATAACCTCGTCCAGTTTCTTCGAATGGATCTTGTGAAGAGTTTCATGTAAGACAACCCCTTCTAGGATGTGTCTTCCTGGCATGAAAGCAGTCTGAGATGGTTGCACCACCGAATGGACAATCCGCGTCGACCTATTCGTGCCAACCTTGGTGAAGATTTTGAAACTCACATTGAGCAGACATATCAGCCTAAACTGCTCAATGCGTATCGCCTCCTCCTTTGGCAACAACGTTATTGTTCTAAAATTTAGGTGGAATAGCTGTAACTGTCTGTTAAATAAGTCATGAAACATAGGCATAAGATCACCCTTAATGATATGTCGGCATCTCTTGTAAAACTCTGCTGGAAATCCATCAGGTCTAGGAGCCTTATTCTGTTTCATCTGTGTTACCGCGTCAAACACCTCTTTCTCCATAAACGGGGCAGACAAAATCTCGTTTCGTCTGTGTTGAGTTGTGGAATGTCCCCTGTTGCGCCCTCATCAAGCAACACAAAATTATCTTCGCCTCCCTGCAAAAGTAGCTTATAATAATTGGAGGTGTACAACTTGAGGTCCTCATGCCCTACAATTGTACCCTCATCCTGTTCTAGTTGGATTATTTTCTTTCTATGCTTCCCATTTGCAATCATGTGGAAGAACTGGGTGTTGTCATCACCTTGGACGACCTTTGTCACCTTCGCTCTGAGAGCCCATTTCATCTCTTCTTCTCTAAGAAGAGGATGCAACTTCTGCTCAGCCTCATCCTTAACAGTCCGATCCGACACATTAAGAACATTAGACTCAGTTTTCAAATCTAACTCATGCACCCGTCTAAGCCGTCTGATCCCAGTTTTTTTAAATGCGATTGCATTGCTATTAGTCCCCCGTGTTTCAAAAGATGATACCTGACAAAATAAAAAAAGTACCTGCAATTGCCGAAAAACCTATGCAAGTTCTTAATTTTCGGTCGAGTAATCTGCGAAAATCATTTAAATCTTCACATATAATGATGAAAAACACACATGAGTTGGCTAGCCAGGTCAAAACTATGTTAGACCTTTGAACCTGAGCATTGATAGTTGTGGATGACACTAGGAGAGTTGGGACAATTTTCATTGGTTTATTTCTCACACAATGCCATGCCAACCTGAGGGGTTGGGGATACATACTTATAGGCTGCTAGCCAGCCAAGCATATGCTGAGATGCTACTAAGATGCCAGTCTAAGATGCTAGTCTAAGATGCTGGTCTAAGATGCTATCCTACCTGCCAGTCCTTGATGGTCAGGAACTCTATCCTAACTGCCACAAGGACCATGTGCTGCAGCCCCACAAAGACCCTAGTACACAGACTTATCCAACATTCTCCCCCTAAGTCTTGTACGTCGCCTTGTGGGAGTGTTGAATCATCCCGATCCTGGAGCAAAGCTCGAGGAACTTGACCCTCCCAAGAGGCTTGGTGAGCAGGTCTGCGAGCTGATCCTTGGTGTTGATGTAGCTCGCCTCGATGCTCCCTTCTTCCACACAGCTGCGGATGAAGTGATACCTCAGCCGGATGTGCTTGCTCCGTTCGTGGAACACGGGGTTCTTTGCCAGGGCCAGGGCGGACTTGCTGTCCACCAGGAGCTGCACCGTTCTGGTGTCTTGAACGAGAAGATCACCAAGCAGTCGAGCGAGCCAAAGCGCCTGAGTGCAGGCGGTGGAGGCTGCTATGTACTCAGCCTCACAGCTGGACAGGGCCACCACCTGCTGCTTGACTGATTGCCAGCTCACGAGACACTTGCCGAGGAAGAGGAGAATCCCGCTCGTGCTCTTGCTGGTGTCGATGTCGCCGGCGTGGTCGATGTCGCCGTCAGCACCGCCTCTCCCCAGAAAACAGCCGGCATCCCTCGCTGCTTGAGGAGAGCCCGAGCCATCCCCACAACCGTCTGGTTGCGCCGCTCGACGACTCCGTTTTGCTGCGGGCTGTACGGCGCGGAGTAGTGGCGCTGGATGCCCTCATCGGCGCAGTACGACGCGAAATCCGCCACCGTGAATTCGCCACCGTTGTCAGTGCGCAACACGCGCAATTTGCGGCCGCTCTCCGCCTCCACACCAGCCTGCGCGCGCCTGATGGCGTCCGCCGCTTCTCTCTTGCTGCCGAGAATCATCGCCCACATGTAGCGAGAGAGATCGTCGACGAGCAGCAGGAAGTAGCGTCGAACTCCTGGTGTGGCTGGCGTCATCGGGCCGCACAAGTCTCCGTGCACGAGCTCCAGCTTCTCCTTGGCCCGAAAACTCGCCTGTTGGGGAAAGGGGAGTCGTCTCTGCTTCGTCAGTACGCAGATGTCGCAGAACTGCTCCACATGGTCGAGGCATGGCAGGCCTCGTACCATCTCCTTGGCACTTAGACGCTTCAGGGCCTCAAAGTGAAGGTGTCCAAAGCGCTCATGCCATTGCCACGCCTCGTCGTCCCGACGGACAGCGAGACAGACCGGTTGTGCCACCTGCACATCAAGGACGTAGAGTCGATTTCCACCTCTGGGTACCTTGGCGAGAAGGCGACCCTGGCGATCCCAGATGCGTAGGACCCCATGCTCAATCAGCACGCATGAGCCGTTCTCATCCAGCTGTCCCAAGCTGATGATGGAGTTCCTTAGCGCGGGGATGTAGTAGACACCGGTGAGCAGTCGGTGCTCTCCCGTCTTGGTGGTGAAGATGACGGAGCCGACGCCCTTAATTTCCACAGCGGAGGCATCCCCAAACTTGACGGAGCCTCGCGCATCGGAATCGAGCTCGGCGAAGAATTCCCTTTGACCGGTCATGTGGTGGGTGGCGCCGGTGTCAAGGCACCACCCCGTAGTCTTGTCCTTCCCGGAGGCATCGCCGAGAAGAGCGTGTGCCTTTGGCTCGTCGAGGTGGATGAGAGCTTTTGCGACTGGTGTCGCTGAAGATAGCTCAATGCTTGCATGCGCCATGAACAGAGCCGTCTCCTCCTCCTTCGCCTGTGCGACGTGAGCCTGGCCTTGTCGTGGTTGCCGACACTCATTGGCCCAATGGCCAAACCGGCCACAGTTGTGGCAGCTGTTGTCTTGTGCCGGCTTGGGCTTGCCAGCGGCGCCGTCCTTGGCGCCTCCGCGGGCGTCCCCTTCGGCACGTCCTTGTGCCCTGCCCGGGGGCCCTCTTCGCGTCTTACGCTGCTTGCCACGCTTGCGGCCGCCCGTCGTGGAAGAAGGCTCCCCCTTCTTCCTGTCACCAAGGCTGGCATCCCATGGCTCCCGAGTTAGGAGCAGCTTCCCGCCGGTGGTGATGGGCCCCGAGGAAGGTTGTGGCTCGTCGGTGTCGACGACCTTGAGGCGACCTATCGCCTCCTCGATTGTCATTGTGGAGAGGTCCAGCAAGGACTCGATCGACCGAGCCATCTGCTTGTACTTCTCGGGGATGCACCGAAAGAGCTTCTCGACAGCTCTCTCCTCGGTGTAGGTGGCATCACCAAACTTCACCAACTTCTGCAGCAGAGTGTTGAGACGGAGAGCAAAGTCATCAACGTCCTCACCTGGCTTGAAAGCCAGGCTCCTCCCACTCCTTACGAAGTGCCTGCAAAGTGGACTTGCGAGCACGGTCGCTGTCGATACGTGCCGCGGCGATGGCGTCCCAAGCTTCCTTGGCAGTCCGCTTGCTGGAAAGCGAGAACTGCATCTCGGGCAGGACTGCGGCGATGAGGGCGTCGAGCGCCCGTCGGTCTTCTTGGTGGTCGACGTTGCTGTCCTGGACTGCCTCCCACATGCGCCGCACCTGGAGCCTGACCTTCATGATCTCGGCCCACTCGACGTAGTTGGTTTTAGTGAGGGTAGGCCACCCAGCACTGGGACCAACATCCCTGACCACAGTCCGGACCTCGTAGAGGCTGCGGTCCTGGTCGTTGCAGCCGCCGTCGCGGTGCGCACCTCCACCTGGAGCGCGGGCGTGCTCGGCTGCCCACTGCGCCGTCCGCTCTTGCGCCACTTTGGCGCGGTCTGCGTCAGTGCCGTCGTCCGCAGGCGCGGAGCTGCTGGAGCTGTCGGAGCCGCCGCGGAGTGCTTTGGCATCCGTCGTAGCCTCACG
This sequence comes from Triticum monococcum, assembly GCA_034509565.1. Classification (NCBI taxonomy): domain Eukaryota; kingdom Viridiplantae; phylum Streptophyta; class Magnoliopsida; order Poales; family Poaceae; genus Triticum; species Triticum monococcum. The sequence continues at coordinate 204,491,686 of CM067845.1, forward strand.
TGCTGCGTCTGCTGCTGCTGCTTCTAACTCCGCCTTGGCTGCTTCTACCTCCGCTTTGGCTGCTGCCAGCTCCGCTGCAGCCAGCCTTGACACCCTTGCTGCCGCAGCAGCTGCTGCTACAGCTGCTCGCTCACGCTCCTCTGCCACGGCGCGCTCGGCCTCCTGCCGGCGCCGCATGCTCGAGGTAGCTGTGTGCTGAGAGCGACCTGCAGACATGGCTCGCTGTAGGGGGGCTGTTGCGTGAAGAGGAGGCTGTTGAAGACGAACTGCTGCTCGACAGTCCGGAGGGAGGAAAGTAACCAGAGGCAGACGGAGCAGCTGCTGCTACCGACTTGGGCTGCTCGCAGGAAATGCTCAGGGTACAAGATAACGAGGCTCTGATACCACTTGTTAGACCTTTGAACCTGAGCATTGATAGTTGTGGATGACACTAGGAGAGTTGGGACAATTTTCGTTGGTTTATTTCTCACACAATGCCATGCCAACCTGAGGGGTTGGGGATACATACTTATAGGCTGCTAGCCAGCCAAGCATATGCTGAGATGCTACTAAGATGCTGGTCTAAGATGCTATCCTAACTGCCAGTCCTTGATGGTCAGGAACTCTATCCTAACTGCCACAAGGACCATGTGCTGCAGCCCCACAAAGACCCTAGTACACAGACTTATCCAACAAACTAAACCCCATATGGATATGTTTCTTTGATTCTTTTTCAAAATCAACCATGACGCTAGATGAGGCAATTTTAGTGCTAAACAGAAGCAACTTCACTCCTAAAAATAACTAATTAGCAATAATAAGCAACTAACTAATAATACAGAACAACTTCGAAACAGAGGTGGATAATATCACATCACCTTCGTAAGCAACTTTCCTTTGATAAGAGGCAACCTTAGTGCTAAAAGCAGGCAACTTCACTACATTTTGTGTCCTAGTTAATTTATGTAACATTCTCCTAACTTCCTCATCGGTACTTCTAAGTTGCCTATTGTTCATGCTCGTATGTCGTCATTGTTTCTAAATGGCCTATAATACTACGATGTCGTCTTCCACTTCAAAGTGTTTGTAGGCAACTTAGAAAAACAATGATAAACAACTTCATAATATTGTAGGCAACTATTTTGCAAAGTTAGGCAACCGAGAAGCAATTGTAGGCAACTAATTACCAATAGCAGGCAACTAGGCATCAATATAGGCAGTTTATTTCATTTATAGGCAATTGACCATCAACCGTAGGCAACTAAGAATCAACAATAGGCAATTGAGCAGCCATGATAGGCAAGTTGGGACAATGTTACCAAACTCACAGATACACATAGTGCAGTGAAGTTGCTTTGTATGTAGAACTATAGATGCCTTATGTTTTGTGTGATTTTTCTTGTTTTTACGCAAACCAACCTAATAGTCAGTCCAACTAGGCGAAAAAGTAGTTGCTTCCCTATAACACTATAGTTGCCTCCATTGCATCCAAAGTTGCTCTCAAAAAAAGTTTGACAAAACCTACTCATATGAGATCTAGTTTTGGAGAACTCGTCGTCAGAAATCTGCCGGTGAAAACAGAACTGGATTTTGATGCTTGAATCAAAAGTTATGGCTTTTACAACTTTTTAAACCCCCAAATAAATGCACGTGGGGACATGATTTAGGCTGATTCAATCGGCACCCATGTGCGCTACGGGATGTGGCCAAACAATTACCTTTTTTTAGCGTAGACAGCTGGACACAAGGACATGCACTTACTATATACGGCGGTGCGCTTCAGACAACAAACGAGTGCAGCGGCGCTCCCTAGCCACGTCCTTGATTCTTGGTCCAGCCCCTCAAGAACTGGTGCAAATGTCGAATTTTATTTTGTCACATATCGACATTCGAATGTCCACCTGACTCCTTGGCCCATTCTCTAGCAATGAGATCCATGAAGCCGTCCCTCTCGAACCATCCTAATTTGAAAGAGAAAATGGTCCTGTTTCCCACATGGGTCGCTTCCCCAGAGTCAACCAGTAACGGTGTGTGATCAGAAATTGCTCTCTGAAGCGCCTGAACCGTTACCGACGGAAACTTCTGTTCCCACTCTATGCTGGTGAGCACTTGGTCCAACTTCTCATATGTTGGAACTGGCAATGTGTTCGCCCACGTGAACTGTATGCATTGTCTGGCAGTGAGGTCAATCTCCCTCAAATCGAGACTCTCAATGATCGTATTAAACATAAATGACCATCTTCCGTCGAAGTTGTCATTATTTTTCTCTTCTCTCCTAATTATGTTAAAATAAATAGTGGGTTAAAAAGCTTTTATGAACATATGCTAACTGTGTTACTATTGATCATGCTATTCCTTATCACTTTATCCTTGTTACTTAGAAGGCTTGTGCTTTTATCAGATATTACGAAAATAGAAAATCCTCATGTTCTTACGCGGATATTTGTTCACAGGCCAAAGATATAACGGAGTTGGGCACTCTAAAGGAGGCGTCCAAGTTATTTGTACCTGGTAATTTCTATCATCTTAGCTTGAAAGTCGCAACACTTTTTTAATGTGCTTTTAAATGAAAGTTGCCCTGGACAGTTGGACTACTTACAACTTCCAAATATTAGACGAGGTATGAAAAGAACTTAGTAGACAAAGGAACCACTTAATGTTAGCCTTAGCTTGCTGTGGGATGTCACTCTAAATATGTTGATTGATGGTCTGATCAACATATTATGTTTACTACTGAAATTGATTTATTACCATAATCATATTGGTGTGTTGTAAAGTTTTGCTTAATGTGCATAAAAGTTCAAAATAAATAGCAAACATAGCTAACAGCTTTTGGTGAGTTGTCTAATGGGGTTACATTCTTTATTTTGCCTTATGTTTGACATTTTATAATTGCGTAACTGTGCAGTGCAATAGTTTTCGTAAAATAGTTATGTTCCTAGATGAACATATGAGTTGAAAAACTTTGGTAAATAACTTGTGTTAAGGAGTATTAAGTATTGGTTCAAGTCCCCTTGCGTATTCATACTAGTCTAGATTTCTTCACTTGTACCCTAAGTCCCTTGTAATCTATATTCACCCATTGGCTATGTAATACAGACACGTTGGTCCTCTTAACCTGGTATCAGAGCCCTAGGTTTTACCCCGGACACCTCAACCCTCCAATCTCGATCGATTTTTTCAGTCTCTACGTTCTCTTCGTACCACTGATTATGAGTAAGAGGGACTAGTCGAGACTAATCGACAGACTAGTCTACGAGTCGCAACTTGAGTGCCGACTACAAATCTCGTGTAGACTACTTGGTCTAGTCGAGCAGTCGACAGACTAGTCGAGCTATTTGAGTCGAGCGACTCAATTTTGAGGGGATAAGTCACCCAGCCTGGCCGGAGCTCGTGCTCGGGTGGCAGCGATGGCCGTGACACATAGGCGCGCATGGCCCTGAGACGAGAGAGAAGGAAGAGAGATAGAGGAGAGGAGAGGAGGCATGGAGGTGGTTGGCGGCAGCGGCTGGGGCCAGCAGAAGGCGGCTGGAGGTGCGGGTTGCGCACGCGTGCTCCCGTGTGTGATGGTGTTGGCGGCGGCAATGGGATCGATCGGGAGCTAGGGTTCCAGTGACGGGAGCTAAGTAGGCTGGCCACTTGGGCCCAAATGGGCCAGCTAGGGGGTGTTGTGTGGGTGCTGGGCTGGGCCTGGCGAGCGTTGCCTAACACTTCTGGTTTTATTGCATATTGTACTGTTTATATATACTACATACTACTACTTAGTTATTAACAATAGTTGAGTACTACAGTACCATGTCGACTAGTCCAGCACTAGTCTAGACTAGTCACGATTAGTCTATGAGTCTCAACCTCGGAACGACTCATCGACTCGTATACATTGCTCCGTACCAATCTCCTTCTCTCTTGAATGAAGTTAGCCAGGGTTGTCTCCTGGCTCGACTCCATCCGCTCCCTGATTGAACTTTCTCTTGGTCTCCGTCGATCTCCCTAGATGGATCAAATCTGGCCGTTCCAACCAAATAGCCGCGCGTCGGGCCGACCATCACCCTATACTGCTGCTATACACCACCGGACTCCTTTGACAGATCGGGCCACCGCTCCTGCATCACATCTCCAAGATTCAGCCGCCTCTCCTACTCGATTCCTCGGTTCTTCGCCTCTCCAGTAATAGGACTCCCCCACTGTAGATCATGACATTAACACCCTCTGTTGGCTGGTCCAGATCTACGCCCCAACTCACACCTTGTTTCAGTCCGATACCCGTGACCGTCCAATGTGCCGTTCCCCACCATGACGCCATTGCCGCAGTCTTCAACACTAAATTATGTAGAAAAGGCGAAGCCCAACATATAGTTGTCAGGACCTATTATGAATCCTGAAGAACAGCGACACCTTCAGTTAGCTGTTCCTCGTTTGACACTAGCTGGAAGCTCTGAGATCGTCCAAGGACAGAATCAACGGATGTGATGACCTTGATGAACTGGTACGCAAGTGACTAAGAAGAGGATGCTGTTGATGCAGGACATTCGACAACTGCCATTTAATTACTTTTACCGCCACTTGCAGTTCAACATGATGTCGTTGCCATCCCTCTCTTGTTTTACTTTTACCAAAACTTTGGACTGTAATAGCTATAAAGCCAGTGATTCTAGTTGGGGAATCGAGTTGTAATTTGGGTTAAACCCTAGCCGCCACTGGACTGGTTTGGCACTACTTTCCTTGTCCAAGGAATAGATACCCTAGCTAGATCCCCTCTGAATTCCGGGCTTGTTTGTGAATCTATGGATTTTGTGAGTTATAATATGTAACGCCCGGCCATAGCCACTGGTTCTTGGCTGTTTTGTCTGGTGGGATCTAGACTGGCCGCACAGGCCAATACTAGTCTTTCTTGCGCACTTTGTCCTCATTCATGTGCACCCGGGATCAACTTCTCAGTCTGTCATCCATCCTCAAATCGCCCCAAGCTAAGCACACTTAACTTTGGAATTCCTTGCGGACGGGCTCCCGGAAAAGAAGGAATTCCTTGTTGATGAGTAGTCTATCATTCCTATTAAGCCGGGCTCTCACATACACCCCCACTCAAAGGAACCGACGCACTCGTCGGCCCATCAGGAACGTTCCCTCTTGGCACACGTATGTGCGTCTAGTCCGGCATATATGCCATGCCGTGTGCCACAACGGGCCACACACACCATGAGCCACATGCTCACGCACCTGACCCGCACATGCCCGTGTAACCGCGAGGGTCGGCTTTGAATCTCTGATACCAATTGTAACACCTCGGTCATAGCCATCGGTTCCCGTCCGTTACGCCTGGTGGGATCTAGACTGGCCCCACAGACCAACACTAGTGTTTCTTGTGCACTTCGTCCTCACTCGTGCGCACCCGAGATTAACTTCCCAGTCAGTCACCCATCCTCAAATAGCTCCAAGTCAAGCACACTTAACTTTGGGGTTCCTTGTAGACGGGCTTCCAGAAAAGAAGGAATTCCTTATTGATATGAGTAGTCTATCATTCCTATTAAGCCAGGCTCTCACATAATAGTTCAGATCTTGACAATTGGCATCAGATATTTCAATTCCTCGATGGCAAGATGGATTTGATGGCCGAGTGGAGCTAGTTCTCCCCCTTTTGTCTCAGATCCTGGCAGCGAAGTGTTCGTGCTGGCGATTCAGAGCTGTAGACTGCTCAGATGCGGGTCCGGACTGGGAGTCATTGCCGAAGAACATCTCTTCATTGTAAAATCCCACCCACTCATCCTCTTCGGTGCACCATCTGGTGACGGCCGGTGCTGGCGGCGGTCGATTAGCAGCGCAGGATTTGGGTTGTGCAAGTCTGGTTGCCACTAGCTGGCTGTCACCTGTCAAATCCCCCATTCCCCACCCTGATCTCCTAATAGTAAAGGTGAGAAAGTTCCCTGCTTTCTTCTAATACCCTTGCTGTTCCCTAGGGCAAAATCATCTGATTCGGCAGACAATAAGGTCCTTGAACTCAAATTACTCCAATTGGATGTTCAAACTCGGCAAAAGCAATGTACTGCTGACAAGCTGGAACTCATTGATTTGCAACTTTAGTCAACAAGAATTTCTCCACCTTGCAGAGCAGTTTCTCCAAAATCCAGTCCAGCTTTGACATGTTCTTCTCTGATCAAGCACTCCTAGGAAAAAAGAACCTACTGAAGAAGTGGCCCAACTCTTACCCGGCATAACAAATCATGGCAGGGAAATCACCCTCTCCCCCGGACAAGGCAGTATCAATCGAACAGCTGCACCTGCCACAAAACCATATTGAGATGTGACTGTAGTTATACATGAACCCAGTGGGAAAGAAGGCAATGTGGACACCACAACCAGACCGCCATACAGACATGCACACCATGCCCAACAACCAGATGTACACTCTCATCACCAAAAACCAGAGCATCACCACTAGATAAAGTTTCTGAAATTGGGCAGAAAAATACTAGAGGAAGAGGCCACAGTCATGTAGATAATAGAAGGAACATTTTCACTGTTAAACCCGCCAAGTTCAGCATACCAGAATTTTAAGGGGATGATGCTAAACATTTTATAAAAACCATTGCGCAGTACTTTGACACTGCTAGGACTCCTTGGAACAAAGGGCGGGATTTACAGTCTCGTATCTGAATGAACCAGTAGTTGAATGGTGGAGAGGTATGTTGTAGTTGTATATATTTGTTGTGTATATCCCCATTGTATAAGGGGTTTCCTGCATATTTATCGCATCTGTACATGTATATATATTGGCCCATGGCGACCTGGAAATACAAGTTGCATATTTCCTAACATGGCATCATAGCCCTAGGTTATTTTTTGCACGCGCAACTCGTGCTAAGCTCCAATCTTGCACCGCGCTGTTGTCTTTCTGGCCGTCGTCGCTGCTTCTCTTCTCCCGCCGCTTGTGTTGGATCAACTCGTGGGTGCCCGACCTTCTCCTCGTCGTGCTTGGAGCAATGTTTCTATAAGGCGGTAAGGCGAAACGCGGGGGGCTCGCTCTAGCATTAGTTGTTACCAACGTCGGATGTAGCTCTATAAATCGAACATATGGAGCATCAAGCTGGATCTTCCTCTCTAAATCTGGCCTAAACCCATACTTCCAAGCTGGATTGTCGGATGTAGCTCTTCTCTTTGATCATTGGATAGACTCATTAGCATTATCAGCCACAGGAACCATCAGAGCAGGGGACGGGGGCGGCAGTGCTGAGAGCAGAGTGTCCGCGGCACTAAGGGCAGGGGCAGAGCTATGTTGATTGCTGCAAGGCCATGACCCCCCAGCCTAGGTCAAATTACATGAAGATTTTTTTTAAGGAGGTTAGATTTGAAAAAAAGTACCCCCCCCCTAATATATCTTGCCTAGCTCGGCAACCATGGCGATGTGACCATGCCCGCCATTAGCTTTGATCAACGATGACATGTGATGCAACCGAAGGTGCGGTGGGTAGAGGGACCGACGACCTGGTGCTGCAACAAGTGGTGCGGCGAGCTGGGACCAGGTGTGTCGGGAGTTGCAACAAGTGACACAGGAAGCTGCGACGTGGAGTGCGGCGGAGCCGAGAATGCTACGACCAGCGGCGCAGGGAGCTGGAACCGGCTGCATTGGGAGTTGCAACTAGTCACGCGGGAAGCTACGATGGCAAACTGCAAACGACACGTGATGCTGCAACTGTGGGAGGTTGTGCTGGTTCTGGTGGCAGGAGATGCTGGGACCGGTGCAACGGCGAGCTGCGACGGTGGCCACGCTCATGCTGCGAAAACGGGATGTCGGGCTGCGATCGGCGACAGGAGGAGGTGGTGCTGACCGTGCTGCTGTGACGGTGGCACAAGGCGGCGATGGCGAGCTGCGACTGACGAGTCGAGTTGCTGCAACCAATGATAGACGATGTTACAATCGAGTCGTGTTGCTGGGACGATGGTGCAAGGTGGCGATGGCGAGCTACACCTTTTTTTTAATAAAGACATGCAAAGGCATCTTAGATCTGATTAATATCGAGAAAAACAAAGGCCAGTATAATGGATAGACAACTAGACGTAGAACGACCAGTACAAAATAAAATTACATTAAAAAGCATAGTAGTCTTCTTCCTTTGATTGTATGCCGCCTACCGGAGATTGAAAATTGTACTGAACCATCAGCAAAGAAAGGCGACACCTGCGAACGCCCTCGCCATGCCAAGTTTTGAAAACTGCAATAGCCACTCGCCCCTTGAGACGAGATCAAAAAGTCGTTGAAGTAGCATCGGCTGGAGCATCACCCCACGCTTAACAGGCTTGCAGTCCATCACCATCAGCACAAAGGATTGGAGAAACCGGACCAAGCCGTAAAACAACAGAGAAGAAGATGTCGAAGTCGCCACACCTGGAACACCCACGATGCGGCTATATCTCCCACGTGTCGGAGCACGACTTAGAGGCATAACCGCATAGTAGGCATGTCGCAAGAGGGGTAATCTTTACACGTCCCATGTACTGAATAAGAATGGGACAAAGAGTTGGCTTACAATCGCCACTTCACACAATACATAAATATAGCATTACATCATCCAGAATACAATCAAGGTCCGACTACGGAACCAACATAAATAAAGACAACCCCAAATGCTAGATCCCCGATCGCCCCAACTGGGCTCCTCTACTGATCGTCCGAAAAAGACACATAGTAACGTCCCGAATCCTCGTCGAACTCCCACTTGAGTCCGGTCGCATCCCCTGCACTGGCATCATCGGCACTTGCATCTGGTTTGGGAAGTAATCTGTGAGTCACAGGGACTCAGCAATCTCACACCCTCGCGATCAAGACTATTTAAGCTTAAGGTAGGAAGAGGATAGTGAGGTGGAGCTGCAGCAAGCACTAGCATATATGGTGGCTAACTTATGCAAATGAGAGCAAGAAGAGAAGCAAAGCACGGTCGAGAAGCTATAAAGATCAAGAAGTGATCCTGAAACTACTTACGTTCAAGCATAACACGAGACCGTGTTCTCTTCCCGGACCCCACCGAAAAGAGACCATCACGGCTACATACGCGGTTGATTCATTTTAATTAAGTTAAGTTTCGAGTTTTCTACAACCGGACATTAACAAATTCCCATTTGCCCATAACTGCGGGCATGGCTTTCGAAAGTTCAAAACCCTGCAGGGGTGTCCCAACTTAGCCCATCACAAGCTCTCACGATCAGCGAAGGATATTCCTTCTCCCCGGACGACCTGATCAGACTCGGAATCCCGGTTACAAGACATTTCAACAATGGTAAAATAAGACCAGCAAAGCCGCCCGAATGTGCCGACAAATCCCGATAGGAGTTGCACATATCTCGTTCTCAGGACACATCGGATGAGCCAGACGCCGGGTTGGCATAGACCCTGGTTGCCCAGGGGGCGCCGGACATCGCTCAGGTTGGACCAACACTTAGAGAAGCACTGGCCGGGGGGGGGGGGGTGGGGGGGTGGGGGGTTAAAATAAAGATGACCCTTGAGTCCGCGAAACCCAAGGGAAAAGGCTTAGGTGGCAAATGCTAAAACCAAGGTTGGGCCTTGCTGGAGGAGTTTTATTCAAGGCGAACTGTTAAGGGGTTCCTATAACACCCAACCGCGTAAGGAATGCAAAATCAAGGAACATAACACTGGTATGATGGAAACTAGGGCGGCGAGAGTGGAACAAAACACCAGGCATAAGGCCGAGCCTTCCACCCTTTACCAAGTATATAGATGCATTAAAGTAAACAAGATATAATAATGATATCCCAAACAAGGAACAAACTCCATCTTCACCTGCAACTAGCAACGCTATAAGAGGGGCTGAGCAAAGCGGTAACATAGCCAAACAATGGTTTGCTAGGAAAGGTGGGTTAGAGGCTTGACATGGCAATATGGAAGGCATGATATAGCAAGTGGTAGGTATCGCGGCATAGCAATAGAGCGAGCAACTAGCAAGCAAAGATAGAAGTGATTTCGAGGGTATGGTCATCTTGCCTGCAAAGTTCTCCGAGTTGACGAAAGCTTGATCATCGTAGGCGTACTCAACGGGTTCCTCATCACGTAATCGTCTCCCGGCTCTACCCAAGGCAAGCACACAAGTGAAAGACCAACAATCAATCACGGTGCAATGCGCAAGCAACATGATGCAAAACATGGCATGGTATGCGAGATGTGATATGCAATGCATATGCATGCTTCGGAAGGGAAAGATTGAACCAGGCCTCAACTTGGCAAACCAAGTGCGCCGCTAGAAAGGGAGAACGCTCCTTTGCGGGCGAGCGTTGAAACGCTCGATCCATAACCTCTCCTCCAGTTAATTCTATTAATTAGTGGACCCAGTCTTTACTTCCTTAAATCTCTATCGCAATAAATTAAACAGGTAGGGCCCAGCGTTGCCTTCCATAAATCTCTCTGCCCCCCTGATTTCAACGGGGGTGGGGCCAGGTGCGTCCCTTAATTTTTCTGTCACAGGTTTTTACTTAAAAGGAAGGTTGAGATCCCGTCAAAAAAAGGAAACTTCGACTTACCTGCGTTTCGGTCGGAAATCGAGCGCTGGAACGCTCGCGCGCTAAATAGCATCGCCCGCTAGAAAGATGAGTTGATTTCGGTCGAAATCGATATCAAGATCACCAGAATCGGAGGCACGGTTTGCAAATGGCAAGAAAAACAAGAATGGAACAATTTTGCGATTAACAGCATGATGCCATCTAGAATGCAACAAGAAACTAAGCTACTGCACTCCAACATAACAACAAAGCACATGACAGTGATCTACTCAAGATGCTTGAAAAAACATGAACACTGAGCTATGGCTAAATCACACTAGAACAGGTTCAAACAAGCATGACAAAAGTGCAAAAGATAACAGCATCACAGACTTAGTGAAAATATCAACATGCCAGGAATTAACATCAGGAAGCAATGTTTAGAGCAAGCTAACAACATGCTACAGGAACAGATCATAGCAAACAAAGGCATGGCATGAATCTACTCAAAGCATAGAACAAAAGTCCCTTACTTGCCATAAGCCAAAAAGGATCAGAAGATATGATGGCACCCATGTAAACATAGCAAATTTCGTTAACAGATTCAGACTTGGCAGAAAAACTGAACATGGCATAAACAGAATTATGAAGGCCTATTTGCAAGCTCGATTCACTCACCACAAGGCATTGCATGACAAGATAAGCATAGAATCAGCAAGTAGACATGTTTATAAGGCTAACCATGGCAAGAACAAGTTTATATCATGCATGGATCAACTACAACATCCATGGCAAAATTGATTAACATGTAAACAATCTGCCAGGGATATTTTATAGCAAAAGTAGAGCAAGATTAAGTCATGCTAGGGCACTCCATAATTGCAAACAGGGACATGGATAGATAGAGCACAACCATATATCCAAATCATCCTTACTGAAGATACTCAAACAAAGCATGGATCTCTCTGTAGCAACATGAATAAATGGCATAAAAATAACAGTACGAAAATGACTTAGTGAAATCCTAAGTCCCTGAAATCAGCAATATCACGAGAGCTACTTTGCATGCTTGTGCTAGTCACCACATTGATCACAAAAATACATGGCATACACCCCTATAAAGATGGCATGGCATAGACCAAAACACATGTAGAGCTCATGCCCATATGCAGCACACAACAAATGTAGCAAAAATGACAAATGCTCATACTCTGCTAAGAATCAACACCTAACATTTTATAGCACCCTTGCACCCACGATTTGGGCATCAAGATGGACTCAAACAAGCATGTCACAATGGACCAAAATGAAGAGAACATCATGATGAACATTTTGATATATGGCACGCACAAAACGGAGCTGCACACACAAAGTTATGGCATGATGAAAAGTGCACCAGAATAAAGCAGAAAAAGACTCGGGGAAAAAACGAGAAACGGATCTGGATCTGGGATCGGGCGGCGTCGGGCTCGAGGTTCACCGGAGCTGCGAGGAAAGACGGCGGCCGGTGGGACTGGACGGCGCGGCCGGGCGCGCTCGCCGGGGCGGCTCCTGCCGGGGTGGCGCGGGCGGAGGCCGGCGAGCCGCGGCGGCGCCGGGACGCGGACGGGCTGGCGGCGTGGTCGCCGGAGCCGGCGGAGATGGGCCGCGCGGGCGGCGCGTGCTCGCGGCGGCGGGCGCGAAGGGCGCAGGAGGCGGCGGCGCGACGAAGCGGGCCGCGGGGGCCGGATCTGGGCCCGGCGGGCCTCGGCGGCGCGCGGGTCGGCGACGGACAGGTGGCGTGCTGTGGTTGTACGAGCGCGGCGGTGGACGCGTCCGGCCGGATCCGGACGTGTCCGGCGGCGCGAGGAGGGGGGAGCTAGGGTTTCGCCCGAATTTTTGGACGGGGAGGACATATTTATACATAGAAGGAGGTGGGAGTGTCCAAATGAGGTGTAGTTTTCGACCACGCGATCGTGATCCGACGACGGAGGACATGGGATAGGTTTGGATGGGTTATTGGGCCACTTTGGAGGGGTGTTGGGCTGCAACACACACTAGGCCTTTACGGTTTTCCGGTTAACCGTTGGAGTATCAAACGGACTCCAAATGGCACGAAACTTGACAGGCGGTCTACCGGTGGTGTATCAAGGCCGCTTGGCAAATCTCGGTCCATTCCGAGAAAGTTTAACACCCGCTCACGAAAAGAGACAAAAGGGGGCGCCGGAGGACGTAGGAGTGTCGGATTGCAAAACGGACAACGGGGAAAATGCTCGGATGCATGAGACGAACACGTATGCAAATGCGATACACATGATGACATGATATAAAATGCATGACAAGAACAAAATGCAAAACAAAGACAAGAACCCAACCACGAATCTCATAACTTAACGCCGGAAATGGCAAGAGTCGGAGTAGAAATATGGCAAGTTACATCCAGGGCGTTACAACACCAATAGCCAGCCATAAGCTCTCCTTAAAGGACACACGAACTGCCAAGATCTGAAGGGAACCAACAGAACTGGTAACACAAACTCCCACATGCTCTTTGTTGGCGCCAGATCTGACGTCGTCGAGGAAGGGAAAGCCCGGAGAGACCTTATTCCAACACCATGGCGAGCTACACCTAACTGAATGCATGTGCGAGGGGGCGGTGCTCGTGTGAGTGGGTTAGGGGAAGAAGGTAGGATTGAACGGGCTGGGAGGCGACCGATCTGGGCTAGGATCAGGCGACCGGCGCCTATCATCGTCTTATGGTATACTACTAGTATCATGCATATCATATGCATGATACAAGTGCATGATACTCCCCACTGTGAGCAGCTTTAGTAGTTGCCCTTTTCCTTGTCCTTGCACGGTAGTCCTAAATCCATCGATCAGATTATCTCTTATCCGTGAGACTTGGCTGTGTTGGCGGAGATTGAAGTCCTCTTCAGATTCGAGGTGTACCGCTTCCGAAGGCTAGTTGTATGTACGCAGAATAATAGCCAGGACAGGCGCACAATCTTGTCCTTACATGGAGAAGTGGCAGATCGCTTCTCCCCTCTAGAATTGACCCATTGAATTAATCTGCTTTAAATGGTTCCATGCGGTGCTCTCCTGGTTGATTAGTGTTAGGCCTCACCTGTGAAGTAGCCAAAAATCAATCAGATCTCGAGTACCATGCCCGGGTTGTGTTAGGCCTCACATAACTTAGGAGCTGTCTGGGCTGGACAGGATGCTACATGATAATTATTCAGAATCATGGAATTATTTGTGGGCCCCTATTTAACACTCTGAAAAAGAAATCTTTCAGATGGATTAAAGCTCAAGACCAGGACTTCTAAACATTGAAGCACAAACTCAAACATGCACCTGTCCTAGCATTACCCAACCTTTTGTCCTGGAAGCAGATGCTAGTGGATATTATGAGATAGGAGCAGTACTCATGCAAGAGGGACACCCATTTCATTTATCAGCAAAATATCGGGCCCTAAAACTCAAACATTCAGTACCTATGACAGGGTACTCTAGCAATTTTTGAAGCATTACTTTGCTGCCTCCCGTCTTATAATCAGAACTGACCATGAAAGCTTGAAATACATCCGTGTGCAGAAATTGACAGAAGGCATGCAACACTAAGGGCCTGTTCGGCAGCTTCCCAACTCCTGAAATTCCTGAAATCCAGCTTCCCGTTTCGTATGCCAACTTCCCAAATGAAAGCTAGCGATCAGAAAACCGTTCGGTGTGCCAGCTCCAGTTTTCTCTCGCAACGTATGGGCTGGCAGCCTTTTTCAGTTGATTTTGGCCTACTGGGAGTTGAGGACAGGCCAAACTTGGCCCAAGTTGGAGGTGGCTGGCCCATTAATCTTGTTTCTGGCCTGGTAGGGAGGGAAGGGAGTCGCTCCGGTCTTTTCTTCGCTTGACGAAACGTTTTCTTCCACTTTGCGGTGGCAGCTCGCCGTAAATAGCTGGAACTCCAACTCTTGCGATTTCTGGGATCGACGAAACACAAGCTCCCAGTTTTTGTACGTGGATGCTGGTTTGATCCGGGAAGCCAGCTTCTTGGCGCCGGGCCATTCGGGCCAGCTCCGCTCGCGGATACGCGGAAGCTGGGAGCTGGCGAGCTACCGAACAGGCCCTAACTCCTGTCACTTTACTAGGTTATTCTTACACTGGAGAGCAAGAGAGGAAGGGAAGGTAGAGCAGCTGATGCTCTGTCCAGAGTCAATCACCACATCCTTTCTCTAGCATCCAGCACAACAGTTCCTATGTGGATCATTGAAGTGGTCAAGGTCTACACCACTGGCACTAAATGCAAAGACCAATCAGTGAACTTGTTAGCCCTACTTCTCGCCCAAATTACACATTCAAAAACGGGGTCTTTTTTTCTTCGTGAATACGCAAAAGCTTTGATCATTGCATTGATAGATGATAGGTAGAGTGAAATAGGGGGCCGTGACACGAAAATGGCGAGCGTGTCAGCCGCGGGTGGCGTAGGCTACGTCTCGGGCAGTAGCAGGGCAAGCCCTGCAGCGCCAGCACGAGCCCACAGTCGTGCTTCGTCACGTATCGTACTCACAGCGCGACCTACAGCCGACAAGGCACCATTGAATAGGCGGTCGTTGCGGTGCCGCCAAATGTGCCAGGCGATAAGTATGGCGAGAGAGGCAAGGCCACGCCGCAGACAGCTCGTAGTGCTGGATAAGGCTGAAGATAGCCAGGCGATGAACTCCTCGTCGGGGTTGGAGACGGGTGCAGTGGAACGGCACCACGAGAGCACCTCATGCCAGATTTGGCGGGAGAAGGAGCATCCGACCAGAAGATGCTGCATGGTCTCTGGGTCTTGGTCACAGAGTTGGCAGAGCGGCTCGTGGGGGAGGTCGTGTCTCGCTAGGCGGTCGGTGTCCAGCAGCGACCTAGCAGCGCTAGCCAGATGAAGAATTTGATGCGAAGCGGCGCCCAGGAGCGCCAGGTGATACACCAGTTTGGGTCAGCCGTGGATCCATGGAAGAGAGCTTTGTAGCAGGATCTGGCGGTGTAGGAGCCCGAGGTAGTCCATCTCCAAGTGAGCTTGTCCGGCCCGTCAGACAAGTCCACAAGGCGGAGCCGGCGCCATAGAGCGACGTACTGCACCGCCATGGCCGCACCCATGGCCCCCTGGATGTCCGCGATCCAGGCACGGTCGAGCAGCCCATCACGCACCGAGCGCATATATATATATAGATTTTCTACAATAGCTTGCCATAGAACTAGTTAAGGTTTTTGACGATGTAGAAGTTCTCAAAAATTCTGAAAAAAATACAGAACCAACACACCTATAATATAACATGATCCAACGGAGGGATTGAAAAAATATGACTGCATGCGTCCTGGACAAAAAGAACAAATGTTTCAATATATATTGATCATGCGGTGAGCTGAAATGCTTGTTTTTTCCGCTGAGGACACATAAATGCATATTTTCACAATCACACCGTTGGATCATCTTATTATATTAGAGTGAGGCTCCCCTATTTATTTCATATTTTTTACTTACTTTTAAACCGTTAAATGTTTAGCAAGCCTTAACTAGTTCTGTGGCAAGCTATGATAGACACACACACAGAGAGAGAGAGAGAGAGAGAGCAACTTATCAAAGAATACACCTCCTATTCCATTGGCAGGCCCCGTTTGCCAAATTAATAAGGCAGAACACACTACTTAAACTGGAATTTGCTTGTCATCACATCAGCATGGATTTTGCAGAGGGACTACCATAAGGACCTCATCCTGGTTGTGGTAGACAAATTCACCAAATATGCACAATTTTTATCCATGAAGCACCCGCTTATTGTCCAAACAGTTGCTAGAACCTCTGATTACATTTTCAAGCTCCATGGGCTCCCTGCAGTCAGATAAATCTTCACTAGCTCCCTTAAAAAAAATATTCACTAGCTCTCCCCGGCAGAAACTTTCTGAATCCCTGTGAGTCAAGCTCCATCTCTGTAGTTCAACCATCCACAAACTGATGGTCAGGCAGAAAGAGTAAATCGGTGCTTGGAGAACTACAACTACTTGAGATGCATGGCATTCCAGCAACCCAAGACATGGCATTCCTGCCTAGCTTTAGCAGCTTAGCTGAGTGGTGGTACGATGGTATTTTTTACATTTCCTTGCAGATGATACCTTTTCAGGCACTTTATGGCTTCCCACCCCCTCTGATAGTTGAATCCACCTTGCATGATTTCATCTCCGAAGACTCCCTTGACCTCCTCCATAATAGGGAATTAGCAAACCAGGCCATCAAGGACAACCTCCTCAAAGCACAATGATGAAACACTTTGGTGACGAGAGAAGAAAAGAGAATTCTCTGTTGGAGACATGGTCTACTTAAAGATCCAACATTAGAGACACTTATTTAAGTATTCAAAGAAATCTGAAGCTCCATTCCAAGTTCTATGCCCCCTTTAGAATACTGGAGAAGATAGGTAACACTTTATACAAACTGTTACTCCCTGACGGTTGCAAGTTACACTCAACATTCCATGTCAGTCTACTAAGGCAACATATTGGACCTGATGTGATTCCCACTCCCCACCTTCCTCTGTTGGATGATCATGGCCACACTTCAACAGCAAGCTTATACCCAGACCTCAAGGTGCTATCAGTGTTTACCCATAAGGTTTTCCCCTTCACGTGTTGAAAACAAGTCTGATCTTCTAGCGCGCACATGGTTCTGAATCCTGAACAAAAGCGACACCTTCTGTTTTCTGTTCCTCGCCCGACACTAGCTGGAAGCTATGAGATCGTCCAAGGCCAGAATCAACGGCTGGGATGACCTCGACGAACTGGTGAGCAAGTGAATAAGAAGAGGACGCTGCAGGTGCAGGATCCCCACGGCTCCATTTAGTTATTTTTACCCGCCATTTACTGTTTCCTGTGATGTCGTTGTCATCCCTCTCTTTTTAGTTTTACCGAGCCTTTGGACTGTAATGCTATGAAGCCAGTGATTCCAGACAGATCGGGCATCGAGTTGTAATTGTGATAAAGCCTAGCCACCACTGGAGTGGTTTGGCTCTACTTTCCTCTTCCAAGAAATAGAACCCGTGGTAGATCCCCTCTTAATTCAGGGCTAGTTTCTGATCTCTGAATTTTGTGAGGTATAGTAGTTCAGCTCTTGACAATAGTGTTAACAATTAACATGATATGCTCATTTGAAATGCTTTATAGACTGTCCTAATATGTTAATTATGTTATTTGTTTCATTTCATAGGCGGTGCAAAAATATACTCAGCTCGAACAATTAAAGTTAAGGATCAGGAGGGTATCAGGTTATTTCTCTCGATTTTCAAGGGAATATTACAAAAGGCAATGGCTTCTGTAGTTAAATTGCTTTATGAGATAATATTTTGCAGGACATATTACTTCTACGAATTTCGTTTTGACAGACAACATGTTGCTCTAATGGCCACCGTGGATAGTGGGAAGGTACTGGCTTGTCACATTTTATTTACATTTTTGGAAGAAATAAAGACAAATGATATTTTCTTTTCTTTTGCTTTTCATCATGTATTTTGTGCGAAAATTCATTTCTGAGCCCGGGCTCAAGTGCACCTGATATCTTGGCCATCCAGTCACATGTGGATTCCCGCTGTAAGTAGTATTCCACCCGGTATTCATAGCGTACTTGATATGGAAAAGAAATGGGCCATCGCCTTATTTATTACGTGTGTGACCTCACCGCTCGGCCGGAACAGGCCGCCCCGCACGGCCCTCCATTTTTCCTGCGCTGTCCTGAGCCATCTGCGTGGCCTGACGGACAAACACAGCGTACTTATCTTACCCATCTCGCTCAAGCCCAGAAACAAACCCTGTCGACTCGTCCCCTCGCCCCACCTCCTTTAGCCGCAGAGTGCTCGTACTCAAACCCACCATGGTTGCATGCTCGTCTTCCTCTGCCCCAGTGCCAAATGATGCACTTCTTCCCATGATCCAGTGCCCCTTCTGCGGCGATGACCTTTTCACTGCATCGTCACGGTCATGCCACTTGCTTCGCCAACAATAGCCGCCGGAGCCATGGACACGCACAACCGCTCTGCAACCAACAAGCCTGTTCAAACCGGAGCAGCTAGCTGTTCCAATTTTGAATTACATCACACTAGCCGAGACTGTAGGCTTACTAACTAGTAGATGCACCACATGTTCTCCTACTCCATGTGGCCAACCACACGCAGGCCAGCAAAATACACAAACCAGTTCACCAGCTGCAAAATCACCAACAAAACTCACAGAGCACAGCGCCCAAGCAAAATTCACAACCAGTTCACCTGAAAACTTAGTCTCTGTTTTTATTCAGGTCACTACTAACTAGATATATGTCCCAATCTGGGATCATTACAAATGTTCAAAACAATAAACACTTAATACATGGATGGATAAGCGTCCAGCACAGATCACACAACACACCAAAGAATACTCATATCACATTTTTTCCAACTAACGTACTAGACTACTAGTTTATGGCCCTAGACTCTCCTTCGGTTACTTCGAAATGTGCAACTTGCACCATTGGTGAACGCTGTCAAGGTACACTTAACTAATTGCCACCTCCACAGCTCTGTTCTGATCTACAAAGATTACCAACACACTCAGTCAGCATGACGGATTCAAACCAATGAAACAGTAAACACCACCGCTGCAGTGGCATGTAAAGTGCACAATCTGTAGGTCCACCCATCATCGTCAAAAATTCCGCAAAAACCCACTCAAAACTTTCTGCTTGATCGTCCCTCACCAACACACCAGCAAATATAATGCTCAAGAAGTGGTTGTTAACCCCCAACAAAAAGACCAAACGGCATGTCATATAGATTCATCCTATACGTCGTATCAAAAGTGATGCCATTCCTAAAGAACTTGTACTGCATCAGGCTGCTACCGTTTATCCACATCAAATTCTCACTCCTGCTCCCGCTATCCACAAGAACTACGTGAAATCAGGGTCTCCAGCCACAATGTCGGCGAAAACCTCCAAAGTTTTCCACACGTCATCGTCTGCCAGTTCACGACCTGAAGAAACTTCCGATGATGCTATACACTTTCCCAAGGTTCACAATATTTTCCTGCAACTGTTTTATAGGATCCTTTGCGTAAACATCTATGTGTGTTGTGTGACGGCCAGTGAACCTTCTCGACCATTGTCAATGACAAAGAGCGGTTGTGATTCTCACTGTACTCGGTTATGTACAACTTGTTGTCGGATGCCCTCAACAGCCTAATCAACACAGGGCATTCACACCTACACGACCGGCCGTTCTCCGCCTCAGGCTTCCCCTGCACAACAACATGCAGACAATTTAACACATGTTTTCTCGCATCCTCGCAATAGACAAATGCCATCGTTCAAAAAAAAATCAGTCTAGAAAGAAAAGCTCTCACCGAACAGCCACTGAGCCACAAATTATCTCGTGCATCGACTTTGTCCGCTCGTCGTTCAGCCTGCTCTCCCCATACCGTATGCCGAAGCCAACCTCCCAAGAATACAAATTGTAAGTCATACGCGTCACCCAACGAGTAAAAACTCAACCCAAGATCTGGTTTCACCGCACTTTTTGTAGGTTCTTCTGCAAATTTGTGGATAGATTGTTCAAGCGCACTCATACGCGGCATCTGGTCTGGTAGTGCACTACAGAAGCACAACCTGAATTACCCAGAAAGTTCTAGTATCAACTAACAGTTTTCCAAAATTCTGAAAGAAAAAAAATCACCTAACACCCATATTTGAGCATGTTGAACAGACGGCACAAACCAGCCAAACACATGGGACCAATCATAAAATCCCTAAAATCAACTATACAAACTAACTTTGAGGATTTCCAGCATCTATAGGATGGCCACGCACAGCAGGATTCGAACAAACAAAAGTTGACTGGATTACCTCTCTTCGTCCATCAGGGGGCTTCGGGATTCACCTTCCCAGTGGATTTCGCAGATTGGGTCGGCGAGGCATTCTTCCTCCGGCAGCACTCGCCTGCAGACCGCCCAGGGCTGCAGCTCCCTACCCGCTGCGCACAGCCGGAGCCGCAAATTGGAATCCGCCGGCAAAGCAGGCGCCTCCTCGCGTGGCGACAGTAACGCCAGTGGCACAGGATATGGGTGCTCAAACCTTTCCGCGAATTCTTCCCTAGGCGGGAACCTGAAACCGACGCTGGAATAAGCGGTGGCGACCGGGACGACGGCAATCCACAGAAGCAGATCTTCAGATGAGTTAATGGTGCGAAAAAACTGACCGGTCTACTGGATCCAGCAAGAACTCGAGCCCGTCGGCTTCCATCGCAGCTCCGCTGGAAGGGGTCGCAGCCGCCGCCGCCGCCGACGACGTCGACGCCATGCTCGCGAGCTGCCATCACCCACTTCTCGGTCTCACTACTTTTTTCTTTCCGCGAAGCCCACCTGTACGGCTCAGCTTCGACCATCGAGCTGGACTACTTGGGCTTACGGCATGGGCCACGGCTCAGGACCCCAACCACTCACGGACGGACACCGCCAGCTACGAAACTGGCCCACCTGTACGCACTGTGCAAAGCCGTATATCGAGCGTATCCTCATTTTTCGCCGCTCCAACCCTGACGCGTCTGACACTTTCGTCCATCCCTATGCACCTGCCAGTGGCTCAGATATCAGGTGCAGCTGAGCCCGAGCACCAAAAAGACCCTCTCTGTGTTGCTACTTTCTTTAGTCCTTGCAGCTGCATTCTAGATTCTTAAACTATAAAATTATATATCCTACTAATGTCCCCAAGCATTCATCCATTTGTTCGCTCCTTGAATACGGCGTGAACCGATAAACACAAAAATAATGCATGAGTCGTTTGGAGGCATATCACCTACTCTACTCCCAGGCATTATTTCTCGCGCTTGTAATGTTCTTTTCTCTGTTTCCGGTAATTTATTGTTGGGCTTCCTCTATGGTTTTCAACTAAAAGAATAAGTGCCCATAACATTGATATGTTCAGCTGAAAGACTGCTATAGGTAGACCTTGTCAGAATAATTTCTTTTCGAGAAACTTTCAGACTAATGTCATAACCTTATCAAGACAAGTAATTTTTCTCGTTCTTTTTTTCCGGAGTAGAATATTTTCCTGTTAATTTCTGATTTTTTACCTTGTGGGGTATTTGTGTTGCACTGTGTAACATGCATTGTCATTGGTGGCAGACATATATCGCTGCCGCCACTGCTCCAGAGACGAGGTGGGAGACGGATGGAGTGACATTGCGTTCGGCTGCTGTATCTATGTCTCTCGCGTGATCTACACTAGTGTCAAAAATACTCTTATATTATGGGACAGAGGAAGTACTATTTATATATTATAGAACTACGGTATTAAAACACTTTGAGTAGAGTTATCCGGTTTTCTCACTCCAAGCCACGTCACGTTTCAAATGGCTGACCTTCATCTTGAAGTCGATCAAGAATATTAAATTTACAATTTACAGCATGTGGGGTAGCTAGCTACTCCCTCTGTCTGGTAAAGCTTGTCCGGTGCACAGTACACCGAATATTTTGCAAAAGTAACCTCATACTTCCAAAGATCTGACAAAACAGCTTGGTCTCCTTCCTTCACCCGTTGCCCTGCGTTGATTCCAGCGCTCGCAACCCACCTGCCTCCGCCCACCCGCGTGATCTCGATGCCAATGTGTGTGATTCCTTCGCCGCCGCTCACCCATGCGATTTCGGTGCCAGCCCAACGCCGCCGCCCACCTGTGCGACCTTCACTCGTGCCACCGCTCACTTGTGTGATTCAGCCGCCCAGGGTTGGTGAAGTCACTCCTTCCCTGTAGTTGGTGGAATCGCCACCAGAGCCTGAGCTGGTTGCCTAGTTCCCGACTCTGCTGCTTGTACTCCTGTGGATGGCATGATGATTTGCTAGTTTTTGGAAACATTCAATCAGGAAATCAAGAAATTGATCATGATGATCCGCTAGTTTTTGAAACAATCAATCAGGAAATCATGATTACTACTTTTGGAAACAATCAATATACTCCTTGGCGAATTACAACAATCAGACAAGGTTTGGAGTAGATGAAATTCAGTGCTGAAATTCACTGTAATATTGTTACTCCAGATTTTGGTCACATTTTGGAAACAAACAACTAGACAAGATTAAATGTTCAAAAATTCTATAGGTGCTGACTAAATGGTCCTTGCTATGCCTGTTGACTATATGGCAGAATCTTACTGTAACAAATACTCCTTGCAATGTTACAATGTGCAATGAGTAATTTAGGAACATTTTGCAAACTAGAAGGTGGATCATTCATAAACAGAACATATATCAGTTTCTTGTATTACAGACAATTGATTTAGTCAGGTTCTGAGAACATATCTGATGTGTATTTCTCATTCATATGAATCTTCTGCCAAGTGAGCTTTCCAAAAGTCAAAATTAGCCGCCTACGCAGAGCGTAGAGTCACTGATATGGACATGGGATCATGCATGACTGGTATATATGGAAACTTGCATATTCAAATAGCTCAACTCACAAGGATAGTTTTCTTGGGCATGCGAGAGCATATTACTCGTATTAAATCCAATTGCAACAATATTCTTTGCGGTTTTCCCAACACAAATTGGATATGAATTTGATACTTTAAATGGATACTTGATGCTTTAGAAACTGTCTAAAAAAGTTCACATTTTTTAAAATCGTTAGTATGCGACCTAAAGTAACAAAAAAAACATGAGTTTTGACCTAGCACTACATAATGCCACTCAGCTTATCTTAAAATGCAATTTTGGAAAGCATCAGATTTGGAGTTGCTCACCTCTTCCCGTGCGCTCACACCCAACCAAACTTCAAACCAAATGGCAGGCAAGGCCGTAGCCGCGCAGGCACGACCACCTACTACATCGCCGGTGCAATCGTTAAAGCGCCGGTGCAATCGTTAAAGCCATAGAGAATAAATGTATCTTTAAGAAGACTGCCGTTGATGATAATGTTATTGTCTATAAAGCTCGACTTGTCGCGAAAGGTTTCCAAAGTTCAAGGAGTTGATTACGACGAGACTTTCTCACCTGTAGCGATGTTTAAGTCTGTACGAATTATGTTAGCAATTGCCGCATTTTATAATTATGGAATCTGGCAAATGGACGTCAAAACTGCATTCCTTAATAAATTTCTTAAAAAAGAGTTGTATATGATGCAACCAGAAGGTTTTGTCGATCCTAAAGGTGCTAACAAAGTGTGTAAACTCCAGCGATTCATCTATGGACTGGTGCAAGCATCCCGGAGTTGAAATATACGCTTTGATGAGGTGATCAAAGCATATGGTTTTATATAGACTTACGGTGAAGTATGTATTTAGAAGAAAGTGAGTGGGAGCTCTGTAGCATTTCTAGTATTATATGTGGATGCCATATTACTGATTGGAGATGATATAAAATTTCTGAATAACATAAAAGGATACTTGAATAAGAATTTTTCAATGAAAGACCTCGGTGAAGCTACTTCTATATTGAGTATCAATATCTATAAGGATAGATCGAGACGCTTAATAGGATTTTCACAAAGCACATACCTTGGCAAAGTTTTGAAGAAGTTCAAAATGGATCAATCTAAGAAAAGGTTCTTGCCTGTGTTGCAAGGTGTGAAGTTGAATAAGACTCAAAGCCTGACCACGATGGAAGATTGAGAGATAATGAAAGTCACTCCCTATGCCTCAGCCATGAGTATGCCATGCTGTGTAGCAGACCTGATGTGTGCCTTGCTATGAGTTTGGCAAGGGGTACAATAGTGATCCAGGAGTGGATCACTCGACAGCGGTCAAAATTATCCTTAGTTACCTAAGAGGACTAAGGAAATATTTCTCGGTTATGGAGGTGATAAATAGTTCACCGTAAAGAGTTACGTCGATGCAAGCTTTGACACCAATTTAGACGACTCTAAGTCTCAATCTGGATATATATTAAAAGTGGGAGCAATTAGCTAGAATAGCTTCATGTAGAGCATTGTAGACATAGAACTTTACAAAATACATACGGATCTCAATGTGACAAACTCGTTGACTAAACTTCTCTCATAAGCAAAACGTGATCACACCTTAGTACTCTTTGGGTGTTAATCACATGGCGATGTGGACTAGATTATTGACTCTAGTAAACTCTTTGGGTATTGATCACATGGCGATGTGAACTATGGGTGTTATTCACATAGCGATTTGAACTAGATTATTGACTAGTGCAAGTGGGAAACTGAAGGAAATATGCCCTAGAGGCAATAATAAAGTTGTTATTTTATATTTCCTTATTCATGATGAAGGTTTATTATTCATGCTAGAATTGTATTGATCGGAAACCTAAATACATGTGTGAATACATAAACAAATATCATGTCCCTAGTAAGCCTCTACTAGACTAGCTCGTTGATCAAAGATGGTTGAGGTTTCCTAACCATAGACATCTATTGTCATTTGATAACGGGATCACATCATTAGGAGAATGATGTGATGGACAAGACCCATCCGTTAGCTTAGCATAATGATTGTTCGGTTTATTGCTATTGCTTTCTTCATGTCAAACACATATTCCTTTGACTACGAGATTATGCAAGTCCCGAATATTGGAGGAATGCCTTATGTGCTATCAAACGTCACAACGTAACTGGGTGATCATAAAGATGCTCTACAGGTATCTCCGAAGGTATTTGTTGAGTTGGCATAGATCAAGATTAGGATTTGTCACTCCGAGTATCGAAGAGGTATCTCTGGGCCCTCTCGGTAATACACACCATAAGCTTGCAAGCAAATGGCTAAGGAGTTAGTCACGAGGTAATGTATTACAGAACAAGTAAATATACTTGCCAGTAATGAGATTGAACTAGGTATGAAGATACCAACGATCGAATCTCGGACAAGTAACATACCGATGGACAAAGGGAATTATGTATGTTGTCATAACGGTTTGACCGGTAAAGATCTTCGTAGAATATGTAGGAGCCAATATGGGCATCCATGTTCCGCTATTGGTTATTGACCGGAGAGGTGTCTCGGTCATGTCTACATAGTTCTCGAACCCGTAGAGTCCGCACGCTTAACGTTCGATGACGATATAGTATTATATGAGTTATGTGATTTGGTGACCGAATGTTGTTCGGAGTTCCGGATGAGATCACGGACATGACGATGAGTCTCAAAATGCTCGGGAGATATAGATTCATATATAGGACGATGGTATTTGGACACCAGAAGTGTTTCGGGTGGTACCGGGTACTTATCGGGTCACCGGAAGGGGTTCCGGGTAGCCCCGGTAGGTTTTTGGGCCTTATGGGCCAAAATGGGAAGAGCACATCAGCCCACAAGGGGATGGTGCGCCCCTCTAACCCCTGCCCACACACCAAAGGAGGGAGGGAAGGAAAGGGGAGGCGCCCTAAGGCAGCCGTCTTCCTTTCCTTTCCTCCTCATGTCCAAATAAGGAAAGGGGTGGCGCAGGGCAAGGTAGCAGCCCTAGGGGCGCCCTAGGGGCTGCCTCCTCCCCTCCCACCTATATATACATGGGGAGGGGGCGCCACATAAGGAAACACCATTGTCTTAGCCGTGTGCGGTGCCCCATCCACCGTTTACTCTCTCGGTCATATTTCCGCAGTGCTTAGGCGAAGCCCTGCAGAGATCATGTCACCATCACCGTCACCACACCGTCGTGCTGTCGGAACTCATCTACTTCCTCGCCGTCTTGCTGGATCAAGAAGGCGGAGAATGTCACCGAGCTGAACGTGTGCAGAACGCGGAGGTGCCGTGCGGTCACTACTAGATCGGTTGGAGCGCGAAGAAAGTTCGACTACATCAACCGCGTTATGAAACGCTTCCGCTTACGGTCTATGAGGGTACGTAGACACACTCTCCCCTCTCGTTGCTATGCATCTCCATGGATAGATCATTGCATGTGCGTAGGAATTTTTTTTGTTTTCCATGCAACGTTTCCCAACAGTAGCATCAAGAGCCAGGTCTATGTGTAGATGATATGCACGAGTAGAACACAAAGAGTTGTGGGCGGTGATAGCCATACTGCTTAG
Organism: Triticum monococcum; assembly: GCA_034509565.1. Taxonomy (NCBI): domain Eukaryota; kingdom Viridiplantae; phylum Streptophyta; class Magnoliopsida; order Poales; family Poaceae; genus Triticum; species Triticum monococcum. The sequence goes on from CM067845.1 coordinate 204,518,157, forward strand.
CATCAACGTCTTATTTTGATTCGGCGGTATTGTGGGATGAAGTGGTTCGCACCAACCTTACATATCCACGCACATGAGATCGGTTCCATCGACTGACATGCAACTAGTTTTGCATAAAGGTGGTTCCATCGACTGACATGCAACTAGTTTTGCATAAAGGTGGCTGGCGGATGTCTGTTTCTCCTACTTTAGTTGAATCGAATTTGACTATGGCCGGTCCTTGAAGAAGGTTAAAACAACAAACTTGACGAATCACCATTGTGGTTTTTGCCATAGGTAAGAACGGTTCTTGCTAGAAATCCGTAGCAGCCACGTAAAACTTGCAACAACAAAGTAGAGGACGTCTAACTTGTTTTTGCAGGGTATGTTGTGATGTGATATGGTCAAGACATGATGTGATGTACATTATTGTATGAGATGATCATGTTTTGTAAGATATCAGGCAACCAACAGGAGACTTATGGTTGTCTCTTTATTGTATGAAATGCAAACACCATGCAATTGCTTTACTTTATCGCTATGAGTTAGCAATAGTTGTAGAAGCAATAGTTGGCGAGACGACCACGACGCAATGATGGAGATCAAGGTGTCGAGCCGGTGACAATGGAGATCATGACGATGCTTTGGAGATGGAGATCAAAAGCACAAGATGATGATGGCCTTATCATGTCACATATTTTGATTGCATGTGATGTTTATCTTATATGCATCTTATTTTGCTTAGAACGACGGTAGCATTGTAAGATGATCCCTTCACTAAATTTCAAGGTAAAAATGTTCTCCCTGAGTATCCACCGTTGCTACAATTCGTCGTTTTGAGACACCACGTGATGATCGGGTGTGATAGACTCTATGTTCACATACAACGGGTGTAAGACAATTTTACACATGCAGAATACTTGGGTTAAACTTGACGAGCCTAGCATGTACATACATGGCCTCGGAACACTGGAGACCGAAAGGTCGAACATGAGTCATATAGTAGATATGATCAACATAGAGATGTTCACCATTGATGACTACCCCATCTCACGTGATGATCGGACATGGGTTAGTTGATTTGGATCATGTATCACTTAGATAAACTTGAGGGATGTTTATTTAAGTGGGAGTTCATTAGTAATTTGATTAATTGAACTTAATTTATCATGAACTTAGTCTTGATAGTTTTGCATATCTATGTTGTAGATTAATAGCTCGCAATATAGCTCCTATATATTTTTGATATGTTCCTAGAGAAAACTAAGTTGAAAGATGATAGTAGCAATGATGCGGACTCGGTCCATGATCTGAGGATTATCCTCATTGCTGCACAGAAGAATTATGTCCTTGATGCATCGCTAAGTGACAAACCTGTTGCAGGAGCAGATGCAGACGTTGTGAACGTTTTGCAAGATCGATATGATGACTACTTGATAGTTTAGTGCGCCATGCTTTACGGCCTAGAACTGGGACTTCAAAAAACGTTTTGAACGCCACGGAGCATATGAGATGTTCCAAGAGCTGAAAATTTGTATTTCAGATTCATGCCCGTGTCGAGAGGTATGAGACCTCTGACAAGTACTTTGCGTACAAGATGGAGGAGAATAGCTCAGCCAGTGAGCATGTACTCAGACCGGGTACTACAATCGCTTGAATCAAGTTGGAGTTAATCTTCTAGATAAGATAGTGATTGACAGAGTTCTCTAGTCAGCATCACCAAGCTACTAGAACTTCGTGATGAACTATAATATGCAAGGGATGACAAAACAATTCCCAAGCTCTTCGCTATGCTGAAATCGGCGAAGGTAGAAATCAAGAAAGAGCATCAAGTGCTGATGGTTGACAGGACCACTAGTTTCAAGAAAAAAGGGCGAGGGAAAGAAAGGGAACTTCAAGAAGAATGGCAAACAAGTTGCCACTCCCGGGAAGAAGCCCAAAACTGGACCCAAGCCTGAAACTGAGTGATTCTACTGCAAAGGGAATGGTCACTAGAAGCGGAACTGTCCGAGATACTTGGTGGATAAGAAGGATGGCAAAGTAAACAAAGGTATATCTGATATACATGTTATTGATGTGTATTTTACTAGTGTTTATAGAAACCCATCGGTATTTGATACCGGTTCAATTTCTAAAATTAGTAACTCGAAACAGGAGTTGCAAAATAAACGAAGACTAGTTAAGGACGAGGTGACGATGTTTGTTGGAAGTAATTCCAAGGTTGATACGATCACCATCGCACACTCCCTCTACCTTCAGGATTAGTGTTGAACCTAAATAAATGTTACTTGGTGTTTACGTTGAGCATGAAGATGATTAGATTGTGTTTAATGCAATACAGTTATTCATTTAAGTCAGAGAATAATTGTTGTTCTGTTTACATGAATAAAACCTTCTATGGTCATACACCCAGTGTGAATGTTTTATTGAATCTCGATCACAGTGATACACTATAGGACCGAAAGTATGTCTAGAGGGGGGGGGGGTGATTAGACTACTTGACCAAATAAAACTCTAGCCTTTTCCCAATTTTATGTCTTGGCAGATTTTAGCAACTTATCACAAGTCAAGCAATCGACCTACACATGCAAATATAAGAGTATAGCAGCGGAATGTAAATCATTGCATATGAAGGTAAAGGGGAGGAGTTTGGATGGAGCAAACGCAATGTAGACACGGAGATTTTTGGCGTGGTTCCGATAGGTGGTGCTATCGTACATCCATGTTGATGGAGACTTCAACCCACGAAGGGTAATAGTTGCGCGAGTCCACGGAGGGCTCCACCCACGAAGGGTCTGAAGGAAATATGCCCTAGAGGCAATAATAAAGTTGTTATTTATATTTCCTTATATCATGATAAATGTTTATTATTCATGCTAGAATTGTATTAACCAGAAACTTAGTACATGTGTGAATACATAGACAAACGACAGAGTGTCACTAGTTTGCCTCTACTTGACTAGCTCGTTAAATCAATGATGGTTATGTTTCCTAACCATAGACATGAGTTGTCATTTGATTAACGGGATCACATCATTAGAGGATGATGTGATTGACTTGACCCATCCGTTAGCTTAGCACGATGATTGTTTAGTTTGTTGCTACTACTTTCTTCATGCCTTATACATGTTCCTATTACTATGGGATTATGCAACTCCCGAGTACCGGAGGAACACTTTGTGTGGTACCAAACGTCACAACGTAACTGGGTGATTATAAAGGTCCTCTACAGGTGTCTCCGATGGTACTTGTTGAGTTGGCATAGATCGAGATTATGATTTGTCACTCCGATTGTTGGAGAGGTATCTCTGGGCCGTCTCGGTAATGCACATCACAATAAGCCTTGCAAGAAATGTAGCTAATGAGTTAGTTACGAGATGTAGCATTACGGAACGAGTAAAGAGACTTGCCGGTAATGAGATTGAACTAGGTATTGAGATACCGACGATCGAATCTCGGGCAAGTAACATACCGATGACAAAGGGAATAACGTATGTTGTTATGCGGTTTGACCGATAAAGATCTTCGTAGAATATGTAGGAGCCAATATGAGCATCAAGGTTACGCTATTGTTTATTGACCGGAGACGAGTCTCGGTCATGTCTACATAGTTCTCGAACCCGTAGGGTCCGCACGCTTAACGTTCAGTGACGGTCGGTATTATGAGTTTATGTGTTTTGATGTATCGAAGGTATTTCAGAGTCCCGGATATGACCACGGACATGACAAGGAGTCCCGAAATGGTCGAGACATAAAGATCGATATATTGGATGACTATGTTTGGACTTCGGAAGGGTTCCGGGCAGGTTCGGACAAATATCGGAGTACCGGGGGGTTACCGGAACCCCCCGGGGAGTGTAATGGGCCTGTTGGGCCTTAGTGGAGAAGAGGAGGGGTGGCCAGGGCAGGCTGCGCCCCCCTCTCCCTCTAGTCCGAATTGGACAAGGAGGGGGGGGGGGCGCCCCCCTTTCCTCCCCCTCTCTCCTACTCCCTACTCTTGGAAGGGTTGGAGTCCTACTACCGGTGGGAGTAGGACTCCCCTTGGGACGCGCCTAGGAGGGCCGCCCCCCCTCCACTCCTTTATATACGGGAAGGGGGGCACCCCATAGACACACAAGTTGATTAGTTGATATTTTAGCCGTGTGCGGTGCCCCCCTCCACCATAATCCACCTCGGTCATATCGTAGCGGTGCTTAGGCGAAGCCCTGCGTCTGTAGCATCATCATCACCGTCATCACGCCGTCGTGCTGACAGAACTCTCCCTTGAAGCTCTGCTGGATCGGAGTTCGTGGGACGTCACCGAGCTGAACGTGTGCTGAACTCGGAGGTGACGTGCGTTCAGTACTTGGATCGGTCGGATCGTGAAGACGTATGACTACATCAACCGCGTTCTCATAACGCTTCCTCTTACGGTCTACGAGGGTACGTGGATGACACTCTCCCCTCTCGTTGCTATGCATCACCATGATCTTGCGTGTGCGTAGGATTTTTTTTTTGAAATTACTGCGTTCCCCAACAGTGGCATCCGAGCCAGGTTTATGCGTAGATGTCATATGCACGAGTAGAACACATAGGAGTTGTGGGCGTGGGTATATAAATATTGCTTGCCGTCACTAGTTGATTCTTGATTCAGCGACATTGTTGGATGAAGCGGCCCAGACCAACATTACGCACACGCTTACGCGAGACTAGTTCTACCGACGTGCTTCGCACACATGTGGCTAGTGGGTGTCTGTTTCTCCAGCTTTAGTTGAATCAGATTCAATGAACAGGGTTCTTTAGGAAGATCAAAAAGCAATCACTATACCGCGTTGTGGTTTTTGATGTGTGGGTAAGAACGGTTCTTGCTCAGCCCGTAGCAGCCACGTAAAACTTGCAACAACAAAGTAGAGGATGTCTAACTTGTTTTTGCAGGGCATGTTGTGATGTGATATGGTCAAGACATGATGCTAAATTTTATTGTATTAGATGACCATGTTTTGTAACACAGTTATCGGCAACTGGCAGGAGCCATATGGTTGTCGCTTTATTGTATGAAATGCAACCGCAATGTAATTGCTTTACTATATCACTAAGCGGTAGCGATAGTCGTGGAGGCAATAGTTAGCATGACAACAACGATGCTTCGATGGAGATCAAGGTGTCAAGCCGATGACGATGGTGATCATGACGGTGCTTTAGAGATGGAGATCAAAGGCACAAGATGATGATGGCCATATCATATCACTTATATTGATTGCATGTGATGTTTATCTTTTATTCATCTTATTTTGCTTAGATCGACGTTAGCATTATAAGATGATCTCTCACTAAATTTCATGGTATAAGTGTTCTCCCTGAGTATGCACCATTGCGAAAGTTCGTCGTGCCGAGACACCACGTGATGATCGGGTGTGATAAGCTCTACGTTCACATACAATGGGTGCAAGCCAGTTTTGCACACGCAGAATACTCGGGTTAAACTTGACGAGCCTAGCATATGTAGATATGGCCTCAGAACACTGAGACCGAAAGGTCGAGCGTGAATCATATAGTAGATATGATCAACATAGTGATGTTCACCATTCAAAACTACTCCATCTCACGTGATGATCGGACATGGTTTAGTTGATATGGATCACGTGATCACTTAGATGATTAGAGGGATGTCTGTCTAAGTGGGAGTTCTCAAGTAATATGATTAATTGAACTTTAATTTATCATGAACTTAGTACCTGATAGTATTTTGCATGTCTATGTTTTTGTAGATAGATGGCCCGTGCTATTGTTCCGTTGAATTTTAATGCGTTCCTTGAGAAAGCAAAGTTGAAAGATGATGGTAGAAATTACACGGACAGGGTCCGTAACTTGAGGACTATCCTCATTGCTGCATAGAAGAATTACATCCTGGAAGCACCGCTAGGTGCCAAACCCGCTGTAGGAGCAACGCCAGATGTTATGAACGTCTGGCAGAGCAAAGCTGATGACTACTCGATAGTTCAGTGTACCATGCTTTACGGCTTAGAACCGGGACTTCAACGATGTTTTGAACGTCATGGAGCATATGAGATGTTCCCGGAGTTGAAGTTAATATTTCAAGCAAATGCCCGAATTGAGAGATATGAAGTCTCCAATAAGTTCTACAGCTGCAAGATGGAGGAGAATAGTTCTGTTAGTGAACATATACTCAGAATGTCTGGGTACCACAACCACTTGACTCAACTGGGAGTTAATCTTCCTGATGATAGTGTCATTGACAGAGTTCTTCAATCATTGCCACCAAGCTACAAGAGCTTTGTGATGAACTATAATATGCAAGGGATGGATAAGACGATTCCCGAGCTCTTCGCAATGCTAAAGGCTACGGAGGTAGAAATCAAGAAGGAGCATCAAGTGTTGATGGTCAACAAGACCACCAGTTTCAAGAAAAAGGGTAAAGGGAAGTAGGAGAACTTCAAGAAGAACAACAAGCTAGTTGCTGCTCGAGTGAAGAATCCCAAGTCTGGACCTAAGCCTGAGACTGAGTGCTTCTACTGCAAAGGGACTCGTCACTGGAAGCGGAATTGCCCCAAGTATTTGGCGGATAAGAAGGATGACAAGGTGAACAAAGGTATATGTGATATACATGTTATTGATGTGTACCTTACTAATGCTTGCAGTAGTGCATGGGTATTTGATACTAGTTCAGTCGCTAACATTTGCAACTCGAAACAGGGATTACGGATTAAGAGAAGATTGGCTAAGGACGAGGTGATGATGCGCGTGGAAAATGGTTCCAAAGTCGATGTGATCGCGGTCGGCACACTACCTCTACATCTACCTTCGGGATTAGTTTTAGACCTAAATAATTGTTATTTGGTGCCAGCATTGAGCATGAACATTATATCTGGATCTTGTTTGATGTGAGACGGTTATTCATTTAAATCTAAGAATAATGGTTGTTCTATTTATATGAGTAATATCTTTTATGGTCATGCACCCTTGAAGAGTGGTCTATTTTTGATGAATCTCGATAGTAGTGATACACATATTCATAATATTAAAGCTAAAAGATGCAGAGTTAATAATGATAGTGCAACTTATTTGTGGCACTGCCGTTTAGTCATATTGGTATAAAGCGCATGAAGAAACTCCATTCTGATGGACTTTTGGAATCACTTGATTATGAATCACTTGGTACTTGTGAAGCATGCCTCATGGGCAAGATGACTAAAACGCCGTTCTCCGGAACTATGGAGCGAGCAACAGATTTGTTGGAAATCATACATACTGATGTGTGTGGTCCGATGAATGTTGAGGCTCGCGGTGGGTATTGTTATTTTCTCACCTTCACAGATGATTTGAGCAGACATGGGTATATCTACTTGATGAAACATAAGTCTGAAACATTTGAAAAGTTCAAAGAATTTCAGAGTGAAGTGGAAAATCATTGTAACAAGAAAATAAAGTTTCTACGATCTGATTGTGGAGGAGAATATTTGAGTTACGAGTTTGATCTTCATTTGAAACAATGAGGAATAGTTTCGCAACTCATGCCACCCGGAACACCACAGCGTAATGGTGTGTCCGAACGCCGTAATCACACTTTACTAGATACGGTATGACCTATGATGTCTCTTACTGATTTACCGCTATCGTTTTGGGGTTATGCTTTAGAGACGGTTGCATTCACGTTAAATAGGGCACCATCTAAATCCGTTAAGACAACACCTTATGAACTGTGGTTTGGCAAGAAACCAAAGTTGTCGTTTCTTAAAGTTTGGGGCTGCGATGCTTACGTGAAAAAGCTTCAAATTAATAAGCTCGAACCCAAATCATAGAAATGTGTCTTCATAGGATACCCAAAGGAGACTGTTGGGTACACCTTCTATCATAGATTCGAAGGCAAGACATTCATTTCTAAGAATGTATCATTTCTAGAGAAGGATTTTCTCTCGAAAGAAGTGAGTGGGAGGAAAGTAGAACTTGATGAGGTAACTGTACCTGATCCCTTATTGGAAAGTAATTCATCACAGAAATCTGTTCCTGTGACTCCTACACCAATTAGTGAGGAAGCTAATGATGAAGATCATGTAACTTCAAATGAAGTTACTACCGAACCTCGTAGGTCAACCAGAGTAAGATCCGCACCAGAGTGGTATAGTAATCCTGTTCTGGAAGTCATGTTACTTGACCATGACGAACCTACGAACTATGAGGAAGCGATGATGAGCCCGGATTCCGCAAAATGGCTTGAGACCATGAAATCTGAGATGGGATCCATGTACGAGAACAAAGTGTGGACTTTGGTTGACTTGCCCGATGATCGGCAAGCCATCGAGAATAAATGGATCTTCAAAAGAAGACTGACGCTGACGGTAATGTTACTGTCTACAAAGCTCGACTTGTTGCAAAAGGTTTTCGACAAGTTCAAGGAGTTGACTACGATGAGACTTTATCACCCGTAGAGATGCTTAAGTCCGTCCGAATCATGTTAGCAATTGCCGCATTTTATGATTATGAAATTTGGCAAATGGATGTAAAGACTGCATTCCTGAATGGATTTATGGAAGAAGAGTTGTATATGATGCAACCCGAAGGTTTTATCGATCCAAAGGAAGCTAACAAAGTATGCAACCTCCAGCGATCCATCTATGGACTAGTGCAAGCATCTCGGAGTTGGAATAAACGTTTTGATCGTGTGATCAAAGCATATGGTTTTATACAGACTTTTGGAGAAGCCTGTATTTACAAGAAAGTGAGTGGGAGCTCTGTAGCATTTCTAATATTATATGTGGATGACATATTGCTGATTGGAAATGATATAGAATTTCTGGATAGCATAAAAGCATACTTCAATAAGAGTTTTTCAATGAAAGACCTCGGTGAAGCTGTTTATATATTGGGCATCAAGATCTATAGAGATAGATCAAGACACTTAATTGGACTTTCACAAAGCACATACCTTGATAAAGTTTTGAAGAAGTTCAAAATGGATCAAGCAAAGAAAGGGTTCTTGTTTGTGTTACAAGGTGTGAAGTTGAGTCAGACTCAATGCCCCGACCACTGTAGAAGATAGAGAGAAAATGAAAGATGTTCCCTATGCTTCAGCCATGGGCTCTATCATGTATGCAATGCTATGTACCGGACCTGATGTGTGCCTTGCTATTAGTTTAGCAGGGAGGTACCAAAGTAATCCAGGAGTGGATCACTGGACAGCGGTCAAGAACATCCTGAAATACCTGAAAAGGACTAAGGATATGTTTCTCGTTTATGGAGGTGACAAAGAGCTCGTCGTAAATGGTTACGTCGATGCAAGCTTTGACACTGATTTGGATGACTCTAAGTCACAAACCGGATACATGTTTTTATTGAACGGTGGAGCTGTCAGTTGGTGCAGTTCTAAGCAAAGCGTCGTGGCGGGATCTACGTGTGAAGCGGGGTACATAGCTGCTCCGTAAGCAGCAAATGAAGGAGTTTGGACGAAGGAGTTCATATCCGATCTAGGTGTCATACCTAGTGCATCGGGTCCAATGAAAATCTTTTGTGACAATACTGGTGCAATTGCCTTGGCAAAGGAATCCAGATTTCACAAAAGAACCAAGCACATCAAGAGACGCTTCAATTCCATCCGCGATCAAGTCAAGGAGGGAGACATAGAGATTTGCAAAATACATACGGATCCGAATGTTGCAGACCTGTTGACTAAGCATCTCTCACGAGCAAAACATGATCAACACCAAGACTCCATGGGTGTTAGAATCATTACTGTGTAATCTAGATTATTGACTCTAGTGCAAGTGGGATACTGAAGGAAATATGCCCTAGAGGCAATAATATAGTTGTTATTTATATTTCCTTATATCATGATAAATGTTTATTATTCATGCTAGAATTGTATTAACCGGAAACTTAGTACATGTGTGAATACATAGACAAACGACAGAGTGTCACTAGTTTGCCTCTACTTGACTAGCTCGTTAAATCAATGATGGTTATGTTTCCTAACCATAGACATGAGTTGTCAATTGATTAAAGGGATCACATCATTAGAGGATGATGTGATTGACTTGACCCACCCGTTAGCTTAGCACGATGATCATTTAGTTTGTTGCTATTGCTTTTTTCATGACTTATACATGTTCCTATGACTATGAGATTATGCAACTCTTGAGTACCGTAGGAACACTTTGTGTGCTACCAAATGTCACAAATTAACTGTATGATTATAAAGGTGCTCTACAGGTGTCTCCGATGGTACTTGTTGAGTTGGCATAGATCGAGATTAGGATTTGTCACTCCGATTGTTGGAGAGGTATCTCTAGGCCGTCTCGGTAATGCACATCATAATAAGCCTTGCAAGCAATGTAGCTAATGAGTTAGTTATGGGATGTAGCATTACAAAACGAGAAAAGAGACTTGCCGGTAACGAGATTGAACTATGTATTGAGATACCGATGATTGAATCTCAGGCAAGTAACATACCGATGACAAAGGGAACAACGTATGTTGTTATGCGGTTTGACCGATAAAGATATTCGTAGAATATGTAGGAGACAATATGAGCATCCAGGTTCCGCTATTGGTTATTGACCGGAGACGAGTCTCGATCATGTCTACATAGTTCTCGAACCTATAGGGTCCGCACGCTTAACGTTCGGTGACGACCAGTATTATGAGTTTATGTGTTTTGATGTACCGAAGGTAGTTCGAAGTCCCGGATTTGATCACGGACATGACGAGGAGTCTCAAAATGGCCGAGACATAAAGATCGATATATTGGATGAATATGTTTGGACTTCGGAAGGGTTCCGGGCAAGTTCGGACAAATACCGGAGTACTGGGGGGTTACCAGAACCCCCTGGGGAGTGTAATGGGCCTGTTGGGCCTTAGTGGAGAAGAGGAGGGGCGGCTAGGGCAGGCTGCGCGCCCCCTCTCCCTCTAGTCCGAATTGGACAAGGAGTGGGGGGCCCCTCTTTCCTTCCCTCTCTCTCCTCTTTCCCTCTCTCCTACTCCTACTCTTGGAAGGGTTGGAGTCCTACTCCTGGTGGGAGTAGGACTCCCCTTGGGGCGCGCCTAGGAGGGCCGGTGTCAGGGGTTGGGTGCGACATATGCCAAAGGATGGCTTATCATGGTGGGGGCGAGTAGAATGTCGCCGGTGCCTGGAAACGGGATGAGGCGAAGACATGCACGCCGACGAATCTTACCCAGCTTCAGGGCTCTCTGGGGAGATAATACCCCTATTGCTGCTCTACGGGGTCTCCGCGTGATCACTATGGCAAAGTATTTACACGGTTGCTCCTTGAGCTGTTTCCTGGAGGTAGGAGAAGGCAAGGCTAGCTCCGTCCTTCCTATATCATCTGGTCTAGTGCTAATGGATTCCAACCCTTTGCATGGGTGCCCTGGGCGTTTATATAGGCCTGCCCCCCAGGGGTACAATGGTAATCTGGCTGGGCGCGGGCCCAGCCGTCAGTGCCTCCGGCCTCCGTCTTCTCCGCCGACTGGCTCGGTACGGAGCCGATAGGCCGCGTCCGCCGTGGGCGGGTCTTGCCGGTTGCTGATTACTGTAGCTATGCTTCTAATGACGTGGGCTAGGTCATGGAGTCGTGGCAACAGCCCCGCCGCTTAGCGGGCGATCACTATTGCCACTCTCCGTCACATCTGGTTAATGGCGCGTGGGCCCCGGGGGAGGGGCTGGCCGACTCTCGGGGGCCGACTCCCAACGGGTCCGACTGGTGGCGCACTTGTCGTCTTCTGGGGTCCTGCTGGCTGGTGGGACCCGCCGCCCCAGGGTCGTACAGACAAGCCATCGTGGGCGCAGAATTCGGTCCACTGGTGCTAATGTCAGGGCCAGGATGGCAACAGTGCCACGCCCCATGGAGATCCCCGCGGGTACGGCGTACTGTGGCCATGCCTGCCTTTGGAAAGGGGTGGGAGCAGGCTTCACTGTAGCCACTCCCCTGTCCTGTCCCTCTTGATGAGGACATGGGGTTTGTTGGAGTCGCGGGCCGACTCCCCAAGGCCGACTTCTCGGGAATTCGTCAGTCAGGAGTCGGCTTATCCTGAAGTCGTTCCTGGGACTCGGCCGCGAGTGGCTAGTCGGTTGCCTTGCTGCCGACTTCTCAGAAGGCGGCTCTTTGTCCTGGGGTCTTGAGGGGCGCAGCCTACCCCGATGTCTTGAAAGGTTCTGGGACTCGGGTTAGCCTACCCGTGGCCCATTACTCCGACAGTAGTCCCCGAAGCTGATGAGGCGCCGCGGACGATCGGCCGAGGAGCCTCAGCAGTTTCTCTTTCCGGGTGCCCGAGACATGGATCTTGCTTGACTTCTGCCGGGCCGACTAGAAGGAGTCGGACTCGCCCAACTCTGACTTGCACAATATTTCGAACGTCGCGGCGGGATCCAAGTAGCGTGCTGGCTAAGCTTCCAGGCCGCCGCCCGTTCCGGGCTTGTCACGTGGCAACACGCGGCCGGGCCAGTCTGCCAGCCTACGCACGTGGGACAGGCCCGTAGGCGGGGCCCGCCATTACCGCACCTCGGCGCTCGGGCGGACCCGCTGTGGCCCGAGCGGACGGTTGGGATTCCCGTGAAGTTACTGCATGCAGTAACTTTTGTCGTGGAAACGTGGGGGTCGTGGGGTCGTGGGCGCAGTAAATCCCATGACCGCCCCCTCGGCTTCGCAGCCCATGAGGCTATAAGTAGGGGGAGGAGGGAGGGCGCGACAGAGCACGCACGCCCCTCCTCCATGCTACTCCTTGCTCTTCTTCTTCTTCTTCTTCTTCTTCTTCTTCTTCTTCTTCTTCTTCTTCTTCTTCTTCTTCTTCTTCTTCTTCTTCTTCTTCTTCTTCTTCTTCTTCTTCTTCCTCGCACCTCCACGCGCCCAAGCTTTGCCGAACGCCGCGGCGATCCGCTCATGATGAGTTCTTCTTCTGCCGCCGCGCCTCCCTCGGTGCATTCCGGCACCTGGGATGGCTCAGAAGACCATGACGACCACATCGAGTTCCTCCACAAGACTCGTCGGATCCCCGGCGAAGATTACGTGCGGGTACGCCTTGCGCCGAGGGGGGAGATCTCTCCGGCGCCGGAGGAGGGCGAGCGGGTTATCTTCCATTCGCACTGTCTGCGCGGATTGGGGCTGCCGGCGAGCAGCTTCTTCCGCTCCTTTCTGGAGTTCTATGGCCTCCAGCCGCACCACCTCATGCCCAACACGGTGGTGCTGCTGTCCGCCTTCGTGGCCCTGTGTGAAGGCTTCCTCGGAGTCCTCCCCACCCTCGAGCTCTAGGGGGAGTTCTTCTACTCCAAGCTCGGCACCCAGGCTGCAGGCGTGCCGGCTCAGTGCGGCGTGTTCATCGCCGTGCGGAGGTCGGGGGCCGACAACCCCTTCCCCACCATCAAGCTGATAAACCGGTGAAGATGTGGCAGCGATCGTACTTCTACGTGAAGAGCGTCTTCGCGAAGGGCGATTGGGTCAACCTGCCGGCTTTCGAAGCCGGCCCGCCGGCTGGGAGACTGCCCAACTGGTCGTACCGGGCCAAGTTGCTGACGCTTGCGGGAGCTGGCGCCGTCACACGACTCCGAGTGCTGACGCAATCGAAGGGCTTGACTGGTCCGGACCTACTGGCTGCCTTCGTGGCACGCCGAGTTCTCCCGCTCCAAGGTCGCCCCCACATGATATGCCAAATGAGCGGGCACCGTGACCCGAGTCGGATGTGCACCAAGGACATGCCTCACGAGGAGGTGGCCTACATGGTGAACTACCTCTCGGACAGCAAGCTCCTGGAGGACTGGAGGTTCGGCAAGGAGCCGTACTCCCGCGCCAACCCCCCACCCACAGTGAGTTGCCTTTTCTTTCTTTCTTTGAATTGTCTTCTTTCTTGCCGAGTTTGTTTTGTGCGAACTGACCAGTCGGCTTTGGTACGAATCCCCTCCTCCTCCACCAGCCGGCACCACGGGGCCGGCCCGCGAGTTCCTTGCTGGCCGGGCGGAGAGCGACGTCGACGACCCCGATCTAGGGGCAGCGGCTTTGGAAGACGACGCCGAGGGAGGAGGCGGCCCGTGGCTCGGGGCCAGTCCAGAGGACTGGCCTGATGATGATGAGGAGGTCGCCCCCCGCCACCAGCCAGGAGCCAGCCATCCCGGCGTGGGCTCTTCTGCCACGCCGGGTGCTCCAGGCGGCGGGAAGAAGCGCAGGGCCATGCCGACCTTGTTCGGCAGTCGGCCGAGGAAGCCCAAGAGTTCGGCTGCGGCGACAAAGCGGGACGAAGCGGCCGCGAAGGCCATCCGCTTCCGCAAGGAAGTAAAGAAGCCGTCACTGGTCTCCGTATGAGTATTCCATCTTAACGCTTTATTCTTTCTTTGTGGCTTTGTCTGAGTCTTTTACTTGCTTCCCTCGCTTCAGGGCTCCCCTCACTCTTGAGAGGGTTGTCGCCGCCTCCGTCATGGGGTCAGCGGAGACGTCCGCCACCACTCGGCGGATTAACCCCGCCGCCGACCTCCGGAAGGCGACGGAGCGGAATGCGCAGGAGAAGCGCAATGAGGAAGAAGCCGCCCGCCTGGAGAAGGTGGAGGCCGAGAAGGCGGAGGCCTCCGCCAAGAAGAAGCTGGCAGAGGCAGAAGCCGCCGTCGCGACAAAGCGGCAAGCTGAGGAGGCCGCGCACCGCCAATCAGCGGTGTTCGTCACCCCGCTGAACTCTGCGCCGCCGCCTCCGGAGTTCACGGGGCAGTCTGGGGAAGCCGGCGGCGAGAACCCCATCATGGAGAGGGAAGGCGGCGACTCCTCCATGCCGGACCTGATCGTTCCGCCGCCACCTCCGCCACCGTCTGGGAGCGCGCAAGGCAAACAGCCGGCGGACCCGCCGGTGCCGCCGACTGAAGATGAGGCCGTGGCAAGGCTACTCCTTCAAGTCGGCGCGCCAACGCGCCGCCGTCTTGAGAAGGCGGCTTCGGCGCCACGCCCCCTGGAGGCCGGCACCGCCAGCTCGGTGATCCCAGATGCCGAAGCGACGAGCGCCGCGCCCATTGGGTGGGTGCGAGGAGGCGGCACGGGGCCGCTGAACCAGGTGCTTCTGGACGTCCAGATGAAGCTGCGAGCTAAGGGCGACGCCATCCAGAACTGCACCAAGGCGTACCTGGCATCGCGGGTAGCCGTCCGGGTATGCTTTCTAGTTGGTCCTTGTTTTCTTGTTCCTCTCTGTGGGGGCGCGCCAGCGCACCCACTAGGTGTAGTCTCCGAGTTTCGGGTCGGCTGCTAAGCAGGCGGCCCGGAACTTTCAATTGGTGAGTTCCGGGTACTAAATTTTGTCTGAAATACTTGTCGCAGGACTACCACAACCTTCGTGTCACTGCCTTCAACCGCAACGTTGAAGAGCTCGGCAAGCGGACTGCCGACTTGTCGGAGAGCCGAAGTGAGTCCTTTTTCTTCTTTGCGGGGGCGCGCTGGCGCACCCGTGGGCTGTAGTCCCCGAGATTCGGGCCGACTGCTGAGCAGTCGGGCTGGATCTGCCTGGCGACCTCCTTTATTGATGACTTAATGCCTTCTTTCTTCCTTCTCTTCAGAAGCCAATGCTGCTCTTCAACAGCAGCTGAGCGAAGCCAACTCCGCGTTGCGCGCCAAGGAGGAGGAGTGCGGCAAGCTCACCGCAGAGCGCGATCAGCTGGCCGCACAATTGGAAGAGCAGCAGGATCTGCTCAAGAAGACGCAGAAGGAGGCGGAAGAAACGGAGACCGCCCTCCTGGCCGAGTTCGCAAGCGAGCGCTCCTCCTGGTTTGACAAGGAGGTATCGCTGGCCTCCGGCTTCCATGAGATTGAAGACATCGTTGATGGTGAGTTTCTTTACTTTCTTTCTTCGAGCTGCCGATTATAAGTCGTGCCGACTCCTGATTTTTGACTTGCTTCTTCATTCTTTCCGTCTTGGCAGACTTCTTCTCTGGGCACTCGCAGGCCACCATCCAAGCCATCGAGGCTGACCGTGAAGGTCGGAGGGCGGAAGGCGCAGAGATCGCCGCCGACGCCCCCCGAACCCTTGATGAGCATATCCTGAGCATCGAGGCTCGCCTTCGGCCGGCTCACCGGATGCTGTCTAGTGGCCAGACATGCAGGCTCCGCGCACCCCCAGTCGGGCTGCCGACTGGCTGGAGGTCGCGGCTGGTTGTCTTGAGGCCTGGAAAGGTTCCTCAGCCCGAGCTGGAGCGCGCCAGGCCTTGGAGTTCATCAAGGCGTGGTATCCGGGGCTGGACCTAGACCGGCTGGCCACACTCTGGTCAGAGGCCTTGCCGGAGCTGGCAGTCCGCGGAAGACGCCCTCGTCAAGCATGCCGCGGCGATCGCCGAGTACACCGACATCAGCATCTTCGTCCCCGAGCGGGCTGAAGACGGCGAGGAGGTACCGCCGAAGTGGTTTGGGATGAACCCAGACTACGGCGAGGACTCGGCGGAGGTGATCGGCTCCAGCGTCGAGGAGGAAGGCGAGGCGGAGGACGGAGGCGAGACAGAAGCACCAGAAGACGGAGCGGATGGCCAGCCTCAGCTCGACCATGCCTCCAGCAACGAGCCGCGTGCGACCGAGCCGACTGCCGCCGGAGGCGATCAAGCCGAGACTGCCCAGTCGACCGCCCCAACGCCCGACGCTTCCGTCTCCTCCGACCCTCCGAATCCGTCTGCTGCTTCCTAAGCTGCCGCCTTATCTTTATTTTATCTGCTTTAGTAGTCTTTGAAGAACTTGTTAATTCGCACAATTCCACCCACGGGGTGTATTTGAACTTCTGCTCGAAGATTCGGCCAAGGGCCTATGTTATGTAAATATTTATCTAAATTCTATCTTTTCTTGCTCATTGCTCTTTTGGCTTTTTCCTTTGCCGCCTTCCCTTAGTTGCCGTCTTGCCAGTCGGACAGCCGCTCTGCGGACTGCCGTTGGATCAAATGCTTGGCTATTTTGGGAAGGCAAGTACTTAGCCGGTTTAGAGTTTTTGAGCAAGTTGAATAGAAGGCGGTGAGCCGACTGCTTAATAGTCGGTTTGCAAAAAGAAAAAAGGAAGGCTGGAAGCCGACTTAAGCTATGTTTTATGCTTTGAGTCCTTAGCCATTTTTCATGCGAACGCCCATTCTACCTTACTCCTACCCACCGTATAGTCACTTTGCAAGCTGGGGCTTCTGACAGGAGATGGCTTAGGCGCCACACACTACTTGTCCGGCTGCAGGAAGCATTTCATAGTGCAAGGCGGCAAGTCCCCGGGCCGACCTGTCGAGCCCGGTGCCAAGCGGCATAACAAAGTGTAACATACTCGTAGGCAACATTTTTATCATATAGACAAAAGAGGGCAGTCCCCGAGCTCGTCTCGGGGCCCCCGAAGTCTTGGTACTTTAATACAAAAGGTAACGTGGTACATACTGCATCAGCTGTAAAATCTTCGGAGGAGATTTGCATTCCATGGCCGCTCTGTCTCTTTGCCGGAGTCGTCCCTCTTGCGTGCTCGGGGCTTCTGAGCGTCAATCAGGCAGTAGGAGTCGTTGCCCAACACTTTGCTGATGATGAAAGGGCCTTCCCAAGGCGCTGACAGCTTGTGCTGGCCGGCTGTTCGCTGGATCAGTCGAAGCACAAGGTCGCCCTCTTGGAAAGATCTCGGCCTGACCTTCCTGTTGTAGTATCTGCGTAGGCTCTGCTGGTAGATGCTGTTGGGGAACGTTGCAGAAAACCAAAAATTCCTACGTTTCACCAAGATCAATCTATGGAGTCAACTAGCAACGAGAGGAGAGTGCATCTACATACCCTTGTAGATCAAGAGCGGAAGCGTTCAAGAGAACGGGGATGATGGAGTCGCACTCGCCGTGATCCAAATCACCGATGACCAAGTGCCGAACGGACGGCACCTCCGCGTTCAACACACGTACAGAGCGGATGACGTCTCCTACTTCTTGATCCAGCAAGGGGGAAGGAGAGGTTGATGAAGATCCAGCAGCATGACGACGTGGTGGTGGATGCAGCAATGATCGCAGCAGGGCTTCGCCGAGCTACTGCGAGAGAGAGAGGTGTAGCAGGGGAGAGGGAGGCGCCAAGACTTGAGGTGTTTCTGCCCTCCCTCTCCCCCCTTTATATAGGCCCCCTAGGGGGGTGCGCCAGCCCTAGGAGATGGGATCTCCTAGGGGGGCCGGCGGCCAAGGGGGTGGAGTACCCCCCAAGGCAAGTGGAGGCGCCCCCTCCCCTAGGGTTCCCAACCCTAGGCGCATGGGGGGCCTGGGGGGGGGGGGGCGCACCAGTCCACTATGGGCTGGTTCCCCTACCCACTTCAGCCCATGGGGCCCTCCGGGATGGGTGGCCCCACCCGGTGGACCCCCGGGACCCTTCCGGTGGTCCCGGTACAATACCGGTGACCCCCGAAACTCTCCCGATGGCCGAAACTGCACTTCCTATATATAATTCTTCACCTTCGGACCATTTCGGAACTCCCCGTGACATCCGGGACTCCGAACAACTTTCGGGTTACTGCATACTCATATCTCTACAACCCTAGCGTCACCGAACCTTAAGTGTGTAGACCCTACGGGTTCGAGAGACACGTAGACATGAACGAGACGGCTCTCCGGTCAATAACCAACAGCGGGATCTGGATACCCATGTTGGCTCCCACATGCTCCTCGATGATCTCATCGGATGAACCATGATGTCGAGGACTTAATCAATCTGTATACAATTCCCTTTGTCAATCGGTACGTTAATTGCCCGAGACTCGATCGTCGGTATCCCAATACCTCGTTCAGTCTCGTTACCGGCAAGTCACTTTACTCGTACCATAATGCATGATCTCGTGATCAACCACTTGATCACTTTGAGCTCATTGTGATGATGCATTACCGAGTGGGCCCAGAGATACCTCTCCGTCATACGAAGTGACAAATCCCAGTCTCGATTCGTGCCAACCGAACAGACACTTTCGGAGATACCTGTAATGTACCTTTATAGTTACCCAGTTACGTTGTGACGTTTGGCACACCCAAGGCACTCCTACGGTATCCGGGAGTTGCACAATCTCATGGTCTAAGGAAATGATACTTGACACTCAGAAAAGCTGCAGCAAACGAAGTACACGATCTTTGAGCTAAGCTTAGGATTGGGTCTAGTCCATCACATCATTCTCCTAATGATGTGATCCCATTATCAATGACATCCAATGTCCATAGTCAGGAAACCATGACTATCTTTTTATCAACGAGCTAGTCAACTAGAGGCTCACTAGGGACGTGTTGTGGTCTATGTGTTCACACATGTATTACTATTTCCGGATAACACAATTATAGCATGAACAATAGACAATTATCATGAACAAAGAAATATAATAATAACCATTTTATTATTTCCTCTAGGGCATATTTCCAACAGTATCCCACTTGCACTAGAGTCAATATTCTAGTTACATTGTGATGAATCGAACACCCATGGAATTCTGGTGTTGATCATGTTTTGCTCTAGGGAGAGGTTTAGTCAACGGATCCGCTACATTCAGGTCCGTATGTACTTTACAAATCTCTATGTATCCATTTTGAACACTTTCACGAATGGAGTTGAAGCGACGCTTGATATGCCTGGTCTTCCTGTGAAACCTGGGCTCCTTGGCAAGGACAATAGCTCCAGTGTTGTCACAGGAGAGAGTCATCGGGCCCGGCGCATTGGGTATGACTCCTAGGTCGGTAATGAACTCCTTCACCCGGACTGCTTCTTGTGCTGCCTCCGAGGCTGCCATGTACTCCGCTTCACATGTAGATCCCGCCACAATGCTTTGCTTGCAACTGCACCAGCTTACTGCCCCACCATTCAAAATATACACGTATCCGGTTTGTGACTTAGAGTCATCCAGATCTGTGTCGAAGCTAGCATCGACGTAACCCTTTACGACGAGCTCTTCGTCACCTCCATAAACGAGAAACATGTCCTTAGTCCTTTTCAAGTACTTCAGGATATTCTTGACCGCTATCCAGTGTTCCATGCCGGGATTACTTTGGTACCTTCCTACCAAACTTACGGCAAGGTTTACATCAGGTCTGGTACAGAGCATAGCATACATGATAGACCCTATAGCTGAGGCATAGGGGACGACACTCATCTTTTCTCTATCTTCTGCCGTGGTCGGGCTTTGAGCCGTGCTCAATCTTGTACCTTGCAATACAGGCAAGAACCCCTTCTTTGACTGATCCATTTTGAACTTCTTCAATATCTTGTCAAGGTACGTACTCTGTGAAAGACCAATGAGGCGTCTCGATCTATCTCTATAGATCTTGATGCCTAATATATAAGAAGCTTCTCCAAGGTCCTTCATTGAAAAACACTTGTTCAAGTAGGCCTTTATGCTTTCCAAGAATTCTATATCATTTCCCATCAATAGTATGTCATCCACATACAATATGAGAAATGCTACAGAGCTCCCACTCACTTTCTTGTAAATGCAGACTTCTCCATAAGTTTGCATAAACCGAAACACTTTGATCATCTCATCAAAACGAATGTTCCAACTCTGAGATGTTGCACCAGCCCATAAATCGAGCGTTGGAGCTTGCACACCTTGTCAGCATTCTTAGGATCGACAAAACCTTCCGGCTGCATCATATACAATTCTTCCTTAAGGAAACCATTAAGGAATGCCGTTTTGACATCCATTTTCCATATCTCATAATCATAGAATGCGGCAATTGCTAAAATGATTCGGACGGACTTTAGCTTCGCTACGGGTGAGAAAGTCTCATCATAGTCAACCCCTTGAACTTGTCGATAACCCTTAGCGACAAGCCGAGCTTTATAGATGGTAACATTACCATCCGCGTATGTCTTCTTCTTAAAGATCCATTTATTTTCTATGGCTCGCCGATCAACGAGCAAGTCAGTCAAAGTCCATACTTCATTTTCATACATGGATCCTATCTCGGATTTCATGGCTTCCAGCCATTTGTCGGAATCCGGGCCCGCCATCGCTTCTTCATAGTTCGTAGGTTCAACATTGTCTAACAACATGATTTCCAAGACAGGGTTGCCGTACCACTCTGGTGCAGAACGTGTCCTTGTGGTCCTACGAAGTTCAGTAGCAACTTGATCTGAAGTTTCATGATCATCATCATTAACTTCCTCTCCAGTCGGTGCAGGCACCTCAGGAACATTTTCCTGTGTTGCGCCACTTTCCGGTTCAAGAGGTAATACTTCATCGAGTTCTACTTTCCTCCCACTTACTTCCTTCGAGAGAAACTCTATCTCTAGAAAGGATCCATTCTTGGCAACAAAGATCTTGCCTTCGGATCTGAGGTAGAAGGTATACCCAATAGTTTCTTTAGGGTATCCTATGAAGACGCATTTTTCTGACTTGGGTTCAAGCTTTTCAGGTTGAAGTTTCTTGACATAAGCATCGCATCCCCAAACTTTTAGAAACGACAGCTTAGGTTTCTTCCCAAACCATAATTCATACGGTGTCGTCTCAACGGATTTCGACGGAGCCCTATTTAAAGTGAATGCGGCAGTCTCTAAAGCATAGCCCCAAAATGATAGCGGTAAATTGGTAAGAGACATCATAGATCGCACCATATCTAATAGAGTGCGATTACGACGTTCGGACACACCATTACGATGAGGTGTTCCAGGCGGCATGAGTTGTGAAACTATTCCACATTTTCTTAAGTGTGTGCCAAATTCATGACTCAAGTATTCTCCCCCACGATCTGATCGCAAGAACTTGATTTTCCTGTCACGTTGATTCTCAACCTCACTCTGAAATTCCTTGAACTTTTCAAAGGTCTCAGACTTGTGTTTCATTAAGTAGACATACCCATATCTACTCAAGTCATCAGTGAGGGTGAGAACATAACGATAGCCACCGCGAGACACAACACTCATTGGACCGCACACATCAGTATGTATGATTTCCAATAAGTTGGTTGCTCGCTCCATTGTTCCTGAGAATGGAGTCTTGGTCATTTTACCCATGAGGCATGGTTCGCACGTGTCAAATGATTCATAATCAAGGGACTCCAAAAGTCCATCTGCATGGAGCTTCTTCATGCGTTTGACACCTATGTGACCAAGGCGGCAGTGCCACAAGTATGTGGGACTATCATTACCAACTTTACATCTTTTGGTATTCACACTATGAATATGTGTAGCATTACGCTCGAGATTCATTAAGAATAAACCATTCACCATCGTAGCATGATCATAAAACATATCTGTCATATAAATAGAACAACCATTATTCTCGGATTTAAATGAGTAGCCATCTCGAATTAAACGAGATCTTGATACAATGTTCATGCTCAAAGCTGGCACTAAATAACAATTATTGAGGTTTAAAACTAATCCCGTAGGTAAATGTAGAGGTAGCGTGCCGACGGCGATCACATCGACTTTGGAACCATTCCCGACGCGCATCGTCACCTCGTCCTTCGCCAGTCTCCGCTTATTCCGCAGCTCCTGCTTTGAGTTACAAATATGAGCAACCGCACCAGTATCAAATACCCAGGAGCTACTACGAGTACTGGTAAGGTACACATCAATTACATGTATATCACATATACCTTTCGTGATTGTTGGGTGGTAGGATCGACATATGCCAACGGGTGGCTTATCATTGCGGGGGCCAATAGAACGTCGCCGGTGCCTGGAAACGGGATGATGCGTAGACATGCACACCGGCGAATCTTACCCAGCTTCAGGGCTCTCCGGGGAGATAACACCCCTACTGCTGCTCTGCGGGGTCTCCGCATGGTTACTAAGTTCACAGGTGGCTACAATGCTCCTTGAGCTGTTTGGGATGGAAGGAGGAAGAAGGGCTTAACTCAGCCTGCCTCTTCTCCTTGTAAGTGTCTATGTCTAGAAAGAGAGTTCAACCCTTTGCATGGGTGCACCGGGGGGTTTATATAGGCCTACCCTCGGGGGTACAATGGTAATCCGACTGGGCATGGGGCCCAGCTGTCTGTGACTATGCTCGCCGGCTTCTGGGCCCGCCGACTGGTGGGTCCCGCCGACTGCCGGCTCCTGGGTCGACAGGCCGGCCCCACCGGCTAGGGCCTTGTCGGCGGCCGGTTACTGTTGCCCCGTGTTTGTTGGCGCAGGCTTGGTCGGGGTAAGCGTGGCTACAGTAACGCCGCCCTGGCGGGCGATTACTGTAGCCCCGCCGCACCTTGTCTCCTTAATGGGCGTCTCCTTCGAGGAAGGCGGCAGGCCGGCTACGCGAAGCCGGCCCTCTGTTTCGCCGGCTTGAGAGGGGGTGTGGCCGCCTTCGGCATCTCTCTGCCCGAAGGGGCCCACCGCCTCGGGGGCCACGCTGGCGGCCCGTCGAGGACGGCGTCGGAGCCGCCGAGGCTACAGTGCCGCGTCGGGCGGGCCGCGGTTGCCCGCACGACACGCTGTACCAGGCGTGCTCCGGGTTTTGGGGGTGGCAGGCTCCACTGTAGCCACGCCCCGCTTCATCATCGCAGAGTGGACGCGTACATCGCGGGTACGGCGTTGACTGCTTTATCGGAGCCGGCCCGGCGGTAGCCGGCCATGCCATAGCCGGCCTTGCCATAGCCGGCCCTGCCGCAGCCGGCCATGCCATAGCCGGCCCTCCACAGTTTTCTTCATGGGGGTAAAAAGGGCGGGCCGCCCCCCAAGCCGGCTAGGATGGCAATCGGCTAGGGGGAGGCGGCCCAGGTCTTGAGTCTCCTTATGAGCCGGATGGGCTCATAATTTTTTCTGAGGGGCCAGGGGCAGCCGGCTGGGCTACCCATGGCTATTTACGCCGACAGTAGTCCCCGAAGGCGGGCGAGCTTCATGGCGGACGGAAGGACGGGAAGCTTGGCCGGCTTCATACCGTGAGGGGCCGACTGCGTCGTTGCAGCCGACTTCAGAGCACTTTTTTCTTTATTAGGGCGACCGTGGTTGACCCGCGGGCTGGCCGCGGGCCCCACGACGAGCCACGTGGCGGGGAAGTCCTGCCGTCGCACGCGCGCGACGGGACGCCGCCGCAGGCCCGGGCCCGCCACTCCCTGGCCTCGGCCCGGGCACAGATCTTCTATGGCCCGAGGGGGCTGCTCGCCTCCCTGCGGCCGTTACCTCGCATCATCAAGGCGCGTAATCAACGCGGGCGTGGGGGAGATGGGCACGATCGATCCCCACGATCCCCCACGCCGCGCCTCCTCGTCTCTGGCGCACGCGCCTACAAGTAGGAGGGGAGGGGGAGAGGCACGGGCCTGTTCGCTCCCCCGCTCCCCATCCCTCCTGCTCTTCTTCTTCTTGCTCTTCTTCTTCTTCCTTGCGCCCGACGCAGTTTCGCGCCGCAGCCCTCCCACGCCGCCATGTCGCTGGCTTTGTCGAGCTCGTGGGACGGGTCCAACGTCCACGACGAGCACATCGAGTTCCTCCGCCAGACCCGGCGTTTGCCCGCCGCCGACCTCGTGCAGGTGCGCCTGGCGCCCGCAAAGGAGGTCTCGCCGGCGCCGGAGGAAGGCGAGCGCGTCGTCTTCCGCACGCACTTCCTCCGGGGCTTCGGCTTCCCGGCGAGCAGCTTCATGCGGTCCTTTCTGGAGTTCTACAACCTCCAACCACACCACGTCACGCCCAACGCAGTGCTGCAACTCTCGGCCTTCGTCACGCTCTGCGAAGGGTACTTGGGGGTGCTTACGACGCTGGAGCTCTGGGCGGAACTGTTCCAGAACAAGCTCGGCACCGTCTCCGCCGGTGTGCCGGCTCCCTGCGGCGCCTTCATCGCGATGAAGAGGGCCGGCGACGACAACCCCTTCCCCCACATTCCTCTGATCCAGTCGGTCAAGCTATGGCAGAAGTCTTACTTCTACGTCAAGAACGTCGCCCGGCGCGGCGACTACGTCAACCTGCCGGCTTACGTAGCCGGCCCGCCGGCTGGGAGGCGGCGGACCTGGGGCTACCGGTCGAAATCCCTGTCTCCAGCGGGGAACGCTTCCATCTCCCGGCTTCGGGTGATGATCCAGTCGGAAGGTCTGCTCGCGTCCGACTTGGTAACCGCCTTCGTCGAGCGCCGGATCTTGCCTCTTCAAAGCCGGCCGCACATGATGTGCCAAATGAGTGGCCGGTTCGATCCTTGCCGGCTGAGCACATGGGAGATGCCCCATGCCGAGGTGGCCCTGATGGCGAACTACGTCGCCAACTTGAAGCTCACCGATGAGTGGCAATTCGGCAAGGCGCCGTACTCCCGCGCCCAGCCTCCGCCTGTGGTAAGTTTTTTCTTCTTGTCGTCTGCCGGCTTGGGTTAGCCGGCCTCTGACCAGGCGGCTATTTTTTCTTTTTTCTCTTCATAAGAATCCTCTCCTCCCGCCGCCAGCCGGGGCAGCCGGAGTCGACCGAGAGTACGCCCCGGACCGCACGGTGGACGACCCCGACGACCCAGATCTCTCCGCCGTCGCCATGGAGGACGCCGCCACGGGGGATGCCGCCGAGCTCGGCGGCACCGGGCTTTCGGCCAGCTTCGACGACTGGCCGGACGATTTTGAAGCCGAAGAACTCCTGCGCCGCCAGCCGGCAACCGACCGCCGCGACGCGAGCTCGTCTGCCGTGCCGACTGCCGGTGGTGGGAAGGGAAAGCGCCGGGCCGCGCTCCCGCTCTTCGGAAGCCGGCCGAAGAAGCCGAAGGCCTTCGCCACTGCCACAAAGCGCGAGGAGGCGGCGGCGAAGGCGGCCCGCTTCCGGAAGGCGGTGAAGAAGCCCCCGTCAGTTTCCGCGTAAGTCTAGTAACCGTCTGCATGCTTGTTATTCTGAAGTCTTCTTTTCTTGAATGCTTTTCTGATTTCCTGATCAGGGCGCCGCTCTCCCTCGAGCGAGGCCCAGCCGGCTCCGTGGTCGGGCCGAGCGCCGGTTCCTCAGGGTCCCGCCGAGTGGACCCCCGCGCCGAACTTGACGCAGCCACGTAGCGCAACGCACGCGAGGCGCGCCGAGAGAGGGAGGCGGCCGAGCGGGCGGCGGCGGAGCGAGAGGCCGCCCAGACGGCGGTGGAAGGAGACTCCATCGGAGCGGGCGGCCATGGAGACGGAGGTGGAAGGCGCGCGCAGCCAGACTCCGCTGCTCGCCATCCCTCTCTAGACCTTGGATCCGGATATTCCTCTGCCCACGGCGGAGGAGATTATCCCCGAGCAGCCGCTGGTGCAGAGGGACGAAATCCTCGGGGCTTCTGTTGAGAGGACATCGCCAGCAGCGCCAGCCGGAGCGGGCGAAGGCGGCCGATCGTCGGCGGTGCCGGAGGAGCCGGCCCGGGCCGCACCCGAGGTCGGAGCCGGCCTTGAGATCGAGCCGGCGGCGAGCCAGCCCGCCGGAGGGAGCACGGCCCCGCCGGACACGCGCCGAGCCGCGGGGGCCGAGCGGACGGCAGACGCCTTGGAGGCGGCCAGCTCCGCCACGTCCGGGTGGACTCCCAGCGGAGGGAGCGGCGAGCTTAACATCGCGGCCCAAGAGGTTCGGAGCCGGCTGCAGGCACAGGCCGGCCTCCTGAGGCAATTCACTCAGGAGTTTTTGTCGACGCGGTCTGCAATCCGGGTAAGTCTTCACTCCTTGACCGCTCTGGTCCTTTGAATTTTTTCCGTGGGGGCGCGCTAGCGCACCCACTGGGTGTAGTCCCCGAGATCCGGGCCGACTGCAGCGCAGTCGGGTCGGATCTTACTAGACGACTATGTTGGCTGTTTTTTCTGATCTTCAGGATTATCACAATTCTCGCGCGGCCGCCTTCAACTCCCAGGCTCAGGAGCTAAGCCGGAGGACCGAAGACCTCGCCAGCAGCCGGCGTAAGTGCTTTGTCATTATTAACTTCTCGTGGGGGCGCGACAGCGCACCCACTGGGTGTAGTCCTCGAGATCCGGGCCGACTGCAGCGCAGTCGGGTCGGATCTTACTTGACGACTTTTCCTTTGCTGATTTTTCTCTTTATTTCTTGCTCGTGCAGAGGCCAACGCCGACCTGCGGAGGGAACTCGGCGTGGTGCAGGCCGCTCTTCGTGCCAAGGACGCCGAGTACGCTGACTTGGTTCAAGAGCGCGACCGCCTGGCGACGAAACTGGCCGACCAAGAGGAGAGCCACAAGGCGGCCCTGCAAAAGGCGCAGGACGGCGAGGCTACCCTGAGGGCGGAGTTCGGGGCCAGGGAGGCGAGCTGGGCCGAGACGCGCCGGGCGCTGGAAGAAGGCTTCGGCCGGGTCGAGGATCTTATTGACGGTAGGCTGTCTTTCTTGCTCTTCTTCCATTCGCCGGCCGCCTATGGTTTTGTTTTGACTTGTGTTTGCTGTCTTGCGCAGAGTACTTCCCCGGCCAGTCTGTCCTTGCCGCCTAAGCCATCGAGGCCTACCGCGAGGAGCGCCATCAAGCCGGGGTTGTGATTCCGCCGGATGCGAACCGGACATTGTCGGAGCAGCTTATCGCCGTCCAGGCGCGGCTGCAGCCGGCCCACCGGTTGCTCCGCCGGCTCCAACGCGCCGGGGCGACGATGCTGGCCGCGCTCTGGCCCGGCCAGGCAATTCCTCGGACCCCAAGCCGGACGGCCGACTGGCTCGAAGTCGCAGTCGGCCGCTTCGAGGCCTGGAAGGCGTCCGCGGCCCGTCTTGGAGCCGGGCGCGCGCTGGAGTTCGTTCGCGCGTGGTACCCAGGGCTAAGCCTGGACCAGCTGCGGACGTGGCGGTCGGAAGCCGACGCCGAGCTAGAGGAGGTGCGGCCGGCGATCGCGCAGCGCGCTTCGACGATCGCCGAGTGTACCGACACCAGCATCTTCGCGCCGGAGCTCAACGACGATGGCGCTGCCCAGCCGGAGGAATGGTTTGGGCTGAACCCGGCGGACGGCGAGGACTCGGCGGAAGAGATCGCCTCCAGCGACGAGGGCGAGGACGACGAGGAAGAGGACAGCGAAGACGCTGAGCCGACTAGTGGGGCGGCCGACCGTCCCCCAGCCGATCGTGCCTCTAGCAACGAGCCACGCAGGAGCGCGCCCTCTGCCGGAGACGACGATCAAGCCGAGGTTGGCCAGCCGGCCGCTCCTCCAGCCGGCGCGACTACTTCCTCCGCCTAACCCAGCTCGTCTGCGGCCCCGCCGGCTTGATCTGCCATTCTTTTTGTCCCTGCCTTTCTTTTTGGACAAATTTAAGTTTCTGCAATTCCACCCACTGGGGGTGTATCGAACAATGCTGTGTGTCGACCTCTCTGGAGGCTTTTTGTGTAATATATTAATGTATGCATGTGTTGGCGTTCATCCGAGTGTACTTTTTGTCCTTAGGCTCTTTCCTTTGCCGCCTTCCCTCTTTGGGAAGGCAAGTACTTGAGTTTTCTTGGATTTGAAGTAGATTGAATGTAAGCCGGCCGGCCGGCTACTCTGGTAGTCGGTCGGCGGGAGGCAGCAAGCCGGCTTTTGTTATATATGCGAGCCTGTTTGGTCCCTAGCCGTTTTTCATGTGCGCACCCTTTCCGGCTGGTGACTCTTGCCAGCCGGGCAGTCGGTTCTTCGAGCTGCCATTTCGGCAAGAGCCAAGCCTGGGTGTCGGCACATTACTTGTCTGACTGCGGGTAGGGCTCCTAATATAACTCTAGTCGGCTAGTCCCCGGGCCGACTCGTCGGACCCGGTACCGGACAAAATAAATGAAAAGGTAATATCATACGCATGATAACTTTCATTCATAAAACAACGGGTGGCAATCCCCGAGTCTTTCTCGGGGAGCCTACTGTATCATACTAAATACAAAAGTGGGCATGACACATACTGCGCTTTAACTGTAAAATTTCCGAAGGAGATTTGCGTTCCACGGTCGCTCCGACTCCTTGCCGGAGTCGTCTCTCTTGCGTGCCTTCGGCTTCTGCGCGTCGATGAGGTAGTAGGCGTCGTTGCCCAAGGCTCTGCTGATGATGAAGGGGCCTTCCCAGGGGGCTGCGAGCTTGTGTTGGCCGGCTGTTCGCTGGATCAGCCGGAGCACAAGGTCGCCCTCCTGGAAGGATCTTGGGCGGACCCTCCGGCTATGGTAGCGGCGCAGACCCTGCTGGTAGATGGCGGACCGGCTGAGGGCTAACAGCCGAGCCTCTTCCAGCAGGTCGACGCCGTCTTCTTGTGCTTCTTTGGCTTCTGCTTCCGTGTACATGGTTACCCGAGGCGAGTCGAACTCGATGTCTGTTGGGATGACCGCCTCGGCACCATATACAAGGAAGAAGGGAGTGAAGCCGGTTGATCTGTTGGGAGTAGTGCGCAGACTCCATAGGACAGCCGGCAGCTCATCGAGCCAGCAGCCGGCTGAACGCTCCAGGGGTACGACCAGTCGAGGCTTGATGCCGGACAGAATGAGGCCATTTGCTCGCTCCACTTGGCCGTTTGACTGCGGGTGGGCGACTGACGCAAGGTCCAGCCGGATACCTTGTGCAGCGCAGAACCGTGCCAGGGCACCTTTGGCAAAGTTCATGCCGTTGTCGGTGATGATGCTGTGTGGTACACCGTACCGGGTTGTTATATCTGCAATGAAGGTCACTGCAGTCGGCCCATTCAGCTTCTTGATCGGCTTCGCCTCGATCCACTTGGTGAATTTGTCAACGGCGACGAGCAAATGTGTCATGCCGCCGCACGCCGTCTTGAATGGGCCCACCATATCCAATCCCCAGACGGCAAAGGGCCAGGTGATGGGAATGGTCTTGAGTGCCGAAGCCGGCATGTGTTGCTGCGAGCTGAAAAGCTGGCAGCCTTTGCAGTGTTTGACTAGCTCTTTGGCGTCGTCCAAAGCAGTCGGCCAGAAGAAACCGTGGCGGAAGGCTTTGGCGACCAGTGATCTTGATGCGGCGTGGTGGCCGCATTCTCCTTGGTGTATATCCCTGAGGATCGCGATGCCTTTCTCCTGCTCGACGCATCGTTGCAAGACTCCGGCGGCGCTGTGCTTGACAAGCTCTCTGTTGACGATTGTGTATGCTCCAGCCCGGCGCTGAACTTGTCTTGCTTCGTTTTTGTCAGCCGGCAGGTCATGGTTCACCAGAAAGTTGCGGATGGCTCGGGCCCATGATGGGGCGGTGACCTCCTCAGCCACCAATGTGGCCAGAGCCACCAGGGTGGGTGGGTTGGGCAGTGCAGCGCTGGAGTCGGCCGCCGCTTCCTGTGCTGAAGAAGTCCCCGGGCCGGCTACTGCAGTCCCCGGGCCGGCTACTGCAGTCCCCGGGCCGGGTGCGGCAGTCCCCGAGCCAAATATTGAAGTCCCCGGGCCGGCTGCTTGATTCTTCGAGGCGGACCCGGCCCCCTCGGGGTTAGGCGGCACGAAAATGGAGTCGGATTCCGGAGACGGCTTGATTGAAGGCTTGAGGAGGCGCTGCAGGGCGACGCCGGCTGGTATTGCTTGCCGCGTGGAGCCTATTCGTGCCAGAGCATCTGCTGGCTCGTTGTCGGCTCGTGGCACGTGAAGGAACTCACACCCGTCGAAGTATCCGCTGATTTGCTGCACTAGGAAACGGTAGCTCGCCATGTTCGCATCCTTGGCGTCCCAGTCGCCAGAAGACTGTTGCACCACCAAATCCGAGTCGCCATAGCACAGGATCCGGCGAATACCAAGCTCCTTGGCAAGCCAGAGCCCGTGTATGAGCACCTCGTACTCGGCTACGTTGTTGGAGGCGGCGAAGTGGATCTGCAGCGTGTATCTGAGCTTGTCGCCCTTTGGAGAAGTAAGGATGACGCCAGCTCCCAAGCCGGTGCGCATCTTTGATCCGTCAAAGTGCATGTGCCAATGGGTGGAGTCGGGCACCGGTGGTAAGTACTGGGTCTCGGCCCAGTCGACGAGGAAGTCGGCCAGCGCTTGCGTCTTGATGGCGGTGCGGGGTTGGTAGAAAATGGTGTAGGGGGCCAGCTCGATGGCCCATTTGGCCACCCGGCCGGATGCATCCTGGCTGCCTATGATGTCGGCAAGCGGGGCAGTGCATACGACCGTGATGGGATGCTCTTGAAAGTACGGCTTCAGCTTCTTGGCGGCGAAGTACACGCCATAGCACATCTTCTGATAGTGCGGGTAATTTTGCTTCGAGGCGGACAGCACCTCGCTTAGGTAGTAAACCGGCCTCTGGACCGGCTGGGCTCGGCCTTCTTCGGGGCGTTCGACCACAATGACGGTGCTGACCACCCGGCTGGTGGCGGCAATATATAGGAGCATGGGCTCCTTCTCAGTCGGTGCCGCCAAGACAGGCGGCGTGGACAGCATTTTCTTCAGCTCGTGGAAAGCTTGGTCGGCCTGGTCGTTCCACTCAAAGTGAGTGCTCTTCTTCATGAGGCGGTAGAGGGGGAGAGCTTTTTCTCCAAGCCGGCTGATGAAGCGGTTAAGAGAGGCCAGGCACCCGGTGAACTTCTGAATCTCTCTGAGCTTGGTTGGGACCGCCATCCTCTCGATGGCCTTGATCTTCACAGGGTTGCACTCTATGCCGCGTTCAGAGACCAGGAAGCCTAGGAGCTGGCCGGCTGGCACTCCGAACACGCATTTCTCTGGGTTGAGCTTGATCCGGAACTGGCGCAGGTTCTCGAACGTCTCCTTCAAGTCTTCCAGCAGAGTGCCACGCTTCTCCGTCTTCACCACAACATCATCCACGTAAACGTGGGCATTCTTGCCGAGCTGCGTGAGGAGGCACTTCTGCATGCAACGCTGAAAAGTGGCGCCGGCATTCCTCAAGCCGAACGTCATAGTCAGGTAGCAGAAGGCTCCAAACGGCGTGATGAAGGCGGTCTTCAGTTGGTCATCCGGGTTCAGCTTGATCTGGTGGTATCCCGAGTAGGCATCCAAAAAACTCAACAGCTCGCATCCGGCTGTGGAGTCTATCACTTGATCAATTCTGGGCAGAGCGAATGGATCTTTTGGGAAGGCTTTGTTGAGGCTTGTGTAATCTATACACATGCGCCACTTGTTATTCTTCTTCAGCACGAGAACCGGGTTCGCGAGCCATTCGGGGAAGAAAACTTCCATGATGAAGCCGGCTGCGAGGAGCCGGGCTATCTCCTCCCCTACGATCCTTCTCTTCTCTTCTGACAGTCGGCGGAGGGGCTGCTTGACTGGTTTGGCATCCTCCCGCATGTGCAATTTGTGCTCGACGAAATCCTTCGGAACACCCGGCATGTCCTTGGGGGACCATGCAAAGATATCCCGATTCTCACGGAGGAAATCGGCGAGCTCGCCTTCCTATTTGCTATCCAGGCTCGCCCCAATGACGGCAAACCTCTCGGGGTGCTCGGGGTCGAGCTGTATCTTCTTGGTCTCCTTGGCCGGCTGGAAAGATCCTTGGGCATCATACTCCTTGGAGTCGGCGGGTTGGTTTAGCTGCTTGCTGGCCAGGGCCACGACCCGGTCCAGCGTCTTCCTCTCGGCTGCGATCACGAGGGATTCGGCCAGCCGGCTGCTGGCCGCGGCGCAGTCGGCGGACTTCTTGTAGTCGCCGGCGATGGTGATGACACCCTTTGAGCTCAGTATCTTCATCTTGAGGTAAGCATAGTGGGGGACCGCCATGAACTTGGCCAAGGCGGGTCGGCCAAGCAAGGCATGATAAGGGCTATCCAGGTCCACCACCTCGAACCAGATTGCTTCCCGGCGGAAATGATCCTTGCCCCCAAAGAGTACATCGATCTTGAGCTTGTCGATGGGGGCACAGGACAATCCGGGTACGATGCCGTGGAACACCATTCGAGTCGGCGCAAGTTGCATGGCCTTGACGCCCAGCTTCTCCATGGTGTCGCGGTACAGGATGTTGATGCTGCTTCCGCCGTCGATCAGCACGCGGGAGAAGCGTGCAGCGCGCGTATCCGTTGCGAGGGTGGCCTCCAGGACCAATGCGTAGGAACCGGGGGATGGCATCACCTCTGGGTGGTCGGCCCGGCTCCAGCTGATGGGTTTCTCCGACCAGTGCATGTGGCCGGCTGGGCTGGTGGCGGCCATGTTGACCTCCTGTTGCTCTCTGCGCTTGCTGCGCCGGTCTTCGGGCTGGCTCGTGAAGACGACATAAGACGCTTGCTCGTCGGGGAACTCGTCCTGCACGGCGTCGACCGTGGGCCGGGCGGCTTTGGGCGGCGGAGCCGGTGGCGGCGGGCCGGCAGGCGGAGTCGGCGTGAGCCCTTCGCCCTTCGAGATTCGGGCGAGCCAGTTGCATTTGCGGGTCGTGTGGTTAGACGGCTTCGCGCCGCTGTGGAACTTGCACGGGGCATCAAGGGTTTGCTCGTAGGAGAAGGCCGGCTGCCAAGCCGGCAGACCGCCCTTGGGCTTCTTGGGTGCGGGCCGCCCTTCAGGCGGCGCGTCTTCGACCGTGGCCACCTGCCGACTGGCTGGAGGCGGCGCAGGGCCCTTGCGTTTTTGATCATTCTGGTGTTGGCGTCAGCCGCCGTCTCCAGCCGGCGCTTTGGGCGCCGGGTTGAGCACCTTTCCGGATGCGTCCACCCGGAGCTCGGTCTTCATCGAGGAGTCGGCGGTGGCATACTTGTCGGCGATGTTTAGGAGCTCGTCGAGGGTAGTTGGCTCATCGCAGAGAAGCTTGTGCTTGAGGAGGGTGCCCTCTCGGCACCCGGCCGTGAAGTATTCGATGGCTTGCACCTCGTGCACCCCCTCACAGGAGTTGCAGAGCTCGGCCCAACGCGTCAGGTAGTCGCGAGTGGACTCGGCTGGTCCCTGTACGCACAGGGAGAGCTGTCTGGGCTTGGGAGCCCGCTTGTAGGTGCTGGTGAAGTTGCGAACGAAGGCTTCAGTGAAGTCCACCCAGCTGTTGATGCTGAGCGGCTTAAGGCTGTTAAGCCAAGTCCGCGCCATGCCTTGCAGCATGAGGGGCACGTACTTTATGGCAACGCGCCGGTTGCCATTGGCGATGCTGACGGCTGTGGAGTAGTCGGTCAGCCAGTCCTCCGGCTTCACCGAGCCGTTGTACTTGGGTGTGTCTCTTGGGAGCGAGAACCCTTTGGGGAAGGGCTCATCGTGGATGCGTGGGCCGAAGCAAGGCGGGCCGACATCGTCTTCCTCTTCTAGCGCCAGGGATCGGGCCAGGCGGTCGATCCGGTGGCGGGCGTCGTTTTCGCCGATTCCCTCCCGGCGACCAAGCCGGCCGCTGAGAGTCGGGTGAGCCACTGGAGGCGGGGTAGGATATCTTTCTCCGCGAGATCGAGGTGGAGGCGGGGTGCCCCGCCATTCCATGGCTCGGGGGCGGCCGTCCGCGTCTCGCTCGATGGAGGCTTGGGTCCGGCTTCGGCTGGAAGCCGGCTCTTTCTCGCGCCGCGCGCGGGTGTAGCTGGTAGTCGGCGACCGGGAGGTCGCGCCGTGTTCGCGGCGCGGGGGAGGGCTCCCCGCGCAGGCGTCGGCCTCGTGCCGTCGTGCGGCCGCATCGATTAGTTGCTGGATGCGCCGCGTCATATGGGGGAGGTCTTCGGCTTCCAAGCCGTCTAGCTCGTCTACGGCCGCCTGGGCGGCGCGCAGGTTCTCGAGCGGGGTGGCGTAGACCGGGCGATCCACCCCAAGCGTGTCGGCGATGACAGCGCCGGCCCGGCTAGGGCCAGCTGGAGCCGGCGTGCCGAAGGCGGCGCGGTCAGCTTCGCGCTGGTAGGACTCGGTGAGGCGTCTTACGGAGGCCAGCCGCCGGCCCTCCGCGAGGAGGGCGAGGCGGCGTGCCTCTAGAGCTTCGTCACTGGCGTCAGCCGGAAGGGGGACGGACAAGTCTTGGGCTGCCGTGCGCGGGGAGTCGCGGGCGCCCTCGTCAGTCAGGCCGTCGAGGCCGATAACCATCACCTCGGGGGCGTCAGAATCGCGATCACCAGCCGGAGGGAGCGGGTCGTTGTAGACTGTGACGTTGGTGGGGAAGGTGTCGTAGGATGCCGCGTCGGAGTCGACGGGCATTGGGTCGGTGGAGCCAACCGACTCCAAGTCCGCAGCGGGCTCGCTGGAGATGTGGAGCTGGCTGAGGAGGTTGGCGAGGTGATCTGTGCCCGCATCGGAGGCGAGCTCGTCGCAGATGCGGGCCTTGTCGAAGAGGCTGGCGAGGCCGCTAGCCGCGCAGGCGTCAGCGACGCCATGCAGCGCGTCGCGGCAAGCGCCATCGGGCGAGCCAGGTTGGCTGCGCCCGCGAGGAAGGAAAAGGGTTCCCGTCCAGAACAGGTCTCCGGACGACGGTGCACCTGGCCCCACGGTGGGCGCCAAATGTCGGGTGGTAGGATCGACATATGCCAACGGGTGGCTTATCATTGCGGGGGCCAATAGAACGTCGCCGGTGCATGGAAATGGGATGAGGCGTAGATATGCACGCCGGCGAATCTTACCCAGCTTCAGGGCTCTCCGGGGAGATAACACCCCTACTGCTGCTCTGCGGGGTCTCCGCATGGTTACTAAGTTCACAGGTGGCTACAATGCTCCTTGAGCTGTTTGGGATGGAAGGAGGAAGAAGGGCTCAGCTCAGCCTGCCTCTTCTCCTTGTAAGTGTCTATGTCTAGAAAGAGAGTTCAACCCTTTGCATGGGTGCACTGGGGGGTTTATATAGGCCTACCCCCCGGGGGTACAATGGTAATCCGACTGGGCACGGGGCCCAGCTGTCTGTGACTATGCTCGCCGGCTTCTCCGCCGGCTTCTGGGGCCCGCCGGCTGGTGGGTCCCGCCGACTGCCGGCTCCTGGGTCGACAGGCCGGCCCCACCGGCCAGGGCCTTGTCGGCGGCCGGTTACTGTTGCCCCGTGTTTGTTGGCGCAGGCTTGGTCGGGGTAAGCGTGGCTACAGTAACGCCGCCCTGGCGGGCGATTACTGTAGCCCCGCCGCACCTTGTCTCCTTAATGGGCGTCTCCTTCGAGGAAGGCGGCAGGCCGGCTACGCGAAGCCGGCCCTCTGTTTCGCCGGCTTGAGAGGGGGTGTGGCCGCCTTCGGCATCTCTCTGCTCGAAGGGGCCCACCGCCTCGGGGGCCACACTGGCGGCCCGTCAAGGACGGCGTTGGAGCCGCCGAGGCTACAGTGCCGCGCCGGGCGGGCCGCGGTTGCCCGCACGACGCGCTGTACCAGGCGTGCTCCGGGTTTTGGGGGTGGCAGGCTCCACTGTAGCCACGCCCCGCTTCATCATCGCAGAGTGGACACGTACATCGCGGGTACGGTGTTGACTGCTTTATCGGAGCCGGCCCGGTGGTAGCCGGCCGTGCCATAGCCGGCCTTGCCATAGCCGGCCCTGCCGCAGCCGGCCATGCCGTAGCCGGCCCTCCACAGTTTTCTTCATGGGGGTAAAAAGGGCGGGCCGCCCCCCAAGCCGGCTAGGATGGCAATCGGCTAGGGGGAGGCGGCCCAGGTCTTGAGTCTCCTTATGAGCCGGATGGGCTCATAATTTTTTCTGAGGGGCCAGGGGCAGCCGGCTGGGCTACCCATGGCTATTTACCCCGACAGTGATGCTGCCCTTCTTGTCCGCTAAGTATTTGGGGCAGTTCCGCTTCCAGTGAGACCACTTCCCTTGCAATAAAAACACTCAATCTCGGGCTTGGGGTCCATTCTTTGGCTTCTTCCCGGCAGCTTGCTTACCGGGCGCGGCAACTCCCTTGCCGTCCTTCTTGAAGTTCTTCTTACCCTTGCCTTTCTTGAACTTAGTGGTTTTATTCACCATCAACACTTGATGTTCCTTTTTGACTTCTACCTCTGCTGATTTCAGCATTGCAAATACTTCAGGAATGGTCTTTTCCATCCCCTGCATATTGAAGTTCATCACAAAGCTCTTGTAGCTCGGTGGAAGCGACTGAAGCATTCTGTCAATGACCATGTCATCCGGGAGATTAACTCCTAGCTGAGTCAAGCGGTTATGCAACCCAGACATTTTGAGTATGTGCTCACTGACAGAACTATTTTCCTCCATCTTATAGCTGAAGAACTTGTCGGAGACCTCATATCTCTCGACCCGGGCATGAGTTGAAAAACCATTTTCAGCTCTTCGAACATCTCATATGCTCCGTGTCGCTCAAAACGCTTTTGGAGCCCCGATTCTAAGCTGTAAAGCATGCCGCACTGAACGAGGGAGTAATCATCAGCACGTGTCTGCCAAGCATTCATAACGTCTTGTTCTGCAGGGAAAGCAGGTGCTTCACCTAGCATTGCTCTTAGGACATAATCTTTCTTGGCAGCTATGAGGATGATCCTCAGGTTCCGGACCCAGTCCATATAGTTGCTGCCATCGTCTTTCAGCTTGGTTTTCTCTAGGAACGCGTTGAAGTTGATGACAATGTTGGCCATTTGATCTACAAGACATATTGTAAAGATTTTAGACTAAGTTCATGATAATTAAGTTCATCTAATCAAATTATTCAATGAACTCCCACTCAGATAGACATCCCTCCAGTCATCTAAGTATAACATGATCTGAGTCAACTACGCCGTGTCCGATCATCACGTGAGACGGACTAGTCAACATCGGTGAACATCTTCATGTTGATTGTATCTTCTATACGACTCATGCTCGATCTTTCGGTCTTCTGTGTTCCGAGGCCATGTCTATACATGCTAGGCTCGTCAAGTCAACCTAAGTGTTTGCATGTGTAAATCTGTCTTACAACCGTTGTATGTGAACGCTGGAATCTATCACACCCGATCATCACATGGTGCTTCGAAACAACGAACTGTCATAACGGCGCACAGTTAGGGGGAACACTTTCTTGAAATTATTATGAGGGATCATCTTATTTACTACCGTCGTTCTAAGTAAACAAGATGCAAAAACATGATAAACATCACATGCAATCAAATAATAGTGACATGATATGGCCAATATCATATAGCTCCTTTGATTTCCATGTTGGGGCTCCATGATCATCTTGTCACCGGCATGACACCATGATCTCCATCATCATGATCTCCATCATCGTGTCTCCATGAAGTTGCTCGCCAAACTATTACTTCTACTACTATGCTAACATGTTTAGAAATAAAGTAAAGAAATTTACATGGCGTTTCTCAATGACACGCAGGTCTTACAAAAATAAAGACAACTCCTATGGCTCCTGCCGGTTGTCATACTCATCGACATGCAAGTCGTGATTCCTATTACAAGAACATGATCTCATACATCACATATATATCATTCATCATTCATCACATCTTTGGCCATATCACATCACATGACACTTGCTGCAAAAACAAGTTAGACGCCCTCTAATTGTTGTTGCAAGTTTTATGTGGCTGCAATAGGGTTCTAGCAAGAACATTTTCTTACCTACGCCAAAACCACAACGTGAATTGCCAATTTCTATTTACCCTTCATAAGGACCCTGTTCATCGAATCCGATCCGACTAAAGTGGGAGAGACAGACACCCGCCAGCCACCTTATGCAACTAGTGCATGTCAGTCGGTGGAACCGGTCTCACGTAAGCGTACGTGTAAGGTTGGTCCGGGCCGCTTCATCCCACGATGCCGCCGAATCAAGATAAGACTAGTAACGGCAAGCAAATTGACAATATCAACGCCCACAACTACTTTGTGTTCTACTCGTGCATAGTAACTACGGATAGACCTAGCTCATGATGCCACTGTTGGGGAACGTTGCAGAAAACAAAAAATTTCCTACATTTCACCAAGATCAATCTATGGAGTCAACTAGCAATGAGAGGAGAGTGCATCTACATACCCTTGTAGATCGCGAGCGGAAGCGTTCAAGAGAACAGGGATGATGGAGTCATACTCGCCGTGATCCAAATCACTGATGACCAAGTGCCAAACGGACGACACCTCCGCATTCAACACACGTACAGAGCGGATGACGTCTCCTCCTTCTTGATCCAGCAAGGGGGAAGGAGAGGTTGATGAAGATCCAGCAGCACGAGCACGACGGCGTGGTGGTGGATGCAGCAATGATCGTAGCAGGGCTTCGCCGAGCTACTGCGAGAGAGAGAGAGGTGTAGCAGGGAAGAGGGAGGCGCCAAGACTTGAGGTGTTTCCGCCCTCCCTCCCCCCCTTTATATAGGCCCCCTAGGGGGGTGCTCCGGCCCTAGGAGATGGGATCTCCTAGGGGGGGCGGCGGCCAAGGGGGTGGAGTACCCCCCAAGGCAAGTGGAGGCGCCCCCTCCCCTAGGGTTCCCAACCCTAGGCGCATGGGGGGCCCAAGGGGGGGGGGGCGCACCAGTCCACTATGGGCTGGTTCCCCTACCCACTTCAGCCCATGGGGCCCTCCGGGATGGGTGGCCCCACCCGGTGGACCCCCGGGACCCTTCCAGTGGTCCCGGTACAATACCGGTGACCCCCGAAACTCTCCCAATGGCCGAAACTGCACTTCCTATATATAATTCTTCACCTCCGGAGCATTACGGAACTCCTCGTGACGTCCGGGATCTCATCCGGGACTCCGAACAACTTTCGGGTTACTGCATACTCATATCTCTACAACCCTAGCGTCACCGAACCTTAAGTGTGTTGACCCTACGGGTTCGGGAGACACGTACACATGACCGAGACAGCTCTCCGGTCAATAACCAACAGCGGGATCTGGATACCCATGTTGGCTCCCACACGCTCCTCGATGATCTCATCGGATGAACCACGATGTCGAGGACTTAATC
The DNA here is from genome assembly GCA_034509565.1 of Triticum monococcum. NCBI lineage: Eukaryota > Viridiplantae > Streptophyta > Magnoliopsida > Poales > Poaceae > Triticum > Triticum monococcum. Next base: position 204,557,572 of record CM067845.1, read on the forward strand.
AATCCGTATACAATTCCCTTTGTCAATCGGTACGTTAATTGCCCGAGACTCGATCGTCGGTATCCCAATACCTCGTTCAGTCTCGTTACCGGCAAGTCACTTTACTCGTACCATAATGCATGATCCCGTGATCAACCACTTGATCACTTTGAGCTCATTGTGATGATGCATTACCGAGTGGCCCCAGAGATACCTCTCCGTCATACGAAGTGACAAATCCCAGTCTCGATTCGTGCCAACCCAACAGACACTTTCGGAGATACCTGTAATGTATCTTTATAGTCACCCAGTTACGTTGTGACGTTTGGCACACCCAAGGCACTCCTACGGTATCCGGGAGTTGCACAATCTCATGGTCTAAGGAAATGATACTTGACACTCAGAAAAGCTGCAGCAAACGTAGTACACGATCTTTGAGCTTAGCTTAGGATTGGGTCTTGTCCATCACATCATTCTCCTAATGATGTGATCCCATTATCAATGACATCCAATGTCCATAGTCGGGAAACCATGACTATCTTTTGATCAACGAGCTAGTCAACTAGAGGCTCACTAGGGACGTGTTGTGGTCTATGTGTTCACACATGTATTATGATTTCCGGATAACACAATTATAGCATGAACAATAGACAATTATCATGAACAAAGAAATATAATAATAACCATTTTATTATTGCCTCTAGGGCATATTTCCAACAGTCTCCCACTTGCAGTAGAGTCAATAATCTAGTTACATTGTGATGAATCGAACACCCATGGAATTCTGGTGTTGATCATGTTTTGCTCTAGGGAGAGATTTAGTCAACGGATCCGCTACATTCAGGTCCGTATGTACTTTACAAATCTCTATGTCTCCATTTTGAACACTTTCATGAATGGAGTTGAAGCGACGCTTGATATGCCTGGTCTTCCTGTGAAACCTGGGCTCCTTGGCAAGGGCAATAGCTCCAGTGTTGTCACAGAAGAGAGTCATCGGGCCCGACGCATTGGGTATGACTCCTAGGTCGGTAATGAACTCCTTCACCCGGACTGCTTCTTGTGCTACCTCCGAGGCTGCCATGTACTCCGCTTCACATGTAGATCCCGCCACAACGCTTTGCTTGCAATTGCACCAGCTTACTGCCCCACCATTCAAAATATACACGTATCCGGTTTGTGACTTAGAGTCATCCAGATCTGTGTCGAAGCTAGCATCGACATAACCCTTTACGACAAGCTCTTCGTCACCTACATAAACGAGAAACATGTCCTTAGTCCTTTTTTGGTACTTCAGGATATTCTTGACCGCTGTCCAGTGTTCCATGCCGGGATTACTTTGGTACCTTCCTACCAAACTTACGGCAAGGTTTACATCAGGTCTGGTACACAGCATAGCATACATGATAGACCCTATGGCTGAGGCATAGGGGACGACACTCATCCTTTCTCTATCTTCTGCCATGGCCGGGCTTTGAGCCATGCTCAATCTCGTACCTTGCAATATAGGCAAGAACCCCTCCTTTGACTGATCCATTTTGAACTTCTTCAATATCTTGTCAAGGTACGTACTCTGTGAAAGACCAATGAGGCGTCTCGATCTATCTCTATAGATCTCGATGCCTAATATATAAGCAGCTTCTCCAAGGTCCTTCATTGAAAAACACTTGTTCAAGTAGGCCTTTATGCTTTCCAAGAATTCTATATCATTTCCCATCAATAGTATGTCATCCACATACAATATGAGAAATGCTACAGAGCTCCCACTCACTTTCTTGTAAATGCAGGCTTCTCCATAAGTCTGCATAAACCCAAACGCTTTGATCATCTTATCAAAACGAATGTTCCAACTCCGAGATGCTTGCACCAGCCCATAAATCGAGCATTGGAGCTTGCACACCTTGTCAGCATTCTTAGGATCGACAAAACCTTCCGGCTGCATCATATACAATTCTTCCTTAAGGAAACCATTAAGGAATGCCGTTTTGACATCCATTTGCCACATCTCATAATCATAGAATGCGGCAATTGCTAACATGATTCGGACGGACTTCAGCTTCGCTACGGGTGAGAAAGTCTCATCGTAGTCAACCCCTTGAACTTGTCGATAACCCTTAGCGACAAGCCGAGCTTTATAGATGGTCACATTACCATCCGCGTCTGCCTTCTTCTTAAAGATCCATTTATTTTCTATGGCTCGCCAATCAATGGGCAAGTCAGTCAAAGTCCATACTTCGTTTTCATACATGGATCCTATCTCGGATTTCATGGCTTCCAGCCATTTGTCGGAATCCGGGCCCGCCATCGCTTCTTCATAGTTCGTAGGTTCACCGTTGTCTAACAACATGATTTCCAAGACAGGGTTGCCGTACCACTCTGGTGCGGAACGTGTCCTTGTGGACCTACGAAGTTCAGTAGCAACATGATCTGAAGTTTCATGATCATCATCATTAACTTCCTCTCCAGTCGGTGCAGGCACCTCAGGAACATTTTCCTGTGTTGCGCCACTTTCCGGTTCAAGAGGTAATACTTCATCGAGTTCTACTTTCCTCCCACTTACTTCCTTCGAGAGAAACTCTTTCTCTAGAAAGGATCCATTCTTGGCAACAAAGATCTTGCCTTCGGATCTGAGGTAGAAGGTATACCCAATAGTTTCTTTAGGGTATCCTATGAAGACGCATTTTTCCGACTTGGGTTCGAGCTTTTCAGGTTGAAGTTTCTTGACATAAGCATCACATCCCCAAACTTTTAGAAACGACAGCTTAGGTTTCTTCCCAAACCATAATTCATACGGTGTCGTCTCAACGGATTTCGACGGAGCCCTATTTAAAGTGAATGCGGCAGTCTCTAAAGCATAGCCCCAAAATGATAGCGGTAAACTGGTAAGAGACATCATAGATCGCACCATATCTAATAGAGTGCGATTACGATGTTCGGACACACCATTACGATGAGGTGTTCCAGGCGCCATGAGTTGTGAAACTATTCCACATTTTCTTAAGTGTGTGCCAAATTCATGACTCAAGTATTCTCCCCCACGATCTGATCGCAAGAACTTGATTTTCCTGTCACGTTGATTCTCAACCTCACTCTGAAATTCCTTGAACTTTTCAAAGGTCTCAGACTTGTGTTTCATTAAGTAGACATACCCATATCTACTCAAGTCATAAGTGAGGGTGAGAACATAATGATAGCCACCGCGAGCCTCAACACTCATTGGACCGCACACATCAGTATATATGATTTCCAATAAGTTGGTTGCTCGCTCCATTGTTCCTGAGAACGGAGTCTTGGTCATTTTACCCATGAGGCATGGTTCGCACGTGTCAAATGATTCGTAATCAAGAGACTCCAAAAGTCCATCTGCATGGAGCTTCTTCATGTGTTTGACACCTATGTGACCAAGGTGGCAGTGCCACAAGTATGTGGGACTATCATTATCAACTTTACATCTTTTGGTATTCACACTATGAATATTTGTAGCATTACGCTCGAGATTCATTAAGAATAAACCATTCACCATCGGAGCATGACCATAAAACATATCTCTCATATAAATAGAACAACCATTATTCTCGGATTTAAATGAGTAGCCATCTCAAATTAAACGAGATCTTGATACAATGTTCATGCTCAAAGCTGGCACTAAATAACAATTATTGAGGTTTAAAACTAAACCCGTAGGTAAATGTAGAGGTAGCGTGCCGACGGCGATCACATCGACCTTGGAACCATTCCCGACGCGCATCGTCACCTCGTCCTTCGCCAGTCTCCGCTTTTTCCGCAACTCCTGCTTTGAGTTACAAATATGAGCAACCGCACCGGTATCAAATACCTAGGAGCTACTATGAGTACTGGTAAGGTACACATCAATTACATGTATATCACATATACCTTTCGTGATGCCGGCCTTCTTGTCCGCTAAGTATTTGGGACAGTTTCGCTTCCAGTGAGATCACTTCCCTTGCAATAAAAACACTCAATCTCGGGCTTGGGGTCCATTCTTTGGCTTCTTCCCGGCAGCTTGCTTACCGGGCGCGGCAACTCCCTTGCCGTCCTTCTTGAAGTTCTTCTTACCCTTGCCTTTCTTGAACTTAGTGGTTTTATTCACCATCAACACTTGATGTTCCTTTTTGACTTCTACGTCTGCTGATTTCAGCATTGCAAATACTTCAGGAATGGTCTTTTCCATCCCCTGCATATTGAAGTTCATCACAAAGCTCTTGTAGCTCGGTGGAAGCGACTGAAGGATTCTATCAATGACCGTGTCATCCGGGAGATTAACTCCTAGCCGAGTCAAGCGGTTATGCAACCCAGACATTTTGAGTATGTGCTCACTGACAGAACTATTTTCCTCCATCTTACAGCTGAAGAACTTGTCGGAGACCTCATATCTCTCGACCCGGGCATGAGCTTGAAAACCATTTTCAGCTCTTCGAACATCTCATATGCTCCGTGTCACTCAAAACGCTTTTGGAGCCCCGGTTCTAAGCTGTAAAGCATGCCGCACTGAACGAGGGAGTAATCATCAGCATGTGTCTGCCAAGCGTTCATAACGTCTTGTTCTGCAGGGAAAGCAGGTGCTTCACCTAGCGGTGCTCTTAGGACATAATCTTTCTTGGCAGCTATGAGGATGATCCTCAGGTTCCGGACCCAGTCCGTATAGTTGCTGCCATCGTCTTTCAGCTTGGTTTTCTCTAGGAACCCGTTGAAGTTGATGACAACATTGGCCATTTGATCTACAAGACATATTGTAAATATTTTAGACTAAGTTCATGATAATTAAGTTCATCTAATCAAATTATTCAATGAACTCCCACTCAGATAGACATCCCTCCCGTCATCTAAGTATAACATGATCCGAGTCAACTAGGCCGTGTCCGATCATCACGTGAGACGGACTAGTCAACATCGGTGAACATCTTCATGTTGATCGTATCTTCTATACGACTCATGCTCGACCTTTTGGTCTTCTGTGTTCCAAGGCCATGTCTGTACATGCTAGGCTTGTCAAGTCAACCTAAGTGTTTGCATGTGTAAATCTGTCTTACACCCGTTGTATGTGAACGTTGGAATCTATCACACCCGATCATCACGTGGTGCTTCGAAACAACGAACTGTCGCAACGGCGCACAGTTAGGGGGAAAACTTTCTTGAAATTATTATGAGGGATCATCTTATTTACTACCGTCGTTCTAAGTCAACAAGATGCAAAAACATGATAAACATCACATGCAATCAAATAATAGTGACATGATATGGCCAATATCATATAGCTCCTTTGATTTCCATCTTGGGGCTCCATGATCATCTTATCACCGGCATGACACCACGATCTCCATCATCATGATCACCATCATCGTGTCTCCATGAAGTTGCTCGCCAAACTATTACTTCTACTACTATGGCTAACATGTTTGGCAATAAAGTAAAGTAATTTACATGGCATTTCTCAATGACACGTAGGTCATACAAAAATAAAGACAACTCCTATGGCTCCTGCCGGTTGTCATACTCATCGACATGCAAGTCGTGATTCCTATTACAAGAACATGATCTCATACATCACATATATATCATTCATCATTCATCACAACTTTGGCCATATTGTCGGCCGCAGTACATTGCAGATGTAATCAGCACTTTTGGTCGCTTTCACTCTTGGCATCAGGCGGATCCTTTACTGGTGCGGACTCTGGCATACGCGTTCTTCCCTGCTCCATCTCTAGTACCACGAGGTGTGGTTTATCGAGAGTTCGGGGACTTTGGTGGGACTAGGGTTTCATGGTCTGCTCCTGTATATGTTCTGTCCGCGGATTTTGCAGACGTGCTGCCTGTAGATGAAGACCCCATGCCATTTGATGGAAATCCTCACCCCCTGCCTGGTCATCTGCACTTCAATAACCACAACTGGGTTCTGCCAGAGTTTCCGGAGATTGGGTGGAATGACGTGCCTCCACCCGTTGTTGACAATGCTAATGATCAGCATGATGCTGCTCCTGCAAATGTGGCGGTTCCTGATGAACCTATTGAAGTTCAGTCTCAAGAATCCATGGTGTTGCAGGTGTCTGATGATTCTGTGAATAATGACAATGGTCCAGAAGATGCTCACAATGCAGAGATTGCTCCTTTTCACCCTGTGGCTCTTCCATCCCAACAGGTTCTCCATATTGGTCAGGTGCTCACGGTCTTTGGCCCATTCCTGCCTCCCCAGATGAAGTGGACCCGTACCTTCTGTAAGTACATGCCATAGTTTGATTCAGCAGTCATCCCATGACCATTGCAGATGCCTTTGTTCAACTTCATCAAGCAATCCCGGAGTCCGCAGCTTTCTATTGGGAGCGTGAATCTCAGCTTGTTGCCACCACCGATTGCTACTGAGTCTTCCTGCTAGTTTTCTCCAATCAAGCGCCCTATTGCTCGGGCGCTCTGCTTCGAAGAGCCTGCTGAGTTGTCTAAACCTGTCACCGAGAAACTTCAGTTCTCTGCTATGCCTGCAACCACCAACAAGCGCTCACGCAAATCTGCTTTTGTTGGACCGATTCTGGAGTCCGAAGTTCGACGTAGCGCGCGGCTTCGCTCCCTACGTGATGGCTTTTGTCAGGTACCCCCAGGAACATACACACCACAATCTGTCAAGCGTACAAAGAAGCGCAAAACTTGTGCTCGGCCTGCTTAGTCTGCACCAGCTCCTGATGAGACAGTTGTGCCTCCTCCAACTGCCATTGCTGATCTGCAACGCATTGGTGCACGCCTGAAGATTGCCCCTGAGAAGATCATGGCGGAAAAGCTTGTAGATGATCCTTCTGAAGCCTCTACCTCCAGGGATGCAGATGATGAATGAAGCCAGTCGCATCAAGGGTTGCTGGCGAACCCCTTCAATCGCCACTTATCTTTATTTGCTCTATTTGCTGTGGAACTTTGTGATGTTGTTTGATGGATGCTGTAGGTCATTATGTGATCTACTTTAGCTTTTCTTTCTGTTAGTTTGTAATGAATCAGACAAACCTTAGAGACTGGAAGATTTTGTGTTGGAATGTGCGTGGTCTTAACGCGCGACAACTTGCAGTCAAACAGAAGATAGATGAAAGTGGGTGCTCCATAGTCTGTTTGCAAGAAACTAAATGCATGCACATTGATCAGCGTTTTCTTAGGAAATTTTGTCCTCGACGCTTTGATAATTTCGCGTATATGCCTTCAGCTGGGGCTTCTGGTGGGATTCTGGTTATTTGGAATTCAGCTTTCTTCTCTGGCAGATTAATTCAGGCGCTTTCATATGGTATTATTGTTGAGTTCAAATCTGCTCACACTTCTGAAGTTTGGACTTTAGTGTCAGTTTATGGTCCTTGTCAGAACCCAGCTCGAGCTGAATTTGTTCAGTGGTTATATAATCTCAACATTCAAATGGATGAGAATTGGCTGTTGCTTGGTGATTTCAATTTCATGCGATCCTTGGACAACCGTAACCTACCAGGGGGTGATGTTAATGATATCGTCCTTTTTAATGAAATCATTGGCCATTTAGGCTTGGTTGAACTACCAATAAAAGGACGGCAGTTTACCTGGTCCAATATGCAAACAAGTCCTCTCCTTGAACAGATTGACTGTTTTTTTACCACAGTAGCTTGGACCTCTGACCACCCTAATACGATGGTCTTGCCCCTGGCGCGGACTGCATCGGACCACGTACCTTGTGTGGTCTCGGTTGCCACTTCTATCCCAAAAGCCAAAGTTTTCCGTTTTGAAAACTATTGGGTAAATCTACCTGGTTTTGCTGAATGTGTTTCTGAAGTCTGGAACAGGCCTGTCCAGAGGTCTTCTGCTGCTGCCACAATCTCGGCCAAGTTTAAAGCCCTTCGTTATGCTCTTAAGAGGTGGCATGTTAGTCTCTCGAAGGTTAAAGCCCTTATTGCTGATTGCAACAAGGTGATCCTGCACTTTGATGGCTTGGAGGAACTACGGGTGCTGACTTGGCCAGAGATGAACTTTCGTAGAATTGTTAAACTTCATCTTGAGGATATTCTTCATTTGCAATTTATATACTGGAAACAGCGATGCACTATCAGATCCATCAAAGTTGGGGAAGAAAACACAAAGTTTTTCCACGCCATGGCCACTGAGCGCTACCGAAGGAATACAATCACCTCCATTAAAAACGCTACAGGAGAGGTTGTGACTGATCACCATCAGTTAGCCTCCATGTTCTGGTCAGATTTCAAACAACGTATGGGCCAATCCAAGGGGATTCGTATGACCTTTGATCTTGACAACTTGCTGTCTAGAGTCCAGGGTCTTGAGGAGTTATCCAGGACTTTCTCTGATGATGAAGTGGAGGAGGTCATTAAACATTTACCATCAGACCGTGCCCCTGGCCCGGATGGATTTACTGGCCTTTTCCTCAGGAAATGCTGGAGCGTTCTTAAGCCAGATTTTATGAAGTTAGCTAATGAGTTCTATGAAGGAAAATGCAGCCTGGAATGTTTGAACACATCCCTCATTACTCTCATTCCTAAGAAGTTAAGCCCGGAGTCTGTTGGTGATTTTCGGCCAATCTCTTTAACCAATACATGTCTAAAGTTCTTGACCAAGCTTATGGCGAATCGGTTGCAGAAAGTAATCCTCCAATGCATACATCGTAACCAATATGGTTTTCTCAAGTGTCGCTCTATCCAGGACTGTCTTGCATGGTGTTTTGAATATATACACCAGTGCAAAGCTTCAAAGAGGCCCATTGTTTTACTGAAACTCGATTTCACAAAAGCATTTGACACGATTGAGCATGATGCCATCCTCACAATTCTTAAGCATAAGGGCTTTGATGACCGTTGGAATGGCTGGGTGAGTAACCTCCTATCGTCTGGTTCTTCTTCGGTATTGTTAAATGGAGTACTGGGCCAGCATTTTCAGTGCAAATGTGGTGTTCGGCAAGGCGATCCCCTATCGCCCCTCCTCTTCGTCATTGCGGTGGATCTTTTGCAATCTATCGTGAATGATATGTGTGCCCATAATGTCCTCACCTTGCCAATCCCAACGAGATCTAATGATTAACCGATCGTACAGTATGCGGATGATACTCTGATAGCTTTGCCAGCGGTGGACAGCCAACTCATTGCTCTCAAGGATATGTTACACAACTTTGCTACATCCACGGGTCTGCGGGTCAATTTCAGCAAATCATCTCTCATCCCAATGAACATGTCTGCGGAAGAAGGTGCTCGTATTGCTGCTTTACTGGGATGCTCTGTTGGATCAATGCCATTTACTTATCTTGGCCTGCCCATGGGTACCTCTAGACCGACCATTTATGACCTGCTGCCTCTTGTTGATCGCATTGAGAGAAGACTTTCAGCATCTTCCTGTCTCCTCAACCAAGGCAGTCGACTCCAACTTCTGCAGTCTGTCCTCACATCCATGCCCATCTACTTTCTCTGTTCCTTATCAATACCGCAGGGTATCCTCAAACAGATTGAAAGGATAGAACGGCAATGCCTCTGGAGAGGGAATACTGAAGCTCCAAGGCAATCTTTAGCTGCTTGGGATTTGGTATGTTGACCAAAAAAGTATGGAGGGCTAGGGGTCACCCATTTGGGCGTGCAAAATGAAGCTCTTCTGCTCAAGCATCTGTTCAAGGTTTTCAACAAGAAAGATGTTCCATGGGTGAATCTAATCTGGGATTCTTACTATCATTCCTCACCTCCACAAGTCACTCAGCTCTGTGGCTCCTTTTGGTGGCACGATGTGCTCAAGTTGTATGACAAGTTTGTTTTGCTAGCCACACCAGAAGTACATGCTGGGGATACTGTGGTTTTTTGGCTTGATCGTTGGCAAATTGACAACCGAATGATTGCCCTTAAGGATCGATTCCCTAGACTTCATTCATTTGCCATGGATGACACAATAACAGTTAAGGGCTTTCTTTCTTATCAGACGATTATGGAAGGTTTTCACCTACCTTTCTCAGAGGAGGCATATCTGGAACTAACCCAACTGCAGAACTTGTTACAACCCATAAGTTTGCAGTCTGAGGAGAATGATGTTTGGAAATGGCCATCCAAATCTGGAGAATATCAATCCAAACTCTATTATGAGTTCACCTTCTCCCATTTGAGGATTGACCCACTGTTCAAGTATATTTGGAAAAGCTCCTGTACCCTCAAGATCAAGGTTTTTGGATGGCTTTTATTGATGGATCGCCTCAACACACGAGACATGATGCAGAGAAGACACTGGAATATCCAAGATGATACTTGTGTGCTATGCCAGTCTTCACTTCATGAAGATAGAGTACACCTCTTCTTCTCTTGCAACTTCAGTCAAAGAGTTTGGAATTATCTTGGGATCTCCTGGTCTGTAACGCCCAGTCAGTCTACTTATATGATGGCTGCAGCTTCTAGGAGGGATTTCAACAGGCCTTTCTTCTCTGAGGTGGTCTTTACTGCCACTTGGAACATCTGGACACAGAGGAATGGCAAGATCTTCAGAAATGAGACTCCAAGTTTCAGAGCTTGGAGGAGGAATTTTGTGCATGATATATCCTTACTGGCACATAGAATCAAATGTAAATATAGGGACAGTTTATTAGCCTGGATAGCCTCCCTCCCCTAACTCTCTTTGTAAGTATGATAGATTTCCTTTGTACTTTTCCTTCCTCCTTTTGTTGTACAGAGAACTTCTTGTTTTGTTTTGAATAAAGAGCTGTGAGGCTGTTGCCTTGCAGTATATAGTCAAAAAAAACTTTGGCCATATCACATCACATGACACTTGCTGCAAAAACAAGTTAGACGTCCTCTAATTGTTGTTGCAAGTTTTACGTGGCTGCAATAGGGTTCTAGCAAGAACGTTTTCTTACCTACGCCAAAACCACAACGTGAATTGCCAATTTCTATTTACCCTTCATAAGGACCCTGTTCATCGAATCCGATCCGACTAAAGTGGGAGAGACAGACACCCGCCAGCCACCTTATGCAACTAGTGCATGTCAGTCGGTGGAACCGGTCTCATGTAAGCGTACGTGTAAGGTTGGTCCGGGCCGCTTCATCCCACGATGCCGACGAATCAAGATAAGACTAGTAACGGCAAGCAAATTGACAATATCGACGCCCACAACTACTTTGTGTTCTACTCGTGCATAGTAACTACGCATAGACCTAGCTCATGATGCCACTGTTGGGGAACGTTGCAGAAAACAAAAAAATTTCCTACGTTTCACCAAGATCAATCTATGGAGTCAACTAGCAACGAGAGGAGAGTGCATCTACATACCCTTGTAGATCGCGAGCGGAAGCGTTCAAGAGAACGGGGATGATGGAGTCGTACTCGCCGTGATCCAAATCGCTGATGACCAAGTGCCGAACGGACGGCACCTCCGCGTTCAACACACGTACAGAGCGGATGACGTCTCCTCCTTCTTGATCCAGCAAGGGGGAAGGAGAGGTTGATGAAGATCCAACAGCACGAGCACGACGGCGTGGTGGTGGATGCAGCAATGATCGCAGCAGGGCTTCGCCGAGCTACTGCGAGAGAGAGAGGTGTAGCAGGGGAGAGGGAGGCGCCAAGACTTGAGGTGTTTCCGCCCTCCCTCCCGCCCTTTATATAGGCCCCCTAGGGGGGTGCGCCGGCCCTAGGAGATGGGATCTCCTAGGGGGGGCGGCGGCCAAGGGGGTGGAGTACCCCCAAGGCAAGTGGAGGCGCCCCCTCCCCTAGGGTTCCCAACCCTAGGCGCATGGGGGGCCCAAGGGGGGGCGCACCAGTCCACTATGGGCTGGTTCCCCTCCCCACTTCAGCCCATGGGGCCCTCCAGGATGGGTGGCCCCACCCGGTGGACCCCCGGGACCCTTCCGGTGGTCCCGATACAATACCGGTGACGCCCGAAACTCTCCCGATGGCCGAAATTGCACTTCCTATATATAATTCTTCACATTCGGACCATTCCGGAACTCCTCGTGACGTCCAGGATCTGATTCGAGACTCCGAACAACTTTCGGGTTACTGCATACTCATATCTCTACAACCCTAGCGTCACCGAACCTTAAGTGTGTAGACCCTACGGGTTCGGGAGACACGTAGACATGACCGAGACGGCTCTCCGGTCAATAACCAACAACGGGATCTGGATACCCATGTTGGCTCCCACATGCTCCTCGATGATCTCATCGGATGAACCACAATGTCGAGGACTTAATCAATCCGTATACAATTCCCTTTGTCAATCGGTACGTTAATTGCCCGAGACTCGATCGTCGGTATCCCAATACCTCGTTCAGTCTCGTTACCGGCAAGTCACTTTACTCGTACCATAATGCATGATCCCGTGATCAGCCACTTGATCACTTTGAGCTCATTGTGATGATGCATTACCGAGTGGGCCCAGAGATACCTCTCCGTCATACGGAGTGACAAATCCCAGTCTCGATTCGTGCCAACCCAACAGACACTTTCGGAGATACCTGTAATGTACCTTCATAGTCACCTAGTTATGTTGTGACGTTTGGCACACCCAAGGCACTCCTACGGTATCCGAGAGTTGCACAATCTCTTGGTCTAAGGAAATGATACTTGACACTCAGAAAAGCTACAGCAAACGAACTACACGATCTTTGAGCTAAGCTTAGGATTGGGTCTTGTCCATCACATCATTCTCCTAATGATGTGATCCCGTTATCAATGACATCCAGTCTCCATAGTCAGGAAACCATGACCATCTTTTGATCAACGAGCTAGTCAACTAGAGGCTCACTAGGGACGTGTTGTGGTCTATGTGTTCACACATGTATTATGATTTCCGGATAACACAATTATAGCATGAACAATAGACAATTATCATGAACAAAGAAATATAATTATAACCATTTTATTATTGCCTATAGGGCATATTTCCAACAGATGCTGGACCGGCTGAGTGCCAACAGCCGGCCCTCTTCCAGTAGGTCGACGCTGTCTTGTCGTGCTTCTTCTGCTTCTTCCTCGGTGTACATGGTGACTCACGGGGAATCGAACTCTATGACCGTTGGGATGACGGCTTCAGCACCGTAGACGAGGAAGAAAGGCGTGAAGCCGGTTGACTTGTTTGGAGTCGTGCGCAGACTCCAGAGGACGGCTGGCAACTCGTCGAGCTAGCAGCCAGCCGAGCGCTCCAGAGGCTCGATCAGTCGGGGCTTGATGCCGGATAGGATGAGGCCGTTTGCCCACTCCACCTGGCCGTTTGACTGTGGATGGGCGACGGATGCTAGGTCTAGTCGGATGCCCAGTGTCGCACAGAAACGGGCCAAGGCGCCTTTGGCAAAATTCGTGCCATTGTTGGTGATGATGCTGTGTGGTATGCCGTACCGAATTGTGATGTCGGAGATGAAAGTCACGGCAGTCGGACCGTTCAGTTTCTTGATTGGCTTCGCTTCTATCCACTTGGTGAACTTGTCCACTGCGACAAGTAAGTGAGTTAAGCCACCTCGTGCCGTCTTGAATGGTCCCACCATGTCTAGACCCCAAACTGCGAAAGGCCAGGCAATGGGGATGGTCTTGAGTGCAGAAGCCGGCTGATGCGGCTTGGAGCGGAACTTCTGGCACCCTTTGCATTTTTGGACCAATTCGTTGGCCTCTTCTAAGGCCGTTGGCCAAAAGAAACCGTGTCGAAAAGCTTTGGCGATGAGTGCTCTTGAAGCCGTATGGTGGCCGCACTCGCCTTGATGGATGTCTTTGAGAATTGCTTGGCCTTGCTCTGGCTCTACGCAGCGCTGGTAGACACCAGTGACGCTGCGCCTAACCAGCTTTGTGTTGACTATGGTGTAGGCTGCCGCTCGGCGTTGTACTTGCCGAGCTAAAGTCTCATCAGTCGGCAGCTCTTTGCTCACCAAAAATTTGAGGATGGGCTGGGCCCATGAGGGTGCTGCTATTTCTTCGACTGCCAGAACTACGACTTGGACGAGGGCGGCTGGGCTGTGAGGTGGCGGGTTGGAGTCAACAACCGCTTGCTGGGTTAATGAAGTCCCTGGGCCGACTGGCGCGGCTCTTGGGCCGAGTTCTGGAGTCTTGGAGCCCGCTGCCGCAGTCCTCGGGCCGGGTTCTGCAGTCCCTGGGCCGGCCTCGACTGTGGCGGCTTTGGAGCGATCTGCCAAAATCCCTGTACCGTCTGCCGGGGCTCTGGAGTCGGATCCAACTTCGTCGGAAGGAGCTGACACAAAGATGGAGTCTGATTCTGGTGAAGGCTTGACAGACGGCTTGAGGAGGCGTTGAAGGGCGACACCGGATGGTATTGCTTGGCGGGTAGAGCCGATTCGTGCCAAGGCGTCTGCTTGGTCGTTGTCGTTTCTTGGCACATGGAGGAACTCGCACCCCTCGAAATACCCACCGAGTTGCTGCACAAGGAAACGGTAACTCGCCATGTTTGCATCTTTGGCGTCCCAGTCGCCAGACGACTGCTGGACCACTAAGTCCGAGTCGCCATAACACAAGATCCGGTGAATGCCGAGTTCTTTGGCAAGCCGGAGACTGTGAATGAGCGCCTCGTACTCGGAGACATTGTTGGAGGCGGCAAAATGGATTTGCAGTGCGTATTTGAGCTTGTCGCCTTTAGGATAAGTGAGGACAACGCCGGCTCCCAAGCCGGTGCGCATCTTGGAGCCGTCGAAATGCATCCGCCAATGGGTGGAGTCGGGCGCTGGAGGTAGGTACTGGGTCTCGGCCTAGTCGACGAGAAAGTCGGCCAGTGCTTGTGACTTGATGGCGGTGCGGGGCTGGTAGTGGATGGTGTAGGGAGCCAGCTCTATGGCCCACTTGGCCACTCGGCCAGAAGCATCTCGGCTTCCGATGATCTCGGCAAGTGGGGCCGTGCAGACCACAGTGATTGGATGCTCTTGAAAGTAAGGCTTCAATTTCTTGGCGGCAAAGTGCACGCCATAGCACACCTTCTGGTAGTGGGGGTAGTTCTGCTTGGAGGCCGACAGTACTTCGCTCAGGTAATATACCGGTCTCTGGACAGGTAGTGCCTTGCCTTCCTCCTTGCATTCCACTACAATGACCGTGCTGACTACCCGGCTGGTGGCAGCGATGTACAGGAGCATAGGTTCCTTAGGAGTCGGAGCCGGCAGAACGGGTGGAGTAGTCAGCATCTTCTTCAACTGGAGAAAAGCTTCGTCCGCCTTGTGGTTCCACTCGAAAAAAGTGGTCTTCTTCATGAGTGGTATAAGGGGAGAGCTTTCTCGCCCAACCGATTGATGAATCGGCTGATGGACGCCAAGCAGCCGGTGAACTTTTGCACGTCCAGCAGTCGGCTGGGTACCTCCATCCTCTCAATGGCCTTGATCTTTACGGGGTTGCATTCTATGCCGCGTTTAGAGACCAGGAAGCCAAGGAGTTGGCTGGCTGGTACTCCGAAGACGCACTTCTCGGGGTTGAGCTTGATCTGGAATCAGCACAGGTTCTCAAAGGTCTCCTTGAGGTATTCCAGCAGTGTTCCACGGTTTTCCGTCTTCACCACCACATCGTCCACGTAGACGTGGGCGTTTCTCCCGATTTGCTTGAGGAGGCACTTCTGCATGCAACGCTGAAAGGTGGCGCCGGCATTCCACAAGCCGAACGTCATGGTGAGGTAGCAGAAGGCTCCAAACGGCGTGATGAAAGCGGTATTCAGTCTGTCAGCCGGGTTCAGCTTGATCTGGTGATATCCTGAATATGCATCCAAAAATCTCAACAGCTCTCATCCGGCAGCGGAGTCTATCACCTGATCAATTCTTGGTAGAGCAAACGGGTCCTTGGGGCAGGCCTTGTTGAGGCTCGTGTAGTCAATACACATTCGCCACTGCTTGTTCTTCTTCAGTACCAGGACCGGATTGGCTAGCCACTCTGGAAAGAACACTTCCATAGTGAAGTCGGCTGCTAGGAGTCGGGCTATCTCTTCTCCGACAACTCTTGTCTTTTCTTCTGATAGACGGCGCAAGGGCTGCCTGACCGGCTTTGCATCAGATCAAACATGTAACTTGTACTCGGTGAATTCCGTCGGTACACCTGGCATGTCTTTGGGGGACCATGCGAAGATGTCCCGATTCTCACGGAGGAAATCGACGAGCTCGCCTTCCTATTTGCTGTCGAGGTTTCCGCCTATGACAGCGTACCTCTTTGGGTGCTCCGGATCCAAGGGTATCTTCTTTGTCTCCTTGGCCGGCTTGAACGAACCCTCAGCCTCTGACTCCTTTGGGTTAGGCGACACCTCTAGCTGCTTGCCGGCCATCGCCACAACCCGGTCAAGGAGCCGCTTCTCAGCCGCGATCACCAGGGACTCGGCCAGCCGACTACTCTCAGCCACATAGGCAGAAGACTTTCGGTAGTCGCCCGCTACGGTCAGAATCCCCCTGGAACTGGGCATCTTCATTTTGAGGTAGGAGTAGTGGGGGACCGCCATGAACTTGGCCAGGGCGGGTTGGCCAAGTAGTGCATGGTATGGGCTCTCGAGGTCCACCACCTCAAACCAAATGGACTCTCGGCGGAAGTGATCTTTGTCTCCAAAGAGGACGTCCATCAGGATCTTGCCGATTGGTGAGCAGGAAAGCCCAGGAACAATGCCGTGGAACACAGTCCGGCTGCTCTGAAGCTGTCTTTGCTTGACTCCTCATTTCTCCATGGTGTCCTTGTACAGGATGTTGATGCTGCTGCCTTCGTCTATCAGAACTCGCGAGAAACGAGCAGCTCGTCTATCCGTGGCAAAGGTGGCATCCAAGACCAAGGCATAAGAGCCCGGACTCGGCATCACCTCTAGGTGATTAGCCCTGCTCCAGTTGATAGGCTTCTCGGACCAGTGCATGAACTCTGGCATCTCTGATGCTACTGCATTCACCTCTTGTTGCTGCAGCCGCCTGCTGCGTCGATCATCATCCATGATGGTAAATATCACGTAGGCTCCATGCTCCTCGGGGTACTCGTCTTGTACTGCACCGACTGGCCTGACAGCCGGCTGCTGGGGCGGAGGCGGAGGCGGCTGCCCAGCAGGCGAGGGAGGTAGGAGGCCATCTCCTTTGGTGATCCTGGTGAGCTAGTGGCACTTCTGGGTGGTGTGATTCGACGGCTTCACGCCGCTATGGAAGTTGCAAGGACCATCCAGAGTCTGCTCGTATGAGAAAGCTGGCAACTAGTTGGGCTTGCCACCTTTCTGTCGCTTGGGTGGAGGCTGCCCATCCGGCTGCTGGGCTTCAACTGTCGCGACCTGCCGGCTGCTGGAAGCCAGCTGCGGGGCCTTGCGCTTGTGGTTGTTCTGCTGTTGCCGCCGACTGGCGTCTCCTACCGGAGTTCTTGGAGCCTGAGGGGCCACTTTGCCAGTTGCGCTAACTTGAATCTCCGCCTTCATGGAGGAGTCGGCCGTGGCATCCTTGTCTGCTATGATTAGCAGCTCGTCGAGGGTTTCTGGCTCGTCGCAGAGGAGCTTGTGCTTGAGGAGGGTGCCTTCTCTGCACCCGGTGGTGAAGTACTCGATAGCCTGCACCTCATGCACGCCCTCGCAGGAGTTCCGAAGCTCGGCCCAACGCGTGAGGTAGTCGCAAGTCGACTCGTTGGGACCTTGCATGCACAAGGAAAGCTGACGAGGCTTGGGAGGACGCTTGTACGTGCTGGTGAAGTTGCAGACGAATACTTCGGTGAAGTTGACCCAGCTGTTGATGCTGCGGGGCTTCAGGCTGTTCAGCCATGTCCGGGCCGTGCCCTAGAGCATGAGCGGAACGTATTTTACGGTGACACGCTTGTTGCCGTTCTCTATGTTGACAGCCGTGGAGTAGTCGACTAGCCAGTCCTCCGTCTTCATGGAGCCGGTGTACTTGGGCGTGTCTCTTGGGAGCGTGAACCCTTTGGGAAAGGGCTCGTCTCGAATGCGGGGCCCGAAACAAGGCGGACCCAACTCGTCTTCTTCTTCCAGCGCCAGGGATCGTTGAAGTCGGTCGATCCGGTGGCGGGCGTCGTTTTCCCCGACTCCCTCTCTGTGGCCAAGGCGGTCGCCGAGAGTCGGATGATCAACAGGCGGCGGGGAGACTCGCCTTTCCTTGCGAGGAGGAGGAAGCGGACAGTCGTCCCTTCGTTCTACTGCTCTCGGGCGACCGTCTTGGTCGTGCTCTATGGTAATATGAGTCCGACTGTGGCTGACAGTCGGATCCTTGTCTTTCCTTCCTCGGGCGCCGCCAGTCGGCGTCCGAGACGTCGCGCCTTGATCTCGGCGAAGGTCGTCGTTTTGCCGCTGCGCCGCCTCCGTGCGGCAGCCGGCCTCATTCTGCGTGGCAGACGCATCGAGGAGCCGCCGGACTCGCTCCATCATCAGGCGGCGCTCTTCGCCCTCGAAGTTATCCAGCTCGTCCGCCGCCTGGGCGGCTCAAATGTTCTACGCAGGCGTAGCGTACACAGGGCGACTTGCCCCGAACAGGTTGGCGATGGCCACGCCGCGCTGCTGGACTGCGCCAAGGCGGCTGGGCCCAGCTGGGGCTGGCAAGCCACCAACAGCGCGATCTATCTCACGCTGGTAGGCTTCTGACAAGCGTCTCATGCTAGCCAGCTTCTTCGCGCCTTCGATGAGCTGAAGGCAGCGCGCCTCCAACGTCTCCGCATTAGCGTCTTCCGAAATGGGCACAATCAGGTCTTGTAGTGCCTCGCCAAGTGGCTCATGCGCTCCTCCGCCGGGAGGCTCGTCATGACTGATGACAAGCACCTCGTTGACGGTGCTTCCGTCGCTCTCCACGCGAGGGAGAGGTTCGTCGTAGAGCACCACGTTGGTGGGGAACGCGTCGAGCGACGCGGTGTCGGAGTGGACCAACATCGGGTCGGTGGAACCTACAGACTCCAACTCCATGGCAGCCTCGCCGGCGACGTGGAGTTGGTCGAGGAGGCCCGCGAGGAGGCTCTCGGGGCCGCCCGCGCCTGCGTTGGATGCAGGTTCGTCGGAGAGGCGAACCTCACCGACAAGTTCGGCGAGGCAGCTGGCTGCGCAGGCGATCTCAACGCCGTGCAACGCGTCAGCGTGAACTCCGTCTGGCGTGCCTGGCCGGCTGCACTCGCCAGGGAGGAAAAGGGTTCCCGTCCAGAGCAGGTCTCCGGACGACGGTGCACCAGGCCCCACGGTGGGCGCCAAATGTCGGGGGTTGGGTGCGACATATGCCAAAGGATGGCTTATCATGGTGGGGGCGAGTAGAACATCGCCGGTGCCTGGAAATGGGATGAGGTGAAGACATGCACGCCAGCGAATCTTACCCAGCTTCAGGGCTCTCCGGGGAGATAATACCCCTACTGCTGCTCTACGGGGTCTCCGCATGATCACTATGGAAAAGTGTTTAGACGGTTGCTCCTTGAGCTATTTCCTGGAGGTAGGAGAAGGCAAGGCTAGCTCCCTCCTTCCTATATCATCTGGTCTAGTGCTAATGGATTCCAACCCTTTGCATGGGTGCCCTGGGGGTTTATATAGGCCTACCCACCAGGGGTACAATGGTAATCCGGCTGGGCGCGGGCCCAGCCGTCAGTGCCTCCGGCCTCCGTCTTCTCCGCCGACTGCTGGGGCCCGCCGACTAGTGGGCCCCACCAACTAGCTCGGTACGGAGCCGACAGGCCGCATCCGCCGCGGGTGGGTCTTGCCGGTTGCTGATTACTATAGCCATGCTTCTAATGACGCGGGCTTGGTCATGGAGTCGTGGCAACAGCCCCGCCGCTTGGCGGGCGATCACTATTGCCACTCTCCGTCACATCTGGTTAATGGCGCGTGGGCCTCGGGGGAGGGGCTAGCCGACTCTCGGGGGCCGACTCCCAACGGGTCCGACTGGTGGTGCACTTGCCGTCTTCTAGGGTCCCGCTGGCTGGTGGGACCCGCCGCCCCAGGGTCGTACAGACAAGCCGTCATGGGCGCAGGATTCGGTCCACTGGTGCTGATGTCAGGGCCGGCGTGGCAACAGTGCCACGCCCCACGGAGATCCCCGCGGGTACGGCGTACTGTGGCCATGCCTGCCTCTGGAAAGGGGTGGGAGCAGGCATCACTGTAGCCACTCCCCTGTCCTGTCCCTCTTGATGAGGACATGGGGTTTGTTGGAGTCGCGGGCTGACTCCCCAAGGCCGGCTTCTCGGGAAGTCGTCAGTCAGGAGTCGGCTTATCCTGAAGTCGTTCCTGGGACTCGGCCGCGAGTGGCTAGTCGGTTGACTTGCCGCCGACTCCTCAAAAGGCGGCTTTTTGTCCTGGGGTATTGAGGGGCGCAGCCTGCCCCGATGTCTTGAAATGTTCTAGGACTCGGGTTAGCCTACCCGTGGCCCATTACTCTGACAGCCGGCCTCTCCCCAAGACACACAAGTTGATCTGTTGATCTTTTAGCCGTGTGCGGTGCCCCCCTACACCATAATCCACCTCGGTCATATCGTAGCGGTGCTTAGGCGAAGCCCTGCATAGGTAGCATCATCATCGCCGTCATCACGCCGTCATGTTGACGGAACTCTCCCTCGAAGCTCTGCTGGATCGGAGTTCGTGGGATGTCACCGAGCTGAACGTGTGCTGAACTCGGAGGTGTCATGCGTTCGATACTTGGATCGGTCGGATCATGAAGATGTACGACTACATCAACCGCGTTCTCATAACGCTTCCGCTTACGGTCTACGAGGGTACTTGGACGACACTCTCCCCTCTTGTTGCTATGTATCACCATGATCTTGTGTGTGCGTAGGATTTTTTTTGAAATTACTGCGTTCCCCAATAGGGTCGACGAAGAAGCAACCTTGTCTATCCCACCATGGCCATCGCCCACGAAGGACTTGCCTCACTTGGGTATATCTTCACGAAGTAGGCGATCTCCTTGCCCTTACAAACTCCTTGGTTCAACTCCACAATCTTCATGGAGGCTCCCAAGTGACACCTAACCAATCTAGGAGACACCACTCTCCATAAGGTAATAGATGGTGTGTTGATGATGAACTCCTTGCTCTTGTGCTTCAAATGATAGTCTCCCCAACACTCATCTCTCTCTCTCACAGATTTGGATTTGGTGGAAAGATGATTTGAGTGGAAAGCAACTTGGGGAAGGCTAGAGATCAAGACTCTTGTGGTTGGAATGTAATATCTTGGTCTCAACACATGAGTAGGTGGTTCTCTCTCAGAAAATGAATGGTGGAAGTGTAGGCACGTTCTGATGGCTCTCTCCATGAATGGAGGAAGGGTGAAGGGGTATATATATCCTCCACACAAAATCTAACCATTACACACAATTTACCAAACTCGGTGGGACAGAATTGTTAAACTCGGCCACACCGATTTAGTTCAAAATGTGAACGTTAGGATTTTCTGGTGGGACCGACATGTCAACTCGGTGGGACCGATTTCATCAGGGTTAGGGCATAACGTAATCTCGGTGAAACCGATCACATGAACTCGGTGAGACCGATTTCTGCAATAGACAAACAGAGAGTTGGTCAGGCAAACTCGGTGGGACCAATCGCTCATCTCGGTTAGACCGAAATGTTACAAAGAGAAACAGAGAGTTTGCAATCCCATCTCGGTGAGACCGAGATCCCTATCGGTGACACTGAACTGATTAGGGTTTCTAGCAGTGGCTATGTCAAATGAACTCGGTGGCGTCGGATAGATCAAATCGGTGGGGCTGAGTTTGACTTTTGGTTTGGGACATATGTGGATATGAGAAAGTTGTTGAGGGCTTTTGGAGCATATCACTAAGAGCATCTCCAGCCGTTGGCCCCCCAGGAGGCGCTAAAAATCGCCTCTTGGGGGCGCACCGGCGCAAAACGCGCGCTGGGGGCGTGATGCCACCCAATCACGACGCCCACGGGATTTTTTTGAATGGCGCAAACACAGCGAGTTCATGCATATTTCGGCGACTTCAAACCAAATTTGACCAAACACAGCACAAACACGCCCGCTCATACATATTTAAAATATTTTACAAAAAAACGCATTACTAGGCCCGCCCGCCGTCTCGCTCGCCTCGCCGCTCCTCGCCGGCCGCCGTCCTTGCAGTTCTACATGCTGAGGAGGCTGTAGAACCGCGTGTAGTCGCCGCCGCCGCCGTCGTCGTCGTCATCGTCGTCGTCATCATCATCATCGTCACCTCCATCGTGGCTGCCGTCCCTGCTGCAACCCTCCCCCGGTTGGCGCGGCGGGTTGGACGGCCCGGCGGCATCCTCGTCGTCGTCGTTGTCAAGGATCACGACGCCGTGCTCGTCCTCGCACCCACACTTGCAGGCAGCGATCTCCTCCAGGGCCCGGGTTTGCCGGGTCATCTTCGTCCGGAGGTAGTCGTCGCGCGCCCACCACAGGGCGTCTGCGTCGGAGAAGCCGCGCCGGGCTATCTCCTCGTACTCCGGGGGGAGACCGGGCTCCGGCTTGGGCGCGACGAGGATGAGGCGCCTAGAAGCGGGGGTGGAGTCAGCGATGCGGATACCGGAGCTGTGGGTGCGTCGGCTGGCAGGCGTGTCCTGGGGCTCCAGCTTGACGGGGCGGAGGCTGGGAGAGCCGGTCGACCGACCGGACGAGGAGGAGGACGCCCCGGGGTCCATGCGCCTCGACGTCCACGAGCTCCCATGGCAGCGAGAGAAGGATGGCGGGGAGGGGTACTCCAGCCTCGGCGTGTTGCCGCCCTCGATGTACTCCAGCGTGCGGCCGGGCACGCCCTACCATCGGCGCCACCCCTCGGAGTTGAGCCTGTCGGAGGGTACAACGCCATTGGTGGCCTCGAGCTGCTCGGCGTGACGACGGCGGAAGTAGGGCTCCTAGAGCGGGCTACCGGGGACGTAGCGCGGCCCCTCCCTCGCCGCCCACGGCAGAGGGGCGCGAATACATGCGATCTCCGCATGACGCGCCGCCACGGTGGGTGGTGGTGGCACCGGGACCCCGCTGGCGCTGTTCTCCATGCCCCAGGCACCCGCATGTCCGGCGGGACCGGGTACTCGGCCTCGTAGAGGAGCCGAGCTTCATTTTCGTGAAGGTGGCGGCGGCCGAAGCCGTTCGCCGCCGCGCCGTTGCCTGGGAATCGTTCGGCCATTTCTATGAACTGGGACAGCGAGGGGAGAGGGAGGAATGTGAGATAGGGCGCGTCGACGGTGGAGACTCTGTGCGTGCCACCGGCGCGCTGGGGTCGGCTTATATAGGCGGAGGCGGCGCGAGCACGCGTGGCGGCCTCGTCTATGCGTGGCATGCGCGGGGACGCGCGTCATCACGCCTTCACGGCACCGCCCGTGAGGCATCAATGGCAGAGGCTGACCGGTGCGGCAGCGCGCGACAGCTTTGGCATTGATTCGCCGCGGGAAACGAGGCGATGAGGACTATGAAGCGGCGAGAAGTGAGACGATTCGCTGGCAAGGAGGGCCCGCGGCTCTTTCGTGCCAAAAACGATTCGCTCGACACCCCCGAGCGCCCCCAGCGCGCCGGGTTCGGGTTGGGTCCGCTGGCACCAATTTTGGCCCGAGCCGGTGAAAATTGGGCCCTTGGGGGCGCGACTGGGCCGATTTTTTGGCGCCGGCGGCCGAAAAGTCGCCTGGGGGGCCTTGTTGGGGGCGTGGCTGGAGGTGCTCTAAGCATTTTGAGCAAGCAAGCCATTAAGCAACAGCTCATCCCCTTTTTATAGTATTGGCTTTTTCTATGGACTCAATGTGATCTTGGATCACTAAAATGAAAATGTAGACTCTTGAGCTTGAGCCAATATGTGTCCTTAGCATTTTGAGGGGCCCACATTGCTAGCCCATGCCATGCCAATCATTGAACTTTCTGAAAGGATCATCTTGAAAGAGTATTAGTTCAATGAGCTATATGTTGTTAAGAATTACCAAAACCACCCAGGGATTAGTTGCACTTTCAATCTCACCCTTTTTGGTAACTGATGACAACATATAGATCAAAGCTTCGACAAATGATAATAAGAGCGAAATATATCGTCACTTTGAGAAGTATGTGATAAGCAAGAGTTCCCCCTAAATTTGTGCATTATTTAAATTTGCTTCTGAATGCAAATGCACAATCGATTAGGATCATGGGTTACTCTTCCATGTCACATACATCTTGGTGGAGCGCTCAAAATGACAGTAAATGAAACATGCACTCATCACCAAGGCAAAGTGAATGATCATACATGAGAGATAAATAATGTCATCATCCAAGCACAAGCATTAAAGTGATATGATCAAACACATGACCATGAAAGTATCTCACACAAACATAAAGTATCATCCAGGCAAGCAAACGAATAAGTATCAAACAAGTAGCAAATGAGGAAAAAAGAAGCAAATCTCTCTCTCTCTCGAAGCCTATGATCTATACACTTTCTCCCCCCTTGGCAACAAGTTACCAAAAAATTTGAAAATGCATAGTGCTATGCGACTCTCTAGTCTTGATGTTCGGGAGGTGGCGTTGAGAGGACTCCGAGGATGAATGCATCTGTTGAAGTTATTGGAGCTGGTGTAGTGGCAACTGGAGGGGCTACCGAAGCTATGGCTGCAGGTGCTGACGTAGTAGCTCTTGTGTCTGTCACAGGCACCGCTGCAGATCTCTGTGCCCTAGGCACTCTCTAAAAAGCATCTGTGGTAGCTTTCCCTTTCCTTTCCTCAGCTTCTTCCCGGAGTTTCTCAACAACTGTCTGCATCTCTGTCACCTTCAAGTCAAGATCATTGAACTTTGTCTCAATGATCCTCTCCAGGCTCTCTTGATTCTGAGTCAGGGTGGACAATCCTTTCTCAATCCTCAGAGTGGCTTGAATAAGATATCCAAGTTGATCTTGCTTTGACTTGAGGAAGACTTGTGAAGCCTATTTAGCACTTGGCATCTTTGCTGCCTTCTTAGCTTTTGCTTTCTCCCTATTCTCTTGGGCCTCTACTGATGTGGGATCTTCCGCATTCATGACAACTGTGTTGTCCTCAAAGTTAGGCCTCAAAGGAAGATGTTCCTTATCCAACAAGTATGTTCATGTGCCCATCTTGGAGTTGATGAGCATCTGGATATGTGGAGCATACCCACATGATCTCTTCTGGTCTGTAGCTGCCCTCTTGATTGTCTCAACAATCAGACTTATTACCTTAAACTTCTGGGGCACATCAAACAACTGAAGCAAATTGATGGAGTGGCCTCTGATCATCCTGTGATCTTCGGACTTGGGCAACAAGGTGTGCCTCAAGATGGTGTTGATAGTGGCCAGTCCAGACAACAGATAATACACAAAACCTAGCTTGTGATTCTCCAAGGCTTTGTCAGGAATCTCCTTGTACATGTTGGCCATGGAGTTGTGATCTTTCTTCCTCTTGGCATAGACATCTATGTCATCCTCAAGCTCTGGAGGGGCATTAATCAGCTTGGCCCATTCATCAACTGTTGATTGGTACCTCGTACCTTCAGACATCCATACAATCCTTCCATTAGGATAGAAATGAGCTATAGAGTAGAATTGCATGATGAGCTCATCATTCCACTTGGTGTGTTTCTGACCCACAAAAGCATCTACTCCATTGAGTCCGAAGCTCTCATGCACTCCTAGGAAGTGGTCTTCATTGTTGTCGATGTATTTCTAATAAACCCACTTCATATCACAGACAATGGGATTCTTATCCAACAGAATTGTCTCATAGAAGTCCTGTTGCTCCTTGGTGTGAAATCTATAGTCCACAACAGTCCTTCTCCTCACAACATATGGATCTGATTGTCTCCACAATCTGAGACCTGCATCCTTTTTGATTTTCATGTCCTCAGCCACTAGATGATTGTCATCATGGTCAGGGATCATTGGCTTGAGGTTCCTGAGCACTTGGGCTTCATCATCTTCTTCTTTAACTTCAGGCACTGGGGCCTTGTTCTTCTCAGCAGCTGGTATATTTCTTGTACTCCTCTTTGGCGCGGTCTTGGGGGCTGGAGCAGAAGCTTTGGGGGCATTCTTGGGCTTTGAAGGAGCAGCCCCAGACTTGATGGCATCCCCCATCAGCTTTTGAGCTTTAGGTATTGGTGTAGCATCCTCTTCTTCCTCTTCCTCATCATCAGACTGAATCATCATAGAGGGCTTGCCTATAACTATGGCCATAGTTTTCTTGGCCCTATCCTTCCTCTTCTTGCCCTCACCAGCAACCTCTTCAACAGTTGATTTGGAAGTTTCAAGAGTTGAGGCTCTGGCCTTAGAAGTGGGTACTCTCTTGGCAGGAGCCTTCTTGTGCATACGAGGCTTTGTTGATGCAACAGTGCCAAATTCCTTCTTGACAACTGTGGGAGTCCTGGATTAGGGGGTCTCCGGACAGCCGGACTATATCCATTGGCCGGATTGTTAGACTATGAAGGTAGAAGATTGAAGACTTCGTCTCGTGTCCGGATGGGACTCTACTTGGCGTGGAAGGCAAGCTAGGCAATACAGATATGTATATCTCCTCCTTTGTAACCGACCTTGTGTAACCCTAACCTCTCCGGTGCCTATATAAACCGGAGGGTTTTAGTCCGTAGGACAACATACAATCATACCATAGGCTAGCTTCTAGGGTTTAGCCTCTCTGATCTCGTGGTAGATCTACTCTTGTAATACCCATATCATCAATATTAATCAAGCAGGGCGTAGGGTTTTACCTCCATCAAGAGGGCCCGAACCTGGGTAAAACATTGTGTCCCCTGCCTCCTGTTACCATCCGGCCTAGACGCACAGTTCGGGACCCCCTACCCGAGATCCCCCGGTTTTGACACCGACATTGGTGCTTTCATTGAGAGTTCCTCTATGTCGTCGCCATTAGGCTTGATGGCTCCTACTATCATCGATAGCGATGTAGTCCAGGGTGAGACTTTTCTCCCCGGGCAGATCTTCGTGTTCGGCGGCTTTGCACTGCAGGCCAATTCGCTTGGCCATCTAGAGCAGATCGAAAGTTACGCCTCTGGCCACCAGGTCAGGTTTGGAAGATTAAAATGCACGACCGATGTCCGCGGAGACTTGATCTTCAACGGATTCGAGCCTCTGCCTTGTGCGTCACGCGGTCACGATGAGTACGATTTAGCTCTACCATTGGACAGTGTTCAGGAGATTGCACCGGCAGCCGCTCCGACCCTTAATTCGGAGCTAGTTGTGCCTTCCGCGGATGAGTGGATGGACCCCGCCATGGAGGCCTTACCCTCAGCGGCGATCAAGCCAAACATCGACCTTACCTTGCACGAGAGCCATGTTGATAAACTGCCGGATCCTTCTTCGGCCACGGACTCCGAACCGCCTGCGCCCATTCCTATCGAATCTGATTGGGCGCCGATCATGGAGTTTACCTCCGCGGATATTTTTCAGCACTCGCCCTTTGGCGACATCCTAAACTCGTTAAGGTCTCTCTCCTTATCAGGAGGATCCTGGAAGAACTATGTCCGGCAGGAGAGGGATGCGGACGACGAAGAAATTCGCGACCCACCCACCACCCACTTAGTAGCCATTGTCGATGACTTAACCGACATGCTCGAATTCGACTCCGAAGACATCGACGGTATGGACGACGATGCGAGAGACAAAGAGGAACTACTGCCCACAGGGCACTGGACGTCCACCTCATCACATGACGTATACATGGTGGACACACCAAAGGAAAACGACGACGAGGAACGGAAGGACGCAACGAAGGGCTGTCCCCTCGAGAAGTAGTCAAAGCGGCAGTGTAAGCGCCGCCCCAAATCCCGCCTCGACAGAAATAATGATCATACAGACCCAGCGTTAGAGCAGGGCGAACCACTGCCGGACCACGGCAATGCGGAGAATCAAACTGAACAAACCAACTCTGTCAAGGATGATAGTCCGGAGGATATAACACCGGACAGACACCCAAAGCAACAAAATGCCCATCAAAGGCTTGTTGCCACTGCAAGGAGTCTAAAAAGGCAGAAGCAAAGGCTCAAGGCAGCGCAAGATACACTCCAAATCAGATGGAGTAAAGTACTCAACACAGCAGCGAAGTATGGCGGTAATCGCCTCACCAAGAGCTACCCGAAGCGGAAGTTGCTACCTGAATTCGATGAGGAGGCCTTAGATCCCCCGCAACCAAAAATTAAAATGGCCACCCGGCCGGATAGATGACCTCATGGCCAACATGGAGCGGCAAGCAACGCCGCACAGAAGCCAATATGCGATCCACGCAAGTGCTCGCATCAAAAGGACGGAGCAACTAGATCCATCTATGGACCGTGCAAGCGCGCTCCAGCACACGATGCAACACACAAAACATCTGAACACCACGGCACGCCCAGATACAGGGGCGCCGCACACCCCCTATGTTTCACCGATGAGGTGCTGGACCATGAATTTCCAGAGGGATTCAAACCCGTAAACATAGAGGCATACGGCGGAACAACAGACCCTGGGGTCTGGATTGAGGACTATATCCTCCACATCCATATGGCTCGCGGAGACGATCTCCATGCCATTAAATACTTGCCCCTCAAACTCAAAGGGCCAGCTCGGCACTGGCTTAAAAGCCTCCCCGAAAACTCCATTGGAAGCTGGGAAGAACTCGAAGACGCTTTTAGGGCAAATTTTCAAGGGACTTATGTCCGACCTCCGGACGCGGACGATTTGAGTCATATAACTCAACAGCCCGGAGAGTCAGCCTGAAAGCTTTGGAACAGGTTTCTTACTAAAAAGAACCAAATAGTCGACTGTCCGGACGCCAAAGCCTTAGCAGCTTTTAAGCATAGCGTCCATGACGGATGGCTTGCCAGACACCTCGGCGAGGAAAAGCCGAGAACAATGGCAGCATTAACAAACCTCATGACCCGCTTTTGCGCGGGTGGGGATAGCTGGCTAGCCAGATGCAGCACCAGCGACCCTAGTACATCCGAAGCTAGAGATGGAAACGGGAAATCACGGCGCAACAACAATAACAAACGCTAGAATAAAGAAGACAGCACGAAGAGCACGGCAGTAAACGCCGGATTCAAAAGCTCTCGGCCAAGTCAGCAAAAGGCGCCCTCTAAAGGCGTCAGAGACGAACTGTCTAGCCTAAACAAAATTCTAGACCAAGTATGTCAGATCCATAGCACCCCTGGTAAACCCGCTAATCATACCCACAGAGAATGTCGGGTCTTCAAGCAGTCCGGCAAGCTCAACGCCGTACACAAGGGGGAGGATACACCAAGCGAAGACGAGGATGCGCCTCTCAAGCAAGACAGTGGGGAACAAAATAAGTTTCCACCAAAAATCAAAACAGTCAACGTGTTACACGTGATCAAAGGAAGCAAAATGGCACTCCCAGAGAGACATGCCCAAGGGCCTATCACAGCGAAGTCCTGCCACTGGTCGTCTCAAATGATCACTTTCGACCATCGTGATTACTCAGCAAGTATCCGGCAGGCAGGATGGGCTGCCCTGGTATTAGACCCAGTAATTGACAGATACCACTTTACTCGAGTCATGATGGACGGTGGCAGCAGTTTAAACCTGATATACCAGGATACAATCCGCGAAATGGGGATAGACCCAACGAAAATCCGCCATAGCAACACTACCTTTAAAGGAGTAACGCGAGGCCCAGGGGCTCACTGCACGGGCTCCCTACTACTAAAAGTTATATTCGGCTTCCCCGATAACTTCTGTAGCAAACATTTAACCTTCCACATTGCTCCGTTCCAAAGTGGTTATCAAGCACTACTTGGACGCGAAGCTTTTTCTCGCTTTAATGCAATACCGCATTACGCTTCCCTCATGCTCAAGATACCCGGTCCATGTGGCATCATCACAGTGAACGGAAATATTGAGCGATCTTTGCGCGTCGAAAAGAATGCGGCTGCCTTAGCAGCCGCACACTAAAAATGGCCTCACAAACTAAAGCATTTGATAGGTCGTCAAGACCACGGACACGGTTAGACGAGTCCGGCGCAGCTATATGTAATTCATACCGGATTTAGGGCCACACCCCTACTACAAATACAATGGGCTCAACGCGCGCAGACAAGTGGACTTTTTTTTACCCATTTTTAATTATATGTGGTTTCTTTAAAAAACCACCTTTTTGCACAACAACCTTTTCACCTAAGTTCCTCTCTTTTACAGACGACCATCGTGCTACACTCGTCCAGGATACGGCACAATGGAGACACAGGTACAGACATGCAGCAGGGACCCGCTCCAAGGATTCTTTTTAGATTAAGGCCCTGCGTAAACCTTTTTTACTCTCTCTTGTTAATACACATCCCTCGAATTCTCAGCACAATTGAGAAGGATGCTGACGTCTTGGCATGTGGTCACGTTAGAATAATGCACGTACCTAGACACAAGGGGCTTCTTACAAAGGGCACTATTTCGGCCCGGTTTATACCATAGACCGAATACCTTAGGGAGTGTTCGGCGTCGCGAGTTTGGCCTTATATGCATCAGCTCCGAATCATTGTCTTTGGTCAAATGTTGGGTTTGCCCGGCTCCTGTGTTTTGGTGCCTTACGTTCCACTTTATCGGCTAAGGTAGCACAAGGAGAACTACTGCGATTGTGCCCTGGTTCATCCGGACGAGCACCTCAGTAGAGAAAGCCGAAAACTAACTATCATGATACAACGTGAGACTGGTCAACCACTCGATGACCTATCGGAATGTTAGAATTCCTCCGCATTAACAAAGTGCCGTTTTCCGGCCAGGCATGTACGCACCCCGAGATCGGGAGAGTGTGGAGCCGCCAGGGGCTATCTAGTAGCCCCACTATCAAACTCCTATGGCTAAGTGAAAGTGTTAAAGCATTATAGTCCGGTTGCCTCGTTCGCTGCGCTATCACCTCCTTAATAGGACCAAGACGTTGGGTTAAGTGTGAACACGCGTTTTTTGTGAGCACCTCTGCATTATATGCGTGGGGGTTGAAGCCAACGACTGCAATCTTTCAGGTTATATACATATATACATAAACGGCCGCACAGGAGGCATCATATTACTTTTCGGCAAAAGTATAAATACAGCCTTACTATATTTCATAAAAACATTGTGTTTACAATGGGAATACATGTCACTCAAACATAATATTCTTCGAGCACTGGGACTCTATCAAACGAGCACCCTCAAGAACCTCTTCAAAATAGTGCTCGACAGCTACTCGGCCTATGGCTGAACCTTGCGCCGCAACAGTGGTAGCATCCATCTCCGCCCAATATGCCTTGACACGGGCAAAGGCCATCTGCGAGCCTTTTATGCACGCCGACCTCTTCATTGCGTTGATGCATGGCACTGCACCAAGGAACTGCTGCACTAAGCTGAAATAGCTGTTCGGCTTCGTCTTCTCCGGCCACAAATGATCTACAACGGACGTCATGGCGAGTTCGGACAACCTATTAAGTTCGGCCCATTCGGCTAGCTGATCAGGCAAGGGAAGCGGACGCTCTGGAGTGTTGAATTGCGACCAGAACAGCTTGTCTACTTCACGATCTGATTGATCTCGGAAGTATTCGACCGCATCGACAACGCTTGCCGCCAAGTCCATATATGCGTCTGCCGAACTCCACAACCGAACCAGAGGGGCATACCGCGGATCTCCGAACTTCCTCTGCAGCAGAAAGGGCTTCCCAGCCGCAATATCCCTGGCTTCACGCAGCTCCTCCTTCTTCGCCCTCATAGCAGAGTGAGTGTCTTTGGTCGCCATCGTGGCCTTCTCAAGGTCCGCTGCCTTCACTTGGTTCTCTTCTTGAAGGAACTTGCAACGGTCGGCAGTGCCTTTTAATTCTACGGCCATCTTTTCTTTGCTTTCTCAATGGGCGGCCTTCTCGGCTCTTAACTCTTCGGCCGCCTTCAAAACAACCGCGTTACTAACCCTCGCTTGTTCCTTGGCTCGGGCAAGTTCTGCCTGAAGGGTCTCCACGGTGGCAGCTCCGTCTGCAGTCACAACATATTAAAGATACTGGCATCATGCTGCTCTTATTATGTGACATTCACCAGAAAACATTACTTACCCTATGATTCGTCAAGCCGCTTGTTAACAAGCTCGATGTCGGCGTCTGCCGCATCCAATTGCCGCTTTAATTCGGCAAACTCACTAGTCCGGCTAGCCACCGGAGCTTTCACCACCTGCACATAAAGGCAGTCTGGTTATTACCTGGGACTATGATCCTCTGTTCGCCGCCGTTCTCGATGGCAACCAGAGTCTCAGGGGCTACTATCTACACAGGGCACACCTAACATGTGCGGTACTATCAAATATCATTTCACGTACCTCAAAGCCTATTAGTAGACTCATAAAGGCTTCATGTAATCCGCTTTCGGCGGACGAAATTCCCTCCATCACCGTACCCATTGGCGTACGGTGTTCTTTTGAGATGGCCGCTCCAACAGCTCCCTCAGAACGTTCGACCGCATACCAGATGGTGCCGGGCTCTTTTGTTTGCTCTCTTCGAGAGCCGGACGCTGGGGACTTCAGATTACTATGGGATTATCTTCTGGCCTCACCGGATCCGGAGAGGCCCTCCGTGACGACACTTCGGGGTCGCCCGCATCTTGAGCGGAGGAGTCCGGGGGAGGCGTTTCGCTCTCCATCATCTCCGGAAGAAGATTCCCCGAAGACGAGCTCAGCTGAGAAGGGCTAAGACCCGAACAACATGATATATGCGGCGGTTATTCTCCTCAGAGGAAAGGTAGTATACCTTCACTATTAAAGTATTTTCTGAATCACTTACTACTCGTTGGAGGGCTGATCCCCCCGCGGACTTTGTGCGGCAAGAGCACCCCCCGAGGCAGGACCCTCTGTTGGAGACTTCTTCTCTCGTTTGGAGGCCTCGGCTTCCGGATCCTCAGAAGCAGTCGTCTTCCTCCCCCGGTTATCCTCCTTTATGGAGGCGCTCATTCCTTCGGTTGGAACGGGCAGTGATGGGGGCCCGCTTTCACCCATATTATTCCCCCTGTATCTTCTTTCGAGGGCTCCGGGCAAGGTGCGAGCTCGAGCATCTTCTCCAGCACCGGATTTTCCAAACCCTCAGGGAGGGGGGCCGAACACCGAATCATCTTCGCTTTTGTTAGCCAGTCCTGGTCAAAGAGCGATTTCTCAGAGATGACGTCATGATGAATAAAAGACGGTGTGTTCGGCTAGAGGATTACTTACTTGTTTGGCGGCGCGGTTACTGCTCAGGCCCACGTCCTCGGTAGTATCCGGACACTCTATTTGAGGTCCAAAGAATAACTTGTACATTTCCTCTTGCGTCAGGCCAAGTAAACTTTGAATAGCACGCGATCCTTCTGGGTTGAACTCCCATAACTGAAGGGGCCGGCGTTTGCAGGGCTGGACTCGACGAACCAGCATAACTTGCACTACCACAACCAAAATAAAATCTCCCTCGAAGAGATCTTGAATGCGGCTTTGCAGTATAGGCACGTCCTTGGCTGGACCCCAGCTCAGTCCTCTGCTAATCCATGACATCAGTTGTGGTGGGGGGCCCGAGCGGAAAGCGGGGGCAGCCGCCCACTTGGCACTTCTGGGAGCCGTGATGTAAAACCACTCCCGTTGCCATAATCCGGACACCTCTGGAAAGGAACCTATCGGCCACAGAGCTCCTGCCAACTTGCTCATTGACGCGCCTCCGCACGCTGCATGTTGCCCCTCAGTCATCTTCGGCTTCACTTCAAAAGTCTTGAGCCACAGGCCGAAGTGAGGGGTAATGCGGAGGAAGGCCTCACACACGACAATAAATGTCGAGATGTGGAGAAAGGAGTCCGGAGCTAGATCGTGGAAATCTAGCCCGTAATAGAACATCAAACCCTTGACGAAGGGATCCAGAGAGAGGCCTAGGCCTCGGAGGAAGTGGGAGACGAACACAACGTTCTTGTTGGGTTCGGGAGTGGGGACGACCTGCCCTCGAGCAGGCAGCCGATGTGAAATCTTGGCGGTCAGGTATCTGGCCTCCCTCAACTTCTTGATATCCTCTTCCGTAGCGGAGGAGGGCATCCATCGGCCTTGAAGGTTGGATCCGGACATGATTGAAGATCCGGAGCACCTGACCTGGGCTTTGGGTGTTAGAACTCGAGGCAGGGGAAGGGTTCGATTGAGCACAAAGAGGGAAAAAATGAAAACATTGTCCCTTTATAAAGAGGGTGAATATCAAGCGTCCTCGCCGTGGCCGTTTGGGCTTGCCTATAATCTAGGAGTCCTAGACACGGTTGGGTTACCCACGACCGTATTAATGAGAATCCTGTAATTAGGGGAACATGATCTTTGCTTTGACAAGACGTGTCAAGAAACCGCCTCGCATTATGTGTGGAGCTGGTTGAAGAAAAACGGTTTGAATAAGCATCGGGCTATGGCATGATGTCATGTTGCCAAAACGTGTTAGCAGATTAAGATTTGTGGAAATATTATTCTCTACGGTGGTATGTGTAACTTATTTTGCAGGGTCGTACACTATCCTTATATTCAAAATTCTTCCGTGGTGTATTCGGAGGAGGAACCTGCCTTGCAATGCCGAAGACAATACTTTGCTCCAGACTCATCGTCATTGAAACCCTAGTTCAGGGGCTACTATGGGAGTCCTGGATTAGAGGGTCTCCGGACAGCCGGACTATATCCATTGGCCGGACTGTTAGACTATGAAGATACAAGATTGAAGACTTCGTCTCGTGTCCGGATGGGACTCTACTTGGCGTGGAAGGCAAGCTAGGCAATACGGATATGTATATCTCCTCCTTTGTAACCGACCTTGTGTAACCCTTACCTCTCCGGTGCCTATATAAACCAGAGGGTTTTAGTCCGTAGGACAACATACAATCATACCATAGGCTAGCTTCTAGGGTTTAGCCTCTCTGATCTCGTGGTAGATCTACTCCTGTACTACCCATATCATCAATATTAATCAAGCAGGACGTAGGGTTTTAACTCCATCGAGAGGGCCCGAACTTGGGTAAAACATTGTGTCCCCTGCCTCCTGTTACCATCCGGCCTAGATGCACAGTTCGGGACCCCCTACCCGAGATCCGCCGGTTTTGACACCAACAACAACCTTCTTTTTGGAGCTCACCTCCTCCACAGTAGTAATGTAGTCTTCATCCTCATCCTCAGAATCAGAATTTCTCTTTCTCCTCTTCCTAGTAGCAGCCTTAGGTAGGTTGCTAGGAGTACTTCTGCTGCCATCATCATAACTATCAGAGGGACTAGTGCCCTCACTCAGATTCACCTGCTCCTCAGACTTGTTCTGGCTATCACTTTGATCTGACATGTCTGACACTGAAAGCTGAAAGCTAACCATGTGAATAGTTATAGATGAGATAGAGTGGATGAGCATCACAAAGTGCAGAGATTTTGCAAAATAGATGAGTCAAAAACTTAGTTTTAGTTTTCCACAGAAAGCATTTTTGAGCTACCGATTTGTTAAACTTGGTGACACCGGAGCAACTTTGGATTCTAAACTAGTGGAATCGGTCAGACCGAGACACAGTTCAATGACTCTGAGATTGCTAGGGTTTCACTGAGAGTTGAACTCGGTCACACCGATTTGCAGGTTTCGGTCGGATCGAAAATTACAAGTGCAATGGCCTAAGCCAAATCGGTGAGACCGATTTCCACAACTCGGTCGGTCCAAGATGAGTTCGGCGGAAACCTAACCCTAAATTTTCGAATCAAAACTAATCTAAAGGAAGTCTTTATTGGATAGGATAAGCTCATACGAGGTAGGAATTATGGCATTTACTTTGTGATAAGAATCAGAGGTAAGGAATGCACAAAGGTTCGAACTCATACCCTAACTCGGCGAGGAGCTCACTACGGCGGCAACAACGGTGACGATTTTTGTTGACGGCGACGGAGGCCAGCGGCGGGAGGTCGCTGGCGACGAGAGGACGATCCAGAGACCCGAGTCGGCAGAGCAGGACACACGCGGGCGAAAGGGTTTTGGAGGAATTTCCAAAATTTGACCCATCGATATATATATCCTGACCTTGTCGGTGTGACCGAGTGGAACAACTCGGTGGCACCGAGATGCAGAATCGCAAGCGGTTACTACAACTCATGTGACCGAATGGTTCTAATCGGTTGCACCGAGATTGAAAACCTAGATCAACTAAGTGAACTCGGTATGATCGAAAAGGATGAATCGGTCAGACCGAAATGGACAGAGAGGTTTTGGAAGTTTAAGTCTATGACGAATCAGTGACTCCGAGTGCTTCTCACCTAGAGGGTTCGAATCTGACTTGATCAAACTTTGTGCTGTAGCATGAATAGAGTTTGAGACGAGAAATCATAGATAGCTAGAGGAAGTTCTTAGGCATTCTTGTCCATCCATTTGGCAAAATAAGAAGAGCCAAACAATCAAAGGAACAAATGGATGTCCTCGAATGAGAAAAATATGCAATCAACATGCTCACACAATAAAATGGCAAATGAAATATGTGGCAAAGCATGCACAAACACTCTAGCATCTATCAACCAATTTGGTGATGACTTGGTCATCTATATATGAGTATATTGACTTAGGAGTCAAATGAGAACATTTGATCGTAGGCCATACTCATCGTTTAAGCGCAAGTGGGGTTACCACTTTTACATAAAGCATTGTTGTGCTCACACCTTTAGAGTTGCTTTAGCTCAATTCTTAGAGTAAAGCTCCCCCTAGATGTGATATCCCCCCTAAGAGGAATGAACTAACCTTGGGTTTTGTCGATGATGACTTCATGTAGATGTTGAAGATGTGGATGCTCGAAGTTGATGTAGATCATTTGGAGCAATCCATTGGAGTGAGTTGCACTTTCAATACCTACATGGGTTACTCCCACAAGGAACAAGCAAGGATATCCATAGACATAGAGTGAAGTACACACAAGATGATGTCCATGAAAGCATTAGGTTACCTTGTCCCTTGTCTTACCAACAACAGGGTTTGTGACTCCTTGAACTAGTGCAAGATGTGGAAGTTGTTTGCACTTGTTCTCGCCAAAATGATACGAGTGAAGTATGTTGGCGGAGTCACCCTCAAGAACTCTCTAGTTCTCATTCTTCGGGATCCACATCAACTTGATGGGAATCCTTGGAGTTGTAGTCGTACTTGATGAAGTAGAACTTGATGTAGTCTTGGGAACCCACTTGACAAAGGCCTTGGGAGCTTCTTCAAATGCATCAATCTCCTCTTGAAGCTTGTCCTTGATTTTTTGCTTGTGGTCTTGTGGTGGAAGATCATCTTGAGCTTGTGTTCCATTGAAAGAAGTAGGATCATACTTCTCTTGTTGAGGAACAAACTTTGTCTTGGGGCATTGATCTTATTCCCACTCAACTCCATTAGCATTGAACTTTCGTTCAAAACCAACACCTTGATTCTTCCGGTGCCTTCCTTGCTTGCGTACAATTTCCTCAAATTGTTTACTTCCGGCAAGGCTCTTGTACACACCTTTCTCTATAATTCCCTTCAATAAGCTATTTTCTTGCTCAAGTGTAACTTGGCTAAGATAATCATTAGTGGAATCAAGAGAATTACTAGAAGTAACAACACTGGATTTAACATGATTATTGTTACTACTAGAAGAAGATTCTTTCTTGCTCTTGTTACTAGATTTTACTTGTGGCATGTAAGTAGACAAGAGTAAACACTTGGCGATGTAAGAAGAACTTTTCTTGCGAATATCATCACCGATTGCTTTTAAGAACCCATGCTCTTGCTCTAGATTGAGCTTTTCAAAGCGTAGCTTCTCATGAGTCTTTAAAAGCCCTCGATGATCTTCCAAGGTAGTTTCATGAGCTAACTTAAGAGTGTTTAGTTCTTTAGTTAGACGCTCAATCTCCTTCTTATCGTCATCATCATTCATTTTATCTTGATTATCATGATTAATAGGAAGTTCATCATAGTTTTCATCACTAGACTTGTCAACAAGTAAATCATCATCACCTAGTAAATCATCTTCATCACTATTGAAATCAACATACTCGGGGTGTGATACCTTTGGGCCTTTAGCCATGAAGCATCTTCCAATTTCTACATTTGGCGAGTCAAATATGTCATAGGAGTTGGTTGACACAAGTGCTAGACCGGAAACACCTTCATCTTGAGTATCTTCTGAGTTAGAGTGATAACTTCTCTTGAAGTGATGGCCAGAGTCGGAGCCGGATACCCATTCACCAACATGAGCTTGATGTCTTAATTTTGTGTATCTCCTTGATGACTTGTCCTTCCTTTCCAAATCCTTGCTTCTGCGAGAGGTTCTTCGTTCATAATGATCACCTCTACTCCTCTCTCTTGAAGGTGATTCCTCTCTTCTACTTCTCCTTTTAGGCAAGTCTTCTCTTCTTTCGTAGGGAGCCATACACTCATTTGAGTAGTGTCTGGGTCTTCCACAATTGTAACAATTACGCTCACGACTAGAAGATCTTTTATCATTGTAGGACCTTGACTTGGAACTTCTTTCTTTGCTTCTACTCTTGTAGAACTTGTTGAAGTTCTTCACCATTAGGCTCAATTCCTCATTGAAGACTTGTTTCTCACTTGATGATGTAGGAGCATCACATGAGGCTTTGTAAGCACCACTTGACTTTTTGTGAAGCTCTTCTTTATCCTTGAGTGACATCTCATGAGCAACAATTCTCCCAATGACTTTCGTTGGCTTGAGATCTTTATAATTGGGCATCATTTGGATCAATGTGCACACGGTATCATATTTTCCATCCAAGGCTCTTAGGATCTTCTTGATGATGAATCTGTTGGTCATCTCTTCACTTCCTAAGCCGGCAATCTCATTTGTGATGAGAGCAAGCCTAGAGTACATTTTAGCGACACCTTCACCATCTTACCTTTTATAGCTTGCCAACCCACACCCTTTGTTGCAGTAGCATTTGCCGTGCGGTGCTTTAACTGTGTCATGTTTAATTATTTCAGTTATGAAAAAATGTATTGTTCAATAGGGATGTGTGATGTTTAAGTATGCATTGTCCACTTCAGTTTCACGAATGGCTATATGTGGTTGTTTATAGTGAGAAGATGCCTTGTTTATCTGCATTTGGTTGTTAGGTTGGTTGTAGTGAGAATTTTTCTAGTTGTCGAGCAGATGCCTTGTTTATATGTATTTGGTTCTTAGGTTGGTTGCAGTGAGCATTTGTCCAGTTATCAAGCAAATGCCTTGTTTATCTGTATTTGGTTGTTAGGTTGGTTGCAGTGAGCATTTGTCCAGTTTTCAAGCAGATGCCTTGTTTATCTCTATTTGCTTATTAGGTTTGTTGCAGTGAGCATTTGTCCAGTTTTCAAGCATATGCCCTGTTTATCTGTATTTGCTTGTTAGGTTGGTTGCAGTGATACTCTATCCAGTTTTCAATGGCTATATTTGGTTGTTATACTGATCATTTATGCCTTATTTATTTCAGTCATTCATAATGTGATGTTCATTATGTGCAAGTCGGAACTGTGCCGCTCAACTACATCAATACCAGTTTGAACGACTATATTTGGTTCCAGTTATGCCTGGTGTAGTTAACACATGCCCTTTATTTCAATTGTACACATTTATCCAGCGTGATGTTTAAGCATTACCTACGTTCTATTCATTTTCAACAATACCAGTTTGAATTGCAATATTTGATGGCTGCTAAGCCTGTTGTTGGTAACATTGCCTTCCATTTTATATTTGCTTTCACAGCATGCTGAAACCAACACATTCAAGCTATCATTTGGAGATGATGTTGTTTACTTTTGCTATATTTGTTTGATGTTAAGGCTGTTGTACTTATCATGCCTTTCCACTACTTATGCAGGACAACAACGGGAGTGGCCACCATTTTCCGTCGAGGTTAGTTTCATCCCTCGGCTTGTACTCTCCCCGTCGTTCCATAATGCAGTGCATATAGATCTAGGCCTGGACACTTGTTAGCTTCTAATATTGACTTGTTTCTTGTAGGTACATATGCCCTTGGCAAGGATCCACGCATCGACCCTTTTTGCATATGGGGCAATGAGATATTCATGAACAAGCATCAAGTGAGGAAACTGATAAGGATTATTAGCAAAAAGATACGAATGGTGGCAAGCAAATTATTTGTTTATGCTCTATCCAACACAATAGTGAGCTGTAGGATGGTAGCTACAAACTCTGCAGCCTTCTCTTTTTACTGCCCATAATGAGTTGTTAGACAACAATGTCTGAATCTTTTTCGTTCGTGGTGGTTCCCGAAGCAGTTCACTCAAGATTACCTCACAAAGTACATGATTGGTGGACACACAATGAAGGTTAAAATAGTTCATCCAGACTACAATGAGCATCGATAAGTCCTAATGAAGACAGTGAAGGATGGATGGGCAACCATCACAAGGGGTTGGCCTAGATTCGTGTGCGCATTAAGCATGGAGGAGGGCACAATATGGGCATTCCGCTTCACCTTCTCCAGCAACCAGAATGTCTTTCTCCTCTCTCTTTACAGTCTTTAGTACAACCATGGTTCATCATTCTTTACTTGGTGTTTCTATAGTTCTTCAGTATATGTACCTGTGCATCGAATTATGCATTTGTGGTTGAACCTATATTTGTAATAAACATGATTGTATATGAAATAAGTGATTGCCTACTTTCAAATTCAAAACATGTGATTTTAAAATTAGGGATTAATTAGGGATTACACTACACACGGTTTGCGAAAGCGAAACATCTGCAATAGAGATGGAGATAAGACACGTTTCTAGGATCCGCTATGCGTGCGATCAATCTCTACTGCACACATGATCAACCAAGAAAAAATGTGTACGATGAACAACAACATCGCACACAGTTCTTTCTTATTAAATGTTTATGATAGTCACCTTATCACACATGCTTCACAACTATGGACTGTTTGTGATGCTGTGCGCATCGCAAATGTTTCGTCATAGAATAACGCATGCGATAGGTCGATCATTCGACATGGGTACGATGAATGAATCATGTGGGATGTATTCAAGCTTCACATACAGTTTTATAGCCACAACTGTGTGTGCTCTTACATCGAATCGCACACAATCGAGGAAAAGTAAATGTGTGTGATTGTCTACTTCTATAATTGTGAACTATTTGTGATGGGTCACGCATCGTAAACGTAGCACCACAGAATACTGACTGCGATAGCAATGCGAGCACAAACGAGTAGGGTGTACTATATATGCATCGAGGCTCCCTATCCCTGACGGTTTCTGGGTCGTGTGGGAAGGACCCCCCTATCGTAATCACTCACTTGACGACGGTTCTGAACGCCGTCGCGGAAAGGGGTTAAGAACCGTTTGTATAGCACCTTGTTGTACCAGTGTGCCCACCAGGGCACGCCAGGGGGTGGTGGCGTGCCCTGGTGCCTAGTGGTCAGCAGGGGAGCACACAGTTCAGTATTTTTCTTTTCTTCTAGAAAAAATTGCCAAAAAGTTTCATCCAATTCCAAGAAGTTTTATTTCTGCACAAAAAGAACACCATGGTAGTTCTGCTGAAAACATCGCCAGTCCGGGTCAGTTCCATTCAAATCATACCAAATCCATATAAAATTGTTGTAAACATGGCATGAATACTTCATAAATTATAGATACATTGGGGATGTATAAGCATCCCCAAGCTTAATTCCTACTCGTCCTCGAGTAGGTAAATGATAAAAGAAATAATTTATGAAGTGTGAATGCTAGCAAAGTGCATAAGTTTCATCAATGATAATTTCAATCACTTTTACTAGCATCATAACAACAACTCTTTCTCATAAAACTCATCATGATAAAGTAGCAATCAATTCACATGTTATGGTTCAAACAATGCGTTCTCTTGAAACTTGACAACCTATGTTCTTAGTCACCAAACAATTGCAATTCAACTTATTCAACAAAGTCTAAGTAAGAGCTCCACATACTCAATCATCATATAGTCTTCTATGATTGCTAGTACTGAAAGCATATTTTTACAACAAATGGCACCCATCGAACACAAAGATAGGGGTTTAATGTTTCGCCTCCCAACTCATTTATCATAATGATAATTGTCAACAATAATATATCATGATAAAATATATTTGACTGGCCATATGTGCCTAGATCTTTCCCCACCACATGATGCTTGATACTAGAGAACAATTGAGGTTGAAATGAGAATGTATACTATTCACTCTTGCATAAAAGTAAATACTGAAAAGTAAAAGATAGGCCCTTCGCAGAGGGAAGCAGAGGTTATCATGCACTTTTAATTTTTGGATGACCAATCTCTTAATGCAAAGGAACATCATGTTATATTGCCCCTTGTGATAACAATATTTATTATGCAGTCCGTCGCTTTTATTACTTTGCCATCACAAGTTTGCACAACACTTATTTTCCCTTACAATAAAAGATCAAACATATTTAGGAGCAATTTTTATTGCTTTATGCACCAATGACAACTTACTTGAAGGATCTTATTCAATCCATAGGTAGGTATGCTGGACACTCATGGCAAGAAACTGGGTTTAAGGTGTCGCTGGAAACCACGACCAACTATGGGACCAGAAGGCCCCTTGATGGTTCGGAAGGGGGACGTCGCGTTGCACAAAGAGTAGACGAGCGTGGGGCAGCACGGTAGAGATCACACAGGAAATTTTGCCCAAGTTCAGGCTGCCGTGAGGCGTAAAACCGTACTCCCGCTTGGGTGGATTGATGGCGAAAAAGTGGTGGTGGAGCATAGTACACTTGCCCGACAGGGGTTGCCTCAGGGCGGCAGTGGCTACGCGCTTATGGGGGTGTGAGTTATCCAACCTTCTAACTCTTTCTATGGTTTCCATGGGCCTCCTTTTATAGATCAAGGGGTTACCACAGTGCGAAAGTAGTCATTATGCACTGATAAGATAACAAATAGTGCTATCATACCTAACTCTGCAGGCTGATAGGGCGCATTAAATGCACCGCTCAACGTCACATTGTTGGTTGCCCGACAAGGCTTTCTGGGCCATCTTGCCAGCTTCACGCTTGCTCACTTGACACGTCATAGGATGGGTGTCATCTGTGGGTTTTTCCTGTGGAGAGGGGCTGCCATGTGGCGAATGGCTGCCACTTAGTCACTCTGCGGTTTGACACCGCCCTGATCGATGATGTGGGTCATGGTGGAGTGGTTGGTGAGGTGGTCTTGTCTTCGTGAGTCCCGACAGGCCCTGTCGGGGCGCCTTGATTGTCTCCTTCTGTGCGTGGCCACGCCCTTTGCCGGGCTTGCCTTCCCGGCAAAGGAGGCCTTCTCCTACTGGTGTCTTGCTTCTCTAGCTCGACCGTGGTCCCTCTGATCTATATATTGGTCCTTCGAACCTCTTAATACCTTGAACTTCGACTTGGGCTGGTGCTTCAATCTTGCTCCCGTGACGGTGCATAGTCTGGGCAACAGACCCAGGGTTTGTTGTACCGATAGAAGCCCCCGGGCCTGCCTCAAATGCGCTGCCGAGCGTCGTCGGGGTAGGGCCTAATAAGTGCATAGACAGGGTTGCTGAAGAGGCTAGTCTCTTGAGGT
Source organism: Triticum monococcum (assembly GCA_034509565.1). Taxonomy (NCBI): domain Eukaryota; kingdom Viridiplantae; phylum Streptophyta; class Magnoliopsida; order Poales; family Poaceae; genus Triticum; species Triticum monococcum. The sequence goes on from CM067845.1 coordinate 204,600,861, forward strand.
CTTTGTTGCTTCTTCATTAGCCTTGATTTCGGGCCGGTTTCCGGTTTCCCCGCGCGTCGTGTAAAGCCAATAGTGGTGGGTCCGCTCCAGTAATGGCCCGTGAATGACTTTAACGCACATGGTAGAAACTGCCAATTCACTCTTCCCATCACGCCCTTATCCTTAGCCACGCATACTGCATGCATCACGCGGGGTAGGTAACGGAGGCGCGTGGCGTGGGAGAGCATAAAGGTGAGGGCCTGGTTATCTTGAATTGGAGGAGGAGGACGGTGACCACTCGTCGATGGAGCGGCTCCCCTCCCCATCTCGCCTATAAAAGGGAGGGGCGAAGGAGGGTAGAGCCACTCATCCTCGCATTCCTCTTCTTTTGTCCTCTGCTTTTTGTTGGATATGCTGAAGAAGAGAGCCCAGGGCCAGCCCCCGGGTTCTTGGTTGGGGCAAGTGTCACATTGTTTTAACCTCTTCACATACTCCTGGAGTAATTTCGAAGCCCCTTTAAATAATCATCTTCTTCAGTTAGACTAGCCATCTAATCCCAATTCTCGAAACCATAGCCCTCCAGTCCAGCGGTTCCAAATGGCGAAAGAGATCGAGATGCAGGTTTTTAGCATCCAACATGTCCTCGTCGAGGGCTCGTTGAGCATAGTTGCCACCGTCACCGACCACCCAAGGGTTGTTCAGAAGTGGATCAATAATTTATCCAACTCCCTCCAAAAGGTGGAGATGAAGGTCATCGGTCTCGACGCAGAGTACACGGAGCGTTCCACTGGAAAGACCCAACGCGCCGCTGTCCTTCAGCTATGCCTTGAAGATGATGTTTTGGTGTACCACATCATACACGCTCCCTCCATACCAGGTGAGCTCCACGATTTCTTGTCTCGGGAGGACATATACTTCTATGGGGCAGCCATCGTAGGGGACAAACAGAAGTTGGAGCCGTACAACCTTGATTTGGAAAGCATCGCTGACATACAAGCCAAAATAAAAATTCATGTAGAAGATTGTGATAAACCGACACCATCCCTATTCGACGTAGCAAATTTTGTGCTCAGAAAAAATCTTCAGAAGGGTGATGAGATGCTGACATTAAGGTCGTCTAGATGGGAGAATTAACCCTTTGACGTACGAGCGGATAAAATATGCTTCCCTTGATGCCCATGTGAGTTTCGAGATAGCTGCAAGGTCTAGAGAGCTTGTTGTGAAGCCGTCTCCCACAGAAAATGAGAAGAAGAAGAAGAAGAAGAAGAAGAAGCTGCACCAGCAACAGGGCATTATGGATGGATGAACTATTTCCTCTCTTGTAAAAAAATATTTCCTCTCTGTGTATACTGATATAGATGGACTATTTTGATGGTGTGCATGTCTTTGGATCAAGTAGTAGCGTAGGCCCGCTTGACTATAAGGAACTATTTATCCGCCTAGCTTTCTCTACTACTCCTTCCAGTGACCGGTATGCAATGCATGTGTCCATAGACATGACAACTTGTCCATGGAAGTTCAACTATGACAACTGAGGGAGTCCTGGATTAAGGGGTCCCCGGGCATCCGGCCTGTTGGACATGGGCTGGACTATTGGGCCGTGAAGATACAAGATGGAAGACTTCCACCCGTGTCCGGATATGACTATTCTTTGCATGGACGGCAAGCCAGGCGGCCGGATATACTATTTCCTTTCTATGTAACCGACTTTGTATAACCCTAGTCCCCTCCAATGTCTATATAAACTGGAGGGTTTAGTCCGTAGAGACAATCATAATCAGATAGGCTAGACTTCTAGGGTTTAGCCATTACGATCTCGTGGTAGATCAACTCTTGTAACACCCATACTCATCAATATTAATCTAGTAGGACGTAGGGTTTTACCTCCATCGAGAGGGCCCAAACCTGGGTAAACATTGTGTTCCTTGTCTCCTGTTACCATCAACCTCAGACGCACAGTTCGGGACCCCCTACCCTAGATCTGCCAGTTTTGACACCGACATTGGTGCTTTCATTGAGAGTTCCGCTGTGACGTCGAATTCAGGGTTGATGGCTCGCCTTGTGATCAAGGACAACATCACCACTGATGGAGCCCTGGCCTCAGGCCAAACCCTCCGGTTGGGTGGCTTTATCATGACCGCCCGTTCGGCCGATGAGTCGATGATGACTTCTCGGGTCATCAAAAACCGCCTCCAGATTAACTCCGAATACTCCAGACAGATGGATCCGACAGAATTATCATCCTTGAATGAACTCCTGGATCGCATCGCTGCCCTGGTGGTCCCCATAGACTACGGTCGGATTGGGCTCAAACCCGATGAGAGAGAAATCAAATCTTCGTCGGCCACCCACCAGATAGCGGTAGTGGAGGAGCAAAACAACAATTCTCCCTCTATACTAAGGACGAACTATGTTCGGATCCCCGAGCTCATAGAGTCGGACACCTGTCCATGGAACAACATGCCTTGTCCTCCGAGCCTGGAATCAGACGGTGGACCTGAAAAATCGGTCGATCTCCCAGAATCCGAACTATTAAGTTCGGAAATTTCTCAAACTCCAGATCCCAAATTGGGTCAGGGTTCGGATTTAAATGCACCCACCCACCCAGATATACGTGGTCTCACCTACAAACGGCAGCAGTCTCAGGAAACAGTCCATCACTTTTGGGCCAGATTCCTCCTTGTGAAGAACAAGATCAAAGATTGCCGTGACGAAGACGCGATCTCAATATTCCACAGTAATTGTACGGATGAAGGAATCTTCAATGCTATCAGCCGCCGTCACATACTACACTTAGCCGATTTGACAGCCATAGTACAGAAGTACTTCGCAATGGAAAGCGTCTGGAAAACTGAGGCAGCTCGTTGGGAGTCGCCAGCTCCCACTCAACCTTTCGTCCGGACAAAAAGGATGCGCCCTCGAGAGGCGCCCAATACAGCGGTAAAGAAATCCAAACCCATTATGGGGCACGGAACTGTTCTTGAAGGATGGCTCGATAGGCCATGCAAAATACACACAACACCGGATACCATACCTACCCACAGCCTTAGAGCATGTTGGATACTCCGGCAAGTGGACAAGAGTGGCGAGGATATCCTCACCAAACATACCTCGGAACAACTCCCCCCGGAACATGACGACTGCAGAGTATTGACAGTCTTCGAGACTTTTGCTTCAAACAATCGGCGCAAGAGGGCACTCCGCGACCTCGCCGAAGTCTGTCAAATCGCAACAATAAATCCTTGGAACGACACGGCCATAAGTTTCAATGCCAGTGATGAACCGAAAGCCCGGCCAGTCCAAGCACCAGCGGCCTTGGTCCTTAATCCAATTGTGTACGGTTTCCGACTTACCAAAGTGCTCATGGACGGCAACAGCGGGTGAAACCTCATCTACGAGGATACACTCAGTAAAATGGACATAGATAGGAGCCATATTGAGCAATGTAACACGACCTTCCGAGGAGTTATTCCCAGCCGGGAGGCACGATGCGCAGGAAAAATCACACTTGATGTGGTATTCGGCACGCCGAATAACTACCAGTCCGAAGAAATAACCTTCCAAGTGGCCCCTTTCAACAGCGGATACCACGCCCTGTTGGGGCGAGACACATTCACACGCCTTTCAAGCCATACCTCATTACGGGTATATAAAGCTCAAAATGCCCGGGCCCAATGGTATTATCACTCTCGCAAGTAATCCAGATATAGCCCTCCGTGCCGAAACCAAAACAGCCTCCCTGGCCCTCGAGGCACTCTCTGAGGCCCTTGTGGCCGAAGAGTTAAACGCTCTGCACTCAACGGTGATAGGGACGACATAATCCTCGACAAGCGCTCTAAATCCTCCTCCTTCAACCCAGCAGATGAAATAGTCAAATTTCAAGTCCACCCGATGGACCCAAAGAAAACAGCCTCCATCGATGCACAGCTGGACTCAATGGTGGACGCCGCACTACGAGCGTTCCTACGCGAGAACTGGGACATATTCGACGAGCACCCTTCTGATATGCCAGGAATCCCACGCAGTTTGGCTGAGCACTGCCTCAATATATTGAAGGGATACAAGCCTAAGGATGGCAATGGGTTAGGTTTGGATCGGGTTGAACAATATCAAATCCATATCCATATCCATGAAGACAGTCTTTGCCCGTCCATGAAAAAGTCCACGGGTGAAAAATTGTGTCCATGTCCAAACCCGATGGATATCCATACCCACTGGATATCCATTGGGTCCTCTCAATATATACAAATATGACATAAGACAATGTTAACATAAGATCTTCCATTCTTCACCTCGTGGCAAGTTAGACTTCACTTATTGTAAACATCATCTTATGGTAAATCAGCGTCCACTAACAACCTAATATCATTTAGTATTTTACTAAAAGATGGAATAATGAGTCATTTAACGAGGAGATAAAAATAAAGGAAGGGGCGCTGGAGTATGTTAGTGGGGATTGAATGTCAACTAATGAAAGTTACTGTGGGGATTGTGCAATTCCTTTTGCATGATTTACATAACAAAGTTTAAAATTGCAATGGGAGATGTGACTATGGGGTAGGGATAGCAGATTTTTGCCCATTAATGCATACTATCGGGTCGGGTTTGGATATATCCATGGGTACAAGATTATATCCATGCCCTACCCACGAGCAATCGGGTCGGATTTGGGCGCCGCCCATGGGCACAAAAGCATATCCAAACCCTATCCATTCGGGTCAGATATCCATGGATATCCATGTCCATGGGTAAAATTGCCATCCTTATACAAGCCAATTAAGCAAAAACTGCGGCGCTTTTCTGAACCCAAACGACAGGCCATGGGGGAGGATCTAGCCAAGCTAATCAAGGCCGGATTCATCAGAGAAATAAAACATATGGACTGGCTCGCAAACCTGGTGATGGTGCCAAAGAAGGATAAATCCTGGCGCTTGTGCGTCGATTTCAAAGACCTCAACAAAGCTTGCCCTAAGGATCCATTCCTGCTCCCCCGCATCGATCAAATTATTGACGCTACTGTAGGACACGACTCACTGTGTTTCCTTGAGGCATATTTCGGATACCATCAAATTAAAATGAAGGAATCTGACAAAGCCGCAATGGTGTTTATTACCTCATACGGGCCTTTTTGCTTCAACACTATGCCATTTGGGCTCAAAAGTGCCGGTGCCACCTACCAACACATGATTCAAACATGCCTGGAGAAACAAATTGGTAAAATAGTTGAAGTATATGTGGACGACGTCGTCATCAAGACTAAGTGCGTTGAATCATTAATAGATGACTTACGCCTCACATTCGACAATCTCCGGACATATGACATTAAGCTCAATCCGGAAAAATGTGTATTCGGCGTCCCCTTGGGAAAACTACTGGGCTTCATTGTTTCCAGTAGAGGAATCGAGGCAAACCCAGACAAGATCCGAGCTTTATCGCAATTGGCTACACCAACAGACCTTAAACAGGTCCAAAAGCTAGCTGGATGCATGGCAACTTTAAGGCGCTTTATCTCTAGACTAGGAGAAAAAGCATTGCCACTTTATTGGCTCCTCTGACGCATTGATCAGTTCGAGTGGACAGATGCAGCAATGACCGGATTGGAAGAAATAAAGGCTCTTTTAGCAAGCAACCCAATCCTAGCCGCGCCAAGCACCAGCGAACAAATGCTATTATACATATCTGCAACACACCAGGTGGTGAGCGCAGTACTCGTTGTTGAACGAGAAGAGCACGAACACAAATTCCCGCTCCAGAAGCCGGTATACTACGTATCCACCATCCTAACTCCATGCAAATCCCGGTACCCTCATTATCAAGAGATAGCATACACGGTCTTCAAGGCATCCCGGAAGCTATGACACTATTTCCAGGAGTGCTCGATCACAATGGCTTACGAAGTTCCACTGAACAACATAATAAACAATCACGACGCAACAGGCCGGATTGCCAAGTGGGCCATTGAGCTCCTTCCATTCGATATAACATATAAGCCACGCCGGGCCATCAAATCCCAAGTACTGGCATACTTCATCTCCGAATTGACAGAAGCCGAACTCCCTAAAGAGTACGACACATATTCAAACTGGGTCATGCATTTCGATGGTTCCAAAATGCTGGCGGGCTTAGGGGCAGTCATTGTCCTAACATCCCCCACTAGAGATACAGTTTAGTACGTACTCCAAATACTATACACAGACTCCAACAATCCAGCCGAATACGAGGCTTTATTGCATGGTCTTCAAATGGCTGTCTCCGTGGGCGTACAACGCCTGGAAGTGCGCGGGGACTCGAACCTCGCGATATCTCAAATAAATGGAGATTTCAATGCCAAGGATCCGTAGATTGTGGCTTACCGTAACGCCGTTCTCAAGATGTCGACTCGGTTCGAGGGGCTCGAGTTTCACCACGTGGCTCGAGAGAGTAACCAAGCGGCGGACGTCTGTGCTCGCATTGGCACCAAACGCGACCTCGTCCCACCTAACATCTTCTTGGAAAGGCTTTTCAAGCCATCCGTGGTGTGGCAAGGGGAGAGCGGCAACGTCAGTCCGGACTCGACCATAACCCCAGATGCCGAACATACCGACATCATCGGAGGCTCAGCCACCGAACACAACACCATCGGCCCATCTTGTAATGGCAGTCATTGCCCCATGGACCGAACCATTCTTGACCTATTTCAATAGGCGAGAGCTCCCTGAGGATCAAAATGAGGGCCGCTGCATTGTTTGGCGTTCGAAAGCCTATAAAGTCCATGAAGGAGAACTCTACAAGAAAAGCGCTAACGGAGTGCTTCAAAGATGTATCTCCGAGCAGGAGGGGTGGCAGTTTTTGGCTGAAATTCATGCCGGTCTAGGTGGTCACCACGCCGCAGCTCGGGCCCTTACAAGCAAGGCCTTTCGTACAGGTTTCTAGTCGCCGACGGCCCGAGTAGATGCACAGGACCTTGTCCAACGTTGTGTCGGATGCTAGCTTTTCGCCAACCAAAGCCATATGCCACCCACTGCTCTACAAACAATCCCCATCACTTGGCCTTTCGCGGTCGGGGGGCTTGACATGGTTTGACCCCTTAAAGGAGGCATCCATAAGAAAAAATATCTACTAGTTATGGTAGATAAGTTCACTAAGTGGATAGAGGCCAAACCAGTTACAACGGTAGAAGCCGGACCAGTGACAAACTTTATATCCGGTGTTGTGCACCATTACGGTGTTCCACACAGCATCATCACCGACAATGGCTCTAACTTTACAGCCGATGAGGTGAAAAACTGGTGTGCTAATCTCGGCATTAAGCTCGATTACGCCTCCGTATATCATCTGCAAACAAACGGTCAAGTCGAACGAGACAGTCTTATTATGAGAGGCATCAAACCCAGACTAGTGTGGTCTTTAAAAGAATTAGACAAGCACTGGGTTGAGGAGCTCGACTCCGTACTCTGGGGGCTTCAGACCATGCCCAATCGCACTACCGGATACACACCTTTCTTTATGGTGTACGATGCAGAGGCTATGTTACCCTACGACATTATTCATGACTCACGTCGAGTGCGCATGTACGAAGAGAGAGAGGCTGAGCTCGATCGGCAGGACAACTTAGATGCCTTGGAGGAGGAGCGTGGTGTCGCAAAAGCCCGTTTCACACTTTATCAACAGCAGACCCCCAGATATCAAAGCAGAGAAGTACGGGCCAAGACTTACAACGTTGGCGAACTTGTTCTACGCCTCCCGGAGAAGAAAAAAGGAGAAACTCAAGCCAAAGTAGGAGGGTCCCTTCATCATTGACAAAGTTCTCACTAGGGGAGCGTACCGCCTACATGATGCATTTGTCAATCGCCTAGAGCCGAACCCCTGGAACGCGGCGAGACTCCGAAGATTCTATGCCTAGTGCCAAACTCTTTGTTTGTTTCCTTCTACCTATTATTTCCAATACTCTTTCCTCTCTTTTCCCTTTTTCCCTTTTTATATTTAAAGCTCTTCGCATGGCTCAACCATGCACCTCCGACATACACTCAAATATGTACGTCCATTATATCTGGGGGCTTCTTGGACAGAAGCTTATTATTGTTATTTTCCGAGCATCAAGCTCATCACATATGTGTGTTCTCCTCATATGTACCTTTTCTTCGACCATTATATGCATCAATATGACTTATGTTTTGGCCAAGCTGGGTTGCTTGGCTCCTGTGCTTATGCCCTACCTTCCCGTTAGTTCGGCTAGGGCATAAAGGGAGCACCTCTGCGATTGTTACTGCCGGGTCATCCGGATGTGTACCTCAAAACTGGGTGAAGCCGAAAGATAGCGTTCTTAAGGGAATATTCGGTCGGCGGACTAAAGATGTTTTTTCATTCACCCCATGGTGAGCACCCTAGATGTTACGAACACTACGATTTCTGCAAATCACAGTTCGGACATGCACATTAACGCATGACTACCCAGGGAAAGGAACCCTCAACGGAACTATTCTCTCTGGAAGATGTTTCTTACAATCACAATGTAATATAACATAGCTAGCCGGATACAACTTGTCTATTCAAGAAACTATGACCCCTATGCCTAGATTCCAGGCATACCTCGGTGTATTTTTTGTCGCTCAGGTATTCGAAAACACTCCACACCTGTGGGTCCAGAGGTCGAAGAAAAAAGGTCTGCCATGACAATCATTTTACAAATCCGGCTAGGGACAAATATGTCAAGAAAAGTACATAGTCAATCAGACTCAAAAAATTTCTCCTCTATACCGTCTAACAGGATGTCTAACTTGCAATCCTGTTAGGAATATCGGGCAGCTACTTTGACTTGGTCATATACCAAACTAACGAGAATTTCTTTCCCATTTGACCCTAGAGGTCCAACCCGAGCCATATGATTCAGATCAAGCTTGGTATACCGTGTTTTCACCATGGCCCAGGCTTCTCATCCACCTTCCCGGCAGGACGATATCTTCCATATTAGAAAACGCCGCCGTGCTCCCCTGAATAGCTGTATAAGCTCCTCCATTCTTCCTGGAGGGGAGGTGGATGGCCATAAAGCCTTGGCAACACTTCGCATCGCCTGCCGAGCTTGCTCATGCACTTGCGACAACTCTTCTAGCAGATCACCCAAGAATCTGGACACCTCCTGTTCGGGACGGCCAATGAGCATACCTACAGGCATAAATCTGTTAGTCCCTTTCATTTCCGAATTATACGGAGGTAAGTTTGACCACATACTAAATATGCCGCCTCGAAGCCTCTTATTTTCCTTCACGGAGTCAGCCAGCTAGGCGCATACGTCTTTCGGTTCCTCGCCCAGTTGGGTATTGGAATCTTGGAGCTTGTTTTTCTGCTCCATGACTTGTGTTAGCACACGCTTGCCCGCGGCTAGTAGTTTTTTGGCTTCTCGCTCTCCCCCTTGAGCGGCTTTCAGTTGCTCTTGCAGTTGATCTGATGATCCTATTAAGAGGTGAGCAACCGTGTTCGCGTTATTGGTATACCATTATGTTTTCTCGATGGAGGGGAACATTACCAGGTGACGCCTTCTTGGATTTCTCCAGTTCGGCATTTGTAGCAGTTAGCTGGGTCTGATATTTTCTAGTTCCTGAGATAACAGGCTATTCTTCTCTGTAAGTACCTGGTTATACAACGATCCTTCAATCAGTTGGATCAGCTGCTTCAAGTCTCAGGGGCTACTGGTATATAACTATCAGATTGGTACTATATAAACTTACCCGCATATCTTTTAGATGCTGGTCCGTTGCTCTTACAAGCCCATCCCGAGCAGCTTGGATGTACGCATCGGCCGAGCGGAAGGCATCAAATGCCTCCTTTGAAAATCCGGGGTCACGGAGAGCGGCCCTCCGACGACGATGATTCATGGCGCTCTCCACTTCGGAGTTCGTGACAGACATATTGTCCGAATCCTCTGCGGAAGAACAGTTCAGCGCCACTCCCGCGTCAGCCCCCATCCTTAGGGCAGGGTCCGGAACCTGACTAGTGGAGGCACAACTGGTAGGATCCCCGAACATAGTCCGGCGGATACTTTTCCTGAAAAAATGCGGCGAATGGCATCACAATTTGATGTGGCGATCAGAAGATATATTCTTCAAAAGAAAAGCCTTACCTCTTTGACGAGGGTTCTGCCGTATTATCATTTGCCTTCCTCTTCGAAGATGTGCTCGGCGCGGGCGCCACTCTCCTCGGAGACGCTTCTGGTGCACGGTGTGACATTGAGCGCCTCCCCTTTGGAACACGAAATAGTGCGTGGGTGGGTGAGGTATAGTAAGGAAACTCTTTCAAAGAAAGTATCTTTTAAATTACTTACATGCGAAGCGGGAAGGAGGCCGGGGTAATCGGCAATGATGGGTACTTCCGTACCATCGTAGCTTGTCTGATAGAATACTCCATCCTCGAGCTCCACAAATATGTCCGGATCTTCTTCGAATCTGGGGTCAAGGTCTCAGTTGTGACCCTCTAGCTGAGGGGCGGGGCTATGAATCCCCTTGATAGCCTTTCGCCATTCCTGTTGCGAGTGGATAGGTTGTTGTCCATAAAAAATGATTCGGGGAGAGGAGTAAAATTGTGGGATCAGAGCTTACCCAGCTAGGAGGATTGTAGATGGAAAATCCATCTTGACATAGGAGACGAGTGAACTCCTCCTTCTCCCCTTTGTATAGTTCAGCCAATATTTTGGCCAAAGCGGCGGGGTTTTTCGGACCCTTCCGACCGCAGCAAGAGGCATCATCTTCCCCATTATAGTGCCACATGGGAAGCCCTCTGTATTGGAGTGGTTGGCCCCCCCTCATTATGGAGGTCGCCATTACCTCGATTATTGACAAACCGGACTGGGCGAGCGCCTTAATCTTGCCCATTAACTGACTGACTTCTGCGCTATCCTCCTCCTCGAGGCTCTAAGGACGCAAGCTGTGGCGTTTCTTGAATGGAGCGCCTGAAAATTCGGGGAGGCCCATTCAGACTGGGTCAGGAAGAGCGACGTTGTCAATATAGAACCATTCGGAAGGCCACTCTTCGGAAGCCTTCTTCGGCATGCCAGACAGGATTGCGGTCTCGGCGATACACCACACTTTGGCTCCTCCCACTTTGAATATTGACCCCCCTTGATTACGAGGGACGAGACATAACAGTTTTCTCAATAATTCAAAATGGGCCTCATAGCCCAGGAATAACCCACATAGAGCAATGTAACCCGCGATGTGCAGGATGGAGGCGGGAGTGAAGCTGTGCAGTTGGAGGCCATAATACTCTAGCAGTCCTCGGAGGAAGGGATGGATTGGAAATCTGACGCCCCTTAGCAAGAAGGGAACGAAGCATACTTGTTCCCCCCTGAATGGATTGGGGAAATTCTCCGCCTGTACCCCGCCGTTGAAGGACGTTAATCCTGCTCGGACGGGGAATAGATCCGCGTGAGGAAGAAAGCCCTATTTCTTCAGCTTCGTCAGCTGACCGTGAGATACGGAACATCTCTCCCAATCACCCTTTTTGGAGCCGTGGGGACGAGAGGAAGAGCTAGGAGCGCTAGCCATGTTGGGGTGGTTTCGCTTTGCGAGCTTTGGGGGATTTTTTTGCAAGGTGAGGAATGGATTTGAGATCTATTCTCTTTAAATAGGCACCTCTCTAGTATGGTCAGGGTGGTATGCGCAAAAATACCCCGACCTCTCGTATTCGCTCACCACGTGGAAGCTAAAGTCAGGAAGGCATGAAAGCCGATGGGCGCGACATTAAATGGAAAAGCTGAATACCGCTCTTTAAGTCTGGGACTTTGAAGTAATCGGAGGGGGAACTCGCCTTGCAATGCCGAAGACAATCTGTGCACCGGACACATCGTCATTGAAGTCTGGTTAGGGGGCTACTGAGGGAGTCCTGGATTAAGGGGTCCTCGGGCATCCGGCCTGTTGGACATGGGCCGGACTATTGGGCCGTGAAGATACAAGATGGAAGACTTTTCCCGTGTCCGGATAGGACTCTTCTTTGCATGGACGGCAAGCCAGGCGGCCGGATATAATATTTCCTTTCTATGTAACCGACTTTGTATAACCCTAGTCCCCTCCAGTGTCTATATAACCTGGAGGGTTTAGTCTGTAGAGACAATCATACTTAGATAGGCTAGACTTCTAGGGTTTAGCCATTACGATCTCGTGGTAGATCAACTCTTGTAACCCCCATACTCATCAATATTAATCTAGCAGGACGTAGGGTTTTACCTCCATTGAGAGGGACCGAACCTGGGTAAACATTGTGTTCCTTGTCTCCTTTTACCATCAACCTCCGACGCATAGTTCGGGACCCCTACCCGAGATCCGCCAGTTTCGACACCGACAACGACCATCACATTTCATCCACTGCCACTAACGATTCCCACGATGCCGCTCCAACCCATGGCACCACGTCCCCCGACGTGCGCCTCACCCCTCTCGGCCGCACCGCCCCTCTGCCTTTGTGTGCATGACATGTGGGACACCTGAAATGCAACGAGCATCAAGTTTCTACCACAGCCACACGCGATTCCCACGACGCTGCTCGAACCCATGACACCACACGTCCCCCGACCTGCGGCTCACCCCTCTCGACCCCACTACCCCTCTGCCTTCGGGAGCATTACATGTGGACCAGCCACCTATCGGGTCCACATGTTATTGACTGAAAGGCAGGTGTAGTAAGGCACTGAAGCTTAGTCCCGAGGGCCCCAAGAGGGAAATGTAACTCCTGCGCCAGGCCTTGTGGTGCTACCGCTGCACGAACTCGTACCAAACTTGAGATTTGTTTCTTATTAGTACATGCACACAATGATTTAGTGGACATTGTAATCTCAACATGTGATGGGGAGCTCTAAATTTGAATTTGAAACTTATAAAACAAAAAAAATCAAAACAAATAAATTGGAAGAGAGGGAGTATACCATAGGATGTGTCCCATACGAAACAAGTCCCCTGGTTCATCACCGTGAAGATGCGGTTAGAAAGGAGCACAGCGTCTTCGTACTCGTACGACAAAAAATCGGTCGCAGACAGCATGGTCCACCTTTGACAGCCATGTGCAGGGTTTGTGAAAGCAATCATGATGTCGAACACCATGATGAGAGTGTAATTTTGGTTGGCGGACGACCTTATCGGGGCTTCCAGGATTGCTATCTTCTTGAATCTCACCGTGGTTCTATCGTACCAATTCAGGCGGTGGCCCGTTGCATGGCTGGTCCCAATGTTGGACAAAGGTTCTACGAGAATGGTGTCACCATTGTAAATGTTATGCAAATTGATGTTGGTACCCTCCCGTACATATGCAAGCCAATCTCCACTGGCACCAAGCCTAACCTGTGAAATAGTGGGCAGCGTGAGAATTAGGAAATGGACATGGAAGTACTCTTTAGAATGCATTTACTACATGATCAAACTCATCACTTACATGCTCATCGGACAAAATCCGAGTGCCCCTTAATGTCGGCATCTCAAGGGGCGTCAACTTGCAACTACGGCCACGCCCGCTGGTGAGACCCCCAAGGAAACATCATCGTGCGTTGCACGTAACATCAAGATGCATTTGTATGAGTAGTTTATCTTGTGAGAGAAAAGGATGAATGAAGGAAGGCCTTATTTGCAAATGTGTAGAGGGGTGTGGGTATCTTTTTGCAAAATTGGCATAGTTTTCTTCCTACCCGTCACATATAAATCGGACGGGCTATATTGCAGGATGGCAGGCACACCATCATCACCAGCTAGGGTTTTTATAAGAGTAGTAGACTAGCAAGATGCCCGTGCTTTGGGCGGCACATCAAGATGCATTTGTATGAGTAGTTTATATTGTGGGAGAAAAGGATGAATGAGGGAAGGCCTTATTTGCAAATGTGGAGAGGGGTGTGGGTATCTTTTTGCAAAATTGCCATGGTTTCCTTCCTATCTGTCATATATACATTGGACGACCTATATTGTAGGATGGCAAACACACCATCATCAACAACTCTGTTTTTTATATGAGTAGAGATGAGTAGTTTATCTTGTGAGAGAAAATGTCGGGACCCCGATCCTAGGTCACACCGATCTAGCATGTAACACATCATATTACTTTGTGGCCTCACGCACGGTATTTCCACGGGTGCCACCTTACCTGGCCCGGGACCGTTTGCGCCTTTTGGCTCGCGTATATGATAGTGTCGCTAGCATCCATATGACAAAGAACCCGGGCCGACATGGCTAGTCGTGAACCCAAAGCGGCACTACCCCATGGGGACAGGCATACATGAATCAACCTCGAGCATGTCGGTCAACAGCGTGTGAATCCGGGCTGTAGCACTTGGCTAACAGGACTCTGGTAACCCGGGCTGTAGCAGGCTAGGCAGGACTCCGGATGTCACCGCGTGACATTTCCCCGAAGGGACAGACATAGGAACGAAGTGAATCACATGCCGGCCAGTCAAGTGTCCTGAACAGTAGTGCTGGGCTAGCAGGACTCCGGTGATCCGGGCTGTAGCGGACTACTATCGCTCAGAAGCACTAGACTACATTTCCCCATATGATAGGCTGCCAAGGATAAACAACTAGATAGTCGGATCCCACACATACCAAGCATTTCAACCATACACACAATATGCTCGATATGTGTGAATACAACATGGCATCACAACATAACTCTACAACTCAGGTATTAATTCATTAGGCTCCGAAGAGCCAGATATTACAAGCATGGGTCTCATGACCCAACAATCATAGCATACAAATCAAACACATGCGGAAGCCCAACATGTCTGAGTACAGACGTCTATAAATGAAAAAGGCTAAGAAGCCTGACTATCTACCAAATCCTGTCGAGGGCACAAGATCGTAGCTGAGGTATCAAGCTAAATGTCGAAGTCCACGCGGAACTACTAGCGAGACTGAAGTCTCTCTGCAAAACATAAATTAAGCAAACGTGAGTACAAAGGTACTCAGCAAGACTTACATCAGAACTAAACTACATATGCATCGGTACCAACAAGGGGGGTGGTGGAGTTTAACTGCAGCAAGCCAGCTTTGACTCGGTGGCTATCCTGGACTACGATTGCAAGCAACTCTTTTGAGGTGGCGCACACGAGTCCACATATTCACCAATCAATACACCACTATGGATCCGCTCTCGTCTCCCTACGAGAAGGCCATCCATAGTACTCACGCTTATCTTGCGAATTTTAGGGTATCCACTTTCACTTGTCTATGAACTGTTATAGGCAACCCAGAAGTCCTTTACCGTGGACACGGCTATTCGAATAGATCATTTATAACCCTGCAGGGGTGTACTTCATCACACATGTTTCCACCACTTAGCGTCTGCACACGACATGTGCTCGGCAGACTTCAAGCGAAAGCCGACGTGGGTGTAGACCACGACCTGACTAACCACACAAGTCTCTAGTCCAGGTTTATCGCCTATTCGGGTTCCATCCGCGAGGAGATCTGGCCGGAGTTTCGCTCACAGCCCCAAACGATGTGTGCAGGGTTCCCGAGACACCAAACGGGCGCCCGGTACACCGTGCCACAGTGTATCTACCGCAACATAGCCCACCCCTAGGGTCAGCACTACGCACGGCCGCCAACACATATCCTACAAACACCAGAAACTAGTTGCAACTCCTGGACAGAGGACGAGAGGGGTCAGTAAGTCGAGCGGGGTCATATTTCAGGGCCCAACGTGTGGTAGTAGCTGTTTCATGGATCACAAACACAGAACTCAGTTCCTGAGGACGGTTTCAATGAGACAACCCACCATGTACTCCTACATGGCCTCTCACCGCTACCTTTACCAAATCATGTTCACACACTTAGCTCTCAACAGTAGGACATGTTTACACACCTCCGATTCATCCCCGATGAATCGGACCTGACTCAACTCTAAGCAGTAGCAGGCATGACAAACAAGCATGAATGAGTAGGCACATCAGGGCTCAAACAACTCCTACTCATGCTAGTGGGTTTCATCTATTTACTGTGGCAATGACAGGTCATGTAGAGGATAAGGGGTTCAACTACCGCAACAAGTAACAGATGAATCGTTGTTGTCCTAATGCAGTAAAAGAGAGCAGGAGCGAGAGAGGGGGATTGTATCGGAATGAACAAGGGGGTTTTGCTTGCCTGGCACTTCTGAAGATATCATTGGGTCTTCATCAGTGTCAACGATCACATCGTCGGTACAACGTCTATCGAGAGGGGACAAATACCGGCAACAGAGAAAGAAATACAATCAATGCAATGCACAATATGATGCATGATCATGACATGTCAATATGCTGTGGTTTGAGCTAATGCAACTAGCTATGATTTAAATGAAGTTGGTTTGAGTACAAGATTCAAATTCCAACCCCATATATGATTATTTAAATGCCCTTTATTTGTTTTGTCCAGAACAGAGGACAAACATTGTTCAAACATGCATGAAAATGGTACAGATGGATTCCTTGAATTTTTCTGATAATTTTACATATATAATTTATCTTATTTGGAGTTACGGTTGAATTTCTATGATTTTTAGAAGTTTTGGGTATTTTCTGAAATAAATAAATCATTTCTGATTTATTTAAAATCCCAGAAAAGGATTACTGCATCAGCTTGACGTCAGGGTGACGTCAGCTGGTCAACTGGGCGGCCCAGGTCAAACCTGACGTGCGGGACCCATATGTCATTGACTCAGCTATTTAATATGGTAAATTAACCTTAGATTAAGCCTAACTAAAATGTCAGTGGGGTCGGGGCCCAAATGTCAGCGGCTAACCTAACTAAATTAGTGTTAGCTTAACTCCTAATCTAGGTTTGACCAGGGGGCGGGGCCCACGTGGTCAAATGGGTCAACCCCACCGGCGACGTGACGCCGGCGAGGCCTGAGACGGCGGCGCGGCTCGGAAAATCGCTATAGGCGACGAAACGAACGGCAAAGGGCATCCGCGGGGAGCTGGAGCTCGCCCGCATCCATCCCTGCAAGCAGCAGCAGCTAGGGCGGCCGGAGCTCGTCGGAAACGAGCTCGGGGCGGCGCCGGAGTTCGGACACGAGCGGGGACGCGGTTGCGGTGGCTGTGGTGATGTGTGCATAGCACCTACGGCATCTACGGGGTGCGGTGAGTACGATGGTAGCATGCCCGGGACCAAATGGTCACCGGAGCATCACCGGCGACGAGCGCGGCGGCGGCGGGTTTCGGTCAACAAGGGGGCGATGGCTACGGCGTGTGAGAGCGAGAACGGAGAGGGGGAGAAGGGGCAGGAGCTCACGGCGAACACGTAGGGATGGTCAGCGGCCTCGCGGACGCGTCGGAGACGGCGAATCGACGGCGGTGAGCTTCGGCACCCGAGGAGGAAGACGGCGATGGTGACGGTGCTTCGGCGTCCGGCGGGGCGCGGCTCGGTGGAGAGGAAGAGGAGGATGCGGCGGTGCTTTAGGAGGCGTCGGGGAGGCGAGGCGGTGGCTGTGGCCGCGGCGAACGGCGTCGGTGGCGACGGGCGCGTTCGGACGAACGTGAGCGAGAGAGACAGAGGAGGGAGGCGCTCGAGGGAGAGAGGAGAGGAGTGCAAGGGGGGTCCAGGGTGTCGTGGCGCTCGGGGGAGTCTCCAGCCGCGGCGAGCAAGCAGGAGGTGGCCGGACGCGTGCTCGCGCGCGCCGGCCACGCGCTTGTCCTCCTGGCGAGGGGGAAGACGACAGGGAGGAAAGCCAGTGGGCTGGGCTGGCCATCTGGGCCAGCCGGTGGGCCTTGGTGGGCTGCACAGGTAGGTTAGGTAGGTTTTCTCTCTCTGTTTTTTTTTCGTTTCTGTTTTCTATTTATTCTGTTTTGTTTTGATTTAGTGAAGTACTAAACCATTTTATAAAAATGCTTAAAATATTTATGGGCACCTCTGAAATTAATTCCAACAGCCCAAAAATACCTCCAAGATTATTTGGACATTTAAAAATATTTATAGCATTTAAATGTCCAAATGCAAATACTTTAAGATTTAACTCAAAGATCCAAAGTGTCCTAGAAAAGTGAGCACCATTTTTGGCAGAGGTTATGGACCAAGGCAAATATGATGAACATTTTAGAAGGCATTTCAGGATCATTGAAAGATTTTTATTTTGATCCTAATTGCATTTCATTTAGTGCTAGGGCTTGTCATCCCCATTTCAAATTTCAAACAAATATAGACATGATGCATGGATGCTTATGAAACTAAGTGCAATCAAACTCTAGGGCTGTGACAACTCACCCCCACTAAACAAGGATCTCGTCCCGAGATTCAAGAAGTGGAGTAAGAAGACAGAGGGAACAGCAATAAAGAATCTTCACGATCCGATTGCCCTTCTCGAAGATGTTGATTTATTGCATCATGTCGATCTTGACATCCTCGCTTTTGAGATCTTCATCCACGCAATGATGACGGAAAGAAACTCAACTAGGATTGATCTTCTCGAAGATCGAGCTAAACAAAATCACTCGCGGAATGAGATGTTGAAACATCTCGAGTTGAGACACAAAACACATCGAGAGGGATGGAAAACAACGACAGGGTTTGATCTCGTGGGCAACAAATCCACGCCTAGATAGATGGTGCATGGTTTCTAAGTAGCGAGGAAGTAATTGCCATGATACCAGGACGAGACATCTTGGAGGAGGGTGATCCGTAGAATCATTCCCTTAAGTGGCAAAAAGAATTACTTTTGATTCAGAGATCATTGAAACTCTTTATACCAGCCTAAGGCAATCACAATCGATCGTTTGAACGGATTCGAAAGAATGGCATACTCACACCAGAATGGATGATGTGGACTACCTTGTTGAAGACAACGCAATGGATGATTTTTGCTTATCATCGGAGATGGAAGGGACCCATGGTAAGTCCACTTTTGAAGATGATCCTGAACAACAGTTACTGAGGTGCAAGCTGGAAACAAAATGCAAATGTTGGGAATGATTCTAGTAACTGGGGAGAAGGTTCACCGGCAAAGGTGATTCCACCAATTGGATGGCTATCAACAACTGCGAGGACGGAGGCACATTCCAGTTAATGACAACGTCAGAACCTAGTGCCTGAGCGTGCTCTCAAGAACTTGAGCATTTCCGTATTCATCAAGGTTCTGCCAATATCCGTGTCAAGGATCCTAGCAACACAACATGCTACCATGATGAATAAGGGTGGAAGATGCAGATGCAAAGAAAGATGACACTTTCCCAGATTTCACCTTAGCGAAGCCAAGGAAACAAAATCTGGATGATCGACCGAGAGACATTTAGCACTCCGCTTCTAATGTTCTCCTTGATGTACTGGTTACCATGGTCATGCTTTAAGCATCGGCATAGCCACCAAGTAGTGGCCGGACTTCGGAATACAATAGATCCATAAGGAACAACTCCTGGAGTAAATCCTATGAAATCCTTATGGAAAGGTGGCCAACTTTCTTCAATCGAGATACTACAATAATAGGTCTTCCGGCTAGATGTGTTGGCCACGACATCCACCTTACCATTTATCGAGAGACCAATATTATAGTTCTTGGAAAATGCTCCAACCATCATATCTGCCTGAGATTCAGATCTGGTTGGTGACAGGATATTCTAGACTCATCGAGTCTAGAAAGGAAAATGAAGGTTTGCAACACAATCGATGAGACGACGTTGCGAGATTCTCGGGGAATGAACTACGATAGTAAGCTCCAAAACATGAGCTGGTTCTGCTACGAACATGTGAACACACTGTCCCAGACAAGCATGACCATGTAGTAGTCTTATAATAAAACACTACCGAGTTCAAGTGGGGAACCATCATTGCGGATAACGAAGTCCTTGCGTAATTCTATCCCCTAAGAAGAAACTTCCTCTCCTTGAACAAATCAATCAGTGGCTTGGTGTGCTAGGGATACATATAGAATGAAGGTTGCAAGTCTCCAAACCACAGTATACTTCGCACGTATGCGTGACCGATTTGGGATGATTCCAGAGAAAGCAAGACAAACTTTCCCAAATTCACGGAGGCAACTTGCAACATATGCACATGAATCAGGGAAAGTCACTACTTTCATCCAAACATATGCTTCATGAACGAAACACGAAGATAATGCTTATAAAGTTTCCAATGCTAGTGTAGCGTTCGACATGAATCATGGGGGAGATAAAATGCTGCTGATGGGCTCAACAACAACTCATCGGTATTTCCATATCACTGGACTTCCACCATCATGTGAACGATGTGATAGTATTGGTCAGACCAAAGATATAATGGTGTATGCTCGAGGGACAACCGTAAGTAAGACAACATTACGAACATCATTGGTTCTGATCTGATTTGATGATAGCCCACACTCAAATCAAGGTTTGGACAAGATAATAGATACAACAACTGATCACAAGGACCAATTGGTGAAGATATCATCCTTCTTCAACACACACACACACAAGGATATCCCTTAGGGATGAGCTAAGTCGGACAAGTTTTCATCTTCCAACTCTCCAAGTTGTTGTTAAGCTTAACCAACTAGCTCAGGGGTATCCAACACAGATTCTTGGAGAAAAGTGGTTTATCGGAAAACCAACTTGATCACGAACTCAACATAACGGTCAGGTGACAACCTGGTAACACTTCCGAGAAGATATTCGGAAAATCACGAACCACCGGTATGTTACTAAGCTCGAGAACAACCTTGCTTTTCAGGGCAAGATGATATGATCAAAGAGTGAGGGATTGGCACAACCCTAACCCATTGATCGAAGTGTGCACCAGAAATATGGACTAGGTAGCATGTTCAACCTTAGGGTGATGATTCAATAATCAGCATACTAAGGATGAGAATATTGTCCATTAACTATCAAGCAACGGAGTTGCTAGGAGTATTGATTTCACACATCACGGTTCACTTGTCGGCATTCCGGTTGCGACAACACGGGACCGAGGAATGAAGAATGATGGTAAGAAGTAACACTGCATCAAGAATTCATGAGAGATGTGCAATTCTCACGACGCTCTTGACATAAAGTGGGTAATACTCCAAGGTAGAACAGAACAAAAGCTGGATTGGCATTTTGATCTGCGGAAAACAACCACTTTGACCCGATCCGAGAAATGGATGAGGTACTGGAGTTTGTTTCTCCTAGCCATTCTAGAATAGAACGGCTCGACGGACCACAAGAATAAAAGGCACCGATGAACACAAATGCACAACTATTCCTGACTATCAATTGATAGACGAAGGTCAGAAAACAACTAAAGAGGGACAACTCAAGGAACATATAATTTTCTGAGCTGTGGAGGCATGGATTAGTATGTCGAGCAAAGCTCAACATATTTCTTCCAGATAACCCATGCAGAAAGGTAGAACTGGCAGAGCCACAATATAGAATGGAGAACTCATCAAGAGCACTCTGGTTGTGATCCTTTTGGTTCAAAAGAACTCCTGCCAAGAATGGTTCATGATAATTGGAAGAAGGATGTACCACGAACCTCGAGGACTATCGCAAAGGTTACTAATATCCTAAAGGAACGAGCAAACACTATCAACATGAAGTAAGTAGGGTGAATCTCGGGTTCAAAACCCAGGAATAGAATGCCTACCAACTAAATGGCATCACGGGATGCTTTTGAGAATAATGGCCAGAATCACACACTGGGAACACAAAACATGGCTAGATTACTAGGTGGCACTCTAAGACATCTAGGGTCATAATAATAATTCCAAAATATATGTCGAGGCAAAAGAATACCCCAACTGACAAGTAGTGTGATTAATCTGGCCCAAATGGACATCAAGAACAGGGGAAGGGTTTGCAAATGCATCAGACTATTTAGAAACCTAGGATGACTCGGACAGCATAACGGCTGTAATTGCTCAAAAAGATTTGAGACATCCTGCAAAATGGTGGCATAACCACTCAGAAGCACAAAATCAAGGTTCGAGACCAACTATGAACACACAGGAGTACTAGAAACTGAACTGGGCTTAAATCCAACAATCTTAGGCAACTACGATTTAGTAACACGTCATCCTGATAGATAGATGAGAAGGCCTAATTCTTAATCCCCGTAGAAAAGAAGAGGTTGACTCAGATCAGAAGGGCATAGGGTAAAGGAGTAAAAAGAGCCTTACGTTCCCTTCCATAATCAATTCCCTTACATAACTAAAGCATTTCTAGACTCAACTTCGACCAGTTTGGCTTGGTAATCCTACAGGCAGTCAGGCTCTGATACCAAAGCTGTCGGGACCCCGATCCTAGGTCACACCGATCTAGCATGTAACACATCATATTACTTTGTGGCCTCACGCACGGTATTTCCACGGGTGCCACCTTACCTGGCCCGGGACCGTTTGCGCCTTTTGGCTCACGTATATGATAGTGTCGCTAGCATCCATATGACAAAGAACCCGGGCCGACATGGCTAGTCGTGAACCCAAAGCGGCACTACCCCATGGGGACAGGCATACATGAATCAACCTCGAGCATGTCGGTCAACAGCGTGTGAATCCGGGCTGTAGCACTTGGCTAACAGGACTCCGGTAACCCGGGCTGTAGCAGGCTAGGCAGGACTCCGGATGTCACCGCGTGACATTTCCCCGAAGGGACAGACATAGGAACGAAGTGAATCACATGCCGGCCAGTCAAGTGTCCTGAACAGTAGTGCTGGGCTAGCAGGACTCCGGTGATCCGGGCTGTAGCGGACTACTATCGCTCAGAAGCACTAGACTACATTTCCCCATATGATAGGTTGCCAAGGATAAACAACTAGATAGTCGGATCCCACACATACCAAGCATTTCAACCATACACACAATATGCTCGATATGTGTGAATACAACATGGCATCACAACATAACTCTACAACTCAGGTATTAATTCATTAGGCTCCGAAGAGCCAGATATTACAAGCATGGGTCTCATGACCCAACAATCATAGCATACAAATCAAACACATGCGGAAGCCCAACATGTCTGAGTACAGACGTCTATAAATGAAAAAGGCTAAGAAGCCTGACTATCTACCAAATCCTGTCGAGGGCACAAGATCGTAGCTGAGGTATCAAGCTAAATGTCGAAGTCCACGCGGAACTACTAGCGAGACTGAAGTCTCTCTGCAAAACATAAATTAAGCAAACGTGAGTACAAAGGTACTCAGCAAGACTTACATCAGAACTAAACTACATATGCATCGGTACCAACAAGGGGGGTGGTGGAGTTTAACTGCAGCAAGCCAGCTTTGACTCGGTGGCTATCCTGGACTACGATTGCAAGCAACTCTTTTGAGGTGGCGCACACGAGTCCACATATTCACCAATCAATACACCACTATGGATCCGCTCTCGTCTCCCTACGAGAAGGCCATCCATAGTACTCACGCTTATCTTGCGAATTTTAGGGTATCCACTTTCACTTGTCTATGAACTGTTATAGGCAACCCAGAAGTCCTTTACCGTGGACACGGCTATTCGAATAGATCATTTATAACCCTGCAGGGGTGTACTTCGTCACACATGTTTCCACCACTTAGCGTCTGCACACGACATGTGCTCGGCAGACTTCAAGCGAAAGCCCACGTGGGTGTAGACCACGACCTGACTAACCACACAAGTCTCTAGTCCAGGTTTATCGCCTATTCGGGTTCCATCCGCGAGGAGATCCGGCCGGAGTTTCGCTCACAGCCCCAAACGATGTGTGCAGGGTTCCCGAGACACCAAACGGGCGCCCGGTACACCGTGCCACAGTGTATCTACTGCAACATAGCCCACCCCTAGGGTCAGCACTACGCACGGCCGCCAACACATATCCTACAAACACCGGAAACTAGTTGCAACTCCTGGACAGAGGACGAGAGGGGTCAGTAAGTCGAGCGGGGTCATATTTCAGGGCCCAACGTGTGGTAGTAGCTGTTTCATGGATCACAAACACAGAACTCAGTTCCTGAGGACGGTTTCAATGAGACAACCCACCATGTACTCCTACATGGCCTCTCACCGCTACCTTTACCAAATCATGTTCACACACTTAGCTCTCAACAGTAGGACATGTTTACACACCTCCGATTCATCCCCGATGAATCAGACCTGACTCAACTCTAAGCAGTAGCAGGCATGACAAACAAGCATGAATGAGTAGGCACATCAGGGCTCAAACAACTCCTACTCATGCTAGTGGGTTTCATCTATTTACTGTGGCAATGACAGGTCATGCAGAGGATAAGGGGTTCAACTACCGCAACAAGTAACAGATGAATCGTTGTTGTCCTAATGCAGTAAAAGAGAGCAGGAGCGAGAGAGGGGGATTGTATCGGAATGAACAAGGGGGTTTTGCTTGCCTGGCACTTCTGAAGATATCATTGGGTCTTCATCAGTGTCAACGATCACATCGTCGGTACAACGTCTATCGAGAGGGGACAAATACCGGCAACAGAGAAAGAAATACAATCAATGCAATGCACAATATGATGCATGATCATGACATGTCAATATGCTGTGGTTTGAGCTAATGCAACTAGCTATGATTTAAATGAAGTTGGTTTGAGTACAAGATTCAAATTCCAACCCCATATATGATTATTTAAATGCCCTTTATTTGTTTTGTCCAGAACAGAGGACAAACATTGTTCAAACATGCATGAAAATGGTACAGATGGATTCCTTGAATTTTTCTGATAATTTTACATATATAATTTATCTTATTTGGAGTTACGGTTGAATTTCTATGATTTTTAGAAGTTTTGGGTATTTTCTGAAATAAATAAATCATTTCTGATTTATTTAAAATCCCAGAAAAGGATTACTGCATCAGCTTGACGTCAGGGTGACGTCAGCTGGTCAACTGGGCGGCCCAGGTCAAACCTGACGTGCGGGACCCATATGTCATTGACTCAGCTATTTAATATGGTAAATTAACCTTAGATTAAGCCTAACTAAAATGTCAGTGGGGTCGGGGCCCAAATGTCAGCGGCTAACCTAACTAAATTAGTGTTAGCTTAACTCCTAATCTAGGTTTGACCAGGGGGCGGGGCCCACGTGGTCAAATGGGTCAACCCCACCGGCGACGTGACGCCGGCGAGGCCTGAGACGGCGGCGCGGCTCGGAAAATCGCTATAGGCGACGAAACGAACGGCAAAGGGCATCTGCGGGGAGCTGGAGCTCGCCCGCATCCATCCCTGCAAGCAGCAGCAGCTAGGGCGGCCGGAGCTCGTCGGAAACGAGCTCGGGGCGGCGCCGGAGTTCGGACACGAGCGGGGACGCGGTTGCGGTGGCTGTGGTGATGTGTGCATAGCACCTACGGCATCTACGGGGTGCGGTGAGTACGATGGTAGCATGCCCGGGAACAAATGGTCACCGGAGCATCACCGGCGACGAGCACGGCGGCGACGGGTTTCGATCAACAAGGGGGCGATGGCTACGGCGTGTGAGAGCGAGAACGGAGAGGGGGAGAAGGGGCAGGAGCTCACGGCGAACACGTAGGGATGGTCAGCGGCCTCGCGGACGCGTCGGAGACGGCGAATCGACGGCGGTGAGCTTCGGCACCCGAGGAGGAAGACGGCGATGGTGACGGTGCTTCGAGGCGTCCGGCGGGGCGCGGCTCGGTGGAGAGGAAGAGGAGGATGCGGCGGTGCTTTAGGAGGCGTCGGGGAGGCGAGGCGGTGGCTGTGGCCGCGGCGAACGGCGTCGGTGGCGACGGGCGCGTTCGGACGAACGTGAGCGAGAGAGACAGAGGAGGGAGGCGCTCGAGGGAGAGAGGAGAGGAGTGCAAGGGGGTTCCAGGGTGTCGTGGCGCTCGGGGGAGTCTCCAGCCGCGGCGAGCAAGCAGGAGGTGGCCGGACGCGTGCTCGCGCGCGCCGGCCACGCGCTCGTCCTCCTGGCGAGGGGGAAGACGACAGGGAGGAAAGCCAGTGGGCTGGGCTGGCCATCTGGGCCAGTCGGTGGGCCTTGGTGGGCTGCACAGGTAGGTTAGGTAGGTTTTCTCTCTCTGTTTTTTTTCGTTTCTGTTTTCTATTTATTCTGTTTTGTTTTGATTTAGTGAAGTACTAAACCATTTTATAAAAATGCTTAAAATATTTATGGGCACCTCTGAAATTAATTCCAACAGCCCAAAAATACCTCCAAGATTATTTGGACATTTAAAAATATTTATAGCATTTAAATGTCCAAATGCAAATACTTTAAGATTTAACTCAAAGATCCAAAGTGTCCTAGAAAAGTGAGCACCATTTTTGGCAGAGGTTATGGACCAAGGCAAATATGATGAACATTTTAGAAGGCATTTCAGGATCATTGAAAGATTTTTATTTTGATCCTAATTGCATTTCATTTAGTGCTAGGGCTTGTCATCCCCATTTCAAATTTCAAACAAATATAGACATGATGCATGGATGCTTATGAAACTAAGTGCAATCAAACTCTAGGGCTGTGACAGAAAAGGATGAACGAGGGAATGCCTTATTGGCAAATGTGGAGAGGGGTGTGGGTATCTTTTTGCAAAATTGCCATAGTTTTGTTCTTATCCGTCAGATATAAATCAGACGGACTATATTTCAGGATGGCAGGCACACCATCATCATGAGCCCTGTTTTTTATAAGAGTAGTAGACTAGCAAGATGCCCGTGCGTTGCACGGTACATCAAGATGCATTTGTATGAGTAGTTTATCTTGTGGGAGAAAAGGATGAACGAGGGAAGGCCTTATTTGCAAATGTGGAGAGGGGTGTGGGTATCTTTTTGCAAAATTGCCATAGTTTCCTTCCTATCCGTCAGATATAAATCGGACGGCCTATATTGTAGGATGGTAGGCACACCATCATCAACAACTCTATTTTTTATAGGAGTAGAGATAGAGACTACTACAACCAATGTGGCGGCCCATGCATTGCATGGATCCAAAGTAGTAGAATAATAATTGTTCATGGGCTTGAAATATAAACACTCTAGTTTTGATATACATATATCCGTAAAAATAAATCGCGCTTCACTCAAAATATATTCCCCGGGCTGTTTTGATGAAGTGAGGGACATGTATGGCTGGTTTGCAGATAACAGGTTTTGAAAAATTGGAGCTATTTTTTTACATTTTGTAGCATGGCACGACATCTGGTGCACCTAAGCGTCTGAAAAAAGTGAGTTTGGGTCGGTGGCACACCCTACGGCAAGATGCCCGTGTGGGCTTCTTCTATAACCAGCAACATGCCCGTGGATTGCAGGGAACATCAAGATGCAATTTTTTCACAAAACACCTGTTGTGATAGACCCTTGCAGGAGTAATCCCATGTGTAAAAACTAATGATATCTCTATAATTTTATCGGACAAAGGGTATTTTGGAACAAGTTTTCTCTACTACTGCTCCTTGAAGTGAACGGTGTGCATTGCATGTGTTAGCAGACATGACAGCTTGTCCATGGAAGTTGAACCACATCGACCATCACGTTTCTACCACTGCCACACGCGATTCTCATGACGCCGCTACAACCCATGACATGACGTCCCTCGACGTGCGCCTCATCCCTCTCGGCCCCACCGCTCCTCTGCCTTTGTGTGCATGACATGCGGGCCAGCTGAACTGCGGCAACCATCAAGTTTCTACCACAGCCACACCCGATTGGACGCGGTTTGCCTGCTCTGCTCCTACTCCTGCACCATCGAATTTTCATCCAGCGGCTGTGACGCATTTCGTCCCGGGCATCACTCCTCAACTAGAGTACTTTTGTACTACAAGTAGTACCTGCCGGTGTGTCCATCTACGCCACGTAACACCCCGATGCCTAGCTGTGGCACCCTCGCCACGGCCATGCCACCACTGGCTGGTTCATCTCGAACGAGTGAGTCGCGAACCACCCCACCACCATGAGAATGACATATGGGCCAACCGCATTTAAGGTCCACATGTCATTGACTCATAGGCCGATGCACTAAGCCACCGAAGCTCGGTCCCGTGGACCCTGAGAGGGAAATGTAACTCTTGCGGCAGGCCTTGTGGTGCTCCCGCGGTACAAACTTGTGCCAAACCCGGAATTTGTTTCTTACTACTACTAATGTGTCGGCCCGTGTGTTGCAATGGATCCAAAGTATGTCTATTTAGTGGAGTGCACTCTAAACACATTATCTATTTATTTTTCTCTAGCCTTTCCTAGCCATGCAACCAAGCCACATAAGCTTCATGGGTGCCCCCCACATCATATTTACTGGAGTACTACGTTGACTGAAAAAAGATAAATCACCCAAAACAAGATCTTCCCATTTTTTGTTCCTACGATGATGTGCCGTGCACGTACCTAGTAGTTGTTTAGTGATAGTACTAGTTGTAGTACAAACTTCGTACTAGTAGGAGTAGTAGTACGGAGTGCTTCTACTCTATTAACGAGCGTCATCTGACACCAAATTTCTTGGCTTCCATGCTACAACTAGATCTTCCCCTCCTCGTTTCTATTCTGCAATGCGACGGGCGGGGTGCGGTTTGCCAATAGTCGGTTTGCTCAACTGCGGTCCAACATGAAAGTGAAAATGCTACACAACATGCCTTCCCTAGCTATGTGGCATGCCGGACGGGCCATGGAGCACTCCTGATTCCCGGGCGTGTGGGGGCGCGACGCGAATGCGGTAGGCCTTTTTCCTTTTACTAGCAATGTGCTCCTGCATTGCGACGGATCCAATGTACTAGTAGAATACTAGTACTTGTTCACAAACTTGAAATAAAACACTCTTGTTTTGATATACATATATACCACTAAAAATATATTACTTTTCACTCAAAATATATTTCTTGGGCTGTTTTGATGAGGTGAGGGAGGGATGTGGTTGCTTTCAAGATAATAAGGGGGTTTCTGCAAATTGGAGCAGAAGTGGGCTATTGTTGCAAAAATGCTACAACTTACCTCACAGCCGTTAGATGTATATCTAACGGTCAGAAAAGATGGATGGCAGACACACCACCATCACCAACTGAGTCTTTTAGAGTAGGAGTAGAGAAACATGTATAAATTGTAACATTTGGTTCTGCTCCTTGGACGATCGGTAGATAGAAATAACGATTGGAAACCCTAGGGTGGGGCTTTTTCCGCTAGATAAGCAAGGTAGTAGCTAGGTTGGCGCATCATTGGTTTGGTCACATGCGGTCCGACATGTTCTAGTGTTTCTAGCAAGATGCCCGTGCGTTGCACGAAGTTGATGGAAAAAGTAAGCACAACTTATAAATTGACGGATGGAGTACCAGTTATTGTGATGCATATAATTAAGCAAAGGGATCGCACATGTCTGTATTGACTGGAACGAGAATGCAATAGCACAATAAGAATTAAGGCCACGATGATGCGATCACAGTGGTGGTTACATGAGGCAAGAAGAAAGATGCATCCATCAATGTACGACCTCCTCCTCCTCCTCCTCAACTCAGTGCGCCGGGCCACCGACCGGCGGCTAAGCATCGGCGGCTTTTGTGGCGAGGTCAAGGTGCTTCTCCGCAAAGGCATCCAAGGCTTCCAACCAGTTGAGGAAGGCCAACGTCCTAGCGTCCTCAGTGGCCTCGTAGATACCTATGTACACGATTTGCTCATACACGTAGATGTGTAGGTCAACGAATTCTTGCAGGATGAGGCGCCTCGCGGCAAGCGCGACCTCCAGGTGGACATTCTTTATGGCATCAGTGGGTACTCGCAGGGCCACCAGTGCTTGAAAGAGGTTCCGGACATGGAGGCCGATTAGGGTGGTAGGCAATTAGGAGCCCGGGCGCAGGGGCTGGAGGAGTAGGGCGATGTCGTCCGCGAGCTTCTTGACGATGGTCAACTTGTTGTTGGTGGCAACGATCATCTGGTCCAACTAATAGTTGTAGCCAGCATCGACGGCGGCCATCCACCAACTGGTCGCTAATAACCCGCAAGTATAGGGGATCGGAACAGTTTTCGAGGGTAAAGTGTTCAACCCAAATTTATTGATTCGACAAAAGGGGAGCCAAAGAATACTCTAGAGTATTAGCAGCTGAGTTGTCAATTCAACCACACCTGGAAACTTAATATCTGCAGTAAAGTATTTAGTAGCAAAGTAATATGATAGTAGTGATAACGTTAACAAAAGGTAACGGTACTAAAAGCAATGTTTTTGGTATTTTGTAGTGATGATAGCAATAGCAATGGGAAAGTAAATAAGCGAAGAATAATATGTGGAAAGCTCGTAGGCAATGGATCAGTGATGGAGAATTATGCCGGATGCGGTTCATCATGTAACAGTCATAACCTTGGGTGACACAGAACTAGCTCCAGTTCATTGATATAATGTAGGCATGTATTCCAAATATAGTCATACGTGCTTATGGAAAAGAACTTGCATGACATCTTTTGTCCTACCCTCGCCGTGGCAGCGGGGTCCTTACGGAAACTAAGGGATATTAAGGCCTCCTTTTAATAGAGAACCGGAACAAAGCATTAACACATAGTGAATACATGAACTCCTCAAACTACGGTCATCATCGGTAAGTATCCCGATTATTGTCACTTCGGGGTTAACAGATCATAACACATAATAGGTGACTATAGACTTGCAAGATAGGATCAAGAACACTCATATATTGATTAAAACATAATAGGTTCAGATCTGAAATCATGGCACTCGGGCCCTAGTGACAAGCATTAAGCATGGCAAAGTCATAGCAACATCAATCTCAGAACATAGTGGACACTAGGGATCAAACCATAACAAAACTAACTCGATTACATGATAGATCCCATCCAACCCATCACCGTCCAGGAAGCCTACGATGGAATTACTCATGCACG
Source organism: Triticum monococcum (assembly GCA_034509565.1). Lineage (NCBI taxonomy): Eukaryota > Viridiplantae > Streptophyta > Magnoliopsida > Poales > Poaceae > Triticum > Triticum monococcum. The sequence goes on from CM067845.1 coordinate 204,631,529, forward strand.
GCGGTGAGCATCATGAAATTGGTGATGGAGGATGGTTGATGATGACGATGGCGACGGATTCCCCTCTCCGGAGCCCCGAACGGACTCCAGATCATCCCTCCCGAGAGGTTTTAGGGCTTGGCGGCGGCTCCATATCATAAAACGCGATGATTTCTTCTCCCTGATTTTTTCTCCCCGAAACTCAATATATGGAGTTGGAGTTGGAGTCCAAGAGGCAACAGGGGGCCCACGAGGTAGGGGGGCGCGCCCTAGTGGGGCAGGCGCGCCCCCACCCTCGTGGAGAGGTGGTGGGCCCCCTGGCCTTCATCTTTTGCAGGTATTTTTCTTATTTTCTGAAAAGTGGCTCCATGAAGTTTCATGTCATTCTGAGAACGTTTGCTCCTGCACATAAATAACACCATGGTAATTCTGCTGAAAACAGTGTCAGTCTGGGTTAGTTCCATTCAAATCATGCAAGTTAGAATCCAAAACAAGGGCAAAAGTGTTTGGAAAAGTAGATATGTTGGAGACGTATCAACTCCCCCAAGCTTAAACCTATGCTTGTCCTCAAGCAATTCAGTTGACAAACTGAAAGTGATGAAGAAAAACTTTTACAAACTCTGTTTGCTCTTGTTGTTGTAAATATGTAAAGCCAACATTCAAGTTTTCAGCAAAGATTATAACTAACCACATTCACAATAACGCATAGGTCTCAAGTTTACTCATATCAATAGCATAATCAACTAGCGAGCCATAATAATAAATCTCGGATGGCAACACTTTCTCAAAACAATCATAATATGATATAACAAGTGGTATCTCGCTAGACTTTTCTGAGACCACAAAACATAAATGCAGAGCACCTTTAAAGACCAAGGCCGGACTAGACATTGTAATTCATGGTAAAAGAGATCCAGTCAAGTCATACTCAATGTAAACTAACAGTAATGAATGCAAATGACAGTGGTGCTCTCTAACTGGTGCTTTTTATTAAGAGGATGATGACTCAGCAAATAAAGTAAATAGATAGGCCCTTCGCAGAGGGAAGCAGGGATTTGTAGAGGTGCCAGAGCTCGGTTTTGAAACAAAGGTGAATAATATTTTGAGCGGTATACTTTCATTGTCAACATAACAACCAAGAGATGGCGATATCTTGCATGCTACACATGTTATAGGCGGTTCCCAAACAGAATGGTAAAGTTTATACTCCCCCTTCCACCAACAAGCATCAATCCATGGCTTGCTCGAAACAACGAGTGCCTCCAACTAACAAGGGTCCCACGGGGAGTTTTGTTTGCAATTATTTTGATTTAGTTTGCATAAAGCATGGGACTGGGCATCCCGGTGACCAGCCATTTATCTCGTGAGTGAGGAGCGAAGTCCACTCCTCTTGAGAATAACCCGCCTAACATGGAAGATACAGACAACCCTAGTTGATACATGAGCTATTCGAGCATACAAAACAGGATATTTATTTGAAGGTTTAGAGTTTGGAACATACGAATTTACTTGGAACGGCAGGTAGATACCGTATATAGGTAGGTATAGTGGACTCATATGGAATAACTTTGGGGTTTAAGGGATTGGATGCACAAGCAGTATTCCCACTTAGTACAGGTGAAGGCTAGCAAAAGACTGGGAAGCGACCAGCTAGAGAGCAACAACAGTCATGAACATGCATTAAAATTAATCAACACCGAACGCAAGCATGATTAGGATATAATCCACCATGAACATAAATATCGTGAAGGCTATGTTGACTTTGTTTCAACTACATGCGTGAACATGCACCAAGTCAAGTCACTTAAATCATTCAGAGGAGGATACCACCCTATCATACCACATCATAACCATTTTAGTAGCATGTTGGCACGCAAGGTAAACCATTATAACTCATAGCTAATCAAGCATGGCACAAGAAACTATGATCTCTAATTGTCATTGCAAACATGTTTATTCATAATAGGCTGAATCAGGAATGATGAACTAATCATATTTACAAAAACAAAAGAGGTCGAGTTCATACCAGCTTTTCTCATCTCAGCCAGTCCATCATATATCATCATAATTGCCTTTCACTTGCACGATCGAATGATGTGAATAATAACAGTAGTGCACATGCATTGGACTAAGCTGGAATCTGCAGGCATTCAATAAACAGGAGAAGACAAGGCAATATGAGCTCTTTTGTTAGATAAACAATAATGCATATAAGAGCCACTTCAACAATTTAATTATGGTCTTCTCCTATCGGCCCCCAAAGAATAGAAATAAAACTATTTACATGGGAAAGCTCCCAACAAGCAAAAGAAGAACATGAAATCTTTTTGGGTTTTCTTTTTAATTACTACTACAAACATGGAAAGTAAACTGATTAAAAGCTACAACTATTTTTTGGTTTTTTCTTAAGGCTTATCAAACACACAAGAAGAAAGCATAAAAAGGAAAATAAACTAGCATGGATGATACAATGAAAAAGTATGAGCACCGACATCTAGCAATGAGTGTGTGAACATAAATGTAATGTCGGTGGGAAATACGTACTCCCCCAAGCTTAGGCTTTTGGCCTAAGTTGGTCTATGGCCACGGCTGGCCTGGCAGATATCCTTAATAGTAGCTGGGGTTGTACTGTGATGCAGCAGCTATCGCCTGCTGAGCTGCAGCGTGGCGACGAGCGGCCTCCTCTCTCCTCTCATACTCATCTGCCTCCTCTCTGGTAATAGTATATCCTCCTCTTGCCTGATAATCAAAGAAGGCATGAGTAGGGAGAGTAATACGGACAGCACGTCATCTGTCAAAGAGTAGTCGATACTGGAGAGGTGATTCGTTCCTCTCGACAAACTGGTGGTGAACCATAGCATTAAAATCTAGATAAGCAGGAGGTAATTCAATATCATCTTCGTGTATGGCTACATCAAGAAAATTAGCTATGCGGGTTGCATAAATTCCACCAAAGAAATCTCCATTAAGTCTATTAAGAGGCAACCTATGTGCAACAATGGCTCCCAAATTATAAGATTTGTCCCCTAACACAACACTCCTAAGAATACTGAGATCGGGGACACACATGTGACATGCCTCATCTTTACCATTAATGCATCTACCTATAAAGAGAGCAAAATAATGTATAGCTGGAAAGTGAATGCTCCCTATGGTAGCTTGTGTAATATCTCTAGATTCTCCCACAGTTATGCTAGCAAGAAAATCTCTAAATTTAGATTTGCGAGGATCCCTTATACTACCCCATTGTGGAAGTTTGTAAGCAGTGGTAAAATCCTCTAAGTCCATAGTGTAAGATTTATCATAAAGATCAAATAGGACAGTTGGAGAATTACGTGAAGTTGAAAATTCAAACCTCCTCACGAAGGTACTGGTGAGGTTGTGATACTGGCTGCACTTCTCTTCCTCGAAGCTCACAAGATCAGCATTACGCAAATATGCGTTGAATTCTTCCTTAATTCCCGCTCGATCCATAAAGTTCTTAGAGGGCCATTCACAAGGACGCACTGGAGCGTCTCTTGGTGGCTCGTCATCAGCATCACGCATTGCAAGCCTGGGTCCTTGCTTCCTTGAAGAACCACCTTGGAACATTTTCCTAAGCATATTTCTTCCTCTGAAAAATTCTGAATTTTTTTAGTAACTTCAAAATAAAAGTAAACCAAACTCAATAATATTGGTAGCAACTACTCCTACAAGTGCCTCGGGCCTATATCATGCATCAAAACTACTTGGAACCATATAAATTTGACATGCAAGCTCAAGAACAGGGTCATCTAAGAAGCAAAAATTTGCAATGAATAAAGCACTAGAACAAAAACTAATTGGACCAATGGAGGAGTCACATACCAAGGAACAATCTCCCCAAGCAGTTTTGTGAGAGGTGCTTTGAGCAAGGAGATCGAAAATGGCAGCAAATTGAGCTAGAACTCGTGCTTGAGCTGGATATTTGTGTTTATGGGAGGAAGATGAAGTGTGTGGGTGCAGAAATAAGTGGAGGAGGGCCACCGTGGGCCCATGAGGCAGGGGGGCATGCCCAGGGGGGTAGGGCGCACCCTCCACCCTCGTGGGTGGGTGGTTGACCCCCTTGCTGTGTTCTCAGTGCCAAATATTCTGGAAAAAATCATATTTAAATTTCAGGGCATTTGGAGAACTTTTATTTTCGAGGTCTTTTTATATTGCATGAATAATTAGATAACAGACAGAAAAATATTTATTTTTATTTTATTTAATGTAAATAATAGAAAGTAAAAGTGGGGTACAGAAGGTTGTGCCTTCTAGTTTCATCCATCTCATGATCATCAAAAGGAATCCACTAATAAGGTTGATCAAGTCTTGTTAACGAACTCATTCCGAATAACATGGAACCGGAGAAATTTTGAATAACACTATGTTACCTCAACGGGGATATGCACATCCCCAATAATAAGAATATCATATTTCTTCTTGACAATAGGAAGAGGAAATTCAAAACCTCCAAATATAATCGATGGAAGTTTTCCAATAGAGTTGATACTATGAACTTGAGGTTGTTTCCTCGGAAAGTGTACCGTATGCTCATTACCATTAACATGAAAAGTGACATTGCCTTTAGTGCAATCAATAACAGCTCCTGCAGTATTCAAAAAGGTTCTTCCAAGAATAATAGACATACTATCGTCCTCGGGAATATCAAGAATAACACAGTCCGTTAAAATAGTAACGTTTGCAACTACAACATGCACATCCTCACAAATACCGACATGCATAGCAGTTGATTTATCAGCCATTTGCAAAGATATTTCAGTAGGTGTCAACTTATTCAAATCAAGTCTACGATATAAAGAGAGAGGCATAACACTAACACCGGCTCCAAGATCACATAAAGCAGTTTTAACATAGTTTCTTCTAATAGAGCATGGTATAGTTGGTACTCCTGGATCTCCAAGTTTCTTTGGTATTCCACCCTTAAAAGTATAATTAGCAAGCATGGTGGAAATTTCATCTTCCGGTATCTTTCTTTTATTTGTAATAATATCTTTCATGTACTTAGCATAAGGATTGGTTTTGAGCATATCAGTTAATCGCATACGCAAAAACATAGGTCTAATCATTTCAGCAAAGCGCTCAAAATCCTCATCATCCTTTTTCTTAGATGGTTTGGGAGGAAAAGGCATGGGTTTCTGAACCCAAGGCTCTCTTTCTTTACCATGTTTCCTAGCAACAAAGTCTTTCTTATCATAACGTTGATTCTTTGATTGTGGGTTATCAAGATCAACAACATGTTCAATTTCTATATCATTATCATTACTAGGTTGAGCATCATCATGAACATTATTATTAGCATTATCACTAGTTTCAGGTTCATTACCAGATTGAGTTTCAGCATCAGAAATAGAAATATCATTTGGATTCTCAGGTGTTTCAACGATAGGATCACTAGAAGCATGCAAAGTCCTATCATTTTTCTTTTTCTTCTTTTTAGAAGAACTAGGTACATCTATATTATTTCTCTGAGAATCTTGCTCAACTCTCTTAGGATGGCCTTTAGGATATAAAGGTTCTTGAGTCATTCTACCAGTTCTAGTAGCCACTCTAACAACATTATCACTATCTTTACTATTCAATTCATTGAGCAAATCATTTTGAGCTTTAAGTACTTGTTCTACTTGAGTGGTAACCATAGAAGCATGTTTACTAATAAGTTTAAGTTCACCTCTAACATTAGCCATATAATCACCCAAGTGTTCAAGCATATTTGAATTGTATTTCAATTGTCTACCAAAATAAGCATTAAAGTCTTCTTGCTTAGCCATAAATTTATCAAACTCATCTAAGCATGGGCTAGCAAATTTAGTAAATGGGATTTCAGCTTTATCATATCTATAGAGAGAATTTCCCTTTACTACCTGTGTCGGGTTATCAAGACCATGAGTTTATTCAATAGGTGAAGGATTTGGATTATATGTTTCTTCGACAGGCGGTAAATTAAGACCATGTATTTCTTCAATAGGAGGTAAATTCTTAACATCTTCATCTTTAATACCCTTTTCTTTCATAGATTTCTTTGCCTCTTGCATATCTTCAGGACTGAGAAATAGAATACCCCTCTTCTTCGGAGTTGGTTTAGGAATAGGCTCAGGAATTGGCTCCGGAGGTGTCCAATTATTTTCATTTGTCAACATATTATTCAGTAGAATTTCAGCTTCATCCGGTGTTCTTTCCCTGAAAATAGAACCAGCACAACTATCCAGGTAATCTCTGGAGGCATCGGTTAGTCCATTATAAAAGATATCAAGTGTTTCATTTTTCTTAAGAGGATGATCAGGCAAAGCATTAAGTAATTGGAGAAGCCTCCCCCAAGCTTGTGGGAGACTCTCTTCTTCAATTTGCACAAAATTATATATATCCCTTAAAGCAGCTTGTTTCTTATGAGCAGGGAAATATTTAGTAGAGAAGTAATAAATCATATCCTGGGGACTACGCACACAACCAGGATCAAGAGAATTAAACCATATCTTAGCATCACCCTTTAATGGGAACGAAAATATTTTAAGGATTTAAAAGTAATGAGTTCTCTCATCTTTAGTGAACAGGGCAGCTATATCATTAAATTTAGTAAGATGTGCCACAACAGTTTCAGATTCATAACCATGAAAGGGATCAGATTCAACCAAAGTAATTATATCAGGATCAATAGAGAATTCATAATCCTTATCAGTAACAAAGATAGGTGAAGTAGCAAAAGCAAGGTTAGGTTTCATTCTAGCATTTAGAGATTGCTTACTCCATTTAGCTAATAACCTTTTGAGTTCATTTCTATTTTTGCAAGCTAAAATAGCTAAAGAAGCTTCTTGATCAAAAACATAACCCTTAGGAATAACAAGTGATTCTTCATCATCACTTTCATCAGTATCATCAGATTCAATATTTTCAATTTCTCTAGCCCTAGCAAGTTGTTCATTAAGAAAATCACTAAGTGGCACAGTAGTATCAGGCATAGAGGTAATTTCATCAATAGTATCATGCATAGCAGAAGTTGCATCATCAATAACATGCGACATATCAAAACGAATAGCAGAAGTAGGTGTAGGTGTCGCAAGCTTACTCAAAAAACAGAAGGTGAATCAAGTGCAGAGCTAGATGGCAGTTCCTTACCTTCCCTCGTAGTTGAGGGATAGATCTTGGTTTTTGGATCTCTCAAGTTCTTCACAATGATAAGCAGATATATATCCCAAGTGACTCAAAGAATAGAGCTATGCTCCCCGGCAACGGTGCCAGAAAATAGTCTTGATAACCGCAAGTATAGGGGATCGCAATAGTTTTTGAGGGTAAAGTATTCAACCCAAATTTATTGATTCGACACAAGGGGAGCAAAAGAATACTCTCAAGTATTAGCAGCTGAGTTGTCAATTCAACCACACTTGGAAACTTAATATCTGCAACAAAGTATTTAGTAGCAAAGTAATATGATAGTAGTGATAATGGTAACAAAAGGTAATGGTAGTAAAAGCAATGTTTTTGGTATTTTGTAGTGATGATAGCAATAGCAACATGAAAGTAAATAAGTGAAGAACAATATGTGGAAAGCTCGTAGGCAATGGATCGGTGATGGATAATTATGCCGGATGCGGTTCATCATGTAACAGTCATAACCTAGGGTGACACAGAACTTCCTCCAGTTCATTGATATAATGTAGGCATGTATTCCAAATATAGTCATATGTGCTTATGGAAAAGAACTTGCATGACATATTTTGTCCTACCCTCCCGTGGCAGCGGGGTCCTTACAGAAACTAAGGGATATTAAGGCCTCCTTTTAATAGAGAACCGGCACAAAGCATTAACACATAGTGAATACATGAACTCCTCAAACTACGGTCATCACCGGTAAGTATCCCGATTATTGTCACTTCGGGGTTAACGGATCATAACACATAATAGGTGACTATATGACTTGCAAGATAGGATCAAGAACACTCATATATTGATGAAAACATAATAGGTTCAGATCTGAAATCATGGCACTCGGGCCCTAGTGACAAGCATTAAGCATAGCAAAGTCATAGTAACATCAATCTAAGAACATAGTGGACACTAGGGATCAAATGCTAACAAAACTAACTCGATTACATGATAGATCCCATCCAACCCATCACCGTCCAGCAAGCCTATGATGGAATTACTCACGCACGGCGGTGAGCATCATGAAATTGGTGATGGAGGATGGTTGATGATGATGATGGCGACGGATTCCCCTCTCTGGAGCCCCGAACGGACTCCAGATCAGCCCTCCTGAGAGGTTTTAGGGCTTGGCGGCGGCTCCATATCGTAAAACGCGATGATTTCTTCTCCCTGATTTTTTTCTCCCCGAAACTCAATATATGGAGTTGGAGTTGGAGTTGGAGAGGCAACAGGGGGCCCATGTGGTAGGGGGGCGCGCCCTAGGGGGGCAGGCGCGCCCCCACCCTCGTGGAGAGGTGGTGGGCCCCCTGGCCTTCATCTTTTGTAGGTATTTTTCTTATTTTCTGAAAAGTGGCTCCGTGAAGTTTCAGGTCATTCCGAGAACATTTGCTCCTGCACATAAATAACACCATGGTAATTCTGCTGAAAACAGCGTCAATCCGGGTTAGTTCCATTCAAATCATGCAAGTTAGAATCCAAAACAAGGGCAAAAGTGTTTGGAAAAGTAGATACGTTGGAGACGTATCAGTCGCCAACACGTCTAGAGACGATCCTCGGCGCCATGCCGCAGGTAGTCGTCGTGGACCATCTGGCACAACCGCTGGCCACTCGCGCGCATCGCCACCATGGGTCTAGAGTGAGCACTTTTGCGCTTAATGTAGGTGCTTAGGCAAATGCTCAGGTGCGTACGATGTGGTAGATGCATTGGAATGGAGGGGCGCCTTTATATGAGTGCAAACTACGTTGCATTCACATCGTGCTGCCTCTTTTCCCGGCCATCCTCCCATTACTTCCCTCATGCATTTACGATGCTAATTGAAGGAGGATCCATCATTGGCCGTTCAACATTTCGGGAACCGCTACCCTCTCCCTCGTCTGCATTAAAGCCGTATCGGGAACTGCGCCACCCGCTGTCAAATCAAATAGTACTACACTGCCTGCTGCATGCCCGGCTGAACACGTGTCCTCACCTCCATCAAGCGCCTCCATTAAACCCGCATGCAAACCGAGAAACCTACACCGGCCACACGTCCGTTCATGAGCGGGCCGGAATTAAACGCAACGCCGGCCAAGCTCCTACCGTTCGCCCTCAGTTTAAACGAGGCCAGACACCGGCCAAGCTCCTACCGTCCGCCCCCTATTTAAACGAGGACAGACAGACAACGGGCAAGAATCGCACCCCTCTGCCGCTGCCCCATCTCCTCATTCACCATTTTCTCCATTATTCCGATGGCTTCTGGGGAGCCGTTCTCCGGCATACTACCCAGCTGGGTGGCCCGCTGAGCCCTACGGATACGAGCGAGGCCGCTCGATGCTTCACCAACCTCGCTTGGCCCGATGGAGCCAGTTGCCACCCCAAGCCGTTGCGTGGTTCAGCAACTCGCCGCTCCAGTTCAGCTCGATGAGGAGTGGCGAGTTTCTCCATGGCGGCACAGCGTTGTTGCTGCTGCGTTGTTTCGCGCCACCAGTGTCTGCGGTGGCCGCACCTCCCATGCATGCGGCAGCGCCATGCAGGCAGAGACAGAAGCCGGGTGCATGGAGAGCGACGAGTCAGTGGCCAGCTTCTCCGTGTTCGCCGCCATCATCAAGGAGAAGTAGAACACGGGAGGCAGCCGCCACTTTGGTCCCATGAAGGCCACCGCTGAGGCGACGATTGCATATTCAGGTGGTTTCTTTGCTGCTTCGTATCTTTTGAGGACCTTTGTCGACCCCGCAAGTGTCTACCGGACATGAGGGAGACAAAGAGATCCGCGGGCGGCCATTTAGATTAGGTAGTATTAATTTATACCACGAGAGCCGGTTAGCACCGCTTAGTCCATGTAAATGTAATGAAATCCATCATGTTTATATGAAGATCTGCCTTTTTTGTACGAAATCCTTCATGCTTATATGAAATCAGTCCGTGTTTCCACGAATTTCCTCTGGTTGGTTAGAGTTGTGAAAATGTATGCCGCTGGCGTTTGATGTCGTCCTTCGCAGAAGGAAGCGGGAGGAAATTTGCCGGCTGCCATTGGAGACGCTCTTATGCTGGAAATAATAGAGTCACATCCAATCCATTTGAGTTAATGGCGTGTATGATTCTCCCTCTATAAAAATTTAATTGCATGTATAGTGTACCCGTGACTTGCAGGGTGGCTACAACTTCGTACAGAAAGTAAAAAAGAAACGAATCCATCCTTAATCTTGTATTCTAAGTACTCTGTGGGTTACACTATCAGTACAGTAGCGAAAGAAGTATATATTAAATATAAATAACATATGATATAAAAAAATCTAAAGTTAAATATAGAATTCGAACTTAGGTCATCGCGTTGCGAGCATCCGGCGCTAACCTATCCAGCACATTTTCGTTGTGGACCATGCTAGAGATATATCTCTATGTCTACTCTTATACTCCCTCCGTTCCTAAATATTTTTCTTTTTTAGATTTGAAATGGACTACCGCATACGGATGTGTATGTAGACATATTTTAGAGTGTAGATTCACTCATTTTGCTCCATATGTAGTCACTTGTTGAAATCTCTAAAATGATAAATATTTTGGAACGGAGGGAGTAGAAAACAGAATTGGTGATGATGGTGTGTGTGCCATCCTGCAATATAGGCCATCAGATTTATATGTAATGGATAGGAAGGAAACTATGGCAATTTTGCAAAAATATACCCACACCACTCTCCACATTTGCAAATAAGGCCTTCCCTCGTTCATCCTTTTCTCTCACAAGATAAACTACTTATACAAATGCATCTTGATGTTTCGTGCAACACATGGGCATCTAGCTAGTTTCTTTTAAAATAGTTACTGCGATAATTGGGTTGAAGTGATATATTTTATGTCTGCCCCGAATGATTTTATATTCACTAGTAGTAACAAAGAAAAGGTGCCTTGTTAGTTAACAGAAAATAGGGTGGAAACTATCAGATGAGGCCGGTAAAAACAAGGCACACTGGGTTCATCGTCATCCTCACTACAACTGTGCGCGCACGAGAAGTCTACATATCGAGGGGGCTACGATGAGAAAGATGTATCGAGTGTGTTTGAGTGAGGCACAGATACACAACTAGCGCGCGCGCGCGCGTGTGTGTGTGTGTGTGTGTGAGAGAGAGAGAGAGAGAGAGAGAAACCAGTTGATAGATTAAGATCAAGATCAAGTTGTCACCGTTCTGCTGTCATTGTTGGGGGGTGGGGAGGGGGGGGGGGAGAAATATGTATCGAGAGTGTGCGCGTGGTAGGCACAGAGGCACAACTAGCGAGTGTGTGTGTATGCGTGTGTGTTTGAGAGAGAAGCCACTAGATAGATTACTATCAAGATCGAGGTGTCACCCTACTCCTTCGGTGTCGGGTAGTGTACATGTGTGTGTGTTTGAGAGAGAAGCCAGTAGATAGATTAGTATCAAGATCGAGGTGTCACCCTTCTCCTTCGTGTCGGGAAGTGTGTGTATGGGTGTGTGTGGGGGGGGGAGGGGGCAGTGACACTTAGATATAAGGATAAGGAATTTGTGTGACACGTATCTATATTAAGGGATAGTTAGATAGCATCTGTGTGAAGCATACTTAAAGCATCACAGAGATAAACAAATGGTGTGCATGCAAGTGTCAGAAAAAATGAAGAGAAAAACAATGTCAACGCGCGCGTGTGTGTGTGTGTGAGAGAGAGCGAAATCTCGAAACAAAAGGTGCTCTGCTGGAATCCAATTTTATGTATTCATATGTTCCGAAACTAGAGTTAACCTTAGGCATATGTGTGAGAGACATAATTATACTTTGAGACATTAGTGGCGGTGGGTGGACGGAATTAAAGGGGTGGGCGTGTTCGCCAGAGAGAGCGTGTGTTTTTCTATGTGAGAGACTTGTAGGACGGGGTAGAAAGACGAATTCTAACCTTGACGGAGGGAGGGAAATACACGAAGTGCTCATGTGTGATTCTGATGCCCACGGAGAAATGAGAAATGTATGCGTGTGAGGGAGATTGCACAATTCATTCATGTATTACTATCTAGCAATCGTGGACGTTTTTTCTAAGTAATCCTTTTCAATTGTGCATGCCAAAGTTACAGTGATGTTTCTTCAAACAACCATGTGGCTATCATGTACATGCACCATTGTTAGTCTTGCATTCAAATTCACTAGTCTTGGATGATTTAAGGTTCTATTATGAAGTAATATATTTAATATTCATATATGAATTCAACATCCATTTCTTTTTGTGTGCCTCTACAATATCCATTTCTTTTGTGGCACTACAATATCCATTTCTTTTTGTGCGCCTCTACAATAACACATCAATGCATTATGTTTAAAGTAAATAACCAATGGCACTAAATTATCTATTTACACAAGAAATACATAGGCTGAGTGTTTGATCGTTTTTTTGTGAACGCGCCTCTACACCTGTACGATTGGCCACGCTCGTGTGAACGTCCAAGTTATCGGTGCATCATCCTGAGTTATTGTCTTTTTTTCTGGGGTGGACTTCACACAGTTATTAACTACTAACGCGTGCCCCATGTACACAGTCTCGCATGACCTTCCCGCTAGCACTGTCCAAAATTAGTTGAAACTAGATAAGAACGATCCCGCGGGCGGCAAAATCTCCTGCCTCCTTCTAAAATTTCTGCCACCTAGTCATTAGCATGCGGAATTCCCCTTTTGTCATTGGTGCACGGAGAACAATAGTTACAAATACCGCCCTCATTTACATAATAGGTCGGGGATGCTTTGGTAACTTCCGGCCCCCCCACCACACGGCACCCCCATTTCCTCCCCCTCCCGCAAAAATGACTAACTCCACAGCACCAAAGCATCTTACATCATGTCGTCCGTACTTCATCAACCTTTCTACCCCTCCCCTGTCGAAACCCTAGACTGCTCATCCCCTAGCATACCAGAGCCCATTCACTGCCAGCGGCGTCCACCTCATCGGATCTGCTTCTGCAGTCGCATCTACCCCTCCCACCTTCCCTAGAAACAAGTAGACTGCTCATCCACCACAGTACCACAGCCCATTCAGTGCCGACCTTGTCCACGGCGCTAGATCTGCTTCTTCGGTACTCTCGTCAACCACAGCGCATCTGCAGCGGCTCCTTCATACTCCCCATCAGAGATGCTTCGTCCACACCCCTCGGAGCCGCCCCACTGACACCCCCGTCAACGGCCTCTGATCCTCTTCGCCGACACCTTCCTCAACCCTACCAGAGCCGCTTCATCGACACCAACGTCAACCCTACCGGAGTAGCTTCACCTATACCATTCTCAACCCTATCGGGGCCACTTTGCCAACTCACAAGTCCACGGCCTGAGATCCGCTTCGTCTCACCCTCGTCGAACCTACTGGAGCAACTTCTGACGCTCCGTTGATACGTCTCCAACGTATCTATAATTTATGAAGTATTCATGCTGTTATATTACCATCCTTGGATGTTTTACAATCAATTTATAGAAACTTTATATCATTTTTGGGACTAACCTATTGACCCAGTGCCTAGTGCCAGTGTGCCAGTTGTTGTGTTTTGCTTGTTTTTTACATTCCAGAAAATCAATATCAAACGGAGTCCAAACACCGCGAAACTTTATGGAGAATTTTTATGGACCAGGACACCCAAGATGAGCCAGAGCAGCACCTGGGGGGGGGGGGTGCCCCGAGGGGGGCACAACCCACCAGGGCACGCATGTGGGCCCAGGTGCGCCCAGGTGGTTTGTGCCCACCTTGGTGGCCTCCCGCACCCCCTCTTTACCCTATAAATTCACAATTATTCCAAAAACACTTGGGGTTAACCTAGATCAGAAGTTCTGCCACCGCAAGGCTCTATAGCCACTGAAAACCAATCTAGACCCTGTTTCGGCACCCTGCCGGAGCGGGGAATCATCTCCGGTGGCCATCTTCATCATCCCCGCGGCCACCCCGATGAGGAGGGAGTAGTCCACCCTCGAGGCTGAGGGTTTTACCAGTAGCTATGTGTTTAATCTCTCTCTCTCTCTCGTGTTCTTGAGATGTCACGATCTTGATGTATCGCGAGCTTTGTTAATATAGTCGGATCATATCTTGTTTTCCCCTCTCTATCTTGTTGTGATGAATTGAGTTTTTCCCTTTGAGATTTCGTTGTTATCGGATTGAATACTTTTGTGGATTTGAGAACACTTGATATATGTCTTGCAATTGAATACTCGTGGTGACAATGGGGTATCGTATTGATTCACTTGATATATGTTTTGGCATTCAACTCGTGGATTCCCGAGGTGACATTGGGGTAATCTATGCATAGGGATTGATGCACGTTCTTATCTTTGTTTCTCCGGTAGAAATCTTGGGGCACTTTTTGAAGTTCTTTGTGTTGGATTGAATATTATGAATCTGAATTTGCTTCGGTGTTATTTTAGTACGAACTCTTGGTTAGATCGATCAGAAAGAATAGCTTCGTGTTATTTTAGTACGAACTCTAGGATAGATTGATTGGAAAGAATAGCTTTGAGGTGGTTTCATACCCTACAAACAATTCTGTATTATGTTCTCCACTAGATAGGAACTTTGGAGTGATTCTTCGTTGCACGCTGAGGGATGGTCATATGATCCAATTATATTGGCACTGTTGAGAGATTGCACTAGTGAAAGTATGGACCCTAGGCCTCATTTTCAAGCATTACAATACCGTTTTTGTGCTCCTTTACTACTCCCCTTGTTCCATACTGTAAGACGGTTTTTGACACTACATTAGAGTCAAAAAACGTCTTACATTATGGGATAGAGGGAGTATTTGCTACCTTGCTATTTTTATTTTTTAGATTATAAAAATATATTTCTACCATCAATATTACACTTTTATCACCATCTCTTCGCCGAACTACTGCACCTATACAATTTGCCATTGTATTGGGTGTGTTGGGGACACAAGAGATTTCTTGTATTTGGTTGTAGGGTTGTTTGAGAGAGACCATCTTCATCCTACGCCTCCCACGGATTGATAAACCTTAGTTCATCCACTTGAGGAGAAATTACTACTGTCCTACAAAACTCCACGCTTGGAGGCCCAACACATGTCTACAAGAATAAAGTTGTGTAGTAGACATCAAGCTCTTTTCTGGCGCCGTTCCCGGGGAGGTGAGTGCATGAATGTGATCTTCCAATTGAATCTTTTAGTTTCTTGTTTTATCACTAGTTTGGTTTATAAAAGAAAACTACATAAAAAATGGAACTGAGGTTGCAACATAGTATTGATCATCTTTATAATATCTTTCTTGAAAATGATGGTTCAGAAAATTGTGCTCAATTGTTAGAATAAGAAGTCAATAAAATGTTTGTCACAAAATATTTGAATGATGAGCATGATTGCAATATTTCTAGTATGAATTCTTTGAATATCCATGATGCTAATCATATGCAAAGCCATAAGCTTGGGGATGCTATATTTGTTGAAGATGACATTTTCAGTCCCCCAAATTTTGATGATAAAATTTATTATGATGATTGCACACTTCCTATTTATGATGATTATATTGATGAAAGTGGATCCGGAGAGGTCATGACTTTATTTAATGATGAATCCACTATTTTGGAAGAGGTTGCAATTGATTATGACAACAAAGTTGCTATCTATGATGATTATGGTGATGACATGTATTCTATATTGAATAATGATAACCATGAGACTTGTCATCATGATTTTAATCCCATGATAGTTATTTTGTTGAGTTTGCTCCCACTACTATTCATGAGAATAAATTTTCTTATGTGGAGAGTGAGAAAATTTGTATGCTTATGTATCATGAAAAGAATGCTTTATGTGATAGCTATTTTGTTGAATTCATTCATGATACAACTAAAAATTATTATGAGAGGGGAACTTATGATTTTACATATTTCAATAATACCAAGTTTCCTCTCTTTATGTTGAAAGTTTTGAAGTTGCACTTGTTTTTCCTTCCTATGCTAGTTGATTCTTGTTCCCATAAGTTGTTTGCTCACAAAATCCCTATGCATAAGAAGTGGGTTAGACTTAAATGTGCTAGTCATATGCTTCATGACGCTCTTTTTCATGTTTCAATTCTTTACTTTTATGTGACCGTCTGTAACGCCCCGGACACACCCGCCGGTGGTCGTTACTCCTGGCGGGATCTAGACTGGCCCCACAGATCAATACTAGTCTTTTCTGCGCACTTTGTCCTCATTCGTGCGCACCCGGGAGCAACTTCCCGGTCGGTCACCCATCCTGAAACTACTCCAAGCTAAGCATGCTTAACTTTGAAGTTCTATCCGAATGGGCTCCCGGAAAAGAAGGAATTCCTTATTGATACGAGTAGTCTATCATCCCTAATAAGCCAGGCTATCACACCATCATTGAAATCATCATGCGTAGATAAAAGGCATTAAAGCAAAGCGCTTGTTGGGAGACAACCCAACACTTTTACCTATTGTTTTTGTGTGTTCACATGATTAGGCTACTGTAGTAATAATTTTTTATTGCTTTCGTTTCAATAAAGTGCCAAGTAAGACCTTTGGGATGGCTTACGGTGATTGTTGATTTGATCTTGCTGAAAAACAAAAACTTTTGCACTTAGGAAAACAATTCTCATTTCTAACAGTTGTGTGATAAAATGCTAATTCTTTTTGCAGAAGATTAATAGAAAAATTTCCTAGGTTTTCCTATTTTTCAGAATTTGTGGAGTAGCAGAAGTATGGTTGGAGTACAGATTACTACAGACTGTTCTGTTTTTGATACATTCTGTTGTCAATGCATAGTTTGCTTGTTTTCTAGTTTATATGGCTTATATTGCTCAATATTAATTGTGGAAATGGTATCCTATAGTAGGCATTGTGTGGAAACAATTATGAATCTTTTCTTTGACAGTACCAAAGCGAAATAGTTTGCTCTTTATATACTAACCTATCTCACAAAGTTCCGTTAGGTTTTGTGTGATTGAAGTTTTCAAGTTTTGGGTGAGATGTCGATATGAGGAGAATAAGGAGTGACAAGACCCTAAGCTTGGGGATGCCCAAGGAACCCCAAGGTAATATTCAAGGAATATACAAGCAACTAAGCTTGGGGATGCCCCGGAAGGCATCCCCTCTTTCGTCTCCAACATTACCGGTAACCTCACTTGGAGCTATGTTTTCATTCGTTACATGATATGTGTTTTTCTTGGAGCATCATTTTATTTTGCTAGGATTTGCTTGATGTTATTTAGAATGATGTTTTGCTTCTTTTATTAAAAGTGGCAATGATAGCCTTTACTATGCTTATTCTGTGAGCCTACATGTTGCTGTTTCAAAACAGAAAGTTTACCGATGTTGCAAAAATTCCCTAGAAAAGTCATAATGGGATAAAATGTTGAAACGTTTTGCAGAATAAGCTCTGATAAATTTTCTATAGTGTGGGAAAATATCATAACTTTTGGAGTTATGGAAGTATTGATACCCTTGCATTACTTACAGACTCTACTGGTTTGGCAGATTGCTGTTATGTTTGCATTGTTTGTATATGTTTGCTTGTTTAATGATCCTATTTGAGGATATGAGTATTAAATATGCAGAGGAATTTAGTATGCAATGTTGAATAATAATTTTAGTGATTTGCTATAGTAGAGAATGATCAGGTTTTTGCATTGGTTTATTGATACGTCTCCAATGTATATATAATTTTTGATTGTTCCATGCAGTTATATTATTGTTCTTGGATGTTTTATAACCATTTTATAGTCATTTTTTGGTACTAACCTATTGACATAGTGCCAAGTGTCAGTTGCTATTTTCTGCATGTTTTTTACATCGCAGAAAATCAATACCAAATGGAGTCCAAATGAAACGAAACTTTACAAAGATTTTTTGGGACCAGAAGACACCCAATGGGCCAAGGTAGTGCCTGGGGGCTTCTCCTAGGGGAGCACAACCCACCAGGGCACGCCAGGAGGCCCAGGCGTGCCCTGGTGGGTTGTGCCCACCTCGGGTGCCCCCCAGACCGCCTCTTGACTCTATAAATACCCCAATATTCCAGAAACCCTAGGGGAGTCGATGAAAATCAATTCCAGCCGCCACAAAGTCCAGAACCATCAGATCCAATCTAGACACCATCACAGAGGGGTTCCCCACTTCCATTGGTGCCTCTCCGATGATGCTGAGTAGTTCTTTGTAGACCTTCAGTTCCATAGTTATTAGCTAGATGGCTTCCTCTCTCTTGTTTTATTCTCAATACAATGGTCTCTTGGAGATCCATATGATGTAACTCCTTTTGCGGTGTGTTTGTTGGGATCCGATGAACTTTGAGTTTATGATCAGATATATCTTTTGTTGGGTAACACTGTCGGATTTCGGGTTCCGGCAGACCCTTAAGGTTCGAACACTGGGGTGCGCGCGGAGATTATGCCTTCTACCTCTCCGTCTCGCAAAGATCTAGGCTACTGAAAGAACTGCACAAGAGACACAAGGTTCACACTGGTTTGGGCCACCGTTGTGGTGTAATACCCTACTCCAGTGTGTGGTGGGTGGATTGCCTCTTGGGGCTCATGATGATGAACGATACAAGGAAGAACAACCTCGCGAGGGTCTGTTCTTGGCTGGGGCGATGAACTGCTGGGAGGAGTTCAGCCACCTTTCTCTCTCTCTCTCTCTCTCTCTCACTCACTGCCTTACTCTTACTCGCCGGCCAACTCACTCTTTTTCCTCACCCCCTTGCTCTGTGGGCAGCTGGTCCTATTTATTGAGGTCCTGGTCCTCTTCCAAAATATCGAGCGGGAAGGGAGCCAACAATGGCGGGCTAATTTGAAGGGGGACAGCAAGTATCAACTATCCTGACAAAAGCAGTCTTCGCCTGCGCAAAGCTCTGGTGATGACGCCGTCTTAGGCTCCACGGTGACCTCCGTCTCGTAGTCCTCCTGGTCTTGGTCTCATTGCACCGAAATGGCAACCTTTGCCTGATGCCTCGGTACTCCACGGCTGCGCTTGGCCCCTTTGCACCAAAGAGGAAAGGAGGACGCTGCGCAGGCTGGCACCTGCCTGGCGCCCTGAGTCGTCATGGCTTGCGTCATGGTCACCTTGCGAGGTACCCCGCCTTGATCTCTCCGCCTCCTCTTGAGCCATCCTGACGAGGCCGTGCCTGAGGAAGCTCCGTGTCATCCGCCCCGCGAGGCTTGGCCCCTCACGAGGGTCTTGAGTCTTGTGTTGATGAAGATGGGCCGTGCTGGGCCCCCTTTGAGCCACGCCGCAGGCCGCAGGCAGGCAAGTCTGGGGACCCCCGTTCCCAGAACGCCGATAGTAGCCCCCGCGCCCAAGGCGAGCCCGGACTTGGCCGTGCCGAGAGGCGAAAGGGCAAGGGCGAAGCGCCGCGGGCCCTAACAGCCTGCGGCCTTGGGCGCCATGTGGTGGTTGATTGGACGCAAGTGCTCCAGCAACCGCGTAGGTTGATAAAGGAGCGGCATCTGCCGAGACTTTGCCTTTTGCTTTCTCCGGTTGCTGCTCAGATCCCCTTTCTTGCGCCTCCCCTTTCTTCCTCCAAATTTCCAGATCTACTCCGGCTGCGTGACCTAGGAAGCCATGGCGCCTCGTCAGTCTCCGGCCGAATCTTGGTACTCACCTACTCTGGACTTGCCGAACGTGTCCAAGGCGGGCCTTGCCTGGCTGCGCCAGATGGCGGCGGCGCAGGGCATCAATGGGGGGCAGGTGTTCAAGGCCGGCTCCGCCACCCCTGAGGGTCGAGGGAGCACCTTTTATCCTCTCTTTGTAAGCTCCATTACTGCGGGCTTGGTGCCTCCTTTCTCTGAGTTTTTCTTCTCTGTCCTCCGCCATTACAACTTGCAGGCTCTGCATCTCCACCCCAACTCCGTCCTTCTCCTGGCGATCTTCGCTTATTACTGCGAGGCCCACGTAGGGGTGCAGCCTTCAGTGGCCTTGCTGTGCCACTACTTCTCCCTTCGGGGGTCTCGCGGTTCTCCTTCCGCGTGCGCGAGCTTCGTCGCGTACGGTGGCACCATTGCCATCTCGAATCCCGGGAAAGAGGATTGAGGGCTTCAGGAGCAAGTGGGTCTTGGTAGACGCCGGGCGCGTCCACCCTAGGCTGATCTTGCCTGAGGAGCAGCCCGTGAGCTCCAGCGACTGGTGCCGAGCGGAGCTCATGGACCCCCGCGCGAAACTGGTGTTGGAGAAGATGGACGCGGACCTGAGGCCGGTCAGCACGGCGGCGGCGAAGTTGACCGGTGCGTTGCTGCTGAGGGAGTTCCTGGAGCACCAGCTGGCTCCACTCCGGCGGTACTCACCTCTGATGTGGAGGCCTCATCCGAGCCCCGCGGCCTTGAGCGGCGAAGATTTGGCCGCGGTCCTCCAATCTCTGGTCGGGGGCGAGGTGGTAAGATTGGAGGGCGCTCCCAAGCCCTTGTTCCTTCGCGACGACTGGGAGCAGGTGGTGGAGTCCATGCCCGTTTTTAACGGGGATGGGCTCGTGCCCGTGGAGGCTTCCAAGGGACTGGTGGACGTGCCCTCCGGTGACCCCAGCAAAGAGGAGGACGAAGAGGAGCGGGAAAAGGGGCCTGACTCCGAGGTGACCGACGGAGAGTCGAGGGCTCCACTCCCCCGGTGCAGGCCCCGCAGTCTCCGCCTTTGTTCGAGCGATGATAACGAGGATGGAGACGAGAAGGTCGGCGGGAGCTTGCCCCTGATCCCGAAGAAGGACAGGACCGGGCTGATCTCCCACGGGTCTGCCCCTGCCCCGAGGCAGTCTGCAGACGCGCCTTCTGCTTCCGAGGTTGACCCTTCCAGCCGGCTGTCAGGCTTCAAGTTTGGTCGGAGGCTGCCCGAGCTCACCGGCGATGACCCATAAGTGGTTGACCCTTGTCTTTATCTCTTGTTCCGCTGCCGAGGCTTGACGTTCGCATCTCTTGAATAGGCTGGCGCCCGCGGCGAAGAAGCCAAAGGGGGCTCCTGAGGCTCCATCCGCGGCAGCGCCTCCGCCTGTGGAGGAGGGTGACCGTGGCGCGCGGGCTTCTCCCGCCTAGTCGTCCTCGCGAGGCCTGGCCGAGCTGGCTGGGGCGAGCTCAGCCCCCATGGCCCAAGTGACTCCTGTGGTGCCTTTGCCCACTGCCGCCACCACAGCCGCTGGGGCGCAGCAGGCTCCACCTCAGGACGCTGTGGTCTTGCCGTCACCACCTTCTTCCCCCGTTCCGCCGACTGTTGTTTCTCCAACTCCTCCTGCCGTACTGGAGTGTGTTGTAGCTGGACTGGACCGGCTGCGGCAGGATCTTCTTGGCACCGACCCTCGCCTGGTGGCCGGGCGCTTGGAGCTGGCTTCAGGATGGATTCGCTCCGACACCTCGATCCGGGCGGCGCTGGTTCAAGCCTCGACGGCCTACGACGAGGATAGGCAGGCCATCCTTGAGACGAAGGCTGCTCGTGACGTAGCCCTGGGGGAGGTGGTTGAAGTCCGCGATCATTGCAAGGTGCTGGAGGACGAGCTGCAAGGCCTGCGGGACCAGCTCGCGAAGGAGGTTCGTCTTCGCCAGGAGCAAGAAGAAGGCATGAAGGCTCGCGAGGTGGCCATCGAGGGCCGGGAGGCCAAGCTCAAGAAGCGCCGCGACCGCCTAGGTGCGCTGGGGAAGGAGTTGGAGGCGACGAAGGTCGAGTTGGACAGCAAGGCCAAGGTTCTTGCCGAGGATCGCGTGGCCTTCGCAGACATGGAGAAGAAGGCTCGTGCTTCGCTGAAGATGCTCTACGCCAGTGGCCTGGAGAGCCCGCTGGCCGGCGCCGAGGACGGCCCCTCCAAGCTACTTCCCTTCCTGGTTCGTGCTCTTGAGGATGTCACCCTTGGCCTTGGCCCCACGGCCGAGGCCGAGGCGCGTGTCCTGTCTTCTGCTGCGCTGACGCGGGTCTTCACCCACATCTACCTTCGCGACCCCAGCGCCGACCTCGACAGCCTGTTGGAGCCAGTAAGCGGCAAGGGTACTGCCGCCGCTGCCGAGGCCGTGAAGGGTCGCGTGGAGGCTCTGCTGGGGAAGTTCCAGGCCTTCAGTACCAAGTCGAAGCAGGATGCTTCCGGTCCTGCTGCTCCATGAGGCGGGGTCACCCGCGCTGCTCCACCGCTGCCAAGTGACTCCGGTACTGCTCCTGCCCTGCTTTTAATTCCTGCACATGCATCATGCCTCGGGGAGGCGTTTAAAATCGCGTTTGGTATTGAGACGACAGTATGGATTGTAATATTTGCTTTTAAGTTCCTTATATTTTATGCTTTTCTTCCCTACTTGCTTGTGTTCTACGCCGGCAGAGCCCGGCCCCGCGCGTACCTCACCCAGCATTAGCCCCGACCGGAAACCAGGATAGGACCAAAGGAGTGAGGGGCTACAGAGCCAGTTAGGCTCCTGAGTTGCGATGCTCAGGAGTCCCCCTTGGCGCACGAACAACAAGTAGGGAGGTGTGATGTAGGTGGATCTTCCGCTTTACGTCTACAGAGCCCGACTCCGCACGTACCTCACCCAGCATTAGCCCTGACCGGAAACCAGGACGGGACCAAAGGAGTGAGGGGCTACGGAGCCAGTTAGGCTCCTGAGTCGTGATGCTCAGGAGTCCCCCTTGACGCGCAAACAGCAAGTGATGAGGTGAGATGCGAGTGCGACCACCGTTCTACGTCTGCAGAGCCCGGCCCCATGCGTGCCTCACCCAGCATTAGCCTTTCGGAACTAAGGAGTGAGGGGCTACGGGACCAGTTAGGCCCCTGAGTCGCGATGCTCAGGGGTCCCCCTTGACGCTCAAACGGCCTTCATACCTTGGCTCCGCTCGGGGAGAGACGCGCGATGAACCAGGCCCGAGGGGCCTGGCTGGGTGGCGTACGTCCGGGCGTGACCCAGGCGCAGCCCCCGTGCCCAGCCCCCTCGCACGGCGCTCCCGAGGGGAGGCATTGCAATGAGGCTAGACACTAAGCTCTGGGCTCCCTGAGGTTGATGTGGCCCGGGGGCCAACCTCAGTTGTTTATCACCAGCGCGGAGCATAGAGCTTCCGCATGTGTACGGGCATAGCCGCTCCTCGGAAGTGTCGTCAGCCAGCGCGGAGCATGGTGCTTCCACTGGTACGTGGGAGGGGGCTCCCCTCTGGGAGGAGCCCCCGGGGCGTGTACAGCCCCGCCCTGACATGTGGCCGGCACGGTAGGGCTAGGTGAGGTGTATCTGGGCACCCGTGAGCCAGCGCGGGACACACGGGGCCCTACCTCTAGGCGGGTTGCGCCTGGCACTGGGCCTTATCTTGTGCTGTGTTCCTGCAAATTTGGTTAGATGCCGGCACTCTACGTCCTCGGGTCACGACCCTCGAGCTTGTCTCAGCCGTCGCTGGTATGCCAGGTCGTGATGCCATGGACATGGCCAGAGGGTGAGGGCTAGAGAGCCAGTAAGAGCCCTGAGTCGCGATGCTCAGGTACCCCGCCTTTAACGTGCAAGTGGTCGACATGGAGAAGAAGAGGTGCCGTGGACATGCATCAAGTAATCAAGCATGATGGGCGAATGCATAGCCGGAAATAAACGCAAGGGAGATACATGCCGCTGGCCCTAGCCCGAGCGACTTGGGAATGATGCAGCCCGAGGGGCGCCCCCAACAAGGCAACCTAACGACATGAAATAAAAGGGATACATACCGCAGGGACGGACCCACGCGGCCCGGGAACGATGCAGCCCTGGGAGGGCGCTCCCAACTAGAAATGAAACTTGTAAGATGTCACCTGAGGGTGTCGAGGGCGAAGGGGTGTTGGTGCAGCAGACTCGGTAGGCTGTGGAAGCCGATCCTCACGAGCCCCCAGGCCCAGGGACCTCGAGAGGCTCCGGAGGCACTGGTAGCTCTTCGCAAATCATCTCCATCTCTGCCAAGGCTGCGGAACGCCTGTCTTCTTGAGCCTCCATGATGCCCCTCATGAGGCGCTGGCACGTAGCAACCGCGCTCGGCAAGCCGTAAGGCATGCGAACGTAGCTGTGGGGCGGACCCTCGCAGCGCCCCACTCACGAGGGCCAGAGGCGCTCCATCGTAGCGACTTGGTTGAGCCCTGGTACGTCGATGCAGATGCGCAGCCCACCATCCTCGCCTGGATGGGGAGCCACAGCCGGTAGACAGCGGCAACCTCTCATGATTCTTGATTCCTGTAGTTCTTGAATGGCCTTGTCGACGAACTCCTGCGGGTCTGACCTTCCTTGCCTTGCTCCTTCTTGAGGGAAACGTGCTTCAAAACACGCCTCCATGTGGTGCCCAAGCGCCTCCCTCATGACCCTGGCCAGGTCGGTGGCCCTCCAGGGGAGAGCCCCCGAGCCCTGCCTGAGGAGGGCGCCGGGCGCACTTTCCTATGCGATGGAAGGAGGATCCCCCTGGGCAGATGCGGGCCCTGAGGGGCCCGCCTCCCGAGGGGCCGGTCCGGACGATGTCTTCTTCTTCTTCTTGGGGGTGCTCTCGGGAAGCCTCCTGCTTCCGCGATCCGGGTCTTCCAGTGACGCAGCCTGAAAGGCTCGCTCCAGGGAACACACTGCATCCTTCTCTTCACAGGGCACCGTGATGACTCCGCCACTTCCTGGCATCTTGAGGACGTTGTAGCCATGGTGAGTCACCGCCATGAACTTGGCCAGCACTGGGTACCCGCGGATGGCGTTGTACTGCAGGCGGATGTGGGCAACGTCGAAGTCGATGAGCTCAGTGCGGTAGTTGTCGCGTGCCCCAAAGGTGACAGGGAGGCGGACCTGCCCAATCGGGACCGTGGAGCCGTCGGTGACTCCGGAGAAGGGCTTGGTTGGCTGAAGCTGGTCGTAGGGCACTTGGAGATTGTTGAACGTTTCCACGGACAGGACGTTGAGCCCTGCCCCACCATCGATGAGGGTCCTGGTGACCAGTACATTGCTGATGACTGGGGAGCAAAGTATCGGGAGGACTCCGGTTGTGGCCGCACACTTGAGTTGATCCGCCGAGCTGAATGTGATGGTGCATGCCGACCACCTGAGAGGGCGCGTTGCTTCAAGCCTGGGGAGGACTGCGCTCACCTCGCGGGCAAACTGCTTGAAGATGCGTTGGGAGGCTGGGGCTTGAGCTCCGCCCAGGATGCAGGCGATTGCCCGCGGCTCCTGGAAGGCCCCATCCCCTTTGTCTTGATGGCAGTCCTCGTTCCTCCTTGGCTGAGGCGGCAGTGGAGGGAGGCCTGCGTTGCCCTGTGGGCGATCCTCACGAGGCTGATCCTTCCAGTCCCCCTTGCAAGACAGGTCTCGCCAGCGATCCTCGCGAGGTTGATCGCGCCACCCTTGGCGCGGGCCGCGGTCTTCCCAGCGTCCTGCGTTTCTTCCTCCTCCTCGGCCGTAGCCCCGATCGGCGTGGTCGGGACGACAGCTGATCCTTCCTTCTCGCACGATGCGGAGTTCCTGGCATTCATTGGTGTTGTGGGTGTGGAGGTCGTGGTACACACAGTACTGGCTGCCCCTGGAGGACTCAGGCAGATCTTTGCCCCGCTTGGTGTCTGGTTCTGCCGCGAGCACGGCAGCCCCCTTGCGCTTCACGTCCTTGGCCTTGGGCTTCTTCTCCTCTGGGTCTGCGGCAGGCAGCTCGAGGAGGGAGAGGCGTCCCTCCTCAGCCCTGGCGCACTTGGTCGCCAAATTGAACAGCTCCAAGGAGGTGCACAGGTCTTCATGCATCGCCAGCTCATCCTTCATCTTGACGTCGCGCACACCATTGGAGAAGGCCGAGATGATGGCCTCCTCGGACACCTTGGGGATCTTGAGGCACGCGCTGTTGAAGCGCTGGATGTACTTTTGCAGGGTCTCTCCAGGTTGTTGCATGATGCGGCGCATGTCGCTCACGGCGGGTGGCCGGTTGCGAGTACCTTGGAAGTTGGCGATGAAGCGGGTGCGCATCCGGTCCCAGGAAGAGATCGTGCCTGGAGCCAGATTCAGGAGCCAGGTGCGAGCTCCTTCCTTGAGCGCCATGGGGAACCAGTTCGCCATGACCTTTTCGTCCCCGCTGGCAGCTTCGATGCCCAGCTCAAAGAGCTGGAGGAACTCTGCAGGGTTAGTCATGCCATCGTAACGAGGAGGCAGGTCTGGCTTGAACTTGCCGGGCCACGCGACGCTACGCAGCTCGGTGGTATAGGCACGGCAGCCTGCGGTGGCCACGGAAGGCTTCGGCTGATGGAGAGCTTGGTCTTGAGGGTCCCCACGCGCTGCAGCTAGGAGCAGCGCGGGGTCTTGGCATGCTGGAGCAGGGTCGCGGCGTGCCGGAGCAGGGAGCGCCCGGGCAGCTCCTTGCGGGCAAGGGACTTCTTGGCAGCTCCGTTCTTGCTGCGCTGGCACCTGACGGAGCGGGTTCCGCCTAGGGGCCACGCGCCTTGGAGCCATGGCGTCTTCTTGGAGAGGAGGCGGCTGGTATGCCTCCGGAGCTTCGTTGCCCGCGCGGGGCGGGGTGTGGCGCAGCGGAACGGATGGCGCAGGAGAGCCCCCTGCGGCGCGGACAAGCTCGGCGACGCGGTCAAGCCACTCTTCATAGACGTCGTCGACAGGACGGTAGCGCAGGAGCTCGTTTGCCGCAAGGAACGCAGCTCGAGCCTCCAAGGGGGCGTGGAGCGCGCGGGACGAAGAACCAGCTGGTGCGAGCGATGGAGTAGCGGTGCGGCCGTCTTGCCGCACGGATGGATGTTGAGACGACGCTTGCTGCTCGCCCCCCGCCAGGCGGTGGCGGCGTTGATGGCGGGCGACGGGGAACGACGAGGACGTTCGCCGACGGGCGCCGTCTGGGCGACGCGGGAAGCGATGGCGGCCCGGCCCTCGGCGCGGGCCCGACGAGCGTCGGACATGGATGCGACGGTCGGAGGAGAATGGGGTGGTGGAAGACGAATTCTGGCGCACCCCTACCTGGCGTGCCAAATGTCGGATTTCGGGTTCCGGCAGACCCTTAAGGTTCGAACACTGGGGTGCGCGCGGAGATTACGCCTTCTACCTCTCCGTCTCGCAAAGATCTAGGCTACTGAAAGAACTGCACAAGAGACACAAGGTTTATACTGGTTCGGGCCACCGTTGTGGTGTAATACCCTACTCCAGTGTGTGGTGGGTGGTTTGCCTCTTGGGGCTGATGATGATGAACGATACAAGGAAGAACAGCCTCGCGAGGGTCTGTTCTTGGCTGGGGCGATGAACTGCTGGGAGGAGTTCAGCCACCTTTCTCTCTCTCTCTCTCTCTCACTCACTCACTCATTGCCTTACTCTTACTCGCCGGCCAACTCACTCTTTTTCCCCACACCCTTGCTCTGTGGGCGGCTGGTCCTATTTATAGAGGCCCTGGTCCTCTTCCCAAATATCGAGCGGGAAGGGAGCCAACAATGGCGGGCTAATTTGAAGGGGGACAACAAGTATCAACTATCCTGACAAAAGCAGTCTTCGCCTGCGCAAAGCTCTGGTGATGACGCCGTCTTGGGCTCCACGGTGACCTCCGTCTCGTAGTCCTCCTGGTCTTGGTCTCGTTGCACCAAAATGGCAACCTTTGCCTGATGCCTCGGTACTCCGCGGCTGCGCTTGCCCCCTTTGCACCAAAGAGGAAAGGAGGACGCTGCGCGGGCTGGCACCCGCCTGGCGCCCTGAGTCGTCATGGCTTGCATCACGGGCACCTCGCGAGGTACCCCGCCTTGATCTCTCTACCTCCTCATGAGCCAGCCTGACGAGGTAGTGCCCGAGGAAGCTCCGTGTCATCCACCCCGCGAGGCTTGGCCCCTCGCGAGGGTCTTGAGTCTTGTGTTGATGAAGATGGGCCGTCCTGGGCCCCCTTTGAGCCACGCCGCAGGCCGCAGGCAGGCAAGTCTGGGGACCCCCGTTCCCAGAACGCCGACAAACGCAGTAATTTCAAAAATTTCCTACGCACACACAAGATCATGGTGATGCATAGCAACGAGAGGAGAGTATCGTCCACATACCCTTGTAGGCCATAAGCGGAAGCGTTATGAGAACGCGGTTGATGTAGTCGTACGTCTTCACGATCTGACCGATCCAAGTACCGAACGTATGGCACCTCGGAGTTCAGCACACGTTCAGCTTGATGACGTCCCACGAACTCCGACCTAGCAGAGCTTCACAGGAGAGTTCCGTCAGCACGACGGCATGATGACGGTGATGATGTTGCTACCGACGCAGGGCTTCGCCTAAGCACCGCTATGATATGATCGAGGTGGATTATGGTGGAGGGGGGCATCGCACACGGCTTGGAACAATCAACTTGTGTGTCCTAGGGTGCCCCCTGCCCCCGTATATAAAGGAGCAAGGGGGGAGGCTGGCCGGCCCTTGCAGGGCGCGCCAGGAGGAGGAGTCCCCCTCCTAGTAGGATTAGGACTCCCCTTTCCTACTCCTACTAGGAAGGGGACAGGAAGGAGGAGAAGGAGAAGGAAAGGGGGGCGCCGCCCCCTTCCCTAGTCCAATTCAGACCAGAGGGGGAGGGGGCGTGGCCTGCCCTGGCCGGCCCTTTCTCTCTCTCTCTCCACTAAGGCCCATGTGGCCCATTACTTCTCCGGGAGGGGGGGGGGGTTCGGTAACCCTCCGGCACTCCAGTTTTCTCCGAAATCACCCGGAACACTTCCGCTATCCGAATATAGTCATCCAATATATTAATCTTTATGTCTCGACCATTTCGAGACTCCTCGTCATGTCTGTGATCACATCCGGGACTCCGAACTACCTTCGGTACATCAAATCACATAAACTCATAATACCGATCGTCACCTAACGTTAAGCGTGCGGACCCTACGGGTACGAGAACTATGTAGACATGACCGAGACACGTCTTCGGTCAATAACCAATAGCAGAACCTGGATGCTCATATTGGCTCCTACATATTCTATGAAGATCTTTATCGGTTAAACCGCACAACAACATACGTTGTTCCCTTTGTCATCGGTATGTTACTTGCCCGAGATTCGATAGTCGGTATCTCAATACCTAGCTCAATCTCGTTACCAAAAAGTCTCTTTACTCGTTCCGTAATGCATCATTCCGCAACTGACTCACTAGTTGCATTGCTTGCAAGGCTTATAGTGATGTGCATTACCGAGAGGGCCCAGAGATACCTCTCCGACAATCGGAGTGACAAATCCTAATCTCGATCTATGCCAACTCAACAAGTACCATCGGATACACCTGTAGAGCACCTTTATAATCACCCAGTTATGTTGTGACGTTTGGTAGCACACAAAGTGTTCCTCCGGTAATCAGGAGTTGCATAATCTCATAGTCATAGGAACATGTATAAGTGATGAAGAAAGCAATAGCAGTAAACTAAAACGATCAAGTGCTAAGCTAACGGAATGGGTCAAGTCAATCACATCATTCTCCTAATGATGTGATCCCGTTTATCAAATGAAAACTCATGTCCATGGTTAGGGAACATAACCATCTTTGACCAATGAGCTAGTCAAGTAGAGGCATACTAGTGACACTCTGGTTGTCTATGTATTGACTCATGTATTATGTTTCCGGTTAATACAATTCTAGCATGAATAATAAACATTTATCATGAAATAAGGAAATAAATAATAACTTTATTATTGCCTCTAGGGCATATTTCCTTCAGTCTCCCACTTGCACTAGAGTCAATAATCTAGATTACACAGTAATGATTCTAACACCCATGGTGCCTTGGTGCTGATCATGTTTTGCTCGTGAGAGAGGCTTAGTCAATGGGTCTGCAACATTCAGATCCGTATGTATCTTGCAAATCTCTATGTCTCCCACCCGGACTTGATTGCGGATGGAATTGAAGCGTCTCTTGATGTGTTTGGTTCTCTTGTGAAATCTGGATTCCTTTTCCAAGGCAATTGCACCAGTATTTCCACAAAAGATTTTCATTGGACCCGATGCACTAGGTATGACACCTAGATCAGATATGAACTCCTTCATCCAGACTCCTTCCTTTGCTGCTTCCGAAGCAGCTATGTACTCCGCTTCACACGTAGATCCCACCACGACACTTTGTTTTGAAGTGCTCCAAATGACAGCTCCACCGTTCAATATAAACAAATATCCCGTTTGCGATTTAGAATCGTCCGGATCAGTGTCAAAGCTTGCATCGACGTAACCTTTTACGACGAGCTCTTTGTCACCTCCATAAACGAGAAACATATCCTTAGTTCTTTTCAGGTATTTCAGGATGTTCTTGACCGCTGTCCAGTGATCCACTCCTGGATTACTTTGGAACCTCCCTGCTAAAATAATAGCAAGGCACACATCAGGTCTGGTACACAACATTGCATACATGATAGAGCCTATGGCTGAAGCATAGGGAACACTTTTATTTTCTCTCCATCTTCTGCAGTGGTCGGTCATTGAGTCTTACTCAACTTCACACCTTGTAACACAGGCAAGAACCCTTTCTTAGCTTGATCTATTTTGAACTTCTTCAAAACTTTATGAAGGTATGTGCTTTGTGAAAGTCCAATTGAGTGTCTTGATCTATCTCTATAGATCTTGATGCCCAATATATAAGCAGCTTCACCAAGGTCTTTCATTGAAAAACTCTTATTCAAGTATCCTTTTATGCTATCCAGAAATTCTATATCATTTCCAATCAACAATATGTCATCCACAAATAATATTAGAAATGCTACAGAGCTCCCACTCAATTTCTTGTAAATACAGGCTTCTCCAAAAGTCTGTATAAAACCATATGCTTTCATCACACTATCAAAATGTTTATTCCAATTCCGAGAGGCTTGCACCAGTCCATAAATGGATTGCTAGAGCTTGCACACTTTGTTAGCACCCTTTGGATCGATAAAACCTCCAGGTTGCATCATATACAACTCTTCTTCCAGAAATCCATTCAGGAATGCAGTCTTCACATCCATTTGCCAAATTTCATAATCATAAAATGCGGCAATTGCTAACATGATTCGGACGGACTTAATCATCTCTACGGGTGAGAAGGTATCATCGTAGTCAACTCCTTGAACTTGTCAAAAACGTTTTGCAACAAGTCAAGCTTTGTAGACAGTAACATTACCGTCAGCGTCAGTCTTCTTCTTGAAGATCCATTTTTCTCGATGGCTTGCCGATCATCAGGCAAGTCAACCAAAGTCCACACTTTGTTCTCATACATGGATCCCATCTCAGATTTCATGGCCTCAAGCCATTTTGCGGAATCTGGGCTCATCATTGCTTCCTCAGAGTTCGTAGGTTCGTCATTGTCAAGTAACATGACCTCCAGAACAGGATTACCGTACCACTCTGGTGCGGATCTTACTCTGGTTGACCTACGAGGTCCAGTAGTAACTTGATCTGAAGATTCCTGATCATCATCATTGGCTTCCTCACTAATTGGTGTAGTTGTCACAGGAACCAGTTTCTGTGATGGACTACTTTCCAATAAGGGAGTAGGTACAATTACCCCATCAAGTTCTACTTTCCTCCCACTCACCTCTTTTGAGAGAAACTCCCTCTCTAGAAAGGATCCATTATTAGCAACAAATGTCTTGCCTTCGGATCTATGATAGAAGGTGTACCCAACAGTCTCCTTTGGGTATCCTATGAAGACACATTTCTCCGATTTAGGTTCGAGCTTATCAGGTTGAAGCTTTTTCACATAAGCATCACAACCCCAAACTTTAAGAAACGACAACTTTGGTTTCTTGCCAAACCATATTTCATAAGGCGTCGTCTCAACGGATTTAGATGGTGCCCTATTTAACGTGAATGCAGCTGTCTTGAAAGCATAACCCCAAAACGATAGCGGTAAATCAGTAAGAGACATCATAGATTGCACCATATCTAGTAAATTACGATTACGACGTTCGGACACACCATTACGCTGTGGTGTTCCGGGTGCATGAGTTGTGAAATTATTCCGCATTGTTTCAAATGAAGACCAAACTCGTAACTCAAATATTCTCCTCCATGATCAGATCGTAGAAACTTTATTTTCTTGTTACAATGATTTTCCACTTCACTCTAAAATTCTTTGAACTTTTCAAATGTTTCAGACTTATGTTTCATCAAGTAGATATACCCATACCTGCTCAAATCATCTATGAAGTTGAGAAAATAACGATACCCGCCGCGACCCTGAACATTCATCGAACCACATACATCAGTATGTATGATTTCTAACAAGTCTGTTGCTTGCTCCATAGTTCCGGCGAACGGTGTTTTAGTCATCTTGCCCATGAGGCATGGATCGCGAGTACCAAGTGATTCATAATCAAGTGATTCCAAAAGTCCATCGGAATGGAGTTTCTTCATGCGCTTTATACCAATATGACCTAAACGGCAGTGCCACAAATAAGTTGCACTATTATTATCAACTCTGCATCTTTTGGCTTCAACATGATGAATATGTGTATCACTACTATCAAGATTCATTAAAAATAGACCTCTCTTCAAGGGTGCATGACCATAAAAGATATTACTCATATAAATAGAACAACCATTATTCTCTAATTTAAATGAATAACTGTCTCGCATCAAACAAGATCCAGATATAATGTTCATGCTTAATGCTGGCACCAAATAACAATTATTCAGGTCTAAAACTAATCTCGAAGGTAGATGGGAAGCATGCCGACGGCGATCACATCGACTTTGTAACCATTTCCCACGTGCATCGTCACCTCGTCGTTAGCCAATCTTTGCTTAATCCGTAGTCCCTGTTTCGAGTTGCAAATATTAGCAATAGAACCAGTATCAAAACCGCAATGATATTTCGTCAAGTTAGTGTTGTTTTAATCTTCAACAAGGACCGGGCGTAGTCACACTCCATTCAACTAAAGTTGGAGAAACTGACACCTGCCAGCCACCTGTGTGCAAAGCACGTCGTAGAACCAGTCTCACGTAAGCGTACACGTAATGTCGGTCTGGGCCGCTTCATCCAACAATATCGCCGAACCAAAGTATGACATGCTAGTAAGCAGTATGACTTGTATCACCCACAACTCACTTGTGTTCTACTCGTGCATATAACATCTACGCATAAACCTGGCTCGGATGCCACCATTGGGTAATGCAGTAATTTCAAAAATTTCCTATGCACATGCAAGATCATGGTGATGCATAACAACGAGAGGAGAGTATTGTCCACGTACCCTCGTAGACCATAAGCAGAAGCGTTATGAGAACGCGGTTGATGTAGTCGTATGCCTTCACGATCTGACCGATCCAAGTAGCGGATGTACGGCACCTCCGAGTTCAGCACACGTTTAGCTCGATGACGTCCCACGAACGCCGATCCAGCAGAGCTTCACATTAGAGTTCGTCAGCACGATAGCGTGATGACGGTGATGATGTTGCTACCGACGCAGGGCTTTGCCTAAGCACCGCTACATATGATCGAGGTGGATTATGGTGGAGGGGGCACCGCACACGGCTTGGAACAATCAACTTGTGTGTCCTTGGGTGCCCCTGCCCCCGTATATAAAGGAGCAGGGGGGGAGGCCGGCCGGCTCTTGCAGGGCACGCCAGGAGGAGGAGTCTTCCTCCTAGTAGGAGTAGGACTCCCCTTTCCTACTCCTACTAGGAGGGGGAAAGGAAGGAGGAGAGGGAGAAGGAAAGGGGGGCGCTGCCCCCCTTTCCCTAGTCCAATTCGTACTAGAGTGGGAGGGGGCGCGTGGCCTGCCCTGGCCGGCCCTCTCTCTCTCTCCACTAAGGCCCATGTGGCCCATTACTTATCTCGGGGGGGGGGGGGGGGTCTGGTAACCCTCTAGCACTCCGGTTTTCTCCGAAATCACCCAGAACACTTCCGGTATCCGAATATAGTCGTCCAATATATTAATCTTTATGTCTCGACCATTTAGAGACTCCTCGTCATGTCTGTGATCACATCCGGGACTCCGAACTACCTTCGGTACATCAAATCACATAAACTCATAATACCGATCGTCACCTAACGTTAAGCGTGCGGACCCTACGAGTTCGAGAACTATGTAGACATGACTGAGACACGTCTCCAGTCAATAACCAATAGCGGATCCTATTGGCTCCTACATATTCTACGAAGATCTTTATCGGTCAAACCGCATAACAACATACATTGTTCCCTTTGTCATCGGTATGTTACTTGCCCGAGATTCGATCATCGGTATCTCAATACCTAGCTCAATCTCGTTACCGGAAAGTGTCTTTACTTGTTCCGTAATGCATCATCCCGCAACTAACTCATTAGTTGCATTGCTTGCAAGGCTTATAGTGATGTGCATTACCGAGAGGGCCCAGAGATACCTCTCCGACAATTGGAGTGACAAATCCTAATATCGATCTATGCCAACTCAACAAGTACCATCGGAGACACCTGTAGAGCACCTTTATAATCACCCAGTTATGTTGTGACCTTTGGTAGCACACAAAGTGTTCCTCCGGTAATCAAGAGTTGCGTAATCTCATAGTCATAGGAAGATGTATAAGTCATGAAGAAAGCAATAGCAGTAAACTAAAATGATCAAGTGCTAAGCTAACGGAATGGGTCAAGTCAATCACATCATTCTCCTAATGATGTGATCCCGTTTATCAAATGAAAACTCATGTCTATGGTTAGGGAACATAATCATGTTTGACCAACGAGCTAGTCAAGTAGAGGCATACTAGTGACACTCTGTTTGTCTATGTATTCACACATGTATTATATTTCCGGTTAATACAATTCTAGCATGAATAATAAACATTTATCATGAAATAAGGAAATAAATAATAACTTTATTACTGCCTCTAGGGCATATTTCCTTCATCTATTTATATCCATGAAAGTTATATGAGTTTCTTTGGTCTCTTATATGCATGATTGCTTATAGCCTCGTATTTCATCTCCAATATTTGGGTGTTGTTTGGCCAACTTGATCTATTTATCTAGTAATGGGAAGAGGTGCTTTGTAGTGGGTTCAATCTAACGGTGCTTGATCCCAGTGACAGAAGGGGAACCGACACGTATGTATCGTTGCTACTAAGGATAAAACGATGGGGTCTATCTCTACATAGATAGATCTTGTCTACATCATGTCATCGTTCTTATTGCATTACTCTCTTTCCCCATGAACTTAATACACTAGATGCATGCTGTATAGCGGTCGATGTGTGGAGTAATAGTAGTAGATGCAGGCAAGAGTCGGTCTACTAATCTTGGACGTGATGCCTATGTAATGATCATTGCTTGGATATCTTCATGATTATTTGAAGTTCGATCTATTGCCCACCAGTAATTTATTTACCCACCGTTTGCTATTTTTCTCGAGAGAAGCCACTAGTGAAACATATGGCCCCGGGTCTTATTTTCATATTATTTTCCTTTGCGATCTATTTTCCTTTTCTTTTATTCTCAGATCTATTAAACCAAAAATCCAAAAATACCTTTCTGCACTTTATTTTTTTGGTGTTCGTTCTATCAACTCATTACAACTTTCTCCTGGTCCACGTGCCAATTTTTGGCGCCGTTACCCGAAAGGGATTGACAACCCCTTTAACACATCGGGTTGCGAGTATTTGTTATTTGTGTGCAGGTGCTTTTTACGTTGTGTTGCTTGGTTCTCCTACTGGTTCGATAACCTTGGTTTCATCACTGAGGGAAATACCTATCGCCGCTGTGCTGCATCATCCCTTCCTCTTTGGGGAAATACTGACGTAGCTTCAAGCCGCCATAATTTATACTAACTTATCTCACGAGTTCTTGTTGAGTTTTGTGTGGATGAAGCTTTTGTGATTTAGGAAAACCGTGATATGAGAGGATTTAAGGAGACACAAAATCTCAAGCTTGGTGATGCCCAAGGCAACCCAAGATAATACTTTAAGAAGTCTCAATGATCTAAGCTTGCGGATGCCCTGGTAGGCATCCCACCTTTCTTCTTCAACAATTATCGGTTAGTATTGGTTGAGCCTAAGTTTTTGCTTCTTCGCATGATGTGTGCTATTCTTGGAATGTCATTTTGTTTTGTTTTGCTTGCCGTTTTAATAAAATTCTTAGGTCTAAAAGTTTTTAATAAGAGAGAGTCCTCAATTAGCTACCCATTTACTCAACTACTCGCACGATCTTCACTTATATCCTATCACTACTAGAAAAAGGGCTATAGATGGGATTGACAGTAATGGCGCACCTGACAAGGGGTGCGCCATTAGTATATACTAATGGCGCACCACCATCTAGTGCGCCATTAGAGTTGAAACTACTAATGGCGCACCCAGCCCAGGGTGCGCCATTAGTATCAATTTTTTTGGAACTAGTGCGCCTGTCCAAACATACTAATGGCGCATCCAGACAAAGTGCGCCATTACTAGTTGTAACTAGTAATGGCGCACCTGTCGAAAGTGCACCACTAATGTTGTTTTTTTTATTATATTTTTTCCCTTTTTTGCAAAACTACTAATGGCGCACTGTCACACCGTGCGCCATTACTAGTTCAAACTAGTAATGGCGCACTGGGGGACAGTGCGCCATTAGTAAATTTTTTTTGCCATCCACATTCCCTCCCCGGCCGGCCCCTCCCTATCCCCTCTCTCTCCCTCGCCCTCGCCCTCGATCCCCTTCCCCTCTCTTCTCCCGACGCCGCTGCCCCGCCGCCCCGACGCCGCCTCGACGCTGCCCCGCCGCCCCGACACCGCCTCGACCCCGCCCCGATGCCGCTGCCCCGCCACCTCGACGCTGCCCCGCCGCCTCGACGCGACCCCGTCGCCCGGATGCCGCCCCGTCCACACCACCGTCGCCGGAGTACCACCACCACCCGGACCTCGTCCCGACATCCTCCCCGCGCCCCACTCCCCGGCCCCCGTGAGCTCCCCCTCCTCCTCTCCCCCTCTCCCCCTCTCCCCCTCTAGCAGCTACTTGTTGTACCTATTTTGTTTCATGCAGTACTGAATTTGTATGCCTATGCTTGATAATTTTGTTTCATATAGCTTTCTAGCTCCTTAGGGGGGTTGTTCCTCTTTACAGGTGTGTTAAACAGGGCTTTGTGTGGTCATATGGAGTTTATTAGGTAGAGAAAGTACCTTATGATTTCTCTAATTTTGGACATATATCAAGTCTCAGCAAGACATCTTCATTACAACACTTAGCTTATCCAAGACATCTTCATTACATTCTAGACAGGATAGAAGCCTACTTTGTTTAGAAACAGAGTCAGAATTTGAAAAGGAAAACCCTTAAGCCAAACATACAATAAGCATTGACAATATAAGTGGAGACACTAATTTTCTCTGACTTGTGGAGGCTCTAATCCTCAGGGATCACGGCTAAAATAATTTTCCATGCCTGATTAGTGATTATCTTAATTAGTTTGTAAACTATAGAGGTGGTTAGGCTCTGGTTAAAAATAAAAACAATAACAGAAGTTTTGTATTTTCTAAGTAAAAAATCCCAGTCAAGGACAAACTGTAGAGATGGTTAGGCTCTGCATTAGTTGTTTTGTGCTTCAAGTGTCCCAGTCAAGGACAAACTGAGTGGTTGCAAAATAATATTATGTGGTCAATGTGGATTTACTATTTTCTGGTGATAGTTCTGAACTGGTAAATAAGTTAACATGCGTAAGTGAGACTTGGCATTTTAAAGCTTAGGGTCTTCAACTTCAACCATGAATTGGGATGATAATGTTATTTTGCCTTCTTAACAGAATGGTGTCATAATCAGAACAAAGCTGCTGCAAATGCATACCTTTTTTTACAAGTGCATCTGCACCTTCTGATCCATTTAGAGTTATCATAAATATATTTCCAAGGTTTTTTTCATTTCACTGTAGAGTCTTTGCTTCTGGACTCAATGCACATTCATCAGTCATAAGAGATAAATACTAGTAAGTCAAGGGCACCAAAATTTGATAATGCCTCTTTTGAGAAGTAAGTCTATTGATTCAAAATTGATGATCATCTTGGTCTATGTTGGTGAGCTTGTGTTATGCACTTCTGCGTTTGACAAGTAATGACTTGCAAAGATGATGATCATCTTGCTAGTTTGCTGGGTTTTGTCTCCGACCATTGTGTCGTGATGAATTTGTAGGTACCCCGAGAGGCCCTTGAGTTTGCCGGAATGTCGATTAACTTCCGTTCCGGCAAATTCGGGTACTCCATGTGTCCTATTTTCAGCAAAGGTCATGCTGAAATTTTCCATGAATTTTAGCATGACTTTGCTAAAAATAGGACATATGGGGTACTTGCGACTAATGCATGGGCCGGGGTATCTTAGTACTTAATTAAGTAGGATCAACTGCCCCTTTATTCTTGCTGCATTACCATAGGTTTTAGGGTGCCTCGGTGTCGATAAGAACCTAAATGATGAAAGCTTAGGCTTTTAGGGTGCCTCGGCGTCGACAAACCCTAAATGATAAAACCTTGGCTTTTAGGGTGCCTCGGTGTCGATAAGAACCTAAATGATGAAAGCTTAGGCTTTTAGGGTGCCTCGGCGTCGACAAACCGTAAATGATAAAAGCTTAGGCTTTTAGGATGCCTCAGTGTCGACAAACCCTAAATGATGTAGTTTTGAATTATGAACGTAGGATATGTCGTCATCGGACGACGAAAGTCTCCCGGCGGAGTGCGACTGGTGCCACGACGATCGAGGTCTGTCCGACATGCCTCACCTAGACGATGATCGGCGCTTCAGCATTAAGCTCGAGGAGACCTTCGAAGTTGAAACGGTACACAGCGACGACAAGTGTTATTTTCATAATTAAGCATGACTTCAACTATTTCAATGTGTAATTTTCATCTTTTACAATTCGAGTATAGCTTATCCCATGCCATGCAAGACGCTATGTCTTGGAGAGGATGGATTTTGAAGACCATGAAATTTCTGAAACAAAGAAAATTCACCTAAGGACTCATCACGATGTGGACTTTGAAGTAAATCTATATAATTCTGAGAGCGTAACCCATTTTGGTTGCAAAAATTGGGAAGCATTTTGCAAGATGTATGGTTTTGATGAGGGTATGCTTATCACCATGGATCTTGGTAATCCTGACATCAACCAAGACAATATGGACATTTGGGTCCTTGTTGATACGCCTCCAGTTCTACCGCTATGTGAGTTTCTCAAACATAGTTATTAGCTAATTTATATTGTTTATTTCAAAATAGTTGACAGCTTATTTCCATTGACAGCTTATTTTTATTGTGCGGGAGATGGTAGACAAAACCCACTACACCGATGGCTCCGAATTAACAACTTACAAGGAGAAAAATCATCTGGTCGGATTTTGTACTGACATTGAAAATTACATTATCCACAAACAAATTCCTCAACATTATGGTAAATACGTGCCACTAGTGCATGTGTTCAACTACGGTAACTACCATGGAGATACCCTGGTAAGATTTTTACTATTACGACATCCGTGCATCTTTTGCATACTTCTAAAACTAGTACATCATTGCTAACTATGAAGTTATTACTATGTTTTTCAACAGATAATCCCGGAGAATTGTGTGCCTCATATGATGTATCTGAAAGGTAGTGTTAATGTTTTGAACATACAGCCAGGTCATCCTACGAATCTCAACTGTCCATACCAGATTTCTAAAAGAAGTGGAGATATGAAAATCAAAGGATGGAAAAAATGTATGGACGGTCGTAAGGAGCTTCTTGGAAGCAAAAGGAAGCGAAGCGCAAGAATTGGAGACATGATGTTCTCCATTCTCCATAATGGAGAGTTAGGGTCTATATTGTTTTATGCTATTTTAGCTTAAATAGGGTATTTAGGTCCTGCCTAATACTGATGATCATGTGCTGATGAATAATTAAGTAGGGTTGGTTCGAAGACTATCAAGATGATGATCGTATGACTTGTTATGAATAACGAGTAGAAGTTGTATGATGATGATTAGTAGGACTTGTTAGGATTAGTATTACTTCCGACAAACTCGATACTCGCGGTCTTAAGACTTGTAATGTTTTATCTTTGTTCGGTCTTTTCAATTCGGAGACTAATATGATGAATTGTATTCGGAGACTAATATGATGAATTGTATCCAGAGACTAATCTTCTATTGAGTTCGATGAATCTGTTGTTGATGTGTGCTGTCTATATTTTGTTCAATTATACATTTTGTAACCTATGCAAAAAACAAAAAATAAAAAAATAAAAAAAACCTAATATTCATACTAATGGCGCATCACATCACAGTGCGCCATTAGTATGCTGAAGTTACTAATGGCGCATACTGCTGTTGTGCGCCATTAGTATGCCAAAGCACCTGGGTATACATGGCCCCCTGGGAGGCATACTAATGGCGCACCGTGGGCTATACTAATGGCGCACCGCGTGGTGCGCCATTAGTATACCAGATACTAATGGCGCACCAGTGGTGCGCCATTAGTAAAATATACTAATGGCGTGCTACTAATGGCGCACCACTAATGCGCCATTAATGGCCAAATTAGGTGCGCCATTAGTAGGCCTTTTTCTAGTAGTGTATGAGTAAATTGTTGAATAAAGTGAATGTCATGAAGTTGAAATCACATCATGCCTAGTGGTAGATTCACATTGGGTTTAGAAAGTGAAATATTTTGAGGCTTGGCAATCACAATATTGGTCATACAAGTAATTCACGAATAATTAGTATAAGGAAGAGAACTTTCACATGCAAATACACTATCTTTGAAATCTTCTGTGATTGTGAGCCCCCATCAAAATATTATATGCCAAAATTGTTGATGTTGGACAAGGAAGACAACGTAATGGTTTATGTTTGTTCATATTTACATAGAAGTTATATTATCATAGATCCTTCAACATGTGGTGCTTGCCCCCCATCTTTGCTACCCAAAAATTCTGCACCCAGTAGAGATACTACTTGTGCATCCAAAAACCCTTAAACCCAAATCTTATTTTCAAGAGCCCACTATACCTACCTAAGGATTGAATAAGATCCTTCAAGTAAGTTGTCATTGGTGCAACAAGGCAATAAAAATTTCTTTTAGAAGTGTTAGATCATTTAGTGTAAGAGAAAATTGAGCGTTGTACGAACTTGTAATGGCAAAGAATAAAAGCGACAGACTGCATAATAAAGGTTGCTATCATAAGGGGAAATATAACGTGAAATTCTTTTGCACTAAGGCGTTGACCATGCAAACAAATAAGCGCATGGCAACCTCTGCTTACCTCTGCGAAGGGCCTATCTTTTACTTTTATGAATTTACTTTTATGCAAAGTGTCAAAGTTTTTCTCTCTATTCCCTTTTATTTTTATCCTTTGGCAAGCATCATGTAGTGAGGAAAGATCTAGGCACATATGCCAAGTTGAATATGGGTAGCATGAGTTATTATTGTTGGCATCACCCTTGAGGTGAATACGTTGGGAGGTGAAATTATAAGCCCCTATCTTTCTATGTGTCTGGTTGAAACGTTTTGCTCATGTGTATGTGGTGAGTGTTAGCAATCATAGAAGACTATACGATGGTTGAGTATGTGGAGCCCTTACTTAGATTCTGTTGAATAAGTTGAATTGCAATTGCTTGGTGACTGAGAACATATGTTGTTGAGTTTCAAGAAAATTCATTGTTCGAACCTTAACATGTGAATTGGTTGCTACTATAACATGAGAAGTTTTACAAGAAATAATTGTTGTTATGATGCTAGGAAAAGTGAATGAAATTGTCATTGATCAAACTTGTGCACTTTGCTACCATTCACACTTCATAAATTATTTCTTTTATCATTTACGTACTCGAGGACAAGTAGGAATTAAGCTTGGGGATGCTGATACGTGATAGAGGCAAAGGTGTCTCGATGTTTCGATGAGATGGTGGCTATCGTTTTCTGTGGGAGTCGACCTTGACGATCCGACTACGAACGTGCAAGATGTCGCACCTTAGCAATCGCTAAACCAACTTCCGAGGGTTATTGACCACGCCGGAGCACGATCAACCTAACCACGAGGGTCTGTTTCCTGCAAGCAAACGAAGAACAAGCAAGAATCTGAGATTGCAATCTAGATATTGCGAATATAAGATGAAAGCTTTATTGATCAAGGTGGGGTTCTGTGACGTCTTGGTCTGGTCGTTGGACACAAACGAAGTACGAGAAGTTGCAGCTATGGCGAACTTTTAATCTAAACAAAACCCAAAGTCTAAACGACGCCCTAAGGGCTATATATATGGAGGAAGAGGGGGGAATTTCGTGGCCCTTGAGGGTGGGGTCCGAAACCAACCCTAACTCTTGTTTCCCCACACATACGGACTCTAAAATAGCCTATACTTAAGTATTTCGAAATTACATGGGCCTGGCCCATTAATAAGGTGACGCAGCACCTAGAATAGCCTATGGACGAATATTATGAAGTGGCATCTCGTATATTTCGTCCAAGGCTTCATGCACTCCTTATGGCGGCTTCAAAGTCCTGAAATCATTACTTGTAACTCCGTTCTTGATCCCCTTGCACATGCCATCAACTCCATGCGTGTCTTGCTCCAATGTTCATCCTTCTCCAAGCTAGGCCCTTCTTTTGTAAGCAAAACAAATGTATCCAATTTAGGCAGCATCATAATCTCATGAACATTAGAATCATTACCAAGAAACGAAAGTACCTAGTAATTTAATTGGCGTGCGCGAGCTCTAGTAATTGGTCCAGTATATGTAACAATAGGGGCTATGGGTTTAACAATGGTATTGATGTCCTCATCATCCTCCCCTTCTTGAAATGAAGTCGTCCTCGACGGAAGCTCATCTTCCTCACCCAAGTAAGGCTTCAAATCTGCAATGTTAAAAGTGGGACTAACCCCAAAATCTGCAGGTGGCTCAAGTTTATATGCATTATCATTTATTCTCTCTAACACCTTAAAAGGACCATCAGCACGTGGCATTAGCTTTGATTTGCGCAGATTAGGAAATCTATCTTTACGCAAATGTAACCAAACAAGATCTCCAGGTGCAAACACAACATGTTTTCTACCCTTATCTCCAGCAAGTTTATATTTAGCATTCATACGCTCAATGTTTTCCTTAGTTAACTCATGCATTTTTAGAATCAATTCAGAACGTTCTTTAGCATCAAAATTAACCTTCTCCAAAGATGGAAGAGGCAACAAATCAATAGGTGCACGAGGTAGGAAACCATACACAATTTCAAAAGGGCACATCTTAGTAGTAGAATGCAATGAACGATTATAAGCAAATTCAATATGAGGCAAGCATTCTTCCCACATTTTCTTGTTATTCTTCAAAACAGCCCTAAGCATAGTAGACAATGTTCTATTGACTACTTCAGTTTGTCCATCAGTTTGGGGGTGACAAGTAGTACTAAAAAGTAGCTTAGTCCCCAACTTAGCCCATAAACATCTCCAAAAGTGGCTAAGAAATTTAGTATCACGATCTGAAACAATAGTATTTGGCACACCATGTAAGCGAATAATTTCACGAAAGAACAAATCAGCAACATTAACAGCATCATCGCTTTTATGACATGGTATAAAGTGTGCCATTTTCGAGAACCTATCCACGACAACAAATATGCTATCCCTCCCCTTCTTTGTTTGAGGTAAACCTAAAACAAAGTCCATAGATATATCCTCCCAAGGAACACTAGGTACAGGCAAAGGCATATATAAACCATGAGGATTGAGTCGTGACTTAGCTCTTTGACATGTAGTGCAGCGAGCAACAAAACGCTCAACATCCCGTCTCATCTTTGGCCAAAAGAAATGTGTAGCTAGGATATCCTCCGTCTTCTTGACGCCGAAGTGTCCCATTAATCCTCCTCCATGCGCCTCCTGCAACAACAAAAGACGAACGGAGCTAGCTGGAATGCATAGCTTGTTAGCACGAAACACAAATCCATCGTTAAGAACGAACTTGTTTCAAGTTCTCCCTTCCTTACAATTCTGCAATACATCTTTAAATTCAGCATCATGAACATATTGATCTTTGATGGTCTCCAAACCAAATATTTTAAAGTCAAGTTGTGAAAGCATAGTATAACGACGAGACAATGCATCAGCAATAACATTTTCTTTACCCTTCTTGTGTTTAATGACATAAGGGAAAGTCTCAATGAATTCAACCCATTTAGCATGTCTACGGTTTAGTTTTTCTTGACTTTTAATGTGTTTCAAAGATTCATGATCAGAATGTATAACAAATTCCTTGGGCCATAAA
The DNA here is from genome assembly GCA_034509565.1 of Triticum monococcum. Classification (NCBI taxonomy): domain Eukaryota; kingdom Viridiplantae; phylum Streptophyta; class Magnoliopsida; order Poales; family Poaceae; genus Triticum; species Triticum monococcum. The sequence continues at coordinate 204,675,672 of CM067845.1, forward strand.
TAATGTTGCCATGTTTCTAAGGTCCGAACAAGAGCATATAATTCTTTATCATAAGTAGAATAGTTCAGACTAGGCCCACTCAATTTTTCAGAAAAGTATGCAACATGTTTGCCATCTTGTAATAACACACCTCCTAATCCCATTCCACTAGCATCACATTCAAGCTCAAAAGTCTTATTGAAATTAGGAAGTTGGAGTAAAGGAGCATGTGTCAACTTATCTTTCAATACCGTGAAGGCTTCTTCCTGTGCGGTACCCCAAACAAAAGGCACATCCTTCTTTGTAAGCTCGTTGAGAGGTGCAGCAATGGTGCTGAAATCTCTCATGAAACGCCTATAGAAACCAGCGAGGCCAAGGAAACTCCTCACTTGTGTGACCGTTTTGGGCTGCGGCCAACTCTCAATAGCTTCAATCTTGGCTTTATCAACTTCAATTCCCTGTCGAGTAACAACATAGCCAAGAAAAGATACTCGGTCGGTGCAAAAGGTGCACTTTCCAAGGTTACCAAACAAACGTGCATCACGTAGAGCGATAAAAACAGCACGTAAATGTTCCAAATATTCCTCCAAAGATTTGCTATAAATCAATATGTCATCAAAATAAACTACCACAAATCGTCCAATGAAAGCACGTAAAACTTCGTTCATTACCCTCATGAAAGTACTAGGTGCATTACTTAACCCAAAAGGCATGACTAACCACTCATATAATCCAAACTTAGTTTTAAATACTGTTTTCCATTCATCTCCCAATTTCATACGAATTTGATGGTATCCACTACGCAAATCAATTTTGGAGAATATTGTAGAGCCACTCAATTCATCAAGCATATCATCTAGCCTAGGAATAGGATGACGATAACGAATAGTAATGTTATTAATGCCTCTACAATCAACGCACATACGCGACGTACCATCCTTTTTCGGCACTAAAATGATAGGAACAGCACAAGGACTAAGGGATTCACGTATATAACCTTTGTCGAGCAGTTCTTGTACTTGACGCATAATCTCCTTCGTCTCCTCTGGATTGGTATGGTATGGTGCACGGTTGGGTAATGATGCACCGGGAATTAAGTCAATTTGATGCTCAATCCCTCGAATAGGTGGTAATCCCGGTGGCACATCTTGTGGAAAGACGTCAGCGAACTCCTGCAAAATGTTAGTGACAGCAGGAGGCAAAGAGGAAGGCACGTCCTCGAATGAAAATAATGCCTCTTTGCACACCAAAGCATAACAAACAGATTTGCTAAAATCTAGGTCATCAATATCAGATTTGGTGGCAAGTAAACATGCACTTTTCAATTTAATTTCAGAAGCAACACTAGATTGTTTATTATTATTAGGCTGCATTTGTTGCTCAAATTCTTTTGCCACAATCTGATTTTCACTCTTATTTTTCTCCTGTTTTGCTTTATTAGCTCTATTAATATCATCTTTCAAAATGGAATCAGGAGTCATAGGAAGCAAAGTAATATTTTTATCCTTATGAACAAGAGTATACTGATTGTTTCTACCATGGTGAACAGAATTTTTATCAAATTGCCATGGTCTACCAAGTAATAAGGAACATGCTTGCATAGGTACCACATCACAATCAACATAATCAGCATATGTAGAGATACTAAAATGCACACGAACAGTACGTGTTACCTTAACCTTGCCGCTATTGTTGAACCATTGGATGTAGTAAGGATGTGGATGTGGTCTTGTGGTGAGAGATAGCTTCTCCACCATCTCCATGCTAGCCAAGTTGTTGCAACTCCCTCCATCTATGATCACGCGAACAGAACGTTCCTTCACAACTCCCTTTGTATGGAACAAATTATGCCTCTGATTTTGCTCAGCTTGTGTAACCTGCACACTCAAAACACGTTGAGCAACTAAACATTCATACCGGTCAGTATCTTCAGGAGCCATGTATTGCGTCTCATGATCAGAATCGTCTCCACCGTGTTCGTCACGTGTAATAAGAGCCAAAGTCTCCTCATCATAGTCACTAGCGGACTCATACCCACCATCCTCAGTAACAATCATCACACGCTTAGATGGGCATTCTCTCGCATAATGACCTCCACCCTTGCAACGTCGACAAATAATATCATGTGTTTGCCCTGTTGATGCCATGGATGAAGAAGAGCTCTTTGCAGGCCCAGAAGGTGTGCTCTTGGCAGATAGTGGTGATTGTGCCTGCTTTATTGTATCACGGTTGGAGGTGGCAGCCGACGGAGGCGCCGGTGTAGCAGAACGTGTGGAAGTAGATGATGCACGTGGTGTCCATGATGAAGGTCGACCTGCAGAAAAATTAGTCCGCGCCAATGCCTGTCGATCCTGCACTTCACGTTCAGCTTTACAAGCAAGATGGAATAAACGAGTGATATTAGTATAGTCCTTATACTCAAGAATCGTCTGAATCTCTCTATTTAATCCACCCATAAAACGTGCAAGCATAGCTTCATTCTCCTCAACAATACCACATCTAATCATGCCAGTTTGTAATTCCTGATAATATTCTTCTACAGAATTTTTTCCCTGTCTTAAGCGCTGCAATTTTTGAAGTAATTCACGTTGATAATATGGTGGAACCCAACGAGTACGCATAGCAATTTTCAAAGCAGCCCAAGTAACAGGAATAGGATATAATCTACAATGCTCAGACCACCAAACACATGCAAAACTAGTGAATGCACAAACAGCAGCAGGAACACGTCTCTCCTCGGGATATTGTAAACATGTAAATCACTGTTCAGTTTCTAACTCCCAAGTAAGATATATATCAGGAACATATCTACCCTCAAATGGTGGAATATTCAATTTTAGTTTAGGGAGATGGTCATGATCTCGTACCTGAGGGTGAGCCCTACCATTGCCATTATTTGCATGTGGACGACCTGGTGGTTGCCATGCTGGTGGTGGCACGTAGTTCTGATTTTGATGAACCTCATCCTCGTAATCGCCAGCAAAATCATCCTCCTCCGCATCAGCAGCAGGAGCCACAGAAGTAGCAACAGCAGCACCAACGGTTTGGCCAGGTGCAATAGGGAGACGGCTCGCTCGGCGGAGGGCTGTTTCACGATGTGTAGGTAGTCGTTGTTGTTGTTGTTGTTGTAGAGGTGCGTTAGGTGCAGCCGGTGGTGGTGGTGGAAGACGTGCGAGCAATTCATTAAACCTGTTATCGAGCTTTGTTTCGAACGTCTTCTCCATGTCATCTATCTTCTCCATGGCCTCTTCAAATCTATTTAGCACATCTTGCACCTGTCCATTCATCATTTGCTGAAATTTATCATGCAACTCCATATTCGTCATGTTCTCCCAGTCAGTCTCGTCGGCTTGTGATCCTGCCATGGTTAGCAGCAATAGAAACACACAAGAATATGATCCTACAGACTACCAAGAAGTGATGGTGGTAGCGGGTGTCACAAATCCGTCAAGCAAATCTCAAATTCTTACCAGTTCTTACCCAGCAGCAGGCGGTGATCGGCAACCGTTGTAGTCAAAACTCTCAAAAGCTTGGATAGAGCGATTGCCAGGGAGAGTCAAACGCACGACGTAGATGTATGTGGAGCTGGGAAGGCTTATAGTATGGTAGCAAAAAGGGTCAGCAATAATCAATTCAGAGATGCAAAGTTGAATAAACGCTCAACGACGGTACTGTGCTGGTCCTAGGCTAGACCGTGCTAGAGACGCGAGCCTAGAACACTAACAAAATCACGGCGCTGCACGTAAATAAGGGAAAAGCACACTCTAGAACTCTTTTTTTTCGCTCTTTTTTTCGCTCTTTTTTTGCGCTCCTTTTTTTGCGCTCCTCTTTTTTTTGCGAAAAATCACTATAATGACGAGTGTCTCAAAACTCTTCCCTCGTCAAACTGATAGGATGGGCACGGAATTTTTTTTCACTTTTTTTTCGGAAATCAGGGCAGCAACGAACGAAAAAGTGCGACAAAAAATCACTATGATGGCACGTGGCTCAAAAGACTCAGAACAGCCTAAAAATAGGATAGGGAAAAAAATTGCCCGTGAAAATTTTGGCCTAAAAACTGCCCGGGGGTCTCCAGACTCTTTTTTTTCCGAGACCTACGCAGGCAAGGAAACACGAATCGGAATTGAGATTGATCTCAAGAACAAACCTAATATGAGAAGAACTCGGATTGGTGGTGGATATATGGTTGTGGTATATGGCAGCGGTGGTGGTATATGATAGCGGTGGTGGAATATGGATACGGATTGGTGGTGGTATATGGATACGGATTCAGAGCGGTGGCGGATAAGCAATGGAGGTAGATGGGCGATGATGATGGTGCGGCGGCGGCGTGACAACTTATGACCAGAACTCGAAACTCTAAAAGACTAGACTCTAAGACCAGCAACTTGACACGACGATGCAACCGCAAATTCAACAAAGCAAAAACCCTAAAAAGATTATGCAAAGGCTCAGATTGGTTCGGATATGATGAACTAACCCTAATTTTTTTTGGCTTTTTCGTGGACTGTAAGTATGAAGAACAGACTCGATCTAATCTATGAAAAACTGTAAAATCTCACCGAGTAACCTGGAAATCTGATACCACTTGATAGAGGCAAAGGTGTCCCGATGTTTCGATGAGATGGTGGCTATCGTTTTCTGTGGGAGTCGACCTTGACGATCCGACTACGAACGTGCAAGACGTCGCGCCTTAGCAATCGCTAAACCAACTTCTGAGGGTTATTGACCACGCCGGAGCACGATCAACCTAACCACGAGGGTCTGTTTCCTGCAAGAAAACGAAGAACAAGCAAGAATCTGAGATTGCAATCTGGATATTGCGAATATAAGATGAAAGCTTTATTGATCAAGGTGGGGTTCTGTGACATCTTGGTCTGGTCGTTGGACACAAACGAAGTACGAAAAGTTGCAGCTATGGTGAACTTTTAATCTAAACAAAACCCAAAATCTAAACGACGCCCTAAGGGCTGTATATATGGAGGAAGAGGGGGGAATTTCGTGGCCCTTGAGGGTGGGGTCCGAAACCAACCCTAACTCTTGTTTCCCCACACATACGGACTCTAAAAATAGCCTATACTTAAGTATTTCGAAATTACATGGGCCTGGCCCATTAATAAGGTGACGCGGCACCTAGAATAGCCTATGGACGAATATTATGAAGTGGCATCTCGTATATTTCGTCCAAGGCTTCATGCACTCCTTATGGCGGCTTCAAAGTCCTGAAATCATCACTTGTAACTCCGTTCTTGATTCCCTTGCGCATGCCATCAACTCCATGCGTGTCTTGCTCCAATGTTCATCCTTCTCCAAGCTAGGCCCTTCATTTGTAAGAAAAACAAATGTATCCAATTTAGGCAGCATCATAATCTCATGAACATTAGAATCATTACCAAGAAACGAAAGTACCTGGTAATTTAATTGGCGTGCGCGAGCTCTAGTAATTGGTCCAGTATATGTAACAATAGGGGCTGTGGGTTTAACAATGGTATTGATGTCCTCATCAATACGTCTCCAACATATCTATAATTTATGAAGTATTCATGTTGTTATATTATCATTCTTGGATGTTTTACAATCATTTTATAGCAACTTTATATCATTTTTTGGGACTAACCTATTGACCCAGTGCCCAGTGCCAGTTGTTGTTTTTTGCTTGTTTTTTACACCGTAGAGAATCAATATCAAATGGAGTCCAAACACCGCAATTTTTTTGGAGAATTTTTATGGACCAGAACACCCAAGATGGTCCAGAGCAACACGTGGGGGGGGGGGGTGCTCCGAGGGGGGCACAACCCACCAGGGCGCGCCTGGGGCCCAGGCGCGCCCAGGTGGGCTCAGCGGCCTCCCGCACCCCCTATTTACCCTATAAATTCAAAAATATTTTGAAAACCCTCGGGGTTAAACTAGATCAGAAGTTCTGCCCCCGCAAGGCTCTATAGCCACCGAAAACCAATCTAGACCCCGTTCTGGCACACTGCCAGAGGGGGGGATCATCTTCGGTGGCCATCTTCATCATCCCGACGGCCACCCCAATGAGGAGGGAGTAGTCCACCCTCGGGGCTGAGGGTTTGTACTAGTAGCTATGTGTTTAATATCTCTCTCTCTCTCATGTTCTTGAGATGTCACGATCTTGATGTATCACGAGCTTTGTTAATATAGTCGGATCATATGGTGTTTTCCCCTCTCTATCTTGTTGTGATGAATTGAGTTTTTCCCTTTGAGATTTCGTTGTTATCAGATTGAATACTTTTATGGATTTGAGAACACTTTATAAATGTATTGCAATTGAATACTCGTGGTGACAATGGGGTATTGTATTGATTCACTTGATATATGTTTTGGCACTCAACTCGCGGATTCTCGAGGTGACATTGGGGTAATCTATGCATAGGGGTTGATGCACGTTCTTGTCTTTGTTTCTTCGGTAGAAATCTTGGGGCACTCTTTGAAGTTCTTTGTGTTGGATTGAATATTATGAATCTGAATTTGCTTTGGTGTTATTTTAGTACGAACTCTTGGTTAGATCGATGGGAAAGAATAGCTTCATGTTATTTTAGCTCTATGATAGATTGATCGGAAAGAATAGCTTTGATGTGGTTTCATACCCTGCAAACAATTCCATCTTATGTTCTCTGCTAGATAGGAACTTTGGAGTGACTCTTCGTTGCATATTGAGGGAAGGTTATATGATCCAATTATATTAGCACCGTTGAGAGACTGCACTAGTGAAAGTACGGACCCTAGGCCTCATTTTCAAGCATTGCGATACCGTTTTTGTGCCCATTTACTATTTGCTACCTTTCTATTTTTATTTATTCAGATTATAAAAATATATTTCTACCATCTATATTACACTTTTATCACCATCTCTTCGCCGAACTGGTGCACCTATACAATTTGACATTGTATTGGGTGTGTTGGGACACAAGAGATTTCTTGTATTTGGTTGCAGGGTTGTTTGAGAGAGACCATCTTCATCCTACGCCTCCCATGGATTGATAAACCTTAGGTCATCCACTCGAGGGAAAATTGCTACTGTCCTACAAAACTCTGCGCTTGGAGGCCCAACACGTGTCTACAAGAATAAAGTTGCGTAGTAGACATCACCTGTCCACGGTCGCAGATCCGCATCATCGACACCATCCTGAATCCAACCATCGGAGCAGCTTCACTGACGCCATCAGCCACGGCCTCACATCCGCTTCGCCCACACCATAGTCCCCCCTACCGTAGCTGCTCGACAAACACCCTACTCCATAGTTCTAGATCTCCTTAACGGACCCCAACAACCAGCGCAGCGTCATCACCCTTGACGTTTCTAACCTAATTCCCACCATCTGGCAAGATGCCATGCACTCGCCACGGCCTAGGTACTTGTCACCTTTAAACCCGTCCAACATCACCTACCCGATGTACTTCAAATATACTAACAGGTCGCGGTTACATGTTATGCAGCTGGCAAAAACTACAAGGACGATGTTTCTTCTGGATCTAACAGCTTGTCCAACCAACATCCTGGACTGAGGCATTGCTATGATCTTGTAAGTGCATCTCTCTCTCTCTCTTGTATTGTTGTGTGCATGCCAGCATGCTTTGCTAGGATTTTTGACCAGTAATCCCTTTGCGCCGACAATGATTTCTACTACTGGCTGCTAAATTAGATATGTAGATGTCATACATGATACTACCTCCTTTCCTAAATATAAGTCTTTCTAGAGATTCCACTATAGGCTGCATACAGAGCAAAATGAGTGAATCTACACTCGAAAATGCATATATATACATCTGTATGTGGTCCATACTACAATCTCTACAAAGACATATATTTAGGAACAGAGGTATTACATTACACAAAATCATAGGTGGCATGTAGGAATTCTAGTGCACTACATTAGGCTCCCTTAGAGTGCCTGCTAGTCCAGCACACAGAGTCATGGCTAGTTTATGCTAGACACACAATCGTTAATTGGTGGTTTAAATATGCGCAAGGGATATTCAATGTATTATCATGTAGAGATGTCTGAAATTTTCCATGTCAACTTGCAGATAGGGTTACACAATGAAGAAGTACAAGATATATGTGGCAATTTCATGGAACATCGTAAAAATAGGAGAGGCAGCGGTGAGCCTGTACAGTGTGCTATGGTAGGTCACTCCGACCCAGTTCTTTTGCAGGATTCTCCCAAAATCTGCCCCTCTCTAGCTTCTCCTAGAATCTTTGGCCACCTTTTGTTTTACAATCCTACCTAACTAGATAGGATTGTAAAACAAATGGGGCTCAAAGATTCTAGGAGAATCTGGGTAGGGTTCAGATTCTTGGACAATCTGGCAAAAGAACTGGGCCTCCATTGCAATCATCGTGACATGTTATTTGTATGTTAGTTCTATTGGCCAAGATTCTTAGGGACAATTATTATGAGTTATCCTAAGAAAATAAGCACCTGTGAATATAAGCTCTATGTAGTAAGCCAACCAGTTCTTCCCATTGCCTTCCTTTTTAGCTTATCTTTGGTATGATCAGTGATAAGTCTAGATTGCATTATATTTTGTCATTTTGCTGCCCATGTGAAAATTAATTTGACTTGCAAATATCACAAATTGAACCCAGTGCAGTAATTAATATGATAGGAAAACAGATCATCAATATTTGTTCAAAATGCAAATACAAAGATACCATCTACTTGGCACAATCTACTTTGGTCAATGTCTTCCATAGAGATCCCATTGCGTAATTTAAAGGAAGAACACATAACCAAATTTTAAATGAAGAACAATTATTTATCAAAATTCAATGGTCCAAGTGGCTGGTTATTATCACATAGCAGCACCACCTGAAAGCATCATATAGCAGCAGCAGCTCATAGCAACTCATCATACAGCAGCAACACTATGCAATTCATGATATACCAGCATCAACTCATAGCAATTCATCATACAGCAGCAACAGGAGCAGCTCATAGCAATTCATCATATATCAGCAGCAGGAGCAGCTCTAGCTATTCATCATATAGCAGTAGCTGGAGCAGCTTATAGCAACTCATCATACAGTAGCAGCAGCTCATAGCAATTCATCATATAACAGCAGCAACTCATAGCAATTCATCATATAGCAGCAGCAAGGCAGCTCATAGCAATTCATCATATAGCAGCAGTAGGAGCAGCTCATAGCAAGGCATCATATAGCAGTAGCAGAAGTAGATCATAGCAATTCATCGTATATCATATCAGAATGAAAATTTGGCAAAAAATGAGAGGAGATCCTCACCTTGTTGGATGAGCTCATCCTTCAACAACACCTCAAGGCCACGACCTGGGAGGAGGGGAGGGGGAATGAGGTGCCTTATGTCATAGTGTGGCATCAACCGTAATTGTGCGGCGCCCGCCGGAGTAGTGCATTGGACGGACCACAGTGGAGCAGCCGCTGGAGACCATGAGAATGAGAGGCGGCGCCAGAGGGAGGAGCGGCCAGGGAGATTTGGCCCTACCCGCCGGCCATGTAGCCTAGCTGGATAGAGCATCGTCGAGGACCAGGCCAGTTGGGCCCAGTGGCAACGACTCACTGGAGGAACCCTAGTGCTGCAGGCAGGGGATCGAGGTAGAGGGAAAAGGGAGAGGAGATGCAAGCGGGCAGGGCAATGAACACTTGCATGTTTGTTTTTACTTGAGGGTCAGGGGTGACTCGGGCATGAGCAGTGGCATTTTGAGTGTAATATAGGCAGACAACAGAGTCATTTCACTATTCCCCTTCCCTTTAATTTTTAGTGAGCTTCTACTCGAAACACCCCCCTCCAAAGCGAAATAAGTTAAGCCCAAGCCCATAACTCAAAAATGACTTCTTTACATCATTTATGGCTTATTTTGACAATAAGCTCTGAAAAGGAGGAATAGAACCGGCCCTTAACCTGCAATTTAATTGTGCGTCCAATGATGAATCACTCCTGCCTGCTATACTGTACATTTAGGCATCATCATACATGGCATAACCTAATACATGTGCATTCCATTGTAGAATCTGGAATATGCAATGTTTATGTTAGTTCATATGTTGCACATGATGTTTAAATGCCCCTTAAATCTGGTCAGTCAGGTGATGGTCTTTAAGCCTCCTTCTTTGTTTCTTTTCTTGATACGTAAGATTTGCTCACGCATCTGTTCAATTGCTTGTTTGTATCAGCCAACCATACTAGGACTGTTTGCTTTCATTACTTGGTGTTCTTGACCTAACACCCTAACATAGCTTGTCAACGATTTAAACACTAAGGGCTGCTATAGTGGGGGCTTGTCTAACTCATAGGTGACATAAAGGTTTGGTTTTACACTAAAGTAGGGTCTCCAAGAGTACCCGGAGATCCATTTGAAGGTATGCCTAGTTTTTACATAGTGCACACATAGTAAATGCTCATTTCATTGTGTGCAAGTGCAAGAGATGTGGCATCTTTCATTATGTGGTGTTGTTTTGTTATAATCTCATTCTTTTGTGTTGTTCACAGACTGGAAAGTATGCATATTTATCTTCCAAGGAGACAAGTAACTAGTTTGTGTCACCTTGCAGAGGGGGTGCAATGAAGATAAGATTGAGGATTTCCAAGTACAAGATGTTAGGAAGGAGCCTTGCAAGAGGAGGACCAGCATTGAGCCTGTTCAACCAGTTAAGGTAAGTCAATGTATCCAACTCAACAGTTCAATTGCTTGTTTGTTTCAGGCATAATTAATTTGCTCTTTTCAATTACTTTATTTGTCCTCGGTTAATGAGATGTCCAAACAATGATGCCTCATGTTGGGTACTTGTACACCTATTAGTTGACATAATTAAAGGCCTTAACATTTAATTACTCTGGCGAAGTGTGCCTAAAGCTTTGAAGTCTATCAACCAACTATTACTGCATGAGGCTCACAATCTAGTTTATACTAGGCTAATGATTGCATAGTTTTGCTTGCTGTAGTAGGTTTGTATGAATCCCTCTACTGTTCATTATGCTCCCTAAGACTTTAATTGAGCTACAGAATGGCCAACTGCTTGCTTACTTATACGCAACGTGCTATCTAAATTTGTAACTTGTCTGTGTTTTGGATTTGGCCCCAGCATCATGCTCCTCTAGTGAGCTAAGAGAAATTTCTATATGCGGGCTGCACAAACTACCATTGTTGCAATTTTTAAAATATCACCTTCTTATGCTTCATGACGTGTAACATTATTGTTAGTTCTGTTTTGCCATGTACAAAATAGTTTGTCTTGCTCACTTCACTGTTGTAATTATATTTTTGCCCTAGTCACGTGTACTTATAGAAACAATTCAGGATGAAGTGACATCAACACACAAAGATCTCGAGCAGTGCGGCATGGCCGTTACCAAATGGTTGTGGATTGGAATTGGAATGTGCTGATGTTCTCGAGCATCAACTAGAGGTGGCAAGACAACATGTACATGATTCTCAATGTACACTCAACAAGTTGAGAATGGACTTGAAGGTATTAGATGCATGCGTCAAAAAAATGAAACGAGGCACTGAGGTAACCACGAAGGAATCGGAGATTTTGCAGACTGAAATTTGTGCTATCTGAATCCAACCAGTCCTATTTTCTGAAGAGATTATAGTTCAAATGGTAAGTTCTGTTGATGCGTGTCCATGATGTATGAGCTTTATTTGTCTAGTGTATGTAATTTGCTTTTTGTGTATGCTTTATTATCATTGGTGCCGAACTATAATGCCAAGTGGGTATATTCGGCTGTAATTTCTTTATTGCATAGTGTAGGATAATTCTACATTTCTATGCCTTAGTATTTTTATTGTATAGTGAATATGCTATATCGTTGTAACGGGGGACAACACACACTACAAAAAAAGACACATCCAAGACATTTTGGGCTGAACGAATTTTTTCCTGTCATACTTATGACACTTCTATGATGATCATTGTGACAAAACCTGGTATCATCATAGATGTGATGGGGTCCTACTTCTATGACAAAAAATCATGACAGAAAATGGGCTTTTCGTCCTGGGCGGGCCGTAGACGCAGCTGCATGACATTCTTTGGGCCATCCATGACGGAAAAAACCATGGTAGAAGCGAGGGCGAGGAAAATATCGGGGTGTTCCTTGTTACGGTGGGTGGTCGGGGCCGAGCGATGCGCGTTTCTCTCGTACACGCACGCACGTGGGTGCGAGGCGTTGGGCTCTAACTGAACCTGAGCGATTGCACTGCAGGCTGCGCATTACTGAACTCGAGTGATCGATCCATGGCTGTTAACTGAACCTGAGCGATCAATCGATGGCTACTGCTGTGTAACATCGCAAAATTCTAAATTTTGGAATGTTATGATAAATAGATAGATAGATTGATTGTTTGATTGATTGTCTGAAAGTGAGTAAATTCAAAACTTTTGAAAGTTAAATGAGAGGGAATAAAAGGACTTTCCCAAACTTTCATATTTGTTTTTTTATCTCCATGAATTCAAATTCTTTTCAACACAAAACCCTAGAGAGAAGATGACATGACTTCTTCCATTTAAAATGAAAAGGGTGTTTGAAAAATATTTGAATTCCATTGGGAAATATTTTCCAATTTAGAAACTTTATGCAACTCAATGATTTTCACGAGAGAAGATAAAATGACTTCTTCAAATTTATGAAATATGAGTTGGGAGTTTCAAAGGATCAATTTCAAGTCCTTTTGGAATTAATTTCCAATTTGGATTTATTTGAGTTTTATTCAAATTATTTTTCTCCAAAAATAAAATATATGGAAATTAGGGTAACATGATTCCCTACAACAGAAAATTGGAGAGAAATAAATTTGAAATCATTTTGGTATTTTAAAAATGATTTTTGTTGGATTTTAATAGACCAGTAGCACTCTTTGATTTATCTGAATTTGTGTGGATTTTATTTGAAGTTATAAAAATGTTCATGTCATAGAAAATCTTTTTCTGAAAATTTTGATATATTATATGCCTATATAATATTTTAAATTATCTCGTTTTATTATTTTTATTTGTCTGGAAATGTTTTTTTTAATAAAAAATAATTCCTCATAACTGGGCCGGCCCAGCCAACCGGCCAGGCCACGGCCCAGCCCAGCTCGCCGCCACCGTCTTCCCCCCGTGGGCGACCGGGGCTCCTCCTGGAGTCCGGCGCCGCCACGCCGCCGGGCCACCCCTTGCCCAAGGCAGGCCTCGCCGAGGGCCCTTTAAAAGGGAACCGGACCCCCCTCTCTCTCTCCCCGCACCTGCCCCGCCGCCTCTCTCCCCTCGCGCCGCTTCTCTGCCGCGCCATGCCGCCCCTCCCGCATCTCGCCGCCGCCCGTGCCAGAAACCGCCGCGCCGCCGTCTCGCATCGCCGCTGCTGCCGCTAGCTGCGCCGCACGCGCTGCATCACCCCGCGCCGCCGCTTGCTCGCCTCGCCGCTGCCGTGCTTCGCCGGAGCCCGCCGCCAACCATCGCCGCCGCGCCGGAAACCGCCGCCGCCGCCCCGAACCGGTAATAGACCGCCCCGGTTCACCGGTTTGGTTTTCGTTTTTTATAAAAGACCCTAGATCGGTTTTCTAAAAAAACCCTAGATCTGATTTTTTAGGTCTAGTTATTTAGTGAGCGTTCATCGACTTAGCCTCTGTAGTGAACGAGTTCGTTCATTAACATTCTGTAACGAACGTTCGTTCTTTAGTTTTTATCTTTTTCTTTTTAATTTCGGCCAGGGACCCATTTGTGATTAATTTATTTGCAGAATAGTCCCTATACTTCAAACCCTCATAACTTTTTACTCGTTAGTCCAAATCCAATGAAACCAACGCTCACGTCTTCGTTACGATCTCCTCTATCCATTAAAACAACTCAAACATGTTTTTGAAAAGTTTAAAAATTTAATTAGATCAGCTTTGAATTCAAACTTCGTTTGATCATATCTTTTTATCCGTAACTCCGTTTGAGTTGATTCTTTTTGCAAATCGAAGCTCTTGACCTAAATTTTCTGATAAGGCCAAATTCACATAATTTTGGTACTGTTAGAAATTGTTTTATGTTGCAAGAGCTATTTTCTTGGTTTTGATGTTTTCTAAATCGACTTCTTCGATCTTTCTGGTCTTTTGAGTGATTGCTTATGTGTGGTTACTATTGCTTGCTTACGATAGATTGCCAGGAGTGTGACGAGTAGATCTATCAAGAGTTTTGAGTGCGAACCATCTTCATCAACATTGCAGGCAAGTTCACACTTTGATCATATCCCTTTCATACCCAGTTTTTATTGGATTAGATAAATCCTCAAACATTGCATGATTAGGATCTACTTAAATTGTGGGACGGGAAGTAGTTGAGGTAGTACCTATTACCTGTTCTTTATCAAACCCTTGGGAGTTACTATTACATTATACTTATATTGCCATGCTATGCTCGTAGATGTGGATTGGGTTTTGAGAGTATTTCATGACAGATGTGAGATGGTTAATTAATGGTTTACTTAAGGTGGCAACTTAAACACACATCTGGGTGGATTGAGGCACCTGGGTATTCCAGGACCTGCCTGTCTAGGCACCTGGGTATTCCAGGACTTGCCTGTTTTTCTTTTGGACCGCCACCCAGGCCCAAAGGGATCATAAGATTATTCATACTAGAAACTTCCGTGTGTAGCCACAAGCCACTATGGGCTCTGGCATAGTTGATTAAGTCATGCAAACTCTTACAGGGTAGACTAGCAGATGTAGGGGAAAGTAGGTGTACCGGTCTATCCAACGTAAGGTGCTAGCGCTTCTGAAAGACTGTGTCTCGGTCATCCGTTTCTCAAACATCTTGTAGTGCGAGAAATCCAACGGAGGCGATCGAGTCTTGTGGGGAAAAGTGCGCAAACCTCTGCAGAGTGTACAAACTAATCATGATTAGCCGTGTCCCCGGTTATGGACATCTTGAGTATCTAGTTCTTGGATTATCCTGTTGATCTCATCATGTTACTTTAATTAATTTGTTGGGTTTTAATGATGATACTTAATTGGGATTGAGAATGCTGTCAACCATTCTCAATGTTCAACAACCACCATGATAGTTAAATAAAATTTATTCCTTTGGAGTAGGGAAAATTTGGCTTTTCGCAAAAACATTATAACCATAGAGCTTTTCCACTAGCCATATATGCATGTAGTGATAGCTATTGTTCATCATTTTTCTCAATGGTGTGAATTTGCAGTACATTCAATGTACTGACCCGTTTCGGGCTGCAACGTCTAATGTTGCAGGTTTCTTACGACGAGTAAGTGATACGTTAGGGTTACGATTTCTACACTCAACTTTGCCGTTGGTGTTGATGGGAATCCACAATCTTGTTGCTTCCGCTATATGGATTGAGGTAATAGTATTTACGTTACTCTATACATGTGATTTACCTCTATTATAAATCCTTCGAGTACTGTGTGTCAGCATACCAATCCAGGGATGACACTTAAGCACAGAGACTTGATCCATTCGGGTCGGGTCGCTACATGCTGCTAACTGAAGCTGATCGATGCTGCCTCTGGATGAACAGTGAGTGTTGCTTGGGGGGGGGTTGGATGAATAGTTCCCGGTGGGGGTGGATGAACAGGACCCCGCGGGGTTGCCTCTGGATGAACAGTGAGCGTTGCTGGGGGGTTTGGATGAACTGTTCCCGGTGGGGTGGATGAATAGGACCTCGTGGTGTTGCCTCTGGATGAACAGGACCCCGATCGATCGAGCCAGCTGGGGCTAGATGAACAGGACCCCGTGGAGGGCTGGATGAACAGGACCACCCCGTGGAGGGTAGGATGAACAGTAGACAATGGAGGGCTGGATGAACAGTAGCCTGTGGAGGGGTGGTTGAATAGGAGCACGTGGATAGGGCTGGTTGAACAGTAGCCGATGGAGTAGTGCACGGTGGAGGCTGGATGAACAGGAGCCGGTGGATGAACAGTCGCAGGTGGAGGCTGGAGGAAGTCGATGGTGGATGAACAGTAGCCCGAGGCTGGAGGGGGTCGACGGTGGAGATGAACAGTATCCCGTGGAGTCCCGTTTCGCGGTACGCCACACTCCTCCCGATGAACAGGACCCCTGTTTCGACCATAGCGCTCCAACACAAGTCCGTTTCCTCTGTTTTGTGGTACGCCACACCCCTCCCGATCAACAGGACCCCAGTTTCGACTGTAATAGGTCCGTTTCCTCCGTTTTGGGGTACGCCAGACCCCTCCCGATGAACAGGATCCCATTTCGAATGTGGCTGGTCGAACACAAGGCCGTTTCCTCCGTTCTGCGGTATGCCAGGCCTCGTTTCCATCGGCTGTTCCGTCCAAGCCGGTTGGCTCCCACGCGTTCCGTTGCCTCCGGATGAACACGACGCATTCCGTTGCCTCCCCATGAACACGACGACGACGCAGTTTCTCTGTTTCGACCCAACCATGTACACGAGCCCTGGCCTTACATATGCATGAGTAGGCGCCTGAGACCCCGCCCGTATGTACGTACGTGTCCGTATTTTCTTTCTTGCACACTAGCCGTTGTACGTACGTGTACATGCTACATGCGCGCCTCAACTACGACACGTGAGCGCTCTACATCGACCGGTATGTACATACACGTTCGCGACCAGAATGACAACGCTACGTATGCTTCGACCAGGTGGGTCCCGACTGTCACACAGTTCCTTGCGTGCGAAGATATAGCTAGTGGGTCCGAGCAGTCAGGGGGGCGAATCATTTTTTTGCCTGGACGCACTTCCTTGCGTGTGAAGATGTGGCTGGTGGGTCCTAGCAGTCAGGGGGGAAACATTTTTTTCGCGAAATACGATGGCCCATCCGGTGGGTCCCTGCTGTCAGGTACAGGAATAATTATTTTGCGCGTAATAAGGAGTCACTTCCTTACGGCTGCCGTGGACCCAACTGTCAGCCTCTCCACGTATAGTACTTTGCCGATGGAAGTCGGTCGTTGACCACATTGACCACGCCGCGCGGAGAGCACCAAGGCGGTGGACGATGGCGAGGCCTAGGAAGGGGACGACGCGGAGCCAGGGAAGACGCGGCAGTGGATGCCCACGCGTAGAGGAGTATGAGGGTCCACTGGTTCGCTGCGGTGTGAGGCTGCCGTCGCCGCAGAATAACAGGGGGTGTGCGTGAGTAGAGGGATGGCCTGGCCAGCGGTGGAAGTAGTAGGGGGCGGTGAGGCCTCCGCCGCATTGCAGCCCGCCAAGGGAGGCAGGAGCACGAGGCACGACCAGCGCTGGTTTGGGCAGCTGGAGCAAGAAGACCAGAGATTGAAGAAGCACTACGGCCATTGGATGGACATCGTACGGTCACTAGAGCTAGAATCGTGCATATTGGCTAAGTTGAGAAAGCACTCCGTCCCCGTCAACTTAGTAGGCCCACAAGTTAGCCTGCCACTATACTGGTCCAAGCTAGCAGGGGGAGTATTCATTTTTTGTGTGTGTAATAAGGAGGCACTTCCTTACGTGCGAAGATATAGCTGGTGGGTCCGAGTTGTCAGCGGCAGTAATGTTTTTTTCGCGAAATATAGAGGCCCTTCCTGTGGGTCCCAGATGTCAGGTGGAGGAATCATTATTTTGTGTGTAATAAGGAGGCATTTCCTTGCGTGCGGCCATGGACCCAACTGTCAGCCTCTCCACGTACAATCCACTTCAGATGCATGTCGGTCGTTGACCACATTGACCACCAGGGCGGTGCATGATGGCAAGGCCTAGGAAGGGAAGGACACAGAGGCAGGGAAGACTTGGCAGTTGTTTCCCACACGGAGGGGAGTATGACTGTATGAGGGTTTACTGGTTCATATACGTTGCCGGAGAATAACAACATGTGTCGGTGAGTAGAGGGATGACTAGGCCAGCAATGGGAGTACGATGGGGCAGTGAGGCCTGCGCGGCAGCACAACCGGCCGCGGGGAGGAGGGAGCAGGCAGCCCCGCCGACGCTTGTTTGAGCGGCTGGAGCAGGAAGAGCGGAGATTGAAGAAGCACGACGGCCGTTGGATGGAAATCCAACAGTCATTGCTTGTGCGTCAACCTTTTTTAAAAGGAAAGCCTCAAATCTGTGGAAAACAGCACACATCCCATCTGCCATTATTTCTAATAATTTACAGCCCATTTGCTAATTTTTAAAGTTTTTTTGGAGCCCATATTCTTTTTGTTAGCATTACTGCCCATATTGTGGCCACGGTTAAAAAATTATATGAAATTTTGCATATTTCGGTGCGGTCTGAACTGTTTTTAATCCCGAAATTTTGAGTCACATTCAAACTGATTTTAAAAATAAATGTATATCAATATAAAATGCAACAAATTGTTCATGGATAAAAATCAATGCAATTTAAAACCTCGAAATGAAAAAAAGAAATTTGAAACTAAATGCCAGTTTGATGTGTTTTAAAAATGTACAACCCATTTCTCATTACTGATAGGCCATTTACTCGGCCAGCCGAATGAAGATCTCCTCGTCTTGAAAGATTTGCAGCCCAACAGGCCTGACAAAGCGACTTACTTGGCAAAACATAAAAAACTAGGCTGTGGCCGTGGACCCAGCTATCAGCCTCTCCACGTACAGTACTCTTCCGATGGAAGTCGGTCATTGACCACATTGACCACGCCGCACCGAGAGCACCAAGGCGGTGGACGACGGCGAGGCCTAGGAAGGGGGCGACGCGGAGCTGGGGAAGACGCGGCAGTGGATGCCTATGCGGAGGGGAGTACGCGGGTTCACTGGTTCGGTTGCGGTGTGAGGCTGCCGCCGCCATAGAATAACAGGGGGTGTGGGTGAGTGGAGGGATGGCCTGGCCAGCGGTGGGAGTAGTATGGGGGCAGTGAGGCCTCCTCGACAGCACAACCGGCCGCGGGAGGCAGGAGCAGGCGGCACGACCAGCGCTGCTTTGGGTGGCTGGAGCAAGAAGACCAGAGGTTGAAGAAGCACTAAGGCCGTTGGATGGACATCGTACAGTCACTGGAGCTAGAATCGTTCATAGTGACTAAGTTGACAAAGCCCTCCGTCCCCGTCAACTTAGTAGGCCCATAAGTTAGCCTCCCATTGTGGTGGGTCCTAGTTGGCAGGGGGTATTCATTTTTTGTTCGCAATAAGGAGGCACTTCCTTGCGTGCGAAGATATAGTTGGTGGGTCCGACCTGTCAATGGAGGGAACGTTTTTTTTGCGAAATACAGAGGCCCTTCCGGCGGGTCCCAGATGTCAGGTGGAGGAATCATTATTTTGCACGTAATAAGGAGGCATTTCCTTGTGTGCGGCCGTGGACCCAGCTATCAGCCTCTCCATGTACAGTGCACTTCCGATGGATGTCGTTCGTTGACCATGTTGACCACGCCGCGCCGAGAGCACCAGGGTGGTGGACGACGGTGAGGCCTATGAAGGGAACGACACGGAGCCGGGGAAGACACGACAGTGGCTACCCATGCGGTGGAGAGTACGAGGGTTGACTGGTTCGACTGCCGTCGCCGGAAAATAACATGAGGTGTGGGTGAGTAGAGGGATAGATAGGCCAGGGATGTGAGTATATGATGGGGCCGTGAGGCCTCTACGGCAGCACAGCCGACCATGGGAGGCAGGAGCAGGCGGCATGACCGGCGCTGCTTTGGGCGGCTAGAGCAAGAAGACTAGAGGTTGAAGAAGGACTATGGCTGTTGGATGGACATCAGACGGTCACTGGAGCTAGAATTGTTCATATTGACTAAGTTGACAAAGCCCTCTGTCCCAGTCAACTTAGTGGTGGGTCCCAGCTAGCAGGGGAGTATTCATTTTTTTGTGCATCATAAGGACGCACTTCCTTACGTGTGAAGATATAGCTGGTGGGTCCGACCTGTCAGCGGGGGGAACATTTTTTTCGCGAAATACAGAAGCCCTTCTTGTGGGTCCTAGCTGTCAAGTGGAGGAATCATTATTTTGCGCGTAATAAGGAAGAATTTCCTTGCATGCGGCCGTGGACCTAGCTGTCAGCCTCTCCACATACAGTCCACTTCTGATGGATGTCGTTCATTGACCATGTTGACCAGGCCGTGCCGAGAGCACCAGGGCGGTGGACGACGGCGATGCCTAGGAAGGGAACGACACGGAGCCAGGGAAGACTCGGCAGTTGTTTCCCACGTGGAGGAGTACAAGGGTTTACTGGTTCGTCTGCCATCCCCGGAGAATAAAAGCAGGTGTGGGTGAGTAGAGGGATGGCTAGGCCAGCGATGGGAGTATGGTGGGGCGGTGAGGCCTGCACGGCAGGATAGCCAGCCACAGGAGGAGGGAGCAGGCTGTCCCGCCGGCGCTTGTTTGAGCGGCTGGAGCAGGAAAAGCGGAGATTGAAGAAGCACGACAGCCGTTGGATGGACATCCAACAGTCACTACTCTCATGTGCATTATTTCTAATAATGTACAACCCAGTTGCTAATTCTTAAGAATTTTTTTGGAGCCCATCTTCTTTTTGTCAGCATTACACCCCATATTTTGGCCACGGTTAAAAAGTATAAGAATTTTTGCATATTTCGATGTGGTCAACTGTTTTTAATCCCGAAATATCAATTCACACTCAAACTATTTTGAAAAATAATTTATATAAATATAAAATCCAAATAATTCTCCACACATAAAAATCAATGGAATATAAAATCTTGTAATGAAAAAATAATTAAAACTAATTCCCGGTTTGATGTGTTTTAAAAATGTACAACCCATTTCTGGGCAAACCGAATGAAACTCTCCTCATCTTGAAAGATTTGCAGCCCAGCAGGGCTGATAAAGCAAGTATGCCTCGTTTGGGTATTTCTTTTTAAAAAATAGAACTGGGCTATCCATTTTCAGCAAGAAAAAAACACAATTGGGATCGTGATGTGGTATACATAAATAAAACCCTGGCTAGATGGGCCACAGCCCCCGCATAGCCCTGGTGTTACCCTGATCCGTCGCTAAAACGAGTATAAATAACAACTGCTTGTTCCTCAAAAAAAAACTACGCGACCTACTAAGTCCTTGGTGTCAGTCGCTCATAGAGCCGCTCATAGAGTCCCTGGTGTCATTCTCTCGTTTATTGACTACATTGATAGTGGCGTGAGCCCCAGATGTCCAACCATTAGGAGGAACCATATTTTTGGGCTTGTAATATAGAGGCACTTGCTTGCGTACTGCCACGATGCTGGTGGGTCCCTACTGTCATCCTCTCCACGTACAGTCATCTGCTTGTTCCTCTCGGTTGTTGACGACGTTGACAACGCAAGAGGGCGGCGCACTGCGCATGGCGAGCGAACCAAGGCCGCAAGGCAGAGGATGAGGGCGAGGCCTCAGACGGAATGAATAGGAACCACGGAAGATGTGTCGGTCCAGTCGCAAGTTAGGGTGCGGGTGCGTGTTGGGGCTGTCATCGCCGGAGAATAGCAGGACATGTGGGGGAATAGAGGGAGGGACTGGCCAACATTGGAGGGTACATACGGTAGGACAGCGGAGGTGCATCCAGCCATGGGAGGCGGGAGCAGGCGGAGCCAACGGGGTTGTTTGGTTTGGGTGGCTGGAGGAAGAAGAAGACAAGAGATAGAAGGTACACGACAGATGTTGGATGTCAATCCAACGGCTGGTAGGAAGAATCATTTGTTGACTGGCTAGTAAGTCCACACCACCTTGGATAGGCTATTTCCTCGCGGGTCCCAAGTGTGAGAATCCAAATTTGTCACAGTCATGCAGCCGTTCCTATGAAAATTTACAGCACATTTGATGTGCTAGTTCGAAATAAGTTTGTGGGTGCTGGTGGGGGCTAATCACTTGGTTTCTGTAATGCACAGTGAGCTCAAGCAACTGGTGAGAGTGATGTTATTTCCCTTGGTTGGGATTTGTTAGTTGTTACAATATTTCACTCTAAATTAAACGACTGGCAAGCCATTTGCCTTGCTTCAAAGAAAATATGACAGTCACAACTGAGTTGAAAAGGGCAAGAACATCTAACTCCACCTTACAAACTATACAAAAGCACGAGGGTTAATTGTTCATCAGGTTTACAAAAAAGCCCAGGTTGAAAAGGGCAACAACATCTAACTCCAGCATTGTTTTCGGCAGTCACAGTCAAATGGATCAGCCAGGTCCATAAAATGAACATCCTGGGTCGTAAAATTTACGAGATTATGACCACAATATGTTGTAAATAGAAGCCCAGCACGTTCAGAAGCTCTTTTGCCCACCTGAAACTCATTTTTTGCTCTTCCACATACCCATCCGTCAAAATCATGCTACTGATAAACTTAAGCCTGATGGACAATAGTAACCTCACATTCAGCAGGAAGAATGTGACAAATCTAGTGTTTGCACGGTTGGCTACATATTGCTCTAGCGTTATTGTCTTCAATCGAATCTCATGAGAAGTGAGAAATCCCAATGCTTACGAATCGACCGATTGGTTATAACTTTCTTACCTTGCCTTGTTGCCTAAATAGACATGAAGATTGAAAACAATTAAGGTCTAAAAATAGAGTGTCAAAAGAGCAATAGCTGAACGGTTATTCTAGAACACTATATGCGGGCTTCCAATGTGTGTGAAATTATCACCTTTATATACAACTTCTCCAGACAAGGAAAGCATTGCGGCAAGCCAATAATCTTGTTCAGATCAAAACTATTCATTTGGATATATAAGATCTTGACATAATCCAGCACCATTGATAGGCCATCCATGGAGAAACTCTTCATTGAGCATAGAACATAATATTAGTACAAAATGTGTACTCCAAGATGACATATAACTTATGCGCAGAAATTTAAAATGCAGCTTATGGTTACAAGTGTAGATGATAATGTAAATTACCTGAGGAACTGTGGAGCCAAACACCATATTGAAATGAGCATAGAGATCATGTATTACACCCAAGGTCTCCAGTTCAGGCGCAGAGAGGACGATTATTTGCAATGGTGAATAACTAGAATCAAGGATCAACCTTTGAAGTGAAGGGGCATCTTGGATGATGAGCTGCCTTCCGTCAAAACAAATTCCAATTCTTACAAGGTATGCTTGCTCAGGTAGAATGACGGGATGCATAGGCTTTGAACGGAGCCCTGGTGGGAGGAGATGATGGCTCTGGGGATTTCAAAATCATTGAAGGGAGATAGCTGATGACAGTCGAGATTAAGGGGCACGACATGCCATAGAGGTCGCCACCGAATTGAGAGGACTTGGGTAGCTGAAGACAGTCGAGATTAAGGGGCACGACATGCCATAAAGGTCGCCACCGAATTGAGAGGACTTGGGTGCGGCAGCAATCCTTGGTGGGGAGAAGCGAGATGATCTCCCCAAGGACGGCATCCGAGAGATCGCTGATGTGGTCCACCCGAGATTCTATGGGTTCCTGGGATCCGGTGGGGGCGGGGTCGCCGCTTCTCCCCGCGCTGCTGGGTGCGACATCTACAACAGGCGTCGCCGCTAGCGGGAGCCTCATCTTCTTGGCGCTGGGGTCAGCCGACTCCATTTTCCTCGATGGCGTCGCGTCGCGCTCACGGATTTGAGCATAGTAACGAATGAAGAGTCTAGTTGTAGTCCGAGTGAAGAAGGGGAGCTGGGGTTTTCGTGTAGTAGTGAGGAAGAAGGGGAGCTGGGGTTTTCTGTAGGAGTGAGGTGAGGAATTTCAGGGTACGAGTGGAGCGAGCTGATGTGAGATGGGTAGGAGTGAGGAGGAAGAAGAACACCCAGGTTTTTTTGGGGGCGGTGTGCTGGGTGTGGGTAGAGCCTCTCATTCAGTAAATATATGGACTTTTGAATTAATTTTACTATTTACTAGGGTGGATGGGCTGTTTTGTCTTGGGCCTAGAGAAACAATTACTACTAGTACTGTGGAGACACTCTACAGCTACCCAGAAAAACAATTACTACTAGTACAGTGGATACAATACCACTTCTGGCTCCTCCTAGGTCATCGAAACGCCTCCCTCTACTAAATGTTGTTATACTTTTGTTCACCGACATGCGGTCCATGCAGCACGTGGTTCCAAATGCCATCCACCAAATTATAAGGCAGTATGCAGGCGGAGAGTCTCCCCGGTCGTAGCGCAGCAGGAACGAGCCCTCGTATCACAAAACCCCACCTCCCCGCAGTCTAAGTTTGACAGACGAAGCAACATCATTTCACTCTTCGCTGAATCCCCTTCTCCCTCACCGTCTTCAAGAAAGCCAACACTCGCATCTGCCACTGTTCTTCTCTCCAAACGAAGGGAAGGTAAGCGGATCCGTGGTATTGGTATATTTTCGTTCAGAAAAAAGAACTTTTGCGAAGCAGTAACCGATCCTCACTCTTTTTTTGTTTCATTGTCATTGCGATTGTGTTTTACTTTCAGTGGTCTCCTAGTATTCGTTAGTTTCATGATGGACCAAGGAGAACCAGGGAAAGATCTGCCGATATTGGAGCAGATGCTGGAGGCTGATCCCCACGAGACAGAGAGCTCCAAGAAGATGGAGGCAGCCATCGAGCCAACCCCAGATACGCTCACGGCCACTACTGAGATGGTCAACGCCCCATTTGAGGCTATAGCCCCCGTGGCACTGCAGGAGCAGTTTCCCCCCTTTGAGGATGTGTCCCCCCCGCTGAGCTGCCCAAGGTGATTTTCTTCTTTGCCGATCTTGATTGTGGTTTTTCATCTAAGTATGTGGTGATGAATAATGCAAAATTTTATTAGCTTCGATGCCATTCTTTACATAGTGGTTTAAATAACTTGTGTTTCTTATACTAGAAAGTAATTCAGAATTTGTTTCTGTTTCAATTAGAGCCCTGATGCAGACAAGGATTGTGTGGTTGTACATGTCACTTGCTATGAGGCGGATGACCTGAATATATATACTGGGAAAACAAAGTTTTTAGGCTGTTGGATCCTGGAAGCCATTTGCGCTTATACCAATGAAGAGTTATACTCTAGCCTTAGTATTGTCAAGCGTGTTGTCCAGGGTGTACTGAAGCACAAGAAGTACAAAGCTACTGCTTCGTTTGTGAGGCATACTGTTCTTGGCAAGCTTACGCATGAAGATGACGTGGCATGCCTCCACAAACAAGTTTATGAGTGGCAAGGCCACAAGGTTGTCTTCATGAAGGTTCATAGGATTGAGCTGCTACCAGACATCCTCGATGATGTTCATGGCAAGGTCTATCTTGTGTCCAGCCCAAATTAGATCAAGGCATGAAATACTTGCCCAGCTAGTGTTTAATAGTAGTTTGGATTCTATATAATTATCCGAACCTTGCCTGTTATCGAGCCCTCTGGGCTAGTACTCTGTTTGAATCCGTCTATGGGAACTGCTGCTACTTTTGTGTGCCCATGAATCATCGTAATTCTTGCCGAAACAGATGCGTCCTCACTAGTTTTATCATACGAGCAGTGTGTGTTTTGATGAAATAGAGTACTCGTCTGAGAACTGTACGCGGAAGTATACATAAGTACTTGTAAACACTGTTTGTGGTACCCCACTTGTAAGCAGTTGTGCAAAACACGACACATTGGCTCATGTCGCTTCAACACTAGGCTATCGGCCAGCTAACAATCAACAATCTACTGTCTGACATATAAGCAACTATGTACCTTGTTACAGTGGTTCATGCAGTTAACTGAGGCCACAATGTAAATTCCAAATGTTCACACGCTGGTCCAGCGTTCCTGTGGAACACTCACATTAAACTCGGCTTCATAAAAAACTTGAAAAGCATAAGTTAAGCAATTTTATACATCTCAATGATTCATAGAACATAGCAAACATGTACTAGTTCACAGCAAAAGACAAAGTTGTGAGAAGGTTTACAAATCAAGAAAAAACAAGCAAGGCTTCTCTGAGCAAAGGGCCTCCCGACAGGCTTAAATTTCCTGGAGTTTACTCTGGTTTTTTCTTGTTGCCACCATCCAGGGTTAGGTTCTCTCATTCCAGAATAACCAATTATAATTGTGTTCTCAGCTGGAATGTTGAACTGAACCATGTAGTGTACTGACCAGCTGAAATTCTTGTGCATTCCACTAAATTTAAGCACCGCTATTGGCAGAAATAAGCAGACCACAATGCCTCTTGTCCACGCACCTGTCCAAAAAACCGCCGTGCATCCGTGCCAGCTAGTCCTCAGCCCATGGATGAACTGGTAGAAAGTGCATTCCGGACTAGGATGCAGTTGTTTTCGCTCGTCCCTACATTGCAATCGGGAAGTAAAACATACTAATCAACTTCTTTTATATTGTGTTGGTCATTCTACCTAGTAACTACCAATGTAGGAATACCTAGAAGACGGGTGGTTAGACGACGACAATGAGGGATAGCTATCTCATTTTGCGTAGTTCTACTAAAACTATGGTGTTTGCTTTTGATTGTGCGGATAGAAATGATACGGAGACAGACATCCCAAAACGATATGGAGACAGACATCCCTGTTTGCACAAATATGAAATACGGTTATTTAAACAGTGACATATATTTGCAGTGGCGTATGATTAACAATAGCACCTATTGTGTTATAATTGGCACTAGATTAATAGTATGAAAGTGTCTTAAGTAAGTAGCATCACATCACATCAACACCGCCACTAGATTAATATGCAGAACAATAGCATTAGTATTACTGTCATGAGAGTAGCACATGGTCAGTAAATGTGCAATCAAATTTGTGCATTTCCACTAGGATGAAGCAATGTTAGCGGTGTGAGATTTAAGTGTAACTGCAAAAACACAATTCATGGGAAATAAAGCAAGATGGAAGCACTTCATAAAATGGTGGTGGCACTCCTTCAATTTATCGACGGCACTAGACCATTACTTATTAGTGACATTAGGTGGCATTGCTTAATGCTTCATGTGATTTTACATTAACGGTAGCGATATGGATGGGCGTAGGGACAGCAGGGGCATAAAGTGGTGAGGCAGATGTGGTTGCCGAGAGCGGCAAACACTCAGGCAACATGTTTGCATTTTTCCCATTTTTTATCTCCTCGGCGATATTTTCCTATGTGAGCACAGGAAATCTAGACATGCTCATTCTCATTTGCGTTGTCCCCCAACACCCGTCACTTTCTTTCCCTTTTCAACCAAGAGATAGGTACACTTCCCCCACCCTTTGCCATCCACCATGCTTTCTTCGTCTTTTCAACCAAGAGACCGGTTGGGTAGACCGTATCTACTACTTTCCCCCGTTTCCTCTTAGAACCAAGTCCTAGATTCATGCTACAGCTTTCCCAGTTTCTTCCCTGTTTGAACCAACTCTTAGAGTCTACTGTCTGAACTAGCTTTACCTCTAATAATAGTAAAAGTCTAGGTGGCTTTGGAACAACAAACGGAAGTAGAAAAAGATCCACATGAAACCAAGTGGGGAGCTGGGGTAGTAGAGCAAGGCAGGTTTCAAAGGAATATATACCTGAGGGTCGTCGGCATGTGGCAATGACAGCGTCGGGAGGATGCATCTTGGCCACAATACCATAGGGAAGAAGAAGGGATCGGAGGCGCTCCGGAGCCGGCACTCTGTTGAAGAGAACGGCGCGGCCGCCAATCGAGACGCACAGGCAGCCGTTGGTCTCCTCCCTTGCCACCGACGACAGCGTGAATGATGCACCTAGACCCCTGCCCCAGTCGAGGTTGTCCGGCCGGATTTGTGACCAGCCGTGAGCTAAGAGAGAGTGTGGCCACCTGTGTCTTGCTTAGATCTGGAGAGCATGGGAGAGTGAACGAGAGGAACACTAGTAAAGCAAGCGCTAAGGCTCCTGCTTATATATATAGTGGAGTGATTTTGTTGTACCAGCTTCAAAAAAATGCGCTCCTATGTGTACCCACGAGTGGGTGTGAGAGAACTAGTGCGTGCGTGCACCGCTTCTCTTTGTGAGAGTACAATATACTATGCCCAAAGAACGTTCGCCACAAGAGTAATAGTATAAGTGTGTGACGTGTGAGCTAAAATAAAATGTGCGCGACGTCTTTTGTTTTTTAATAGTTCTGAGGGTAGGGTGTGAAGAGCACATATGTGTGTGACGTTTACCTGCAGATTGACGGTGGGTGTGAGAGTACTCGGGAGGGTGCGCGTGCGTGAGAGAGGGGGCGACACGTATCAATGCAATGCATGTGTCCGTAAATCATTATCCGACAAACGTTCGCCAAAAGCCTTTTCCCAACGAACGCCGTAAGAACCGTTAGATCGGCATCCGACAATGTCAGTTTTGCCATGTCATTTAACACAACGACCACTCCTCCTACACACAAATCTTCCACATGAGTGTTAGCAACTGCCATATGCTTCCTCCGTTCCACAATGCACTGCATATAGCTTTATTGAAAATTTGAACCTCGCAAACTTTTTCCGAGTTTTCGTGTACCAAATTGCACATGTAGAATACCCTGTATATATCATTTCATTCATCTTCGAGAGGTAAGTATAAAGATGGGGGAGGAGTTTACAAAGAAAGACCATCGTATCACCTGCAGCAATTTCAACCATCCTTTGGTGTGGAGGAATATCATAGGAACTCTATATGATATGATTTTTACATGATTTTTTCCTTTAGAGCCAATTGGTTCATAGGAATAGATTCATATACTCCACATTTCAAAGGAAATAAACATGATATCATTCCTATAGCTTTAGAGCCACTTGGTTCATATGAATGGATTCCTATACTCCCATAATTTCAAAGGAAAATAAACATTAGCATATATTCAATAGAAAAGTTCCTATGATATGAACCAAATTACATCTCTTTTCTAATTCCTCCTCATAGGAATTGAGATACATGGCATCTCTAGATTCAATAGAAAAGTTCCTATGATGTCAACCAAATAACATCTCTTTTCCAATCCCTACTCATAGGAATTGAGATACTCCATGTCATCTCTTTCCCTACAACTTCCATGTATACATCTTCTATTCCTAAATAGCTAGTACAACCCACTAGTAGCTTTTTTCCAAGACATGCAACTATGGCACAAGAGCTATATAGTGTGCAAATAATTTGAAAGATGGTCTCTAGATGAAGCTAATCCGACAATGCAGAGATGGAAAATCGGAGCACTACTGCCATTGGATATGATCAACATTCCACCAGATCTGCCACATGTACAAATTAGAAGACTCCATGGTTGAACTTAAGCATAATGCACAAACCTCAAAACACAAGCACTTCTCCTTTGTTCTAGAATCTTCTATATCATAATTGATTTTTTTCTAAATGAATTGCATTTATTTGTTTTTTACTTTATGCTTTACAATGCACAACCCCATGAATCTTAACATTTTTATAAAACTAATTGATTTTGAATGACATGAACTATAAGAACTAAATGAACATCTACATCATGCATATATCACTCAAAGCTTTACATGCTATAGTGTGTATTTATTCATAATTTGGTTTCGAAATCTCATGCGTTCAATGCATGTGTACCTTACTAGTTTTGAGTAGAGTAGCAAATTTCACGCGGCCCCAGGTATATCAAAATGCAGGGTCCACGCATCATTTCCTTTCGGTCGAAGCTACGTCCACAATTTTTTGTATGTACTATATCTCCACTGGTCCACGAACCCAAAATGTTGCCTCGTTCCCCTAAACCAAGCAGCCCACACATATTTAAGACGTCAACTCGAACTCAATCCCTCTCCCGTTTACTACGATGTGGCCCCGCACGCCCTAGTAGTACTCCTACAAACACTACCGTCGCACGCATCATCGGTTTTCTTCAAGAGGTCGAGGGAGAAGCCGATTTGTAGTGGAGGCGCTTTAAAAAAAGATCTGTAGTGGAGACCCCTACCCTAGGGTGCCCTAGGTAGCTGCCGCACGCATCATTGGTTTTCTCTTTTCTTTATGCTCTTGCGCCCTAGAGTGAAATGATGGTTGCTTCCTCCGTCCAGCTTAGTGCGGGAAAGGCGGGGCTTTGTGATTTGACCCCTCATCGCTCATTTTCTACTACTACGGCACTATGATCGGGGTGCCTCCAATTCCAACTGCTGCTCCGAACTATAATTTGGTGCATCGCACGTGGAACAAGACGGTGGATGAGCCACATGTCGGCCAAAGGGGTCCTGTTAAGTGTGTCGCCATTCCGTGTGCGGACTAACCCTGCTTGAGTCGCTATGCCAACACGACAGGTGCAACCTACCACTTGGTTTTGCTCCTTGGTGAATCCTGACTATATTAATCTAAAAAGATACATACTGAACTACCCTCTCCGTCTCATTTTTAGACGTCTCGATTTATAGGGCATGCACATAGTTCTAGGTCATCCATTTGACTAACTAAATCTTAGTTACTATGTCACAAAAAGTATATCATTGGATTATTAAGCGGATGTAGTTTCTAAACATATACTGTTCATCACATATATAGCTAGTTAAATTCTCAACCTAGAACGACATGCATGCCATGTAGTAAACCGATACAGAGGAAGTATAGTAGTAAAAATGAGGTGATTTTACCGAGCGATGGGCAGGGGAGCATGGCCAGTCATGCGGTCCCATGTGTCATGATGTATCAAGGTGATGCGCATGTCCCTCTTAAGGCAGAAGCAATACTACGTGGTTTGAGATGATGGTGAACCGAAGTGTGAAATAATGGTTGCTTCATCCGTCTGGGAAGGTGCGGCATTGTGATTTGACGTCTCATTGCTCATTACTACTACTACTGGGGTGGTACGATTGGGGTGCGTCCCCCTGCTGTTCTGCACTGTTATTTGGTGCTTGACACGTTGACCCGGTTGCTATATGTCCCACATGTTAACGACATGAAGTACATAATTCTTGAAAACGAGCGTCAACGGAGGAGTACAAGACACGACTTGGGTTATTGCTGCTTCGCGCGATCCATCGATACAAACCCGGACTAAAAAAAGGCGAGGGCGGGTCTTTTCCCGTGCGGCAGGCAAGGGAGTTTGGCATAGTCTGTTCGAGGCAAGGAGGCAGGAAGGGAAACAAGCAAATAAAGGTTGAGCGACTTAGTTTTGGGAAAATCTGATTTTACGGAGTACGTACCCACTAGGGTTTATAGGGCTCATCTAAAAAACATTCATTTTTCTGTTTTATGAGTCTCAGTTCTACTACTAGTAGTAGTACCATCACATGTTGGATTTCGAGGTGCGTTAGATCACCCGATGCAAGCAGTGTCAAGAGAAAACTCACCAATGCATGTAGAAGTTCATGGAAATTTAGTGGTCATTCATGCATTTGTTCTAATTAATGCCTCGGTAAACGTAACTTCTTGAGAAAAACGAGCATAATAATTACTTGTGCAAACTAGGAGTACAAAATTAATTCGACCACTCACCGTCTACCTTGGTTGGAGAGATTTTGAAATTGAGCCATAAGCTGGAAAGGAGGGAGTAGTAACTTGTAGGACCTTGAAGTAGATGTGTCTAGAGGGGGGTGATTAGACACTTCATGCCAAAGTTGCAATTTTTAAGCTTTTTCGGTTTGAGTGGAGTTTAAGCATAATTTCAACACTCACAATACATATCAAGAAAGTATGCAAAGTGTATATAGATAGCGGAAAGTAAAGCATGCAACTTGCAAGAATGTAAAGGGAAGGGTTTGGAGAATTCAAACGCAATCGGAGACACGGATGTTTTTCCCGTGGTTCAGATAGGTGGTGCTATCCTACATCCACGTTGATGGAGACTTCAACCCACGAAGGGTAACGGTTGCGCGAGTCCACGGAGGGCTCCACCCACGAAGGGTCCATGAAGAAGCAACCTTGTCTATCCCACCATGGCCATCGCCCACGAAGGACTTGCCTCACTAGCGGTAGATCTTCACGAAGTAGGCGATCTCCTTGCCCTTACAAACTCCTTGGTTCAACTCCACAATCTTGTCGGAGGCTCCCAAGTGACACCTAGCCAATCTAGGAGACACCACTCTCCAAGAAGTAACAAATGGTGTGTTGATGATGAACTCCTTGCTCTTGTGCTTCAAATGATAGTCTCCCCAACACTCAACTCTTTTGCATAGGATTTGGATCTGGTGGAAAGAAGATTTGAGTGGAAAGCAACTTGGGGAAGGCTAGAGATCAAGATTCATATGGTAGGAATGGAATGTCTTGGCCTCAACACATGAGTAGGTAGTTCTCTCTTAGAAATAGGATGCTGGAAGTGTAGGCTTAGTCTGATGGCTCTCTCAACGAGTGAAGAGGAGGTGGAGGGGTATTTATAGCCTCCACACAAAATCCAACCATTACACACAATTTACCAATCTCGGTGGGACCGAATCAGAAAACTCGGTCGGACCGAAATAGTAAACCTAGTGACCGTTAGGAATTTCGGTGGGACCGATTGGAACAACTCGGTGGGACCGATGTGCTAGGGTTAGGGAAAATCCAAAACTTGGTTTGACCGATTACTCAAACTCGGTGGGACCGATTTGGGTAATAAGCAAAACAGAGAGTTGGCCAAGCAAACTCGGTGGGACCGATTGCATGTCTCGATGGGACCGAGAGTAATGCAGTAGGTAACAGAGAGTTTGCAAGCCCATCTCGGTGAGACTGAGATCCCATCGGTGAGACCAAACTAATTAGGGTTTGGCAGTGGCTATGACATGTGAAACTCGGTGGCGCCGGGTTGAAAGAATCGGTATGACCGAGTTTGAATTAGGGTTTAGGTCATTTGTGGATATGGGGAAGTAGCTGAGGGTTTTGGAGCATATCATTAAGCACTTGAGCAAGAGGCACATTAAACAACACCTCATCTCTCCTTGATAGTATTGGCTTTTCCTATGGACTCAATGTGATCTTGGATCACTAAAATGTAAAATGAAGAGTCTTGAACTTCAAGCTTTAGCCAATCCTTTGTCCTTAGTGTCTTGGAGACCTTCCCACACCCTTTAGTCCATGCCACTCCATTGTTGAACTTATCTGAAACATACTAGGTGAAAACATTAGTCCAACAAGAGATATGTTTTCATTAATTATCAAAACCACCTAGGGAGCACTTGTGCTTTCAATCTCCCCCATTTTGGTAATTGATGGCAACATACATCAAAGCTTTAGATAAAGATACAAAGAATAGTAAGTAAAGCTTTGGAAGGACATGTAACAAACATAGGCTCCCCCTACATGTATGCAATCATGTGAATATAAAATATAGAAGCATGTGAGAGCATAATCATGACAGAGTAGGCAATGTGTTACATGTATCTTGGCCATATGCATCAGAGCAAAAGATTATTAAGGAAAATACCTTCATGCTCATGAGTCCTTCTTGCAAACAGTATGTACATAGGCAAGAATTCGTCATACTCATGATTTTGATGCATACACTTACCTTGTAGTCTTAAGTTGGCTTAGGATGGAATGAACCTGCACAAACAAGGTTAGATAACACAGGTACATCCACTAGCCAGAGCAAACAAAAGAAACCACAAGAATACCAAGACTGGGATGACATGTAGAGAGTAAGTACTAGGTACTACATTGAATTCAGCATGTCCCCAAGAATAAAGATATGCAATGAATTTGACTGATTTCTTTCCCATGGGTGTCTTGCTCCCCCTGAATCTTTCATGGGATATTGGGAGAAGATAGGGAACAGAAAATCAGAGCTGAAAGATACAAATGAATATGTCTTTCCCCCTAAAAAGACATGTGACATCTCTCCTCTTGAACATCAAGCATCTGGGATCCTTGAGTATTGTCTCTCCCCCTGGAGATCTCTTTCTCCCCCTTAATACATTATTTAGGACGTCTGGGATCCTTGAGACTTTCTCTCCCCCTTTAGTGCTTTGATGTGATCTCTCTCTCCCCCTTTGACATCAATTTGCAAGAAGGTTTTTCTGGAATCCGTCGAATTGGGTTGGTCCTTGAGACTCAGCATAAAGCAAAGAATAAAATTGTGATGCTTGTAGAGGACAGGGTTCATTGAGTGGAGCTGGATAAGAAGAAATGTAAAACAAGTGGCAAACTGTTTTTCTGACTGCAAAGTCGGTGGCACCGAGTGGCATATTTCGGTGGTACCGAAAAGATTCGGTTGGACCGAAGATTGCAAGTCGGTGAAACCAAGTTTACACAGAGAAAAACACTTGTCACCTCAGCTCACTAGACATGTAAGATCTTACAAAGATTTGCAATGAATTAGATGCAGAAAATGCATAACAAAAACAAAAGGAAAAGAGAAGAGACTGAAATATCTAGATGAAGTTTTTTTTTTGAAAAAGAGAAGGGAACAAATAAACAAGCATGAGACAAACGCAATAACACACAGAAGGAACACAAGAGAACTTCATCTAGAGTTGGGCGGTGACATAGTCACCTATGTTGGAGTATATTGACTTAGGAGTCAAGTGAGAACACTTGATCATAGGTCATACTCATCGTTTAAGCTCAAAATGGGGTTACCATTTTTCGTTTAAGCATCTTGATGTATTCACATCTTGTTGAGTTGCTTTGACTCATGTCTCGGAGTAAAGCTTCTCTAAGATGGAACAGCATACCTTGGGTGGTGGTGTGGTTCTTTCTCATGTAGTTGAACTTGTGTGGGTGCTCATGGTTGATGTAGCCCATCAAGAGTTTGGAGCACCACTTGGAGTTTGAGTTCATCTACCTACATGGATTAGTTCTTGCAAGGAAAAGCACTTGTGTATCCAAAAATGACATTCATGAAGCTCAACATAGGATTTGTCAAAGGATATGTTTGAATGATTTTGTGCGTCCTTATCTTCAACCACCATCGTGTAAAGACTTGGTGATGTAGAGATTGCTCAAGATGTGAGTGAGTCGCAATCTCATGGAATTAGATTCAACCAAGCACCTACATGGGTTAGACAACATGCAAGGTACAAATATATCCAAGACATAAGATAGTCATCATAAGAGATATATCATGGATTAGTCATAACCTCATGTCTTGCATGTATCCAATGGAGTTCCTACTCCAAGTTCGAAGCATTAATGATGTTCAATTCTCCTCTCAACCTGCAAAACACATTCTCATCAAGTGGTTTAGTGAATATATCCGCTAATTGCTTATCAGTGCGAACATGCTTAAGATTTATGTCACCCTTAGCAACATGATCTCGAATGAAATGATGACGAACTTCAATATGCTTAGTTCGAGAATGTTGTACAGGATTATGACCAATTTTGATAGCACTTTCATTGTCACAAAGCAGTGGAACATGTTTCACATACATCCCATAATCTTTAAGAGTTTGGGTCATCCAAAGTAATTGAGCACAACATGAACCAGCGGCAATGTATTCCGCTTCGGCGGTGGATAAGGATACTGAGTTTTGTTTCTTGGAGGACCAAGACACAAGGGATCTACCAAGAAATTGACAAGTACCCGAAGTTGACTTTCTGTCAACCTTGTCTCCGGCATAATCCGAGTCGGAATAGCCAACAAGATCAAAAGAAGACCTCTTAGGGTACCAAATGCCAAAATTTGGTGTATGAATTAAGTATCTAACTATCCTTTTCACAGCCTTAAGATGACATTCTTTAGGGGCAGCTTGATATCTTGCACACATGCACACACTTAGCATAATATCGGGACGTGAAGCACATAGGTATAACAATGAACCAATCATAGAGCGATAAACCTTTTGATCAACCGGTTCACCATCTTTGGTCAAATCATTATGTCCACTAGTAGGCATGGGTGTAGACATACCTTTGCATTCTTGCATATTGAACTTCTTGAATAAGTCCTTGGTGTACTTTGTTTGAGAGACAAATGTACCTTCCTTAGTTTGCTTGATTTGCAAACCGAGAAAGAATTTGAGTTCACTCATCATAGACATCTCAAACTTTTCTGACATTAGCTTTCCAAACTTTTCACTAAAGAGAGGGTTAGTTGAACCAAATATGATATCATCAACATAAATTTGGCATACAAATAGTTATCCATTAACCCTTTTAGTAAAAAGAGTAGAATCAATTTTACCAATTTCAAAACCACTTGCAATAAGGAACTTGGTCAAGCATTTATACCATGCTCTAGGAGCTTGTTTAAGACCATAAAGAGCTTTGTGAAGTTTGTAAACATGATTAGGTTTCTTAGGATTGACAAAGCCGGGAGGTTGTTTGACATAAACTTCCTCCTCTATTTCACCATTTAGAAAAGCACTTTTAATGTCCATTTGGTACAAGGTGATGTTATGGTGATTAGCATAGGCAAGTAAGATGCGAATGGACTCAAGTCTAGCAATGGGCGCATATGTCTCACCATAGTCCATACCTTCGACTTTTGTGTACCCTTGGGCGACGAGACGTGCTTTGTTGTGAACCACTTGTCCATCTTCATCTTGCCTGTTGCGAAACACCCATTTGGTACCAATGATGTTGTGGTTGTCGTCGGGCTTCTCAACCAATGTCCAAACTTGGTTTCTCTCAAAGTTGTGTAGCTCTTCATGCATGGCGTTTACCCAATCCAGATCTTCCAATGCTTCTTCAACCTTCATAGGTTCAATGCTAGAGATGAATGAATAGTTTTCACAGAAGTTAGCTAAACGAGTTTTTGAGCGAGTGATTCTCCCGGTTTGTATATCATTGAAGATTTGCTCAACGGGATGATCTTTGGCAATTCTTGCTCGAACTCATGAGAGCTTTTGCTTGGGTCTTCGTTGAACATTTTCTTCATCTTGTTCTTCTTCTTGGCCTTCTTCATTGTTGACGTTGTCATTGTCTTGTCGTGGTGGAGAAG
Organism: Triticum monococcum; assembly: GCA_034509565.1. NCBI lineage: Eukaryota > Viridiplantae > Streptophyta > Magnoliopsida > Poales > Poaceae > Triticum > Triticum monococcum. The sequence goes on from CM067845.1 coordinate 204,712,233, forward strand.
GAGGTTGTTGATGTTCGTCTTGATGCATTTCCTTGTCTTATTCATCTTGGTGTGTCCCACTTGTGGATGCTTCCGTATCAATTCTTGGTTCACCTTGTTGTGAACTAGAAGCCTCCACTTGGACGGATGAAGTACTCTCCTTCACCTCCGTTGGACGAACTTTGCCTATGGGCAAGTCTTGGATTCCTTCTGAAGGGTCTTTGTCTCCTACATCAATTGGCAATTGCTCTACTTGTGAGCCATTAGATTCATCAAACTTCACATCTACCGTCTCTTCAACCTTTCAGGTGAAATTGTTGTAGACACTTTAAGTGTGAGAGTTTGATCCATAACCAAGTAGGAAAGCTTCTTGAGATTTAGGAGCAAACTTTGAATGACGATGCTTATCAAGAATGTAGCACTTTGAGCCGAATACTCGAAAGTATCCAACTTGGGGTTTGTTACCGGTGAGGAGCTCGTATGCCGTCTTGCCGAGTAGCTTGTGAAGATACAAGCGATTTGTTGCATGACAAGCTATCTCAACCGCTTCTGCCCAAAAGTGCTTCGGCGTCTTGTATTCATCAAGCATTGTTCTTGCCATTTCGATGAGCGTCCGGTTCTTCCTCTCAACAACTCCATTTTGTTGAGGTGTGTACGTAGCCGAGAACTCGTGTGAAATCCCTTCTTTGTCAAGAAAGGTGTCCACATTTACGTTCTTGAACTCCGTTCCGTTGTCACTCCGAACCTTCTTGATCTTCACGTCAAACTGATTTTGGGCCTTCCTAGCGAAGTTTTTGAAGATCTTCTGGACCCGCGACTTGTCATTAAGAAAGAACACCCACATAAATCTTGAAAAATCATGAAATATAACTAGGCCAAAAGAATTTCCACCGAGACTCTTGTAGGCATTGGGACCAAAAAGATCCATATGAAGTAGCTCGAGTGGCCTCCTTGTGGTCATGATGTTCTTCACGGGATGTCTTCCTCCAACCTGTTTACCTGCTTGACAAGCACTGCAAAGTCTATCCTTATCAAATATGACATCGTTAACTCCAAGGATATGATTTCCTTTAATAAGCTTGTCAAGATTTCTCATGCCAACATGACCTAGTCGTCTATGCCACAACCAACCTTTTGAGGATTTAGCAATAAAGCAAGTTTTAGGTTGTGCCTTTTTAGAGAAGTCGACAATGTAAAGGTCACCTTTACGCATACCGGTAAAGACCATTTTATGATTGTCTCGACGAAACACTTGGCAATCTACCTCAGTAAATAGGACATTTAAACCGAAATCAGCAAGTCTAGATACTGAAAGTAAGTTGTAGCCGAGAGATTCAACGAGCATGACATTTTGAATGGAACTATCATGTGAGATGGCCACCTTACCAAGGCCAACTAGTTTACCCTTTGAATTATCACCAAAGGTGACATATTTTCGAGGGCCGTCATTTTTAGCAAGCTCACGGAACATCTCCTCATCTCCGGTCATATGATCAGTACATCCACTATCAAGCACCCATTCCTTTCCTCCTGATTCATATCCCCGAAGATTTGCCGTAAGACCAAAGTGTCTCATTGCATCATCAAGATTGAAGTCACTATCATCATCATCATCATAGTATTCATGTTCACCATGATCTTGTGACTCATCATTTCCTAGAGAGGGTAATTCATTAGATAAATGATCATCAAAATGGTCACTTTTATGAATTCTTATAGCTTCGAATATAATATCACTAATGATTCCAACATCTCCCTTAGCTCGCTTGAGATTGGCAAGCTCAAGTAGACAATCACCAAAGCTAGGATCACTAGAGTTCATCTTACTCAAGGCAATAGATTTATGGAGAATTTTATCCAAATTTTTTAAGGAATGGTCGGGAAATTGTTCCTCAAGAAATTTCCATATAGTATAAGCACAAGTAAGAGTAGGCAAACTAGCAATCAAGTTCTTGGGCAATCCTCTAATGATGAGCTCAATAGTTCTAAGATTGCGAATCATGTCAATATCTTCATCTAGGGTAGGATGCAAAGGATCAATGTGAGGTGCACAAGGGCTAGCAATATACTTGTTCAAATGATATTGGTTGAAGATTACAAGCATCTCATTTTTCCACTCATGAAAATATTCTCCATCAAGAATAGGCACTCTATGTCTAAGACTCTCTAAAGTGGACACATCCATCTTCCTCCAATGGTGATTAAACCAAGGCAATGGAGACCAAAGCTCTGATACCACTTGTAGGACCTTGAAGTAGATGTGTCTGGAGGGGGGTGATTAGACACTTCATGCCAAAGTTGCAATTTTTAAGCTTTTTCAGTTTGAGTGGAGTTTAAGCATAATTTCAACACTCACAATACATATCAAGTAAGTATGCAAAGTGTATATAGGCAGCGGAAAGTAAAGCATGCAACTTGCAAAATGTAAAGGGAAGGGTTTGGAGAATTCAAACGCAATCGGAGACATGGATGTTTTTCCCGTGGTTCGGATAGGTGGTGCTATCCTACATCCACATTGATGGAGACTTCAACCCACGAAGGGTAATGGTTGCGCGAGTCCACGGAGGGCTCCACCCACGAAGGGACCACGAAGAAGCAACCTTGTCTATCCCACCATGGCTATCGCCCACGAAGGACTTGCCTCACTAGCGCTAGATCTTCATGAAGTAGGCGATCTCCTTGCCCTTACAAACTCCTTGGTTCAACTCCACAATCTTGTCGGAGGCTCCCAAGTGACACCTAGACAATCTAGGAGACACCACTCTCCAAGAAGTAACAAATGGTGTGTTGATGATGAACTCCTTGCTCTTGTGCTTCAAATGATAGTCTCCCCAACACTCAACTCTCTTTCATAGGATTTGGATCTGGTGGAAAGAAGATTTGAGTGGAAAGCAACTTGGGGAAGGCTAGAGATCAAGATTCATATGGTAGGAATGGAATGTCTTGGCCTCAACACATGAGTAGGTAGTTCTCTCTCAGAAATAGGATGCTGGAAGTGTAGGCTTAGTCTGATGGCTCTCTCAACAAGTGAAGAGGAGGTGGAGGGGTATTTATAGCCTCCACACAAAATCCAACCACTACACACAATTTACCAATCTCGGTGGGACCGAATCAGAAAACTCGGTCGGACCGAAATAGTAAACCTAGTGACCGTTAGGAATTTCGGTGGGACCAATTGGAACAACTCGGTGGGACCGATGTGCTAGGGTTAGGGAAAATCCAAAACTCGGTTTGACCGATTACTCAAACTCGGTGGGACCGATTTGGGTAATAAGCAAAACAGAGAGTTGGCCAAGCAAACTCGGTGGGACCGATTGCATATCTCGGTGGGACCGTGAGTAATGCAGTAGGTAACAGAGAGTTTGCAAGCCCATCTCGGTGAGACCGAGATCCCATCGGTGAGACCGAACTGATTAGGGTTTGGCAGTGGCTATGACATGTGAAACTCGGTGGCGCCGGGTTGAAAGAATCGGTATGACCGAGTTTGAATTAGGGTTTAGGTCATTTGTGGATATGGGAAAGTAGCTGAGGGTTTTGGAGCATATCATTAAGCACTTGAGCAAGAGGCTCATTAAACAACACCTCATCTCTCCTTGATAGTATTGGCTTTTCCTATGGACTCAATGTGATCTTGGATCACTAAAATGTGAAATGAAGAGTCTTGAACTTCAAGCTTTAGCCAATCCTTTGTCCTTAGTGTCTTGGAGACCTTCCCACACCCTTTAGTCCATGCCACTCCATTGTTGAACTTATCTGAAACATACTAGGTGAAAACATTAGTCCAACAAGAGATATGTTGTCATCAATTATCAAAACCACCTAGGGAGCACTTGTGCTTTCATAACTTTTGTCTCAATTACTATTTGTGGCCTTGTATAGATGCAAAATGTATTTTTTATAGTGGCCTTGTATAAGTAAATGGAGGGAGTACTAAAGAACATATATATTCCAAACAATATGATAATCTCTCTAACCAAGGTAGTAGGGACGAGGAGAAAACGGAGGGAGTAGTAAAATTTTCTCCTCGTCCTGCGAGCCACCACACGCGTGGGCAAGGGAGCGGGCGTAAGGCGTATAATACTACTACTAGTAAGCAAGCTTCACCTCATCCTGTGAGCCACCGCACCCGTGGGCGAGGGAGACAACGTACTAAGCAAGCTTCTCCTCATTCTGTGAGTTGACGAGACACATCAAAAGTACTCCAGAGTATAGACCCTTGCCTCTAAGGTAGGCCCCACATGGTTTGCCTCTTTTTTAACATAACGCGTCAGGTCGCAATTTGTTTGTTCACCCATGGTAGACGATCCTCCCTCCACCAAGTGGACAACCAGTACACGTGTCAAATTACCACGTGGGCTGCCTTTTCGTACAGAAATGAGCTCCACCGTGTACCCGCACGGGTGTGGTTGGGAAAGAGACGGGAGTACGTGCGCCGTGCGTGCACCTCTTCTCTTCGTGCACGTCCGCCATCTACGTGGGTGTGTGTGAGAGATACAAACCTAGAAAAATGGCTTGTGCGGAATAACTACTCTTCGTAAGCCATTGTAAGAGTGGAGAAAATGGTGAAGGAGGAGATAGGGGAGCGGCAGAGGTGTGCGATTCTTGGCCGGCGTTTGGCCTCGTTTAAATAGGAGATTAAATAGACGGCGGATGGGAGGAGTTCGGCCAGTGTTGCATTTAATGCCGGCCCGGTCATGAACGGACGTGTGTCCAGAGTGGGTTTCTCGGCTTCCACACGGGCGGGTTTCATGGAGGCGTTTGAATGCGGCAATGTGGCATGTTCAGTCGGGCGTGCAGCGAGTGGCGCCCTCGACTCTGACATAGGACACCACGCCGTTCTTCCACTGACGGGTGGGCTCTTTGGGTACATGGCCTGCAAGTCAGTGACCCAACGCAGGCAGCGCACAGCAGAGGAACCTTTGGTGGGCCAGGGCGGTCAGAAGCGGGCATTTCATGAACCGATGATTGTTCATTGAGTGTGACATCATCCTTTTTCATGTAGATAAGCCTACTATGTTGATAGCCCGTTCGATACATTGTGATTCATAAAGACCGCTTCAAACATCAATGTTCTGCTTATCGCCGATAAGATTGATTAATACCCGTAACAATCCATGTCCTTAACAAAGGGTGCATGCATGTATAGGTTGAGCGTGTGTCTTGCGTCGTGTGCTGTGTGCATGCATGCATGCGAGTGTTGCATGCGTGCAAGGGTATGTTTCAGTGTTGCATGCATGTGTGCGTACGTGCGTGTGTTCATGAGTGCATGTGTACGTGTCAGTGTTGCACGCCTGCATGCGTGTTTGTGTTTGTTATGTGTACGTGTCAGTGTTGCACGCCTGCATGCGTGTGTGTCTTGCATGCGTGCATGTGTACGTGCGGGGTGAGGCTACACGTCAGTCGACTGACTTTTTCATCTCTGGTCATTAGATTTTCCAGCCGTTGGATACGAAATCAAGGACCTGTAGTTTATCATCAAACTACACCCCCCTGAGCCGCCAGCCACAACTGGCCGAAGCGTCGGCCCCCGCCGCCCGCAGCCGGCCCGCGGCACGACGCTGCCCCACCCGCCCCGTAACCACTCCCCACCGCTGGTCCGCCGCCGCACCGGCCATCCCTCTACCCCCCCCCCCCCCCCGTGCCGAGCTTTTTCTCCGGCAATCCCTTAGGGATTCCTGGACTAAGGGGTCCTCGGGTGTCCGGCCTGTTACCTATGGGCCGGACTGATGGGTTGTGAAGATATGAAGACCGAAGACTGTACCCGTGTCCGGATAAGACTCTCCTTGGCATGGGAGGCAAGCTTGGCGAACAACTATGAAGATTCCATCTTATGTAACCGACTCTATGTGACCCTAGATCCCCCCGGTGTCTATATAAATCGGAGGGTGTAGTCCGGAAAGGATATACTCAATACCGTAGTCATACAGGCTAGACTTCTATTATTTAGCCATTACGATCTCGTGGTAGATCAACTCTTGTAATACTCATATTCATCAAGTTCAATCAAGCAGGAAGTAGGGTGTTACCTCCATAGAGAGGGTCTGAACCTGGGTAAACACCGTGTCCCCTATCTCCTGTTACCATCAACCTTAGACGCATAATTCGGGACCCCCTACCTGAGATCCGCCGGTTTTGACACCGACATTGGAGCTTTCATTGAGAGTTCCTCTGTGCTGTTGCTGAAAGGTTTGATGGCCCCTGAAATATGTCAATAATGACGTTGTCTGCGGAGAAACTTTCCTCCCCGGGGAGATCTTCGTGTTCGGCGGCTTCGCACTTCGGGCCAACTCATTTGGCCATTTGGAGCAGATCGAAAGCTACGCCCCTGGCCATCAGTGTAACGCCCCATATGTAACCTGCCATAATTGCGTTCCAACTCTTTCCATTTCCGGCACTAAGTTATGACATTCCTCGTTGTTGGGTTTTTGTCTTCGTGTTGCTTTTGTCTTTGTCATGCATCTCATATCATGTCATCATGTGCATCGCATTTGCATACATGTTCGTCTCATGCATTCGAGCATTTTCCCTGTTGTCCATTTTTGCATTCCGGTGCTCCTATCTCCTCCAGTGTCCCCTTTTACCTCTTTTTGTGTGCGGGTGTTAAACATTATCGGATTGGACCGAGACTTGCCAAGCGGCCTTGGGTAACTATCGGTAGACCGCCTATCAAGTTTCGTGCCATTTGGACTTCGTTTCATACTCCAACGGTTAACCGAGGAACCGTAAAGGCCTCGTGTGTGTTGCAGCCCAACACCTCTCCAAAGTGGCCCAAAAGCCACATAAACCCCCTCCATCATCTCGGTCGTTCGATCATGGTCGCGTGGCCACAAACCGTGCTCAATTTGGAGCCTCCTAGCTCCCTCTACCTATAAAAAGGCATCTCCCCCTGAAAATCACGGATGAAACCCTAACCTAATGCCCTCTCCGCCGCCGGACGAAGCTCCCCACCGACGAACGTGTCCGCCCGGCGCCGCCCGACCAGTCGCACGCCGCCACGTGTCCCACAGGAGCCCCACTTCGCTGCCCGACCGCACCGGCCCGCCGAGCCCAGGGCGGGCCCTCGAGGCCCGTTCGTCCCCACCGCCCGATCCCGTCGACGCCCCCGCGCCTCCTCACCGTCCCTTCACCGCGCCGCCCCATTCCACCTCGATGTCGCTGCCCGCCGCGCTCGCTCCGGCGCCGCCCCGCCGTGATGCTCCGGCGGAGACCGCCGCCGCAGCTTTGGCGCGGCCTCGCTCCGCCTCGCCCCGCCTCCTCCAAGTCCGGTTCCCCTCCTCTCCGGCGAGCTCAAGCTCCGGCGAGCACTGTTCTAGTGACGATCCTCGTTTTGTGCGCCACCCCGATCCAGATCTGGATGAACCCTAGCCGGGTTGACTTTTTCCCTAAGTCCCAGTAATTTTTAGCATTTTTCATTGCATCATAACTCTGCAGATGTGGCTCCGTTTTGGGCGTGTAGCATGTCAAATTATTCGTCTCGATTTGTACTTCATTTCATTCCATTGCACCATTTTCATTTGAGCTCATCTAGATGCCCTAAATGTTGTTGCAAGAGTGCTATGAAATGTTAGTTTCAGATTCTTATCAGAATTTGGACATTTGTCATTTTTGCCATGTTTAATGTGTGCCTCCTATGATCTTGAGCCCTACATGTGTTTTGAAGTATGCCATGCCATCTTTACAGGGGTGTATGTCATGTATTTTTGTGATCTTTGTGGTGCCTAGCATAAGCATGCAAAGTAGCTCTCGTGATGTTGCTGATTTCAGGGACTTAGAAATCTTCTAAGTCTTTTCCCTGATAATATTTTTATGCCATGTATTCTTGTTGCTATAGAGTGATCCATGCCTCTTTTGAGCATGTTCAATAAGGGTGATTTTGAGATAATGTTATGCTCTATCCATCCATGTCTTTGTTTGCAATTATGGAGCACCCTAGCATGACTCAATCTTGCTCTACTTTTGCTATAAAATGTTCCTGGCAGATTGTTTACGTGTTAAGCAATTTTGCCAAGGTTGTTGTAGTTGATCAATGCATGCTATGAGGTTGTTCTTGCCATGTTTAGCTTCTATGCCATGTCTACTTGCTAGGTGTATGCTTAGTTTGTCATGCAATGCCTTATGGTGAGTGCATCGAGCTCGCAAACATGCCTACGTGAATCTATTTTGCCATGTTCCAGTCTTCTGCCAAGTCTGAATCTGTTAACGTAACTTGCTATGTTCACATGGTTGCCATTGTATTTTCTGATCCCTTTTGGCTTATGGTCAGTAAGGGACTTTTGTTGTATGCTTTGAGTAGCTTCATGCAATGCCTTTCTTTGCCATGATATGTTCCTATAGGATATTGTTATCTTGCTCTAAACGTTGCTTCCCGATGTTAAATCCTGCCATGTTGTTATTTTCACTAAGTCTGTAACCTGATATCTTTTGCACTTTTGCCATGCTTGTTTGAACCTTCTATTGAGTGAATTAGCCGTAGCTCAGTGTTCATCTTTTGTCAAGCATCTTGAGTGGGTCACTGCCATGTGCTTTGTTGTTATGTTAGAGTGCAGTAGCTTGTTGTTCTTGATGCATTTAGATGGCCTCGTGCTGTTAATCGTAGATCGGTGCCATATTTGTTTTGCTTGTCATTTGCAAACCGTGCATCTGATTCCGGTGATCTTTATATCAATTTCGACCGAAATCAACTCATCTTTCCAGCGGCACTCTTGGTTTTCCAAGTTGAGGCCTGGTTCAATCTTTCCTTTCCGAAACATGCTTATGCATTGCATATCACATCCCGCACATCATGTCGTGTTTTGCATCATGTTGCTTGCGCATTGCAACGTGGTTGATTGTGTATCCCTTTGTTTGTGTTCTTGCTTTGGGTAGAGCCGGGAGACGAGTACGTGATCGAGGAACCCGTTGAGAATGTTTACGAGGATCAAGCTTACGTCAACTCGGAGAACTTTGCAGGCAAGATGACCATACCCTCGAAATCACTTCTATCTTTGCTTGCTAGATGCTCGCTCTTTTGCTATGCCTATGCTACGATACCTACCACTTGGTTTATCATGCCTCCCTAATTGCCATGTCAAACCTCTAACCCACCTTGTCCTACCAAACCGTTGTTTGGCTATGTTACCGCTTTGCTCAGCCCCTCTTATAGTGTTGCTAGTTGTAGGTGAAGATTAGAGTTTGTTCCTTGTTGGAACATGTTTATTGTTGGGATATCATTATTATATCTTGTCTACTTTAAGGCATCCATATACTTGGTAAAGGGTGGAAGGCTCGGCCTTATGCCTGGTGTTTTGTTCCACTCTGGCCGCCCTAGTTTCCGTCATACCAGTGTTATGTTCCTTGATTTTGCGTTCCTTACACGGTTGGGTCATAATGGGAACCCCTTGACAGTTCGCCTTGAATAAACTCCTCCAGCAAAGCCGAACCTTGGTTTTACCATTCGCCACCTAGCCTCTTTTTCTCTTGGGTTCCGCGGACTCAAGGGTCATCTTTATTTTAAACCCCCCCCCCCCCTGGGCCAGTGCTCCTCTGAGTGTTGGTCCGAACTGAGTAGATTGCGGGGCCACATCGGGGCAACTTGAGGGTTGGTTTTACTCGTAGGATGTCTCATTTGAGTGTGCCCTGAGAACGAGATATGTGCAGCTCCTATCAGGATTTGTTGGCACATTCAGGCGGTTTTGCTGGTTTAGTTTTACCATTGTCGAGATGTCTTGTAACCGGGATTCCGAGTCTGATCTGGTAGTCTTGGGAGAAGGAATATCCTTCGTTGACCGTGAGAGCTTGTGATGGGCTAAGTTGGGACACCCCTGTAGGGTTTTGAACTTGCGAAAGCCGTCCCTGCGGTTATGGGCAGATGGGAATTTGTTAATATCCAGTTGTAGAAAACCTAAAACTTAACTTAATTAAAATGAATCAACAGCGTGTGTAGCCGTGATGGTCTCTTTTCGGCGGAGTCCGGGAAGAGAACACGGTCTCGTGTTATGCTTGAACGTAGGTTGTTCTAGGATCACTTCTTGATGATAGTTTCTCGACCGTGCCTTGCGTTTCTCTTCTCGCTCTATTTTTGCGTATGTTAGCCACCATATATGCTAGCGCTTGCTGTAGCTCCACATCATACCTTTTTTCCCTACCTATATGCTTAAATAGTCTTGATCGCGAGGGTGTGAGATTGCTAAGTCCTCGTGACTCACAGATTCCTTCCAAAACCAGATGCAGGAACCGATGATACCATTCCAGAAGATTCGAGTGAGCTCAAGTGGGAGTTCGATAAGGACTCAGGACGATACTATGTTTCCTTTCTAGACGATCAGTAGTGGTGCCTACTTGGGGCGATCGGAGACATTATGCATTTGGGGTTGTCTTTATTTTGGTTCCGTAGTCGGACCTTGATTGTATATGGATGATTGTAATGCTTTATTTATGTATTGTGTGACGTGGCCTACAATGCGGTTATGCCTCTTTTCTTACTCAATACATGGGATGTGTAAAGATTACCCCTCTTGCGACATTGCCTACAATGTGGTTACGCATCTAAGTCATGCTCCGACACGTGGGAGATATAGCCGCATCGTGGGTGTTACAATCAGGCCAGATTTGGGAGCTTGAAGTACGTCGTGGCCGCTCCCGGTCACCCTGATGATCATGACCTAAATCTGTCATCAGGTCGCATCCAGGAGATCGCTCCTGTAACCGCTCTCACCCTAGACCCGGAGCAGGCCGCACCATCCAAAGATGGGAGGATTAACCCCACCTCGGCGGCCACAGATTCCACGGCATTGGAGCCACACATGGACCTGGTCTCACACGATGCCTATGCCACCGGAATGCCGGACTCATCACCGGCCGTAGGTTCCGAACCGCGCGAGCCCGCGGACGCCGAGCTTGATTGTTTATTGATCTTCAAATTCAGTGCCACAAACATCTTCCAGCACTCGCCTTTGGGCGATGTGCTAAACTCATTCAAAACATGTCCTTGGCGGAGGACTCTCAGCCGAACTATATCCGGCTCGAACTAGGGGCTGATGCTGGAGAATTTTACTTCTGACCTGCCACCCACTTTATAGCTACGATCGACAATTGACCGACGAACTTGATTACGACTCCAAGGAAATCGATGGTATGGACGATGATGCCGGAGAAGAAGAGGCCTAGAACCCGCTGTTCACCGGACGCTGGACGGCCACTTCCTCGTATGACGTTACATGGTGGATGCACCAAAGGAGAACAACGACGACGATAAGGAAGACACATTTGAGGATAAACCTCCGAAATACAGTCCAAGCAGCGACATCAACGGCGCCGCTCTAAGTCACGTCGCAGTAAAGACAACAACACCGGCACAGGAGAAGATGACGCTCTGGAAGGTGCCAAAGACAAGGAAGACCCCGTCGATATAGCAAACAAACAAGATGAACGGGGAGATGAGCAGGTTAGCCCTGTTAAATAGGCCACGCATGAAGATTCAGAGGACAATAATTACCTCCCGCTCTCTGAAGATGAGGTGAGCCTCGGCACCGAAGATTTCATCGTGCCCGAGGAACCTCTCGAGCAGGAGCACTTCAAGCGCTAGCTAATAGCCACAACAAGGAGCCTAAAAAAGAAGCAGCAGCAGCTTCAAGCTGACCAAGATATGCTCAATGATCAATGGACTGATGTCCTAGCAGCTGAAGAATACGGCTTCAAGCGCCCAACCAAAAGCTACCCAATGCGCAAATTGCTACCTCAGTTCGACGAGGAGGTGCCGGAGTACGTACCACCATCGCACAATACAGCCGACCGGCCACCACGTGGTCGGGACAAAACGACAACTCATGCCGAACATTAGCCCACCCCGCCTCATCACTCAGGAAGAGGTAAATTAGCCCATGGCCATACATATGACCTCCGGCATAACCTGAACAATAAAGCAGGACATACAAGATCAATCTACGGATCGCGAGGACGCGCCTCGATACGTGACCACGGCCACCTACTCAGACGTGACAAACCCAGACATGCGGGGGCGGAACACCGTAGGCGGACTCTATCAGAGCTGCTGTACCGCCCTCGATGCGGCTATATCTCCCACGTGTCGAGGCACGACTTAGAGGCATAACCGCATTGAAAGCAATGTCGCAAGTCGGGAAATCATCACACATCCCATGTACATAAATAAGATAAAGGGGAGGAACATAGTTGGCTTACACTCGCCACGTCACATCAAAGTACATAAATAACATCCACCATACAAATCACTCATGGCCCGACTACGACGCCAAAATAGAAAAGACCGCCAACATGCGACAAGGCCCTGAATCTAACCCCGATTGGGCACCACTACTGATCATCGGGAAAAGACACATAGTAACGCTGAGAGTCCTCGTCGTACTCCCACTTGAGCTCGAGCGCGCCATCTGGAGCTGTATCATCTGTCCTTGCATCTGGTGTAATAGTAATCTGTGAGCCACGGGGACTCAGCAATCTCGCACCCTCGCGATTAAGACTATTTAATCTTAATAGGTAGGAAAGGGGTAATGTATAAGTGGAGCTGCAGCAAGCGACTAGCATATATGGTGGCTAACTTATTCCCAAAAGAGAGCGAGAAGAGGAGGCAAAGCACGAGCGAGAAACTAGGGAGCAACCTGCGCAAACATAACTCCAACGCCGTGTCCACTTCCCGGACTCCGCCGAGAAGAGGCCATCACGGCAACACACTCCATTGATTCATTTTAATTAATTAAGGTTCAAGTTATCTACAACCGGACATTAACAAATTCCCATCTGCCCATAACCGTGGGCACGGCTTTCAAAAGATTAATCCCTGCAGGGGGGTCCCAACTTAGCCCATAACAAGCTCTCACGGTCAACGAAGGAATAGACCTCCACCCAAGACACACCGATCAGACTCGGTATCTCGGTACAACAAGATGATTCGACAGGTTAAAACAAGTCCAGCAACACCGCCCGAATGTGCCGACAAATCCTGATAGGAGCTGCACATATCTCTTTCTCAGGGCACACTCAGATTGTCTAAACTTCCGGTAGGCCAGCCCAGAGTTGCCCCTGGTAGCCACCGGCGGCTGATGTTTCGGACCAACACTCAGAGGAGCACTGGCCCGGGGGGCTTAAAATAAGATGACCCTCGGGCTCCGGAAACCCAAGGGAAAAAGAGGCTAGGTGGAAAATGGTAAAACCAATGTTGGGCATTGTTGGAAAAGCTTTAATCAAGGCAAACTATCAAGGGGTTCCCATTATAGCCCAACCGCGTAAGGGACGCAACAATCCGGGAACATAACACCGATATGACGGAAACTAGGGCGGCAAGAGTGGAACAAAACACTAGGCGAGAGGCCGAGCCTTCCACCCTTTACCAAGTATATAGATGCATTAAGATAACATAGCAATATAATGATATCCCAACAAGTAAATAAATGTTCCAACAAGGAACGGCTCCAATCTTCACCTGCAACTATCAACGCTATAAGAAGGGGGCTGAGCAAAGCGGTAACATAGCCAATCAACGGTTTGCTAGGACAAAGGTGGGCTAGAGGCTCAATCATGGCAATTGGGAGGCTGACAAGCAAGTGGTAGGCATCGTAGCATTGGAAAAGCAAAATAGCGAGCAAACTAGCATAGCAAAGATAGTAGTGATTTCGAGGGTATGATCATCTTGCCTGCACAGTTGTCAGAGTTGACTGGATCCTCAAAAGCAAACTCAATGGGCTCCTCGTTAGCGAACTCGTCTCCCGGCTCTACCCAACAACACAAACAAGCAACAAGGATACAATCAACCACATGCAAGGGCAACCAATAATATGCAAAGATGGTATGCTATGCGGGATGCGATGCGGGATGCAAAATGCAAGACGTGACAGGAAATGCATGAACCTGGCCTCAACTTGGAAAACCAAGCATGCCACTGGATAGAGGGGATGAAATCACCTGAAAACGATATAAAGATCATAGGAATCGGAGCTACGGTTTGGAAATGGCAAGCGTTTTACGAAACGAACCGATCTACGATTTACAGCAAGTAGGTACCTAAATGCAACAAAATGAACATTCTACAACCATCAAACATGAAAACAAAATACATGGCAGGGATGTAAACAAGATGCTTAACAAATCACTAGGAGTGAGCCATAGCCAAATTCATCCATTATGAGGTTCAAACAAGCATGGCAAAAATGAATAAGCAAAACAGATTTCAGACTTGGTGAAATTAACACTAGTCTGAAATTTCAGACCACGATGTTCTCTTCGGAGCAGCAAAACAACAAGATTCATAACCTGAACATGAAAAGTAAGAACATGGAATGGAGCTACTCAACAAGCTTAACAAAACACCCAAAGTGACCTGGGGCCAAAAGGGTTCACAAAATACTCTAATGGGCACACGAACATAGAGGAAACACAATCAGTTTTCAGACTTAGTGAAAACTGAGACATGCTGAAAATATAACTCACGAAGGCATGTCAACGAGCTCGATGCACTCACTACGGTGCAAGCCATGGCAAGGCAAGCATATATACATAAAGAAGGCACAAAATTCTAACTAGACATGGCAAGAACAAAGGCATAGCATGCACGGATCACTAACAATAGCATCGGCAAAATCGCAAAAGAGTTCACGATCTGCCCAAATTAACAACGATGCAAAAGTTGAGCTCGATTGACTCAACCTAGTGTGCTCCAACATAATAAGTAAAGACATGGATGGATAGATCATAACAAGATTAAAAAATGTCCCTTACTGATCATACTCAAAAGGGGCACGGATCACTAGGAAACAAGCTGAACATATGGCATCATGAACTAAAATATCCCAGACTTAGTGAAAATCACTAAGTCCCTGGAAACAAAATTCTCAGGTACATCTCTTTGCAAGCTTGCACAAGTCACCACACACATCCTAAAAATGCATGGACGGCACCTCTGGAAAGAATACAAAATTCTTAACAATTCATCCCAAAGACTCACAGGCATATCATGCACACAATAATCATGGCAAAAATGACAAAAGTCTATGATGAGCTAACGGATCTGCAATTTAACTCACGATGCCTCCTTCTAACAGCATTTTGGGCATCAATATGAACTCAAATGCAAATGATGTAATGGAATTAAATGATGTACTCGTCGAGGCGAAGATTTTGATATATCATATGTCCAAAACGGAGCTACGGATGCGGAGATATGAACAGTCAAAATAGGCATGAAAAACTAGGGTTAGGATGGAAAAGTCAACCGAGGAGTTTCCAGATCTGGATCGGGGTAGCACTGTTCACCGGCACGGATTCCGAGGCTCGCCGGAGACACTGTTCACGCCGGAGTTCGAAGAAGCGGCGGGGTCGCGTGGGAGAGGAGGATCCGGCCGGATCCGAGGCCGGTGAGAGGAGGGGGTGCCAGGGCGCGGTCGCCGGCGCCGGGCGGCGAGGCGAGGGGGTCCGGCTCCGGCCCGGCGAGGGGCGCCGGCGATGAGGCGGCAGAGCGAGGACGGCGGCCGGCGTCGTGGAAGAAGGGCGCGGGGCGCGTGGCTCCTCTGGCCCGTGCGCGGGCGCGGGCGGGCCGGCCACGGGCCGCGGCGGGCTCCGACGGCGGCGGTGGAGAGAGAAGGAGGCGGCGAATAGGAGGCTGCCACGTGGCGGCGATGGCGGTGGGATTTTTCGTCCGTCGGCGGGTGGACACGTCCAGCCGCGCGGAGATGACTTTTCGGGTTTCGGAGGTGGGAGGAGATCCGAAAAACGGGGGGGCTTTATATAGGCATAAGTGGAGCTAGGAGAGTCCAAATGAGGTGCGGTTTTCAGCCACGCGATCGTGATCGAACGCTCTAGGACATGGAGCAGAGTTTGGTGGGTTTTGGGCCAAATTGGAGGGGTGTTGGGGTGCAACACACACGAGGCCTTTCCGGTCCCTCGGTTAACCGTTGGAGTATCAAACGAAGTCCAAATGGTACGAAACTTGACAGGCGGTCTACCGGTAGTAAACCAAGGCCGCATGGCAAGTCTCGGTCCAATCCGGAAATGTTTAATCCCCACACACGAAAGAAAGCTAGAAATGACCACCGGAGGAGAACGAAGCGCCGGAATGCAAAACGGACAACGGGGAAAATGCTCGAATGCATGAGATGAACATGTATGCAAATGCAATGCACATGACGACATGATATGAGATGCATGAAAACGAAAACAACACACGGAGACAAAGACCCGAACCCGAGGAATAAATATAACTTAATGCCAGAAACGACAAGAGTTGGAGTACAAATTGGGAAAGTAATATCTGGGGCGTTACAGCTGCGTCATGATACAACCCGATATAGAAGCCCCGCACATCCTCATTGCTTGACTGATGAGGTCCTGGATCACGAATTCCCCGAAGGATTCAAGCCCGTGAACATAGAATCATATGATGGAACCACGGACCCCGCGGTGTGGATCGAGGACTTCATTCTCCACATCCATATGGCCCGCGGAGATGACCTCCACGCCATAAAAGACGTCCCTCTAAAACTCAAAGGGCCAACTCGGCATTAGCTAAACAGTCTTCCTGAAAATTCCACTGGCAGCTGGGAGGACTTGGAAGAGGCTTTCCTCAATAACTTCCAAGGTACATATGTTCGACCTCCGGACGCTGATGACTTAAGACATATAGTTCAACAGCCCGGAGAGTCCGCCAGGAAATTCTGGACAAGGTTCTTAACTAAAAAGAACCAAATTGTCGACTGTCCGGACGCCGAATCTCTAGCAGCTTTTAAGCATAGCATCTGTGACGAATGGCTTGCTCGCCACCTCGGCCAAGTAAAGCCAAAATCCATGGCATCCCTCACGACACTCATGACCCGCTTTTGTGTGGGCGAGGACAGTTGGTTGGCCCGTAGTAAAAACAATGCATGCGACGCCGGCACCCCTGTAGTTAAAAGCAATAAGGACAAGTCTCGACGCAATAGATACAAGTGCCAAAACAACAGTGACAACACCGAGGATACGACGGTCAATGCCGGATTCAGTGGCTCTAAGTCCGGTGAGCGGAAGAAGCCATTCCAAAAGAACAATTCGAGCCCATCCAGCTTGGACCGCATACTTGATCGTCCATGCCAGATTCACGGCACCCCCGACAATCCTCCTAATCATAGAAATAGGGAGTGCTGGGTTTTCAAACAGGCCGACAAATTAAACATCGAGAATAGGGAAAAGGGATTGCAAAGCGAGGACGATGACGAAGAGCCACGGCAACTGAACATAGGGGGACAGAAGAAGTTTCCCCCCTTAGGTCAAAACGGTGAACATGATATATGCTACCCACATCCCCAGGATGGAGCGCAAGCGTACGCTCATGGACGTCTACGCGATAGAGCAAGTCACCCCAAAATTCAAAGCATGGTCGTCATGCCCGATCACTTTTGATCGCCGGGATCACCCGACTAGTATCGATCACGGAGGCTCATCCGCACTAGTCTTAGACCCAATAATTGATGGGTTCCACCAGACTCGTGTCCTTATGGACGGCGGTAGCAGCCTCAATCTGCTCTATCAGGATACAGTGTGAAAAATGGGCATTAACCCATCAAGGATCAAGCCTACAAAGACCACCTTTAAAGGAGTCATTCCAGGCGTAGAGGCCTGTTGTACGGGCTAAATCATATTAGAGGTTGTCTTCGGATCTCCGGACAACTTCCGAAGCGAGGAGTTAGTCTTCGATATCGTGCCATTCCACAGCGGCTATCATGCACTGCTCGGACGAACTGTGTTTGCTCGATTCAACGCAGTGCCACACTATGCTTATCTCAAGCTCAAGATGCCTGGCCCACGCGGCATCATAACAGTCAATGGAAATATGGAACGCTCTCTCCGTATAGAAGAGCATACAGCTGCCCTGGCTGCAGAAGTATAAAGCGGCATTTTCAAGCAGAACCTTCATTTGGCTGCCGAGCCCTCGGACACCCTTAAGAGGGTTCCAACTACTCTGCAGCAGGAGAGCTCGGCTCGTCAGGAGCTCGACTAGCAATCCGGCCTCCGTCTCAGTCCCGATCAAGTGGTGGCCTGCATGCCGTGCATACATAACTACGCACTCAAAATTCCATGGGCATCGACGGAGGCACAACTAGCTTGTGATCCACGGCATGGCTCAACCGACATCGGATACCCACATACTTTCACTTTGTTTGTTTTCTTTCAAGTTTTAATCCTATAGGCCCCATCGGGGGGTCTGGTTATTGGTCCTCTTGAAGGATAAATACATCAAGATGGCGAGGAGCGCAGACATACGGGGACTTTTTAGGTGATTACATTAACGATAACTCTACCTATTTTCCAGGACCCACATGTAGCTCTCCCCTGGTTTTGGCATGTTAAAGATCCTATTGCTTATTGCACTACTTGTATCAATGCACCTTGACGTACTAATTACATTACAATGAAAACAGTTTGTTGCTGGAGTTGTAGGACCCCAGCTTTTTTACCTTCACATCTTTTTTGTTTCCTTTTTCCCTTTTCTTTTTTTTCCAGTTTCCCTGTGGATAAACCCATCAGGTAGCACCTGTACATTTTGGTACATTTTGATGTTTGCCAGGGGCTTTATAGCACCCCACATTACGGCGACAAAAGTCCGAACACTTCTTATAAGTATAGTTCGACACCCTGAATTTAGCATTATATGCATTAGCTCCGAATCATGTCATTGGTCAATAGTTGGGTTGCCCGGCTCCTGTGCTTGCTACCCTACATTCCGCTACATTGGCTAGGGTAGTAAAGGGAGAACTGCTGCGATTGTGCCCTAGTCTAAACCGGATGAGCACCTTAGTAGAGAAAGCCGAAAACTGACTGTCATGATGCGGCGAGAGCCGGTCAGCTGTTCGGAGGTCTCAAATCATTGGAGGTTTTTTTGCATTTCACGAAGGATCATACTTCCCGATCAGACGCTGACATCACTCTGGTTCATATACCAGGGGCTGCGCCAGCTGCTTCTTGTTTCAAGAGAACCACAAGAAGATCGTTGGAAAAACAGAAGGAGGACATAACACTGCCAGCAGAAAGAGGTACTCCTCTTCCCTTATTCGTGCAAACCTTACATCTCTGCTCACACCATATTCATCCCACGAAAGAAACTAGTTCAGCGCTTCTTGCTGCATCTTCTTCGTGATACTAAATGCACAAGGTTTCCTCCCTTTACTATTTCACCTTTGCCAGATGTCAGTAGCACATGTACACTTCTCGTTTCAAGCGAACCACAAGAAGATCGTTGGAAAAATAGGAGGATATAACACTGCCAGCAGAAAGAGGTACTCATCTTCCCTTATTCGTGCAAACTGTACGTCTCCGCTCACACTGTATTCATCCCACGAAGGAAACTAGTTGAGCGCTTCTTGCTGCATCTTCTTCGTGATACTAAATGCACAAGGTAGCCCGCCTGGATTTCAATTCAGGGTCAGTCGAACCGCAATTAAAAGAAGCAGCACCCGCTTAGGCGCGTGGAGCACCTAGTCCGCCTGTTCGCCGGGGAAGCGGCGCATCGGTGTCTATCATAGGGGTGTGGGGCGCAGGAGCTGCGTGTGCCCGATCTGGAGGTCGCGCGGGGCTTGAATGGATGGCCGGGGGGTGGTGCCAAGCACGGCTGTGCGGTGAGGTCGAGGGGAGGGCACATGTAGGGGATTGGGCCGGTGGTCGCTGCCGTTTTGAGTAAGATCATCAACACTGACTGGCTGGAGGTAGATGAAGGCGATCTACTTATTCTTTGCACATCATGCAGAAAAAATGGACTAACCTATTTTTTCAGTCAAATGTTATTTTCATAGAATCCTGTAGTAATTTAGTGTGCCATGCATGTTGTAGAGCTATCATATGTCTCCCATCATTTATTTCTCACCGACCTGCTATCTGCTACCTTTACACTATACTAATTGTGCACACACTTCACCCATACTCACACTATTTTTTTTATGCATGGCTATTTCAGACTCTGACGGAGTGTTGATGAATGCTGAAAAGAAAAGACAGAAGTCGCTCCAGTCTAATTCGAGGATAAGCACTAAGCTTTTCAGCGCTCTAAAGGATGCAGTGTCAGCAGTTGGAGACAGTAAACGTAGCTCTATAGTTGATGATCTCAATTGCCACGCACAACCATTCCAGGTGCTTTCTTTAACTTCGCGTTGTCAAATGTGGTTGCATGTTGCATTTGGTGTCTAGCTTGTATTGCTTCCAATTTGGTTAAATTGCATCTGCTTACTTTACACATTATACCTTTGATAATGACATGCCTTCCTGTTTTTGATACATACTACATATGTCTATTAACCATGTTCGTACATCAAAGTAATGCTCTTTTGTATCCCTCGTCAATCACTTATGATGATACAGTCACCCGAGTGGATTATTGTGAGACGCCATACTCGTTTAAAGAGTGCAGTGTCATCCTCCCCACATGATTCTCAAGAAACAACAAGGCTAAATGAAGATAGTCAACGTAGCTCTCTAGTTGATGACCGCAATTCCCCCACACCACCATCACAGGTGCTTGCTCTAACTTCGCAGTGTGATATGTGGTTGCATGTTGCATACGGTGTCTAGCTTGTAATGCTTCCAATTAGGGTAAATTGCATCTGCTTATTTTACACATTATACCTGTGAATAT
Organism: Triticum monococcum; assembly: GCA_034509565.1. Lineage (NCBI taxonomy): Eukaryota > Viridiplantae > Streptophyta > Magnoliopsida > Poales > Poaceae > Triticum > Triticum monococcum. The sequence continues at coordinate 204,732,814 of CM067845.1, forward strand.
GACATGCCTTCCTATTTTTGGTACACACTACATCTATGTGTTAACCTTGTTCTTACATGAAACTACCTCTCTTCTGTATCCTGCATCAATGACTTACGACGAGTCACCTTTATTCGTTGCATATTGCATATTATTTCTAGCCTGTTGCCATGTATTGCTTCTAATTTGGTCAAATACATTTGTTAGGGCACCCTTTTAATTTGGCAGAGTGATATTTGTTTCATCTTTCATATGGTTTCTAGCTTGCATTGATTCTAACAAGTTCAAGCACCTTGTGCTTAGTTTACACTTTATACATCATACATGTCAATATGTCACGCCGTCCTATTTTTTCATACATATTCCATCCTCCCATCATGCGGCTGCCTTACATGAAAGTAGTGTTCGTCAGTATCATGCATCAATGAGTTCTGAAGAGCAAATTTTATTCCTTTTTCTTGTGGGTTTGACTTGACAAGGAAAAGAGTAAGGAAGGCGATGATGGTCGTCCTCTGCAGCAACGTAAACGGAGCATCTGTATCGATTCTCCATGTATTGATAGTGCATTACAAGGTCCATGTCTCCGCTCCCCTACTCCACCATCCAAGGTGTTTGCTCTAACTTGGCAGTGTGATATCTGGTTGCATGTTGCATATGGTGTCTAGCTTGTATTGCTCCTAATTAGTGTAAATTGCATCTGCTTAGGTTACACATGATACGTGTGAATATGACACGCTTTCCTGTTTTTGGTACATACTATATTTGTCTATCACACCATGTTCTTACATGAAACTACTCTTCTTGTGTATCCTGCATCAGTCACTTATGATGGAACACCTTTAAGTTGGCAGTGTGATATTGGTTTGTGTCTTGAATATGATTTCTAGCATGTATTGCTTCTAGTTTGATGAACGCCACCTATGACGAGACAGTTTTAACTTTGCAGAGTGATATTGATTGCACCTTTCATATGGTGTCTAGTTTGCAGTGCTTCTAATTTGTTGAAGTGCCTTCTGCTTAGTTACCACATCATAGGTGTGAATATGTCAAGCCGTCCATTTTTTGTACATATTCCATCCTTGTATCATGACTTTGCCTTTCATCAGAGTAGTGTTCATCAGTATCATGTATGAATGAGTTCTGAAGAGCGAATTATATTCATTTTTCTTGTCGGTTTGACCTCACAATGCAAAATCAATAAAGATGAAGGAAATTAGCAAGACATTGGATGATGGTGGTCCTTCCGAGCAACTGAAATGGAGGTTCTCTACAGATTCTACTTCGCTATCCTCCCAACAAGATTCGCAAGACAACGCAAGGCTAGATAGTCAACGTAGTTGTGTAGATGATGAGCACACCTCCCCTACTCCACCATCACATGTGCTTTATCTAACTTGGCACTATTATATGTGGTTGCATGTTGCGTACGATGTCTAGCTTGTATTGCTTCTAACTTTGTTGAATTGCATCTTCTTGCTTTACACATAATGCCTGTGAATATGACACGTGTTCCTGTTTCTAGAACATACGTGTACATGATGAGCACATCTCCCCTACTCCACCATCACAGGTGCTTGCTCTAACTTGACACTATTATATGTGGTTGCATGTTGTGTATGATGTCTAGCTTTTATTGCTTCTAACTTTGTTGAATTGCATCTGCTTACTTTACACATAATGCCTGTGAATATGACACGTGTTCCTATTTCTAGAACATATGTGTACATGATGAGCACATGTCCCCTACTCCACCATCACACGTGCTTGCTCTAACTTGGAACTCTTATATGTGATTGCGTTTTCCGTATGATGCCTAGTTTGTATTGCTTCTGATTATGTTGAATTGCATCTGCATAGCTTACAATTTATACTGCAACAATCACTTACCCATAAGGCACATTTAACTTGGGACTGTGATGTAGGTTGCATCTTGCATTGTCTTCTAGCTTGTACTGCTTCTAATTTCTTGAAATGGCACTTATGACGAGACACTTTTTACCTGATAGAGTGATATTGGTTGCATGTTCATATGGTGCCTAGCTTTCATTTCTTCTAATTTTGTTGAAATGCCTTCCGCTTACTGTTTTTTCATACATATTCCATCCTCCTATCGTACGTGTGAATATGAAACGCTATCTTTTTTGTATATATTCCATCCTCCTATCATGCACTTGCCTTACATCAAAGTAGTGTTCGTCTGTATCATGCATCAACCAGTTATGCAGAGCTAATTTTATTCGTCTTCTTGTGGCTTTGACTTCATAAGGCAATATCAGAAAAATAGGAAGGAAAAGAGTAATTTAGGGGATGTTGGTGGTCCTCTGCACCGACGCAAACAGAGACTCTCTAGATTTTCCACTGCTATTGCTAATGAAGTTGAAGTCCCAAGTCTACATGATTAGTTCATCTCCCGTACTCCACCATCGCAGGTGCTTGCTCTAAGTTGAAAGTGTGACAATTGGTTTCATGTTGCATATGTTGTCTAGCCTGTATTTCTTCTATTTTGATTAAATTGCACTTGCTAAGTTTATACGTTATACATGTGCATATGACATGGCATTCTGTGTCTAGAATACACTGTATCTATCTATCATACCATGTTCTTACATCAAAGTACTGCTGTTGTGTATCCCGCACCATTCACTCATGATTTGACGCTTTTAACATGGCAGTTTGATAGTGGTTGCATCTTGCATTGATTTCTACGTTGTGCTGCTTCTAATTTTTCATATTGCCACTTATGACAAGACACTTTTAACTTGGCAGAGTAATATTGGTTGCATCTTTCATATGGTGTCTAGCTTGCATTACTTCTATTTTCTTGAAAATCCTTCTGCTTAGTTTGCACATCATAGCTGTGAATATGTCATGCCGTCCTTGTTTTTCTTACATTTTCCATCCTCATACGGTTGTCTTACATCAAATTATTGCTTGTCTGTATCATGCATCAATGAGTTCTGAAGAGCGATTTTATTCTTTTGTGTTGTGGGCACGGATTCACATGGCAAAGTCAAAAAAGAGCAAGGAAAATAATATAGTAGGGAGTGGTGTTACTCGTCGGGAGAAACAGAAAAGGATCTGCCATCCAGATTCTGCTGGTACTTATAGTGCAATAGAAGGTCCAAGTCCATCGGCTAAATCTACAAACACAGTATCACCTGCTCCACCAGCTGCATCATCCGCTTCAACTGTACCAGCATCTCAACGAGTTACTCATTCGTTTTCTCTGGAACTGGCCAGTTCCCAAGCTGCCTTCACACCTAACACTACTTCCAAAGCACTGCTAACACAAGAAGACTTGGAAAGATCAGATGAACCTCATGAGCATCAACACCAAGACGGTACCTGGCCGAGTCAAGTTGCAGTTGCATGCTCCTTTATATGTACTCTCATAGTTTGATGTACACTAACACTTTCTATATTCGTTGTTGAACTAGCACCACGACGCAAGCGGAAACAGACATCAGGGATAATGCTTGACAGATTAACAAAATCTAAAGCAGGAAGAATGGAGATCCATTTTGAGGCAGGTTTAAAAAGGTCATGTGATGCTACAGAGTCAGCCAAGTTAGTATCAGAGGCAGTCGTTGCTGTTAGGTGTCATGCACGTATCCTCCCAACGTGGATCCAGTACAGGAATGAGAAAGACAATACCCAGTTTAACACCTTCCTTGAACATTTATCCGTAAGTAATTTTATTCATCGCAATTAGGAATATTGTCTTGCTCTGTCCCATACTTTCTAGCTTCCTCCTAATAAGACTCACATTCTTTTTTCAACAGATGAGGTTCAAGTTGGATCCGAAAGATGACGCAACTAAACAAGCATGCACTCATGTTTTTCAGTCTGCTCTGCGACAGTATCGGTACCACCTTAGAAAATCTCACTTTGAAGGCAAGGCTTACAATGAAATCGCCCAAACATCTCCAGTTGAATATATTACAGATGAAGACTGGACAACCCTCGTTAAACACTGGTCTAATCCAAAGTATCAGGTAGGCTATATGTATTTGATCAGACCACATATTGAACTTGTATTTATGTATGTGCCTTACAAGTGTTTCTTCTTCTAGGCTAACTGTTTTAAGAACAATACCAACCGTTCTAAAGTCAAATTCAAACAGACAATAGGATCTCGTAGCTATATTGCACACTTCGAGGCTCTTGTAAATAGCTGCTACTTCTTTTTTCTGTGCCATATTATCGTATCTATATTGACTTGTTCCAAATACAGAGGAAAGCCTGTGCGGAACAAAAAGAACCTGAACCGAATGCAGTGCAAATCTTCAAGGATTGCCACACCAGCAAGATGAAGGGCATGAGCACACCAGTTCAAGTCACTGTTGTAAGTCCTTATTCCTCTTGCCTATGAACTGATTGGTAGTGTGATGTGTTCATTTAACTACTTGGTTTGCAGCCAATGTCAGTTACTCTGTTCACTTTTATACATAGTTGTCTTAACGTATCATTTCACCTTACATGGTTTAAAAGAGATGAAGGATATTCTTTTGGTCTTGATCTGTATTCTAGTTGTTATGTTCACGTGCGCACACAATGATAAAATAGCCTGTTTTTTTATATCTGTTTGCCCATGATATGAATGATGTCATACTATGTTCATCCTACTTTAAACCATGTCTCTTTATCCTTAGATGTCAACGAATGTGAGGAAATAGACAATACAGTAGTCATGCTACATGGACATATGTTCCGAAAGTGATTTTATTATGTAGTTGGCACTATAATACATGCTAATGTATTACAGTAGTTCACCAAAATAAGTTATGTATAAACGTGTAACCTATTTTGTTTGTTTTTGTCTCATTAGTAACTTATCTGGTACACTAATCTACAAGTTCAAACTTTCAGGAAGCTATGGAAAAATGATTGAACAGCCACAACCACCTAAAGGTGACGAGGCTACCATAGGCATAATGTCACCTCTTGCTGCAGCGCATCAGTATCTCTCCGCTAACAGTGCAAAAAGCACCTTCCTACGTAATTCTGGGTTGGTTGTCAAGGTAACCTCATACAAATCGCCTACTGAACAAAATCTTCCTGCTAGACAGAGTGATATATCTGTGCTCCAGACACAAGTCCAATCCCTAATGGATGTCATTTTGGAAATAAGAATAGTGGTTGACAAATGTCATCAAGATATGAATGGTTTTGAAACTAGACTATCATACATTCTCTTCGTCGTTCAAGAGCAATGGCGGAAAAAAGGTGAAGATCGTGTTGCTCCATCAGATTCTACAGCCTGAAACATTAGCACTCAGGTCAAATGATCCGTGCTTTTATACATATGATGGTGCTTTTAGCTTCAAGGACAGTAAACATTAACCCAACAGGCCTTTTGTTGTATGGTTGGAATTTATTTTGTTATGATACATCATTTATGATGCTGCCAAAGGCTGCAATAATTACGACGCTATTTTTGTATGGTGTAGGTTTATCTTAGTAATGTATTTGGCCGAAAGCTTCGTAGGAGCCCAACATGCCAACATTCGTCGGGCCCATTCCAATTGAGCTAAAAACGATAATGGGCCAAAATTTGCACTGTAGCCCACTAAAAATATCTGGGCCTAAATCAGCATAAGATTTCATATTTTTCTGGTAGGCCTGTGCCCATAGTGGGCCTTTAACAAGCCTAAACATAATCCGGGCCCTCAGTAACAATAGGCCGTTCACAGGTGTAAATATCTCGAGCCCAGAAAAACATGGGCCTTTAAAAGACCGAAAGTGAGATTGGGCCCTGATGGTGCCAAATAACCCACTGGTCTTAGCAAGCCAAAATGGTGGCCCATTTACGATGCGGTTCTTTCACAGGCCGAAATTCCAACGGGCCGTAAATGCGCCGACCTAATACACGGGCCTTTAACAGGTCGGAAGTTCGGTTGGGCTAGATTATAGTCATTTTTATATGGGCCGTTAATGGGCCCGATGTGACATTGGGCCACATATGGCCCATGGATTTTGTCCGACGTTAACAGGCTGAAAATCACAACAGGTTGAAAGTGGCCCAAATCTATAGTGGGCCTCTAACAGGCTGAATGTCAGACATGGCCGAATATGACCCAAATCCTTCACGGTCGTTTATGGGCCGGAAGTTTCAATGGCCTGTAAACGGGCCCAAATGAAGCAGGACCTTTAACATGCCAGAAATACACCGGGCCGTAATTCGGCCCATATACTTAGCGGACTATTAACGGGCTAGAAGTGACCATGGGCCGCGATGATGACAAGTTTAGGACAGCCCATTGATGGGCCGATTTGACACTAGCTGTACGGGCCTTAACTAAGAATGTTGGGCCTTTAGCTGGGCCGACCCATTATGGTCTGCAAAATCTTGTGGGCCTTTAGCTGGGCCGCCCATTATGGCCCGCAAAATCTCATGGGCCTTTAGCTGGGCCGGCCCATTATGATACGCAAAATCTCGTGGGCCTTTTGCTAGGGCGGCCCATTATGGACCGCAAAATCTTGTGGGCCTTTAGTTGGGCCGACCCATTTAAACTTTATGGGCCACTTTTGGGCCGGTCCACGGGTGAACATATCATAGGCGCATCTCGCCCACTGGATGAGTGACACCTGTGCCAACACGGAGCTGACACGTGTTTCCGTCAGCCAATCAGAATTTTACACGTGTAAAATCCCCATTGGTCCGGGCTATTAACGGGTTATCGGATCCAAAATCGGAGCCAATAGCTTAACAACGTTCCGTTACGGTGGATGCCACGTGTCGGTCACCCTTGACGAAAGCACTTCTGTGACACGCGATTTATCGTCATGGAAGTGGACACTTCCGTGATGATAATTTTGGTAATGTCATGGAACACTTCTATGATAACACATGCATGCCTATCTTGATTCTGTCATAAATTTGTGATGGATGTACATGCATGACAGAAAACGTGACCTACTGTCAGAAACACGTATCATCACAGAAGTGTATTTTTTTTGTAGTGACACCCAAACATTTCCTGGACGCCATACAAACGAACAAACATCTGTAGTCAAAGCGGGCCTTAATTGGGCTGGTCAAAATAATATTTAGTGGATCCCAAATGATGTGGCCCACCCTAACAGCGGCTCTTAGCAGGCCGTTAATAGGCCAAAACCTCAATAGGTCCGTATAAATGGAAATGGCTCGCGGGCCTCTAGCAGGCCGAAATAAATGTCAATTTTGTCTCGGCCCTTTTACTCTATGGGCCAGTAAGAGGCCAAAAGTGTTAAGGGCCAGAGGAGGCCCAATTTGCAAACTAGGCTTTTAACAGGACGAAAGTCGCATCGGGCTAAAATTTTGATATCGAGTGGGAAGGGAGCCAACAATGGCGAGCCAATTTGAAGGGGGACAGCTAGTACAAGCTATCCTGACAAAAGTGGTCTTCGCCTGCGAAAAGCTCTGTGGTGACGCCGTCTTGGGATCCACGATGACCTCCATCTTGCCGTCCTCCTGGTCTTGGTCTCGTTGCACCAATATAACAACCTTTGCCTGATGCCTCGGTACTCTTCGCCTGTGCTGGCCTCCTTAGCACCAAAGAGGAAACAAGGACGCTGCGCGTGCTGGCGCCCGCGTGGCGCCCGCCTCGTGTCGTGCGTCATGGCTCACGTCACGAGGGCATCATGAGGTTTGCCCCGCCTTGATATCTCCGCTCCTCATGAGCCTGCTTTGCTAGGCTGCTCCCGAGGAGGTCTTGCGTCGTCCGCTTCGCGAGGCTTGGACCCTCGCGAGGGTCTTGGATGCTTTGTTGGTGAAGATGAGCCGTACGGCCTGTAGGCTCAGCAACGCCGCGGGCCGCAGGCAGGCAAGTCCGGGGACCCTCGTTCCCACGACACCGACAGTAGCCACCGGGCCCAAGGTGCGCTCGGGCTTGGCTTCGCGGTGAGGCCAAGGGCCTAGTTGGAAGCACCGCGGGCCCCAAAAGCCTATAGCCTCGATTGACGCGTGGTGGGTGATTGGACGTGGGCGTCTTTGCTTCCCCATGTTGCCTCGGCAACTGCTCGACTTGTCAGGTCCCTGCGACATGCAAGGAAAACCATCATTACCTGCGATCGTGGGAGACGCCAGTTGGCCTTCCCTTGCTATAAATGGGGAGGGGGGGCGGAGCCCCCATTGCCAATCTCTTCCTTGCTTGTTTGCTCCTTCCTCCTCGCTCCATCACTTGCAGTGACACCCTTGACACCACGAAGGAAGTTCTCCGCCGCCGAGAAAGGGAAAGCCCCTCGCAAGGGACCCGGCTCCCGGCGCCCAAGCATGGCCACGGCCGCCCGCGTAAACATGCCGTGACCCCCGCCATGGCCCATTGTCGAGATGGCTCCACGGCACGCGGAATGGGCCATCCCAGCCATGGCGGTCCAGTCGATGAGGGGAGGCACGCCATGGTGGCGCGGCCCCCTCGTCCGCGCTTCCACACGGCGGAGGTGTCGCCGGAGTTCGTCGTCTGGTTGGAGAACCCGGCCGGCAACTGGCTCCAACTCCCGCGCTTCTTCGTTGGTGAACTGCCGGCCTCTGGCCCAGGAGGACTCTGGCTGCAGGCGGATGGCTGCTGCAGCAAGGCCTCTTGGTTTGCGGTCGAGAGTTTCGCTGCGGGCAACATAGCTCTGGCCCGCGGCTGGCAGACATTCACCCGCGCGCGCGGCCTGGGCAGACGGTGCACCCTCCACTTCAGGTATGATTGTGGGTCGACCCTTTATGTGAGGGTGTTTGGGGAAGATGGTTGTCACGCCAGGTGCTGCCCCGAGGCGGACGACGGTGAGGAGGTACTCGGCCTTAGGGACGGTCGCGACGAGGACGAGGGCGAGCCCGTCTTCATCGGCGATCATGTCTCGTCTAGCTATGGCGGCTCTTCCTCCGGCTACAACTCCAGCAGTGGCGGCTATGCCCAGCCGCCACGCCGCCGCGCCCGTTTTGAAGGCGGCAGCGGGTCGTCTCGTCGCCGCACCTCCGTGAAGCGTGAGGAAGGATCTGGCTAGGCTCAGGGTTGTGCTAGGTGCCTGTCCTCGTGAATCGCTGCAACGCTACTTTTGTTTTGCTCTTTTCCTGCATCAGGAATGAAACCAGCATGGACCCAGGGGGGCGTGTATTGAACTATGGTTCCTTTGTTGTATCAATGTGCGTGCTGTTCTCGTGCTGTGTCGATATTCTGCGCAAAGATAACTTAACCTGGTATACTCAGGACATCCTCTTCATCGCGAAGCGTTTATTTCCTCGCATTCATCTTGCCTTGGGGGCCTGCATTCGCTCAGGAACTACGAAAAACTCGTTAGGAAGTGCGTTAAAATATTTGCTATTCATCCTGGCCCTGTCCTGGCGCTTTGTGTCACAGCACCCCAGGGGCACGGACTGGTAGAGGTGTGCCAGCTTTTGGGCTCGAACGAGGGTGGCTCGCGAGAAGGCAGAAAGGAGAAAAAATACTCGTGAGGGCACCTGCCTAGCCCCCTCGCGAGGCATGCGCGAGAGAGAACACAAGCAAATTCGAGCTGAAAAAATGCAGTGAGAGGCGAGGGAATCAACTCGGTAAGGAACACCAAGGGCAAACTTTGATTGAGGAAAAGCGAGTCAACTACGGAAAGCAATGAAAAGATGCGTCTGGCACCTAATCTAGTCTTCATGTCCTCTCACCAGCGCAGAGCTAAGTGTTGTCCACTAGGCGTGGGAGGGAGCCCCAGGGCCTGAGGCCGACGCTCCTGAGACTCCGGGGCATGTATAGCCCCACTCATTATTACGTGAGGTGTCACGGGCGGCGATTCTTCACAGGCACCAGGCCTTCTTCACAGGCTCTGGGCCTTGCTTCTCAGGCTCCTGGCCTTGCTTCTCAGGCTCTGGGCCTTGCTTCATGGATAAAACTTCCAGAGGTGCTGGATGTTCCGGGCATTCTGGATAGGTATCCCGTCTTGCGTCTCCAGGCGCGCTGCCCCCGGCCTAGAGACATGGATGACCCTGAACGGGCCCTCCCACATGGGCAAAAGCTTGTGCAGCCCTTCCCTGGAGATTACCCGCCTCAGGATGAGGTCACCCACCTCGAGCATCCTGGAGCGGATGTTGCGGCAGTGGTATCGCTGCAATGCTTGTTGGTACCTTGCTGCCCTCAACGCGACTTCGCAACGACGTTCCTCCCCCAACACGAGATCCATCCCCCGCATGGCGTCCTTCTGCATTTCGTCGAACGCTAGGACCCGTGCGGAGCGATGCTTGACCTCGTGAGGAAGGACTGCTTCAGCTCCGTAGACGAGGAAGAATGGAGTCTCGCCCGTTGGCTTGGTGGCGGTGGTTCGGATGGACCACATCACAGACTGGAGCTCGTCATGCCAGCCCCTACCGCAGGCCTCCAGCTTCTTCTTGAAGGTCCTGGTCTTGAGGCCCCTCAAGACCTCCACGTTAGCGCGCTCGGACTGGCCGTTACTCCTGGGGTGGGCCACCGAAGCGTAGCAGATCTGCGTTCCAAGGTTAGCACAGTAGGTTTTGAAGAGGTTGCTAGTAAATAGCAAACCGTTATCTGTGATCATGCGCTTGGGGACCCCGAAGCGGCTCACGAGGCCCTTGATGAACTTGATAGTAGAGCCGGCTGGAATGGTACGGACGGCTTCCACTTCCGCCCACTTGGTGAACTTGTTGACGGCAATGTAGAGATAGCGGTAGCCCCCTGGAGCCCGAGGAAACGGGCCTAGGATGTCCGGCCCCCAGACCGCAAATGGCCATGTGAGCGGGATGGTTTGGAGGCCCTCAGCAGGCTGATGGATTTGCTTGGCGTGGAATCGGCAAGCTTCACAGGACTTCACCAGCTCGGCCGCGTCGTTGAGTGCTGTAGGCCAATAGAACCCACTGCGGAACACCTTGCCGACGAGGGTCCATGATGACGAGTGATTTCTGCAGTCACCGCCGTGTATGTCAATCAGCAACTCCCTTACTTGATCACTGGAGATGCAGTGCAGCGTGACATCATTCGGCTATTCCCTATATAACTCACCATCTTGGATACAGTATGCCGTGGCCTGCCGGGCCACGCGCTCCGCGTCCTCTTACTTCTCCGGCAGCGTCCCATGCATCAGATACTCCTTGAATTCCTTGATCCAGCACTCCTCCTGGGGCTCGAGCGTCAAGAGCAGCCGAGCGCCTGAGGTCGGGCCATAGGCTGGGGCTCCCGTGGCCGGGGGCTGTGGGAGTTCCTCCCAAGGCTGAGTCATGCTTGAAAAAGGTGGCTAAGCTGATGGCTTGAAGAGCCGCTCTTCAAAGACGCCGGGCTCCTAGGTTGCCGCTTGGATGCTCTCCTGGCAATGTCATCGGCTTCCTTGTTGGTACCCCGGGGCACGTGCTGCAGCTCCAGGCCCGAGAACTACTTTTCCATCTTGTGCACCTCCATGAGGTAGGCCTCCGTGTGTTCGTCCTTCGGCTCGTACACCTTGTTGGAAAAGTTGACGAGGAGCTGCGAGTCGCCTTTGACGGTGAGGCGCTTCACCCCTAGAGCTGCCGCCGCCCTCAGGCCAGCTATGAGGCCTTCGTATTCTGTGATGTTGTTGGAGACCTCCCGCCATGCTGAAAACAGAGATGCATGGCATAGTAGAGCTTATCCTGAGTGGGCGAGATGAGCAGTGCTCCAGCCCCCACGCCCTGATGCGCGAAGGCGCCATCGAAATACATGACCCAACCGTCTGGTGCCTCGCTTCCTGGGGAGGTGGACCGGTCTTCTCCTTCCTCAAGAGTCGGGGCAACTATCCATTCTGCCACAAAATCGGCGAGCGGAGCTCCCATGATGACCCTGGTAGTGCTGAACACCAACTGGAATGGTTGCAACTCGATGTTCCACTCAGCAACCCTTCCGGCTAAGTTAGGGCTCCTGAGCACCCTCTCCAATGGGTAGGCTGAGACGACCTTGATGGGGTGGCCTTGGAAGTAGTGACACAGCTTGCGCGAGGCCACCAAGAGTGCGAGCAGGAGCTTTTGCGGCATGGGGTAGTGCACCCTCGCGTCCCGCAGTACGGTGCTGACGAACTACACCGGGTGGTCGACAAGGGCTGGTGCACTGTCGAGGCTCGGGTCCCGCGGAGATTGTGGCATATCCTGAGGTGGTGGCTTTCCTGAAACCTGACCGTCCTCAGGAGCTTCTGCGATGTTACCCTATTGAGCTTGGTCTTCCGCCGCTGATGGCTTCGCTGCGCCTTCCGGGCCCTGCACTGCATCAGCTCTGGCTTGGCGCGACACACCCTTGTCTTGGCGCTCCTCCCAAACTGCTACCAGTGCCATGCTGGCAGAGTACGGGGTGGAGGCGAGGTAGAGCACCAGAGGCTCGAGAGGCCACGGTGCCACCATCATTGGGGGGCTGGTGAGGTACTTCTTGAGGTCTTGGAAGGCCCGGTCGACCTCCGGGCTCCACTCGAACGGGCCCTTCTTCTTCATGAGCTTAAAGAAGGGTAAGGCGTGCTCGCCTAGCTTGGAGATGAAATGCCCTAACGAGGTCACCCGCCCTGCTAGCTTTTGCATTTCCTTGAGGGTCTGCGGTGGGCTCATGTCGTCGATGGCCTTGATCTTCTCCGAGTTCGCCTCGATCCCTCTATGGGATACGAGGAACCCCGGTAGCTTGCTGGAGGGGACGCCAAACACACACTTCTCCGGGTTAAGCCTCAAGTTCACTTGGCGCAAGCTCTCGAAGGTCTCCCCCAGGTCTTGAATCAATGTCCTTGCCTCGCGAGATTTAACCACTATGTCATCAACGTAGGCCTCTGTGTTTCTGCCGAGCTGCCGCCCCAAGACGATTTGCATCAACCGTTGAAAGGTTGTGCCTGCATTGCGCAGCCCGAAGGGCATGCAGGTGTAGCAGTACACCCCGCATGGTGTCAGGAAGGCTGTCTTCTCCACATCCTCCACCGCCATCTTGATTTGGTGGTACCCTGAGAATGCATCCAGGAAACGTAGCAAGTCGCACTCGGCGGTGGAGTCGACGATTTGGTCGACGCGTGGAAGCTGGAACGGATCTTGGGGGCACGCTTTGTTAAGGTTGGTGAAGTCGACGCACATACATTCCTTCCCACCTTTCTTCGGTACTTTGACGGGGTTCGCCAGCCATTCGGGGTATCGAACTTCTTGGATGGTACCTGCCGCCTCCAGGTTGCGCGTCTCTTGGATGATGAATGCCTGCTTCTCAGTGGACAGCCATCTTGCTCGCTGCTTCACGGGGCGTACGTTGGGGCACACCCTTAGATGATGCTGGATTACCTCTCTTGGGACCCCTACCAGCTCATTGGACTCCCACGCGAATATCTCCTTGTTCACGCGCAAGAATCTCACCAGAGCTTCTTCTTGTCCCGCGTCAAGGCCGGTTCCTTTGGTGAAGGTGGCTCTTGAAGACCCGTCCTCGTCGACCCGCACCTGCTTGGTCTCTGCCTTGTCCTGAGTGAATAGCTGCTTCTTCTTGGTGGGCGCGGTTTCCTTGGCCTCGGGCGTACCGACACCGGTTGGCTGTGCTGCTGCCGCGGTCTTGAAGGCGAGCCTGAGCGCCGCCACGGCCTCCTTAGTATCCCCCTTGATGGTGAGGAAGCCCTTTCTCCCTGGCATCTTCATGAGGATGTAGGCCGGGTGAGTCGCCGCCATGAACTGAGCGAGAGCAGGGTACCCGAGGATGGCATTGTACGGGAGACCGATGCGGGCGATGTCAAAGTCCACTAGCTCGGTGTGATAGTTGTCTCGTGTGCCAAAGGTGACGGGGAGGAGAATCTGCCCCAGAGAGTGGGCAGCTCCACCACCCACTCCTGTGAAGGGCTTGCTGAGGCCGAGCCGTTCGAGCGTCACATGAAGAAGGCTGAAGGCTTCTACGGAGAGCAAGTTGAGGCTAGCGCCGCCGTCGATGAGGGTCTTGGTGACGACCACGTTGCAGATGGTGGGAGTGCAAAGCATCGGGAGCATCCCGAAGCCAGCGGTGGAGCCGGGGTGGTCTTACGAGCCGAAGGTGAGGTCGGCCTCCAGCGCAACCCAACCCGGCGGAGCCCCTGGGCGCTTGGAGGCTGCCCCAATCTGACGGAAGAAAGGTTTGACGTGGTGAACTGAAGGCAGTGCTTGGGAGCCACCCAGTAGTGCCGCGACTGCGTGGTGCACCGGCACCGCGTAGCGCGCGGTGAAGAGGTTGCGGAGTTCCCCCCAGAATGCCACCGTGGATCCCGGGAGGTTGAGCAGCTAGGCACACGGCTCGCCAGCAAGGGCCATGGGAAACCAGTTGGCCATGATCTTGTCGTCGCCTCCGGCCTCGAGGACGGCCTCCTCGTACGCCATCAGGAATGGCGCCGGGTCTGCCACACCGTCATAATGCGACGGCATCTCTGGCCCGAACTTGGCCAGCCACTGCACTCGCTGCAGAGCGGGGGCCAGGGCACAGTACCCAGACTCCCTCGTGCTGATGTTGGCCGCAGAGGTTGGTGGCGAGGCACCGGCCATGGGTGCGCAGTGTGGCGGTATGGGGCGCTAGTTGGTGGAGAGAAGCCCCAGCGCACCCCTACCTGGAGCGCCAAATGTCGGATGTGGGGTTCCGACAAACCCTTAAGGTTCGAACACTAGGGTGAACGCGAATTCTTTCCTTCCCACCAATCTACGCCCTAGCTCGCAAAGATCTCGCGGACGAACTCGACAAACTCGCAACACAGAAAGACACAAGATTTATACTGGTTCGGGCCACCGTTGTGGTGTAACACCCTACTCCAGTGTGGTGGTGATGGATTGCATCTAGGGCTAATGATGAACAGTACAAGGGAAGAACAGCCTCCTGAGGTTGGGGTGTTCTTGCGCTCGGTGAGCTTGTGTGTGTGAGGATGGTCTCAATGATCCATCCCTTGCTAGGGTGGTGGCTAGTCCTATTTATATTGGCCCTGGTCCTCTTCCCAGATATTGATCGCGAAGGGAGCCAACAATGGCGGGCCAATTTGAAGGGGGGCAGCTAGTACAAGCTATCCTGAAAAAAGTGGTCTTCGCCTGCGAAAAGCTCTGTGGTGACGCCGTCTTGGGCATCACGATGACCTCCGTCTTGCTGTCCTCCTGGTCTTGGTCTCGTTGCACCAATATAGCAACCTTTTCCTGATGCCTCGGTACTCCTACGCGTGTTGGCGCCCACCTAGCGCCCGCCTGGTGTCGTGCATCATGGCTCACGTCACGAGGGCCTCGTGAGGTTTGCCCCGCCTTGATATCTCCGCTCGTCGTGAGCCTGCTTAGCTAGGCTACTCCCGAGGAGGTCTTGCATCGTCCGCCTCGCGAGGATTGGACCCTTGCGAGCGTCTTGGATGCTTTGTTGGTGAAGATGGGCCGTACGGTTTGCAGGCTTAGCCACGCCACGGGCCGCAGGCAGGCAAGTCTGGGGACCCCCGTTCCCAGGACGCCGGCAGCCTTCCCTCGTTCATCCTTTTCTCTCACAAGATAAACTACTTATACAAATGCATCTTGATGTTACGTGCAACGCACGGGCATCTTGCTAGTCTTCCAAGTAAATTAAGACTTGTAGCAACACTACAATACAATACCACTAGCAAGATGTCAGGATAACATAGGACGGTACCATTGTGTGATCTTCTTCATTTCCTACTTCTTCTGCTTCATTTCCTCCATCTTCTTCTTCTTCTTCTTCTTCTTCTTTTTCATTTCCTCCTCCTCCTCCTCCTCCTCCTTCTTCTTCTTCTTCTTCTTCTTCTTCTTCTTCGTCTTATTCTCCTTCTTCTTCTTCTTCTTCTTCTTCTTCTTCTTCTTCTTCTTCTTCTTCTTCTTCTTCTTCTTCTTCTTCTTCTTCTTCTTCTTCTTCCTCTTCATGCTCCGTTTCTCTTTCTCCTCACCAGTTGGTGAAACCAAGTACATGATTGGCCTTCTATTTCAGAATTGGTTTTGCCAGTGAGGGAGTACAAGTGTACTAGTAAACACTAGCATTATTTTCTCATGGCAGTCGCAAAATAGAGGTGAACACATGCATTAAATATCATTGTTACCTAAAGGAAGGTTATGGTGCCAATATGGAGGATGAAGATTGGAACACAGATCTCCCTTTGTGCAGTTCCACCAAAATGAACCAATGGTTCCATTCTGACATTCCAGTTAAACAGCACAAAAGTCACTTCTTTTAAGAAGTGTTTTGTGCAGTGCACCAAAAGGTCACAATAGCAACAAGGTGAAATGGATATCCCCGTTTGCACAAAAAGCTACAGAGGAAACAGTCAGAGTCTCAAACAATTATTAGCAAAAACAATTGGTTAAACTTGTCATGGCTTATAACAGTGGCATAGCTTCATTTTACCAGGGGCATTAGATTAAGAATAGCTAAATGTTTTCTATAAGGGCATGAGACAGTGGGTGCACCAACAGTCCAGCACCATGTACCTAAACCGGGGCATAAAGTGGTGATTCAGAGTTTGTTGCCCCGAGAAATAAACATCCAAGAAACATATCTAGGTTGGTCCCATTTCTGTTCACTCTAGCAACCTACTCCTATGTGTGGATAGCAAATCTAGTCCTGGTCATACCACTGTGTACAATGTTTCCCCTATATTCCCCTTTTCGACCAAGAGACTGGTTGGATGACTAGTCTGTACTACTTTCACTCCCTCTCTTTCCTATTTGTACCAAGTCTGATGTACATTCTAAATTTCCCCCTTTATTTCTTGTTTGAACCAAGTACAAGAGTCGACTCCATGAAGTAGCTTTATCTCTATCAATAGAAACAAGAATTAGGTGACATTGGATCATCTAATCGAGCCTAGCTATGAGGGGGGCTGAGAGGTAGAAAATGATGCACATGCAACAACGTAGAGAGCCGGGGAAGTAGAGCTAGGCCGGGTTCGAATTAAGATATACCTAAAGGTCGTCGGGATGTGGATAGGTGGGCAGCGGGGGCCAGATCCGCCCACTAGGGCAGCGACGAAGGGACCAGAGGACCTCCCGCACCGGCGCTCGGCGAGAGATAACGGTGCGGCCGGCAGTGGGTCTCCTCCCTCAGTATCGACGATGGCCTAAACGCTGCCCCACCTCCCCTTCACCGGCGAAGGGGGATACAACAAGATCTGTAACCAGTGGTGAGGATAGAAAGACAGTGTTACCACCTCTATCTTGTTTAGATCTGGAGTGGATGAGAGTGTGTGAATAGAGCAACCCTAACAAGCAAGCACGGAGGCTCCGGCCTATATATATACGGATAGTGGGGTAGTTTTCTTTTTTCACTCCATCAAAACAACTGTTGAAAATTGTGTATGTGCCAGGTCGTTGTTTGTTTTTTGAATTGTTGATTGTTTTTGGAGATAGCTACCCACTTATTCCAAGTGGTGTTATGGTGTGCCAGGTCACGCTTTGTATCGTTCAAGTCTGGTACTAGACCCTCCATTAAGTGAACAACCACCGCCTTGTAAAAATGGTGAACAAGCCCACAGCTAAAATTATCAGAAACGTGGGCTGCACCAACATGCATTATTATTTATATTTTGTATGCGGGAGTATCCTCCAAAAAATGTGACAGTACAATCTTTATCGGACCCCTTTGTAATTTGTGATTTGTGCTAAATTTTTACCAAAGATTTAACTGACAAAATGTTAGTGCATGTTATCAAAAATTATACCCTTGGATTCATACTTGAACATAGTTTTCAATGAAGTAATTTCTTGTGACATGCATGAACATTTGGTTAGTTAAATTTATAGTCAAAATTTGGCACATATAATCATAGGGACCAATAAACAAGGACGGAGCTCCTCGTCTTTCATCCAAACTACTACTATATACGACTAGCTTCTCCATTACATGTGGTACATCAAGCATCCGGGCCCACATGCCATACACCAAATCACAGCGAGGTTCTATAGTCGAGACCCACCAGTCACCCTGGTGTGGCCGTCATGACCCGTCATATCACAAAACCCACACCTTTACCAGCAGTGGTAAAGTGGTCTCGAAGTTGGACTGGACGAAGCAACCATCATTTCACTAGAACACTTGTTGAAGCCCTTTCTCCCCTTGAAGAAAACCTTACTCCAGGCTACTCATTACTGCCATTTTTCTTCTGTACCAATGAAGGAAAGGTGGGAGAATTAGTGATGCTACTACATTTTCATTCCAAGAATCTTCTTTTTGCGAAGCACTGGCCGACTCTCACATCCTATTCTTTTCCCGTTTTCATTGCGATTGTGGTTTCCTTTTGATTGCTTTTTGTTCTTCATTTTATTGATGGATCCTGGAGCACTAGGCAAAGAGTTACCGGCAGACAACCCACTCGAGACAGAGATCTCCAGGAAGCGAGCACCGACCAATGAGTTGGCCATGTTGGCGGGCCAACCCAAGGAGACGAAGAACTCCAAGAAACAAGCACTGGCCAAAGAGTTGACGACATTGGCGGACGAACTCCTCAAAGAAAGCTGGAAGAACATCAATGGCCCCACTGTGCATACCCTATAAACTCTAATGGCCACCTATGAGAGGCTCAAGGCCAAGTTTGAGGAGATAGTCACCATTGAGAAGCAGTATTTCCCTGGCAAGGCGATGGCCCCCATCGAGGAAATGGCCCCCGGAGGGATGGGATCCCCCGGTGAGCTGGACAAGGTAAAAAATGTCTTACCATAGTTGTGGTTTTTGATTATTTACAATGTTCTTGCTAATATGTTAGGGTTGTGCAGGTGCCAGTGGACGTCCTTCATGATTCCGATGTCGTGGTCTGTCCTGTGGACAACGCCCCAGAGATCATTTTCGATGTCGCGGTCTATCCTATGGACATCGCCCCGGAGGTCGATTCCGATGCCATTGTCCGTCCTATGGACATCGTCCAGAGGTCGATTTTGATGTCGTGGTCCATCCTGCGGACATCGCCCCAGAGTATGATTCCCATGGTGCTGTCCGTGCTGTGGTCATTGCTCGAGAGATCGATGAGAAGAAATAGTTTGTCGCGCTAATCCTTCAAGGTAGTTTGCATTGTGTTTGATTACCAGAATGATGCATGTTATCAAACCATCTTAGGGCTAGTGCACTGTCTTGTGTGGGCGGTACTTTCTTCTTTTGTTTGATAGTGAATCATGCGAACCCTCTCCGAGTTATGGAAATAGATGCATCCTCACCAGCTTTTGATGTAATATATGTCATGCTTAGATGTAAGTTAGAACTGTTTATCATATCAGCATGGCTTGTTTGATGATTCTTGGTGTTAGTAGGCTAGCTACTGTGCGAGCTATAGTACTTGCAAACACTCACCAAAGAGAAACGTTGGGGCTGATGAGCTCATGGTATGCTCATCGGTCTAATCCGCCGTCGATCGGCCAATAGCCCAAGCTCCTAAAATTGTAGGCTTAGGGATCGATCAGACAATAGTCCACAATTATACATTAATTCACATCAAACACAGATACATTCAAATTAATAGCCAGCAAAATTGGCATGTACTTATAACATGCGTGAATGTGTACTTTTTTGTTGGAAACGTGAATGTGTAGTGATGTCATACTTTTGGAGTGGCTACAAAGAGTGTGTACGTGTGCTAGAGGGGTTGTGGGATGGAGAGAGATCTAGAGAGAGAGAGAGAGAGAGAGAAAGACTCTCTGACCTCCTTTGGTTTATAGGAATTTTGTACAAACTCTATAGGATAGGATTTGCAAAGGAAAAATTCTTTTGAAGCCCTTTGGTTTATAGGAATGGATTACTATTCCTATGTATGATAGAAATCAATCCTTCAAATTTTCTAGGAAAAAAATTAGCCTAGACTCAATGGAAAAATTCCTATCCTATGCACCAAATAACTTCTGTTTCTCTATAGAATTGAGATGCATGTCATCTCACTTCCTATGATTTTCCTATTCCTATAAAATTCCTATCCTATGAACCAAAGGAGGCCTCCATTATTTGTACTCCTAATCGTTAGATTGACAAAGGATATTTTTTGAGAACACAAAATAATAGAAGTATAGAGACATACAAATCATAGGCGGGCTAGTTGGGCCTAGTGGGTTTCAGTGATATGACGTGCTACAGTACCATCTAGTCTTCGCGTGTGGTAGTAGTATTGCGGGTACGGTAAGTTTTCTTGAAGAAG
Organism: Triticum monococcum; assembly: GCA_034509565.1. Lineage (NCBI taxonomy): Eukaryota > Viridiplantae > Streptophyta > Magnoliopsida > Poales > Poaceae > Triticum > Triticum monococcum. The sequence goes on from CM067845.1 coordinate 204,752,815, forward strand.
CGGAATTCAACGAAGTCATGATGGTTCCTTCGTCCGACCAACTTAAAGTGGGAAATCTTAGGCCTATGCTATAACCTTGGTGGACCAGGATGGTTGACATTCCACATGTCAGCGGATGAAAGTATTCTTTCTGATATCGAGGACGAGCAACGCGTATTCATTGTTTATTTTTTATGAAAGCTATTGTCTCCACTGTTACGGCGGAGGAGTGTGAAACACGACAACCCAGTGAACTTGGCATGTGCACAACTCCCTCCTTCCTCATGTACTATAGTGTTGACTATAAGGTTACAACTTTTTCTCACTTTCTATCTATCTATTTCCTCTCAAATATTTTTTACCATCTTTTTTAGACACAATTGTATTTATACCTCTTTTTTAGAGTTAATTCTTTATACCTACGAGCACGCTTAGAGACAAGCTCTTACAGAGCCCGCTCCTTGACTTTGTCAATGCCTCTCTCTCCTCCACATAAGTGGGCTTATAGCCCAGTATTGCACTTGTTATGAATGCAGGTAGCCGGCGTCTAAGTGGGGAGCGCGCATGGGAGGGGAGGGGTTTTCTGGTGGGCCAGGGTAGTCAAAAGCGGGCATGTAAGCGGTGCAGACTCCAGCATGGCCCACCTCACATTATCACCATATTTCTTGGAGTCTGTGCACTGTGGGCGGGCGATCTTTTCTCCGTCCCCCATCTCTCTCTTCTCAGCCGACGCCCGCTGAGCGATTAGATATCGGCTATCGACGGTTTATTCAATTGCAGTCCCATATGTGAGTGAAAATGCAAGATACCGCGTGTCCCCTCTGGTGAGCGGCGTGCGAGCAAGACTGTCGGGGGTGCGACGCGAACATGACAAAGGTGCTTTAAGTGTGCTACCTTTTCCTTTTGAACTTGCAAAGCGTAACATTTTTGTGCGATCGATCGATAGAAATCCAGAACTAAATGATGTGGGCGGGGCTTTCCCGTGCGTTAGGCGGGCTAGTTTGGCCTAGTGGGTTTGAGTGATATGACGTGCGACAGTGCCGTCCACTTGCTCCATTTTTATGTAAGCAAGCATCCCCACTCTTACGTGGGAGGAGTGTGAAACACGTCGGATCTGATTTTGATCAAGGGATAACTGTTCCCTACAAAATAATGGAGCACTGTTAGCGATTATAGCATGATCGCTAGGGCATCTCCAGTGCTGACCCACAAATTTAAACCGACATCTATCCGAGGACACTAATGCCAGAGGATGCAATCCAATGCTGCCCTCATACCATTCGACAACTACATGAACTAACTGGTTGAAGTTCGTGCAAACAAAGCAAATTTCAAATTAAGCAGATGATATTCATTACATTTTGAAAACTTTTCCTATAAACTGGACGAAATTCTTTACATATTTCGCACAAACCATACTAAAACCTACTGTAAACCTAATCTAAATGATCGCCGGCGCCCGACCACCATGTCCGGCCATGAGCCCCGAGAACTGATGCACCGGCTATTGACTTTGCTTCCTCCCAATCCGCCTCGGCTTTGTCCAGCTCCGCCTTTATAAGCTCCTCCTCCAGAGCAAAAGGTTCTGAAGATTTCTGCCTCCACTTCGCCATCAAGCGGCTAATCGACTGCCAATGTTTCCAAGTTCGGCGTCGACTGGGTGGAGGAGCGATGGCCTTCCTGGGACTAGAGTGGTGGCAACCTACCATATACTACTCTTCCTTGTTGCCGGCTATGCTCGTGCATGCTCGCTGGCTTTGTGGTCTAGCAGCAAAGGGCGGCCGGGGGGAACCAACGATGTCCTTCGTCTGCTCCTGCGATAGTACGTCCAAGAGAGCTTTGGCGCACGCTCGGAGCGGAGCCGCTAAAGTCCTTCGTCTGCTCCTGCGACAGTACATCCAAGAGAGCTTCGGAGCGCCAGGAGGACATGGTTGGAGTGGTGCCGACGGAAGGAAGGGACCAGAGGAGAATGACTATGGGTCTTTGGCTATGGCTGGGAGATGGGGTTGAAGTTAATATAGCGGGCGAATGGCAATGAGCCTTGGCAGACGGATGGCTGGCTGGCGCTGGAGTAGGTTCGTTGGCACCCGCGTGTCATTAATGTGGGCGGCGGACGAACATATGGTCATGGTTTTGTTAACACGGAGCAGTCGCTTGCACCGGGATGCCGCGCGAGTGGTGCTCTCTCAGCCATCGCGCTGCTGCAATGCCAGCACCAGTGAGAGGTCGCGTCAGGCGTGAATGCGGCATTGACGTTCTGGAGCGATGTTGACCGTTTTAGGCGGGAAGTGCGCGCTAGAGATGGAAGGGGTTTTGGCAGGCCAGGCGGTCAGACGCTGGTGTGGTGGTAAATTATGTGAACTCATGGATGACGAGCCTTTGAAGCGTATGCGACACGTATAGACAACCAGGCATCCATGCAACCGCACTTGTCGCCAGCTAGCCTTTGATGACCACCATTAGATTCCACACAACCATGCATAACTTATGAATAATGGACGAATCGATGAAACACACTCATGTGGAGTGGCACTATGATCGGTTGCTCATGATACATATATTGGTACCATAGTACCCTCTCTAGCTAGGCTATTTTATAGATTGTCATTGTGATGGATGATATACATGAGCAAGGTATCGAGTCACATCATCGCGTCGTGATTTGAGCCATGGCTAACGCCGAGCAGCTCGGTGCCCAAGCACAAGTATGATGTTGGTGTTGAGCCAGTTGAATACATGCTCGCTGTTCACGGAGGCCGCCAGCAAACGTCTAATCTGTAATGTCAGGCACCACTTGGGCGCACGGGTGATGGGCTCGCCGTGTGTGTTCCGCCATGAGCAGGACATTGATTGAGAAGACGACGTCACTACTAGAAAAAGGGCTATAGATGGGATTGACAGTAATGGCGCACCTGACAAGGGGTGCGCCATTAGTATATACTAATGGCGCACCACCATCTAGTGCGCCATTAGAGTTGAAACTACTAATGGCGCACCCGGCCCAGGGTGCGCCATTAGTATCAAAATTTTTTTTGGAACTAGTGCGCCTGTCCAAACATACTAATGGCACATCCAGACAAAGTGCGCCATTACTAGTTGTAACTAGTAATGGCGCACCTGTCGGAAAGTGCGCCACTAATGTTGTTTTTTTTATTATATTTTTTCCCTTTTTTGCAAAACTACTAATGGTGCACTGTCACACCGTGCGCCATTACTAGTTCAAACTAGTAATGGCGCACTGGGGGACAGTGCGCCATTAGTAATTTTTTTTGCCATCCACATTCCCTCCCCGGCCGGCCCCTCCCTATCCCCTCTCTCTCCCTCGCCCTCGCCCTCGATCCCCTTCCCCTCTCTTCTCCCGACGCCGCTGCCCCGCCGCCTCGACGCTGCCCCGCCGCCCCGACGCTGCCCCGCCGCCCCGACGCCGCCTCGACCCCGCCCCGACGCCGCTGCCCCGCCACCTCGACGCTGCCCTACCGCCTCTACGCGACCCCGCCGCCCGGACGCCGCCCCGTCCACACCACCATCGCCGGAGCACCACCACCACCGGACCTCGTCCCCGACATCCTCCCCGCGCCCCACTCCCCGGCCCCCGTGAGCTCCCCCTCCTCCTCTCCCCCTCTCCCCCTCTCCCCCTCTAGCAGCTACTTGTTGTACCTATTTTGTTTCATGCAGTACTGAATTTGTATGCCTATGCTTGATAATTTTGTTTCATATAGCTTTCTAGCTCCTTAGGGGGATTGTTCCTCTTTACAGGTGTGTTAAACAGGGCTTTGTGTGGTCATATGGAGTTTATTAGGTAGAGAAAGTACCTTGTGATTTCTCTAATTTTGGACATATATCAAGTCTCACCAGGACATCTTCATTACAACACTCAGCTTATCCAAGACATCTTCATTACATTCTAGACAGGATAGAAGCCTACTTTGTTTAGAAACAGAGTCCGAATTTGAAAAGGAAAACCCTTAAGCCAAACATACAACAAGCATTGACAATATAAGTGGATACACTAATTTTCTCTAACTTGTGGAGGCTCTAATCCTCAGGGATCATGGCTAAAATAATTTTCCATGCCTGATTAGTGATTATCTTAATTAGTATGTAAACTGTAGAGGTGGTTAGGCTCTGGTTAAAAATAAAAACAAAAACAGAAGTTTTGTATTTTCTAAGTAAAAAATCCCAGTCAAGGACAAACTGTAGAGGTGGTTAGGCTCTGCATTAGTTGTTTTGTGCTTCAAGTGTCCCAGTCAAGGACAAACTGAGTGGTTGCAAAATAATATTATGTGGTCAATGTGGATTTACTATTTTCTGGTGATAGTTCTGAACTGGTAAATAAGTTAACATGCGTAAGTGAGACTTGGCATTTTAAAGCTTAGGGTCTTCAACTTCAACCATGAATTGGGATGATAATGTTATTTTGCCTTCTTAACAGAATGGTGTCATAATCAGAACAAAGCTGCTGCAAATGCATACCTTTTTTTACAAGTGCATCATTACCATGGTTTGACAGCATGAGTGTCAGTGTCTGGACGCGTACATGCGTAAGTGAGACGTGCATGCATTACCATGGTTTGACAGCATGAGTGTCAGTGTCTGGACGCGTACATGCTACTTGTGTCTATGGACGGTGTGCTCTAATGTGTGCATCATGTATAATATAAAAAATTTGGTTTGTGCATTTAATGCAAAGTATTTCATTTTCATTTGGCTTACGAGTGTGCATTGCAGTGACGAGTCCGTGGTTTGATTCCTCACATACGCATAATTTTGGTTTTATTTCTTTCTCCACTGACAGGTAGGCCCGCATAGATAGATAGATACAGAACACAAGCTGATGAGGCGCATGTGGACTGTTTGACTAGTCAACCAGACAAATATGGAGCTATACGCTGAGCCAATGAGCGTATAATCACCATATCTCGTATATAATGACTGTATTGACCATATTCTTAAGTACAATGATCAAGGTGAGCTAAGAAGACAAGTTGAATGACCGCTGTAAGTGCATCTAGTGTCCCTTAGTGATTTTGGTGTACTGAAGACTTATAGGTTAAGGGACTAATGCTTTTGTGAGTGTACACAGGTCTATAAGTCTTTGAGGAGTTTGATATTTACAGAGAAAGTCGACCCCTAAAAATGAAGTTCTTCTACTAAAGACTTTGGTTTTCGGAAGACTTTCTGAAGACTTTGAAAGTGAAGAAATTGTTGTGTCCATGAAGACTTGGTATTCTTTCAAGGAACATGAAGCTTGAAGACTCTTGTTTTCGTAGTTTCATTTTCACTTTCTTAAGTCATAGGAAACACCGTACTATTAAAGGGTGTCGAGGAAATACTAAGGAAAAATTTCCATGTGATGCTCAACTCAAAATCCTACACCTACCAATCCCTTCGAGTGAAGCCATTCGAAATCTCATATAGTTTAGTCAATTTCTTCAGTGACAGAGATGAAGTTCTTCTGGTCTCTGAGGAATTTATCCTGACTAAGGAGTTAGGAATTCACCAGTGTGGATTGCCTACACAGTGAGGAACATGATGGCCCTGAAGATTTTGCTACTCAAAATTCCGACCGTTGCTGTCCTATGCGCCATCTATCCCAAAATTTCAATCCACCTAACGGTCATATCATTCAAGGGCATTTATGTCTTATCATGTCGGGCTGCTCCCTAGGCTATAAATAGACGCCCCCTACAACCACTAGCTGGTTGGCTGCTCTGAGAGAAACTGACACTTGTCATTTGAGAGCAACCCATCCTCTGAGGTCTTTGAGCGGAAATCATCAAGTGAGGAAAAACCAAAAAAACCCAAACCCAAACACCTACAAACCCCAAGTGATTGAGCATCACTGAAGAGGTTGATCCTGCGTGGATCCGACGCTTGTTACCTTTGAAGACTGTGCTTCTTCCGGACAGTTAGGCGTCATGGTCTAGAGCATCCAAGAGGAATTGTGGATCGCCGAGTGACCAAGTTTGTGAAGGTTTGGAAGTCGCCTGAAGACTTACCATGAGTGATTGGGCGAGGTCTGTGTGACCTTAGCTCAAGGAGAATACGGTGAGGACTTGGTGTCCTGAGCTGCGTGCTCAGGACTGGGTGTCTGGGACTGTGTGTCCTCGAGTTTATATACTCAGCCGCTCCAACTAGACGTACAACTGAGACAGCAGTTGGAACTCGTCTACCAAATCATTGTCTTCACCAAGCTTACTGGTTCTATTCCCTCAACTCTTTCATTTCCTCATAATTGTGTTGTGTGTTTGTTCACATCTGTGTTTGAAGACTTTGACTGAAGACTTTCTCAATTTCCTCAGTTCAATTTCTTCAGTCTGTTTGTCTTCATCCTGTGTCATCCTGTGCTTATGCTTCCTGTACTCTGTGCCTGTCTTCATTTCATCATGATGACTATGCTTGTATTCCGTTATGTTTACTTTTGAGTACTTATTCCGCTGCTAGTAGTTCTTCACTAAGGAATTTCCTCACCAGCAAATTCCTCAGTGAAGAATTTCATAGAAATCGCCTATTCACCCCCCTCTAGTCGATATAACGCACTTTCAATTGGTATCAGAGCAAGGTACTCCCTTGTTCTGTGTGATTTTGGTTTAACCGCCTGGAGTTTTAGTTATGTCGACCGCAGGTATGATCAAGGTCTCTACTGGGTGTCCTACCTTCGATGGGACGGACTACCCCTACTGGAAGAATAAGATGCAAATGCATCTTGAAGCAATTGATAACGATCTCTAGTATGTTGTGGAAAATGGTGTTCCCTCAGTCACACCTTCTCTGAATGCTGCTGATGTGAAGAGATTCAAGCAACTCGACTCTCAAGCGAAGAATATCATATGTGGCCATCTGAGCAAAGGACACTATGGCAGAGTGAGTGCTTTGGAGATAGCGAAGCTTATCTGGGACAGGTTGTCCAAAGTGAATGAAGGAGTCTCAACTCAGCGTGACTCTCGAGTTGATGTTCTTCACAATCTCATCAACCGCTTCAAAAGACTCGACAATGAAAATGTTCAACAAACCTTCGATCACCTCACCGACATCTCAAATGAGCTTCAAGCACTTGGTGCCAATGACATCACCGACGATGAGGTGGTGAAGAAATTGCTGAGATCGCTTGATTCCTCATTTGACACTCTAGCATTGATGATACAAGAACGTGCTGATTACAAGTCACTTGATCCCGCTGATATTCTCGAGAGGCTAAATACTCATGAGTTCCAACTTGCTGAAAAGAGAGATCGCTATGGCTCACGCTATGGCAGAACACGTGCACTGAAGGCCAAGGCAGTATCTGAGTCCGAAGATGAAGACTCGGGTAGCAGCCTTGGTGATCCTGAAGAACTAAGCCATGATCTGGCTCTGCTTGTGAAGAAGTTCCAAAAGTTCCCAAGACATGGTCGCCTTGGAAGACCCTCAAGGTGCAGTGATTCCTCCTCCAGTGACTACAGGAGGAGGCTCTGCCACAAATGCAAGAAGCCTAGACATTACATTCAAGATTGTCCTCAATGGGAAAAGGAATCAAAGAAGAAGAAATACAAGGATTACAGTTCTGATGATGCGAAGAAAAAGAAGAAATCCACAAAATCCTCATCATCAAAATCCTCAAAGCCTCCATATCACAAGAAGAGCAGCTCCAAGAAGGCCAGGGCATTCATTGGCAAGGAAATGGACTCTGAGGCTGAATCTGGAGAAAATGAGGTAGATGAGTCATCTGAGGAGTCCGAATCCGAAGTGGCGAGCCTTGCTATCGCTACTGCATTCGTCAGCAAGTCTATCTTCAACACTGAAGAAAATGACCTCACCAACAGGGATGATGAAGGGAATGATGTCTACGCTCCCACCTATTGCTTCATGTCAAAGGGTGCCAAGGTACTCAAATATACCTCATCTGAATCAAGTGAGAATGAATCTGATGAAAACCTTAAGCCCAGCTATTCTAAACTTGCTAAGATTGTTGTAAAACAACAAAGGGCTTTAGAAAAGGTTCAAAACATGCTAGACAAAAGTGATGACATGTTGGGTGAAGAAATGGGTCGCGCTGAAACTTTGACTGAAAATCTTCAGATACTTTAGTCCAAGCTTGATAAACTTCAAAGTCATCATAACACTCTCTTATCGGATCATGAGAAGCTTTCTTATGAATTTCTTCAAAGAAAGCAAGACTGTGAGAAGCTAAGAGTGAGTTATGAAGATCTTCAGAAGGAGTGCGATTCATTACTTGCTCAACAAATCAGCGCTTCTTAGGAAGAATTTGTTCCTCCATGCTTGAAGTGCATTGAACGTGAATCTGCTAAGTCTTCACCTGAATGTTCAAATGCTGCTAATGTTACGAATTCTTCACATGCCTCTGCTATCACTAATTCCTCATCTGAGGACATTGCGAGTATCACTGATGATGCAGGGCTGAAGGAATTGTACATGACAGGCATGTACAAAAGCCTCAAAGGGCATCAGGCTCTTTGTGATGTGCTTAAAAAGCAGATCCTCAATAGGAACCCTAGGAAAGAGGGTATTGCCTTTGAGAGGAAACTCAATGCTAATGGTACATATTGGAAGCCTGAGCAGTACCCCAAAACTACATGGGTTGCTGCAAAGGGACCTCCAGTTGACCCATCTAACTTATCTGGATTTGCATGTGAATCTCGTCGTTCTGATGATGAGTCATTTGACTCCAACTATAAACTGTTCAAAAATTAGAATGGTGAAGTATTTGCTAGATATGTTGGCACTAACTGCAGGAACGGTCCCCCTATGAAGAAAATCTGGGTTCCCAAAAGATGCCTTGAAAATCTTCAGGTGAATGTCATCATGACGCCACCTGTGAAGAATAGGAACCCCAGATCAAATTCTACATATGGACCAAATTCTTCATATGGATCCAAGTCCTCATACGGACCAAACTCCTCACATGGATCACATTCCTCAAAAGGATCAAAGTCCTCATATGATCATCATCGTGCTAAACCGTCTGTTTTGTAGGGAAGATCTATGGATTATGGATATATGCATTATTCTTCAAATAATTATGTCCATAAGTCCTCAAAGAATTTCTCTGCTTACTCTTATGCTTACTCTAACCCCTCCTATGTGAAACGAAATGGACTGGCTTCTATGCCATCCTTCTCGTATGGAGCTCGCAGAATGATGAACTCTTTGCCACCCCTTCAGATGTGGGCGGTGAAGAAAAAGAACTAATCCCTTCTGCAAGGTCAGGTCTCTAGACGTACGTAATCATCTAAAGAATTTGCTGGAGACCTGAGTATGCCTGATAGGACGCAGGCTAATCATGAAGAAATGAACTTTCATTTCTCACGTCCTCATATTGCATTATCTGTTCTTTTTCTTGATGAAATTGATCTGATGAATTGATGTCATATTCTTCACTGATGAAGTATATGAGTTTGTAAGCTACACTAATTCATCTGCAGGATGATCAACCTAAAGCCAGTGAGTGGGTCCTCGATAGTGGATGTACAAATCACATGACTAGTGATAAGAATCTATTGATGGGTGCTCCATTATCTTCGTCGCATCTGAAGCATATCATCTTTGCTGACAAAGGCAAAAGTCAAGTATTGGGTCTAGGTAAAGTTGTGATCACAAAGGATCGACACATGGACAAAGTCATGCTTGTTGAGTCCTTAGGATACAATCTTATGTCTGTCTCAATGCTTTGTGATCTTGATATGGTTGTTGTCTTTGGCAAGTACCGTTGTGTTGTGGTTATGGAAGCTAACAATTCCAAAGTCTTCGAAGGCTTTAGGAGAGGAGACTTGTACATTGTTGATTTCTCTACAGGACCACAACCAGCCGTGTGCTTACTTGCAAAAGCTTCAAAAGGCTGGCTCTGGCATCGATGACTTGGTCATGCAGGCATGCGGAATTTGCACACGCTTGCGAAGAAGAAGCATGTCATTGGCATTGAGAATGTCAATTCCTCAAGGATCACTTATGCGGAGCCTGTGAAGCTGGAAAGATGACCAAGGCCAAGCATCCAGCAAAGACTATCATGACCACTACTCGACCATTTGAATTGCTTCACATGGATCTCTTCGGTCCTAATCATTATTCTGCTATTTCAAATGAAGCATCTCAATATGTCTTTGTTATTGTTGATGATTATTCTCGATACACATGGGTACACATTGTTACTTACAAACATGAAGTGCAGGAAATCTTCAAACAATTTTTCCTCGAGGGCTTCAACCAACTTTGGAGTGAAGATCAAGCACATCAGAAGTGACAATGGCACTGAGTTCAAGAATTCTGGTCTCGATGACTATATTGATGAACTTGGTATTACTCATGAGTTATCTGCTCCTTACACTCCTCAGCAGAATGGCGTCGTGGAGCGCAAGAACAGGACTCTTGCTGAGATGGCTCGCACTATGCTTGATGAATACAAAACTCCTCGTCGATTCTGGATTGAGGCAATTGACAATGCGTGCCACATAATCAATAGAGTATATTTTCAAAAATTCTTCAAGAAGACTGCCTATGAACTCCTCACTAATAAGAAACCGAATGTAAGTTATTTCAAAGTCTTCGGTGCTAAATGTTGGATTAGAGATCCTCATCACAACTCAAAATTTGCACTGAAAGCACATGAAGGTTTTATGCTTGGTTATGGAAAGGACTCGCACACCTACAGAGTCTTCGACAATGTTCTTCACAAGGTTGTTGAAACTGTAGATGTGCAGTTTGATGAAACTAATGGCTCGCAAAGAGAGCACCTACCTACTGTGATAGATGAACCATCACCTGAGGAAACAATCAAGTTCAAGGCTACTGAGGATGTCATTCCTACTGAAGAATCTGCTGAAGAATTCATTCCAGAACATGAAGAACGTCGAGCTAATGCACCTGAAGAAAATGGTGCTGAAGAAAACACTGATCAAATTCTTCAATGGCAACCAGCTCATCCTCGTATTGCAAAAGAAGTGCAAGTTGAAAATATAATCAATGACATCAAAGCGCCAGGTCCTCTCACACGCTCAAAAGCTTCACATTTATATATCTTTTGTCGGCACTATGCTTTTGTCTCTGTAACAGAGCCCACTAAGGTAGATGAAGCATTTCTGGAGCCTGAGTGGATTCAGGCCATGCAAGAAGAATTACATCAGTTCGAGCTCAACAATGTCTAGGAACTGGTCAAACGTCCAGATCCTCGCGAGCACGATATCATCGGCACAAAGTGGATCTACCGCAACAGGCAAGATGAAAATGGCCTTGTCGTGAGGAATAAGGCACGGCTTGTAGCTCAAGGCTACACACAGGTTGAAGGAATTGATTTCGATGAAACTTTTGCACCTGTTGCTAGACTTGACGCTATTCGCATACTACTTGCTTATGCTAACCATCATGATATCACTTTATATCAAATAGATGTGAAAAGTGCATTCCTCAATGGTAAGCTTGAGGAAGAAGTATATGTTGCTCAACCCCGAGGTTTTGAAGATCCAAAGAATCCTGACAAAGTCTTCAGACTCAACAAGGCCCTCTATGGCCTCAAGCAGGCCCCACGGGCGTGGTATGATACTTTGAAGGAATTCCTCATGACGAAAGGCTTCAAACCCGGTTCACTCGACCCTACTCTTTTCACTAAATCTTATGATGGTGAATTGTTGTGTGCCAAATATATGTTGATGATATTATCTTTGGCTGTACTGACCAACATTATAGTGATGAATTTGCCTATATGATGAGTGAAGAATATCAAATGTCTATGATGGGAGAGTTGAAATTATTCTTAGGTCTTCAAATTCATCAACAATGCAATGGAATATTCATATCTCAGGAGAAATACCTCAAGGATGTACTGAGGAAATTCGGCATGTAAGATTGCAAAGGCGTCAAAATTCCTATGCCCACAAATGGCCATCTGTGCACTGATGAAAATGGTATCGACTTCGATCATAAGGTATACCGCTCCCTGATTGGCTCTTTATTGTACCTATGTGCATCTAGGCCAGATATAATGCTTAGTGTTTGCATGTGTGCCCGATTTCAAGCTGCATCGAAGGAATCACACCATAAGGTTGTGAAGCATATTCTTCGATATCTAGCTCACACACCAACACTTGGATTATGGTACCCCAAGGGCTCGGTTTTTGATCTCGTTGGATATTCTGACTCTGACTATGCTGGTGATCGTGTGGACCACAAGTCAATATCAGGTACATGTCATTTCCTCGGACGATCTTTGGTCTGTTGGTCCTTGAAGAAACAGAACTGCGTATCATTGTCTACTGCTGAAGCTGAGTATATTGCCGCTCGTTCTTGCTGTGCTCAATTGCTATGGATGAAGCAAACTCTCAAGGACTATGGTGTCAACATGAAGAATGTGCCTCTCTACTATGACAATGAGAGTGCCATTAAGATTGCTCACAACCCAGTTCAGCACTCGAAGACAAAGCACATTCAGATTCGTCATCATTTTCTTCGTGATCATGTGTTGAAGGGCGACATATCTATTGAGCATGTGAAGACTTAAGAACAGCTAGCCGATATCTTCACAAAGCCCTTGGATGAGAAGAGATTTAGCAAGTTGCGGTGTAAGCTAAATATCCTAGAATCTTTGAATGTTCTTTGAATAGGACACTCATCCTAACACTTATGCAAAATTGATGACTTAGATGTGCAACACATGAAGAAACGTTTTTCTTCAATCAATGAAGAATAACACTCTAAGTGTGAAGAAATTAATGAAGAATTTGATTCTCAGAACCCTATGATAATTGCACGCAGTGTCTGAAATCATCATTCTTATACGGTGGGTCATGCCAGCACCAAAAGTTGAAATTCCTCAATTATTCATATTCTTCAACTTTGCATTGTCTTCACTGTTTCCGACGTTTTTCTTCATTGGCTCTATATATATATATGAGTTTATGTCCTCTACAGCATTCACTTATTGCTATTTCTTCAAGTTGGTTTTCTACTAAGTGAATGTGATCGGACCCTTCCCCTCTATGCTATACTCAACCCAATCTGTTCAAAAATTCTTCATGTGCGTTCTATTTGAAACTCGTTCAAAATCTTCACTGTGTCCTTGTCAGCTGAAGAAATTGCGAACGGAACTTTAAAACCTATCTTATCTAAATTTTCGGCTTTGCCGCTCAAACCGTTCCGCATCCCACGATATACTTATCCACTCACCCACGATCTAACACGATCTCCACTTCTCACTACGTGGGTGGCACATGTCAAGCGAATGAGAAGGGTCAGGGGCACGTTCGTCCAATTTCTTCGGGCGAGCAGTTTTTCACCGTGGCTATAAATACCCCTCCGTCCCTTCCTCACTTCTTTTACTCCGCTCAACCTCTCTCTCCAGCTCGAGCTTCTCAAACCCTAGCGCCGCCGCTACTTCATCACCGCCGATGAGGAAGAGCTTCACTGCCTCGACCTCGTCGCCGACGTACTCGCGCCGACTGCGGAAATCTTCACTCCGCCGCCGCCGTAGCCATCTTCCTCCGCCAAGTTAGGGCGTGGAAGATCTACACAGACGAACTTCACACCTCCTCACTCCAGTGCATCGTGTTCTTCGTCCAGGGTAATTAAAAGTTACTTTTACTGCCCTTGTTGATTCGAATGATTATCTTCAAAATCTTCAAAGGTGTTTTTCTTCATAGATTCACACACTAAACACCTCACAAGTCATCTGTTCTTGATTGATTTCTCTAAGCATCATTTTTCTTCAAGATTCCTCAATTGTGTGGATCTTCGATCTATACAACTCTGGAACCTAAGACAAATAACACTTAGTGAATTTCTTCAAGACTCATCTGGTAAAATTTCCTCAAACATGTTCCTTTTGAAAAACCCTCTGAGAACGCATATGACCTCTCCAAATTCCTCGCAACTATACTCTGTTCACAGGTACACATGTCAGCTGTTGAATCACTAGGTTCTCATCAACTTAACTCATTTGCAGTGTTCCTCGAAGAAAAGTTGCATTCTTCTTCAGAGAATTCGACTGTTCAAATTCCTCAACTGAAGAAAATGGCTGATGGTAAAAGGCCACAGAAAGGAGGAAAGAAGCCCGAGGTTATAACTGCTTTTGAGATCCCTGATGGCATCTATGCAGGGTACTGCACACCTGCTGAGGAAACCAAGAATGAGCGCAAGGTGCGCATTCAGAAGATAGAGAGGAGATGGGCAAGATAATGGAGGGAGTATAGATATGTCACTCCTAAGTATATGAAGAAATTCGCACTCAATCCTCCATGCCCATGAGCTCCATTGGCACCTGGCCAAATCGCTGATCCCACCAGCCTCAAGGGCGGTGAGGACTATCCTGATGAATGGGCCAAGCGCCAAGCCTAGTTGGCTAAGCAAGCCAAAGTAGCAGTGAGGAAATTCAATGAAGACTCTGCTGCTGCTGCCTCTACTGAGGCCTTTGCTGTTAAGCCAAAGAAGGCTATGTCAAAGAAGCCTGCATGCAAGCCAAGTGCTTCACCAACAATGCCCTCAAGGCCAAGTTCCTCAAAAAGGCCCTCACGGCCAGAATCCTCAAAGCCCTCACGGCCAATTCCTCATGTTGCTCCTGTTCCGCCAAAGTCCTCAGCTCCTCCGCCAAAGTCCTCGGTAGCTCCGACTAAATCCTCAGCACCTGTGCATCTCGCCTCGTGCCAAAGCACTTCAGGCATGTCCATTGCCTCATGTGTCTCAGCAAGTTCCTTAGCTGGCCCCTCACTGCTGAAGACAAAGTCAACTGCTGGACGCGGTCCTCGACCAAGTCCTCAAAAGAAGAAAGTCACTTTCCAAGTACCGTCTGATGAAGACGAAGCTGATGATGATGAACTTGCAGAAATCATCAGAGACATGCAAGTCAGGGCCGCTAGAGCCAAGGGAACAAATGTGCCACTTCTCTTGGATCCGAAGTTGATCCTCGAATACATTGATGTTTGGCACAAGGACCCCAACACTCTCATGCCTGATTTCAAGCCGACTCCTGGTCAAAGTCACATGCTGACTCACTTCATACAAGAAGAGAAGTGGAAATTTGAACAGGGGAGGAGAGTGAAGAAAGCGTAGTACAAGAAAGAACGCTTTCTGAAGCAAAACGTTTTGAAGCTTTCACCTGAAGAACTTGTCGCTCTCCAATCAGAAATCAAGAAACTGAGTGATGAATTTGATCGCTATTATGCTAACTGGCTGGGAGCCAAAGTCAGATTTGTAAAGATAATAGAACAGTTCACCTCCAATGTTGCAGCCCCAACGCAACAGGAAATTCCTCAGGCTGAAGCATCTGCTCAGCCTACTGAAGAAAATGCCAGCACCGCTGATGACAATCAAGTTGCTGAAGAAAATGTGAGTTCCAGGGCTGATGACTGCATTCCAGCCGCTGAAGAAATTGCCAGGGCACCCACTAGTGGTGCGCCTGAAGAAAATGAAGAAAATCAACCAAATTCCTCAGCTGCTCTTGCGCCTACTTCAACTCCAATCCTTCCATCTACATCAGATGTGAAGAAGACCAAGGCTCCAGAGCGTGCTGCAGTGAAGAAAAGGAAAGCATCAGATGCTTCAGATTCTTCAGCTCCAAAGATGATGAAGCCTATGACAAGTTCATTTGCAAATCCCATTGATGATGTTCCCATCTCAACTAGGCCATCAAAGGACCTTGTTCCTTTTGATGAAGAATATGTGATCCCCAGCGGATCTGATGAAGAAACTCCTTCTGCTGCTTTGTCAGAGTAGTTTGATGAAGAAATTGAAGTGGATGCGATCCCTTCAACGCCTGTCATCTCCTTGCCCATGCCTTAGTTCACCGCTGAAGAGGCTGGCGTTGAAGAAATGGAAGATGAAGATGTGGACGTTGGCTGCTCCACACCAGTAATGAGTGATGAATTCTGGGAAAGTCAGCATCCAAACTCTCCAATGTTCACACCGCTGCAGCAAATACCTCAATCGCCTGCACCAACTGTTCAAATGGGCTCTGAAGAAACTCATCCCACTCCATCTGTGCATGAGGAAATTCCAGCCACTAGCGCTGAAGAAAATGCTGCGCCTAAACAACTAAAGACACAGACTGCCATTGAGGAGGAACCAGAAATTCCTCAGCCTGAAGAACCTGCGATTGAGATTCCTGAGGTCGTGATGCAACTCACTGACACTCCTCTGCCGAGGCCAAAGGATCCATTCTCACACAAGCAAAAGTTCAAGGCTGATGATTTCTTCGGCGAGCACGTATTCTTCGAAGACTACAACCCCTATATCTCTGCTCGCATTAGGAAGAGGCGTTTCTGGACTACTAGTCAAGCCGATTTCTATTCGTAAGTGCTATTCAACAAGGAGAAAATCTTCTACCATGAGCATATTCCTCACATGGATATGGAATCGCTGCCGTGCTTTGCACCAGTCCTCAGTGTTCTTCACGATGCTGGACTGCTAAACTTTTGCTCTAACATCTGCGATTGGAATGAAGAACTGATTCTTCAATTCTGTGCAACGCTGCACATCACAAGAGATGCTGAAGATGTGAATTCATGGGTGCTGGACTGGATGTCTGAAAATACTCACTACACTGCACCAGCCTCTGAATTGCTTCGTGCTCTACCACTCAGTCCTCCCCTTGAAGAAGCTCGCTCATCTACAGTGAACCTGAGCTCACACATCATTACATGCAGGCGCTGATGAAACCTTTGAAGCCAGGTCAAGCACCAAGAACCAAATTCCTCGTGAAGGAATTGCTTTACGTGCCCAGAACTGTCTATCGTATTCTTACGAGGACAATCTGTCCATTCAGAGGCCACGACTCATCTAATGAGGAAATTGTTGGCATCATGAAGAATCTGGTATTCAACATCATTCATGGCATCCCTGTCAATTATCACGATTTATTCATGAGGACTATGGCAAATGTTGCACTGTCTCCGTTTGAGATGAAGCCTTATGCACCTTGGATTATGAGATTCCTTAGGACAAGGTCTTCAGTCAACTACAAAGCTGATTTCCAGAATCACCTCAGCTACTTGCCCCCAATTGAAGTCCTCAAGCAGACATATTCCTCAGTTGATGGAAAGGGCAAAGCACCAGCTGTAATAGATGAAGGCATTCGTCCATTGGATGGTCAATTTCGCAAAGCTGCATCTTATTCCACCAATGATGACTCTGCCACACATGACTCTGCCAATGCACCCAAGTCCACTCCTCAAGCCACTGCTCCGCGCGTGATGACTGACCGTGAACTTCTGCTTAGTCTTCACCAGAAGGTGGATCAAAATCACAAATGGGTTAAGCGTCAGTTTGGTTCACTTCTTCACAATATGACTGCCACACACAATGCAGAGAAGAAAAACCATTACTACCTCCATCAAGTCTTCGGTCGCACCTGGGCAATCCTGTCACATCTGTATGGTGAAGACGATCTGAAGAAAATGGGTCTCAAAGAAGACTTTGACTGGTCTGCACCTCCATCGACGAAATTCAAGAAGGTCAAGGTTCCTTCTCTGATGGCCAGCTCATATTCTTCATCGCGCGACACTGATGAACATGAAGACTTGGACGACACTGCGGCAGGCCCTACTAAAACAAACGACCCCAACAACGCTAGCGCTCCTTCATCAACTTGATATTCTTCAGGGGCATTAGTCCTCATATTCGATCCTTTTGGTCATTTGATGACAAAGGGGGAGAATTTTGAGTTAGTCTTCAACCGGGTCCTTCTATATGGGCGTTTTTTTGTTAAGTTACAACTCTTTTTTTGATAAGTTACAACTCTCCTTCTTCTGAGACTTTATTGGATCGAGTTGTAATCTTAAACCCGATGGTGCTCTGATACTTTTCAGATGTTTTTCTGTATGCTTATTCCTCGTTAAATATTATTGCACGCATGCTGAATTACATCAGTCACCATATTTCATCATGCATTTCAAATTCTTCACTGTTATATGTCAAATGCATGCATGAATTACAAGATATAGGGGGAGATCTCCATGATTCAGTTCTTCAAGTGTTCATTGCTTCAAAAGCAAATTCCTCACTATGCACATCTTTAGGGGGAGTTCTTCTATATCTTGCAATCAAATTCCTCAATAACAGTACTAACACTTCATATGTTTATCCCCGTTGAAAACTTAACCTATATTGTCATCAATCACCAAAAAGGGGGAGATTGTAAGTGCATCTAGTGCCCCTTAGTGATTTTGGTGTATTGAAGACTTATAGGTTAAGGGACTAATGCGTTTGTGAGTGTACACAGGTCTATAAGTCTATGAGGAGTTTGATATTTACAGAGAAAGTCGATCCCTAAAAATGAAGTTCTTCTACTGAAGACTTTGGTTTTCTGAAGACTTTCTGAAGACTTTGAAAGTGAAGAAATTGGTGTGTCCTTGAAGACTTGGTATTCTTTCGAGGAACATGAAGCGTGAAGACTCTTGTTTTTGTAGTTTCATTTTCTCTTTCTTGAGTCATAGGAAACACCGTACTGTTAAAGGGGGTCGAGGAAATACTAAGGAAAAATTTCCATGTGATGCTCAACTCAAAATCCTACACCTACCAATCCCTTCAAGTGAAGCCATTGGAAATCTCATACAGTTCAGTCAATTTCTTCAGTGACAGAGACGAAGTTCTTCTGGTCTCTGAGGAATTTGTCCTGACTGAGGAGTTAGGAATTCGCCAGTGCAGATTGCCTACACAGTGAGGAACATGATGTCCCTGAGGATTTTGCTACTCAAAATTCGACCGCTACTGTGCTATGCGCCAGCTGTCCCAAAATATCTATCCACCTAACGGTCATATCATTGAAGGGCATTTATGTCTTATCATGTCGGGCTGCTCCCTAGGCTATAAATAGCCGCCCCCTACAACCACTAGCTGGTTGGCTGCTCCGAGAGAAACTGACACTTGTCATTTGAGAGCAACCCATCCTCTGAGGACTTTGAGCAAAAATCATCAAGTGAGGAAAAACCAAAAAAACCCAAACCCAAACACCTACAAACCCCAAGTGATTGAGCATCACTAAAGAGATTGATCCTGCGTGGATCCGACGCTTGTTACCTTTGAAGACTGTGCTTCTTCCAGACGGTTAGGCGTCATGGTCTAGAGCATCCAAGAGGAATTGTGGATCGCCGAGTGACCAAGTTTGTGAAGGTTTGGAAGTCGCTTGAAGACTTACCACGAGTGATTGGGCGAGGTCTGTGTGATCTTAGCTCAAGGAGAATACGGTGAGGACTTGGTGTCCTGAGATACGTGCTCAGGACTGGGTGTCCGGGACTGTGTGTCCTCGATTTTAAATACTCAGTCGCTCCAACCAGACGTACAACTGAGACAATAGTTGGAACTGGTCTACCAAATCATTCTCTTCACCAAGCTTACTGGTTCTATTCCCTCAACTCTTTCATTTCCTCATAACTGTGTTGTGTGTTTGTTCATATCTGTGTTTGAAGACTTTGACTGAAGACTTTCTCAATTTCCTTAGTTCTATTTCTTCAGTCTGTTTGTCTTCATCCTATGTTATCCTGTGCTTACGCTTCATGTACTCTGTGCCTGTCTTCATTTCATCATGATGACTATGCTTGTATTCTGTTATGTTTACTTTTGAGTACTTATTCCGCTACTAGTAGTTCTTCGCTAAGGAATTTCCTCACCGGCAAATTCCTCAGTGAAGAATTTCATAAAAATCGCCTATTCACCCCCCTCTAGTCGATATAACAGACTTTCAACCACCAATGCATTTTACTCGGTAATAAATGACCAGGATTGAAGGGAAATCAAAATTTCCATCATCGTTTGTCCTTGAGCTCTTGACAAACTAATGCACTATATGGTTGTCCAGCCACTCCGCCCTAGAGCTCTCACCAAACATTGTTCATGCCACCACGCCATAAACTAACCGGTAAGGAAGCGATGGCATACCGGCCTGCCAAGTTCCTTGCCGTCCACGACCGCACACAAAATGGTAGGGAAGCGATGGCATCCCGCCGTGGCGAGTTCATCACCGCTCGCGACCTCACACCTACGTGGGCGGACTTTGAAGCTGCCAAGGCCGAATGGGCGGTAGAGAAAGAGGCGGCCAAAGCCACACAGAGGGAGAGGAAAAGGCAGAAAGCACTCAAGAAAAGACAGGCCCACCGCTGCAAGAAAGAAGAGGACGCACGCGCTGATGCGGAGAGCTCGGCAGAGATCCAAGCACCATGGGGTATTGCTGACAAAGCCAGGAAGTAGAACGACGGTGTCTGGCCAGCATGTGAGAAGTAGTAGTAGTTAGTGTGTGTTTCTATGTCGCACATACGTTTGTTTAATTAATTGTGAGGATGTACAATTACTAGTTACTACTGTAGTTTTTAGAGCAAATTACCAGTACATTAGCCTTGACTCAATAGAAAAATTCCTATCCTATGCATCAAATGGCATCTCTTTCTCTATAGGAATTGAGATGCATGTCATCTCACTTCCTATGATTTTCATATTCCTATAAAATTCATATCCTATGAACCAAAGGAGGCCTCCGCTGGAGTACATTACTATTGTAGCTAGCAGTATTGTTGGTAAAATAGTTTTCTTCAAGAAGCGGAATTCAACGAAGTAATGATGGTTCCTTCGTCCGAGCAACTTTAGAGTGGGAAAGGTTGGTCCTGTGATTTGATGGCTCATTAGTCATTATTACCGTGGCACGATGACCGGGGTGACTCTCCCTTGGAGTTCTGCGTGCATGGCAAGTGGACCAGGATGGACGACGTACCACATGTCGGCGAACGAAAGTATTCTTTCTGATATCGAGGAGCAAGGAAACGGCGTGGTATAGTATCACTAATGATTTATATTTATTTTTTATTTTTGATGAAAGCTAGTGTTGCAACTCTTACGACGAAGGAGTGCCAAACACGGCATGTGCTGCATGTCCCACACGTCAGCGGAAGGAGTGTGACATGAACAATGTGGTAGAGCGTCTCGACTTCTTCCACTTCTAGGTCGGAGACCACACCTAGAACTAGTGGTATGAATGATACAAAGTGCGACCCGGAGAGAAAGACACGTCTAGTTGGAAGGTGTCGGGCCATACACGTAAACAAATATAAAACCTAATATGTGCCTCCAATTAATATAGTAGTACAGTACTTAGGCACGTACATCATAACATCACCGTGCATTGCACGTACAACATTTAGTGGTAGTAAGAGACAAATGCCTACATGCACGCATCTTCATACTATTTGTGCCTTTCTACTTCACTTACTGCACTACATTACTTAGGTTCGTACTTCCACTCCTGGGTACATGTCCGTCTCATAGTTCCAGCCCCATGTGTTCTTCATAGATGGAACGATCCATAACCATGGGCAATGGGAGTCCATATCATCGCAACTTCTTAGTGTGGCTCCCCACAATGAAGACTCATCCAAACTGAAGCGGCATAGATCAGGGATAAGGGCGTTCATGATATGAATCCATCGGTGCTTAATGAAAACACACCCGTTCTTCATGAACAGCAGGCCGCCGGTGTCGTGCACGGAAGGTGGCATCGTTTGCACTATGGGGTAGTTTTCCTCGATGAAAATCGAGTACTCTTCAAGTGTGTTCATCCACACCTAGGTAGCATCATGGGGGTCGAACATGCCGCCGTCCATCTGGTATAGCTGGCATCTCAAACCTGGATACATGCCGACGTGCATGGTTACTGTCCATGCAGTATAATAAGGTGACGTAAGGAGGGGATATGGATTAAAATAAAATACTTTATATTGCTTATTTCTATGAGGGGGAACAAAAGCAACGTATAGACCAACTGCGGCACGGGTGACGACAAACAATTTGATAGTGTAACCTAGGCCATGTACATTAATTAAATTAGGAGTAGTTTTGTTTGATGGGATTATGGCTACCTAGGTAGTATTACACTGAATTGTAATTGTTAAGTCCTTTATAGTTTATACAACTTGGCATTATAAAGTTGCGTAGATGACTATCCCCATCAATAAAAAAGGAAGGAAAGAACTACTCCTGCTCCTGGAGTACAAAGAGACATGTAACGAAATGTTTTAAGATGACATGGCAATAAGATATATGATAGTTCCTGGCTCTACTACACTTGGACCGGAGAGAAGAGATTACCTGGGTACATGATCAGGGTCCGATCGTGATAAATCGTGGCACCTTGTTGCCCTTCAATGGTACCATGGGTAACGACTGCTACGATAGTACGTCCCAACTAGGTGTCGTCGGCTACAAGGTTCCAAGTTAGACCAAATACCCCATGTACATCCACGATTGGTGATCTGACTTTGATCGGGGTATGAGTTTGCCCTGCATAATCATGCAAACAAGCCAGAATTCATAGAAACGGGACGAAAATCATTACATTTCGAAAACTTTTCATATAAACCGGATGAGATACATTGCAAATTTTATACAAACCAGAGTAAAACCTACTCTAAACAAGTTGGAACTGTAATGTGGGCGGCGCACAGATGATGGCCGGCCGTAGTTTCGTTTGAGGCTACCCATAGTGGGGAGTATCATATACAATATAGTACTAGTGCATGATACTAGTGTATGATATACTACTTTTATAGTGCATAGTATCATAGAGTTGTAGCATAGATGATCATATTTATTGCCATGTATGACCCCCCTGTCTCTTCTTTAATTCTCTGCCACATCACCATTCTGCTATTCCTGAGTGTATGTATTCGACCAGCTAAGTTACCACCATCACCACCACCACGATGGCCAGCCTCGATGCGGAGTAGTCACGTGCACCGGGAAGCGGCGCTCTCTCGGTCGTCGCGCTGCTTCAAACCCGACGCAAGTGAGAGGCTGCTCTGGTCTAGCCGGACATTAATGCGGAACTGACGCGGCAATGCTGACCGTTTCATGTAGGAAGCACGCGCCGGCAAGGGAGGGGGTTTGGGACGGCCAAGGCGGTCAGACGCGGGCGTGATGGTGGTATTGATTTTGTACCGTTTCAGGTGTAGTAATGGTAGTTTGCAAAACTACTCAATTATTGCACTCAGTTTCCTAAGAAACTGTGGTAAAAACATTACTTGCAATGCATGCATGCATGACCAATAAAAAACTACTACATGCATGCAACAATTTAATGCACATTGTAATCTCAACATGTGATGTGGAGCTCTAAATTTGAATTTGAAACTTATAAAAGGAAAAAATTGAAACAAATAAAATGGAAGAGAGGGAGTATACCGTAGGATGTGTCCCATATTAAACAAGTCCCCTGGTTTTTCACTACGATGATGCGGTTAGAAAGGAGCACAACGTCTTCGTACTCGTACTGCAACAAATCGGCCGCAGACAGCATGGTCCACCTTTGACCGCCATGTGTAGGGTTCGTGAAAGCAATCATGATGTCAAACACCGTGATGAGAGTCTAATTTTGGTTGGCAGACGACCTTATCGGGGCTTCCGATATTGCTATCTTCTTCAATCTCACTGTGGTTCCATCGTAAAAATTCAGGCGATGGCCCATTGCATGGCTGATCCCAATGTTGGGCAAAGGTTCTCCGGGAATGGTGTCACCATTGTAGATGTTGTACAAATTGATGTCGGTACCCTCCCGTACATATGCAAGCCAATCTTCACTAGCACCAAGCTTAACCTGTGAAATAGTGGGCAGAGGGGGAATAAGGAAATGGACACGGAAGTAGTCTTTAGAATGCATTTACTACGTGATCAAACTCATCACTTGCCTGCTCATTGGGCAAAATCCGAGTGCCCCTCAACGTCATCATCTCAAGGGGCGTCAACTTGCAACTATGGCCACGCCGCGTTGGAGAGACCCCCATGGAAACATCCTCGTCCTCGAGGACGCGTGGTAGAGCAACTAGGATGGCGTTCTCCCATGCATATTTATGCACCCTCTTAAAATATTTGGTGCAAGTACCGCTAAGTCTTGCGGATGTGAGGAAGTCAGAGAGACTTACGATTTGTCCCAAAGGATTGTCGTCCAAGGTTTCCCAACCTCGACAAGGACGAGAAGCACCACCACCTTGCGAATCCATGGCAATGGCGACCAACTACCTTGTCCCTTGTGGAGCTGGTTTACACGAGCGGAGATAGTAACTGCATGGCTTCGTCCCTTCGAAAAGGATGTTCTATGGGCACGCACTAGTGCAGTTTACATTTGAGACTAGCAAGAGGCCCATGCGTTGCACGTAACATCAAGATGCATTTATATGATCTGTTTATCTCGTGGGAGACAAAGATGAACGAGGGAATGCCTTATCTGCAAATGTGGAGAGGGGTGCGGGTATATTTTTGCAAAATTGCCATAGTTTCCTTCCTATTCGTAAGATATAAATCAGACGGTCTATATTGCAGGAGGGCAGGCACACCATCATCACCAAATCAGTTTTTTTCTAAGAGTATATTATTATTTATTACTAGCAAGATGCCCTTGCGTTGCATGTAACAACAAGATGCATTTATATGAGTAGTTTATCTTATCAAAGAAAAGGATGACCGAGGGAAGGCTTTATTTGCAAATGTGGAGAGGGGTGTGGGTATCTTTTAGCAAAATTGCCATAGTTTCCTTCCTATCCGTCAGATATAAATATGATGGCCTATATTGCAGGATGGCAGGTACACCGTCATCACCAACTCCGTTATTATATGAGTATAAGAGTAGAGATAGAGAAGTAGAGAAAGATAGATTATTATTATTATAAGAGTAGAGATAGAGATTAGGCTGCTGGCGGGCGGTTCATTGTACGGCACATTCACGTCCATCCACTAGCCCGGAATTAAAGCACGCATGACATTTACAGTGGCTGGGATTAGTTGTTTTCTGAGCGCATGAACCAACAAGGACTAGTGGACCTGGTCGCCCTTTTTCGAGCATGCCTTCGACTAGTACGTGTGTGACATACATGCATGCAAATCTTGTGTGACAAAACTATGCGAAGCGGAGTAGTAGGCTGTCGAACTGCAGCCTGCATGTTGCAGCCATGTCATCCACACGCAACATAAAGCCAATTCATACTCCACTGGACTATGCTGTTGTCGGTGCAACAATCCCTGGGTCTGTTGCCCAGACTGTCCACAGGCACGAGGGCAGGGTCAAAGCACCAACCCAAGCCAGGATACAAGGAATCAAGAGATTCGGAGAACCAGCATGCAGCTCAGAGAGAGTAAGGACAAGCCAGAGAAGCAAGACATCACCAAGAGAGGGCCTCCCTTGCCAGACAGACAAGCCCGGCAAGGGGCCAGGCCGCCCCTAGAAGCAGGCACCCGGGATGCCTCGGCAGGGCCTGCCTAGGCCCACGGAGGCAAAACCACCTCACCAACCACTCCAGCATGAACCACGTCGTCCATCAGTGCGGTGTCAAGCCGCAAGATGATTAAGTGGCAGTCATTCGCCACATGGCAGCCGTTTCCTACAAGAGAAATGCGCAAATGACACCCGTCCTGCGACATGTCAGGAGAACATGCACAGAGCTGGCAAGATAGCCTGGCAAGCCTTGCCGGGCAACCAATGATGTGACACTAAGTGGTGCATTTAATGTGCCATGTTAGCCCGCAGGGTTAGGTATGATAGCGCTATTTGCTATCGTATCAATGCACAATGACTAGTTTGCCATTGTGGTGACCCCTTGATCTATAAAAGGAGGCCCATGGAAACTGTAGAAAGGGTTGGAAAGTTGATGAACCCACACCCATATACGCGCGTAGTCGCTGCTGCCCGAAGGCAACCCCTGCCGGGCAAGTGTACTATGCTTCACCACCTCCATTCCACCACCAATCCACCAAAGTAGGAGTAGGGTTTTATGCCTTGCGGCGGGCCGAACCTGGGTAAATTGCTTGTGTGCTCTCTACCACGTTGTCGTATGCTGTTCTGCTCTTTGTGCAACGCGACATCAACCTGTCGAACCAGCAAGGGGCCTCCTGCTCCCATAGGTGGTTGCGGATATCCAGCGACATCTTGGGCGCGCCAGGTAGGGGTTTCAGTTGCACAAACCTGAAAGCGTGTGTAGCGCGTCATCTTCATCACCATCTTCATCTTCGACGATGCCGTCGACCATGGCGCACAAGAAGAACTCCCGTGCTTCGGCCCATCCATCCACCTCGAAGACTCCACCGCCCGCGGCCTCTAATGCCGTGGGGGATACGAAGGCACGCGAGGACATGGACGCTGCTGGGGACGTGGTTGGAGCAGGTGGCACCATCACCACTTCCCCCGTGGCCGACACGGGAGAATGAGATATCGGAGGAGAACGACATCAGCAGCACCTCGATGGTCACGCTCCGCAAGGTGCATGCGAGGGGGTCACTCCGCCTGCACCCCCTCCTCTCGCCGACGGGCACAACTGTAGCAACAACGCTCGATCCAGGGTAGGCCATCGCCCTCTGGCCGCCCCCACCATGGGGGAGACCACGGCACATGCGCCTCCTTCCGGACAAGCCAGCCAGACCGCTGCGCTCGACCGAGCCGCTGACCCCCGAGCACCACCGCCGCTCAACCCCGCTGCCCAGGTGGTCGTCCCATAGCAACGGTGCGATCGACGTCATCAACATCTATGCCAAGCCCAACCATGGAGGCTATGGCGCGAGCTCAGCTGCTACTGAGGTTTCTGCTAGGAGCCGAGCAGATGGATGAATGGCGTACCACCATCCAAAGCCTGCTTGGTTTCGCCAAAGCTGGGGGCTCACCATGAGCTGGCCCACCGCAGCCTCCCCAAGCGACAACAAACGCCCGTATTGCTGGCTGTACGGAGAGGGCCGTCCCCACGGTGCAGTCCCTACCACGGTTGCCGGCGCGGGCACAGTAGAATCAAGATTCCGATGACGTCTCGATGGCTTCTTCTGACCCTCAAGCACGTCCATGCCAACGTCGAGCCCCGGAGGATAGGCGGCGGGGAGACGTGCACGTTGTCACAGATCGACGCCGCGACGACCTCCGCCCGACCAACGGGTGCGACGACCTCAACGTCAATGAGCATGTGCTCGGTGTTGGCGGGTGCCTGCCTTTCGAGGACGGCTACCCTGCCTTTACACGAGAACTGCGGCAAGTCCGTTGGTCATCTATTTGTAAGTTCAAGCAAGAGATACGCAAGAAGTACGATGGGAGACTGAACCCGGCAGAGTTCCCGAGCATCTACTTCCCTTTGGCCCTCAAGTCTGTTGGGGGAAGACATGAGAAGGTGTTCGCCACCTACTTCCCTTTGGCCCTCAAGTCCAATGTGAGGTCTTGGCTGATGCACCTGCCGGAGAACTACATTTTGTCTTGGGCAGACCTGTGCCATGAGTTCATCGGTGCCTTCACCGGTGGCCACCAAGAGCCCGGCAAGCCCCTCGACCTGCAACTTCTCCAGCAGAAGGAAGGAGAAACTCTCTGTTAGTATTTGCAGAGATTCAGTAAAGTTCATAGAAATATTCCAAATATCCATCTGGCAGCCGTTCTAGCGGCTTTCCAGTCCAATGTGCACAACCGCCGTATTTGTTCCAAGATGAATGTGCGGTTGCCCAAGACTATGAAGGAGCTATACAGACTGGTGGATAAGTGCGCTCGGATGGAGGAAGGAAGGAAGTTTCCTGGAGAGGAAGATTGCACCAATGTTGATTCAGAGGATGAGGATGAATCAACCAGTCAGAGAAAGGGCAAGAAGCGCAGTAAGAAGCCAAGAGATAAGGCAGTGATGACTATGGAAGGTTCGGGCACATCTAGTACCGGCAAGAAGGACAAGGCTGAGGCCCCCAGCAAGGAAGCTGCCGCTTATGCTGCCTGTCGGGAAGCCGCTGTTGCCGAGAAAGCTGGGAAAGGCGATGGGCTGTACAGCAAGATCCATCGGACCAAGGGCCACAACCTTCAGGAGTGTTACTAGGGTGAGCAGCTTGTCAAGAAACAGAGGGCCGAATATGATAAGCATGACAAGGAAAAAGGTCAGAATGGCACTGGCGGTAAGGGCCGAGGTGGTGAAGCAAATCGCCCCGGCAAACACTTTCGGAACCAAGGAAAGCCCGCCAGGGGTCAAGGGAAAGAAATATGTGATGATGTGAGTGATGGAGGGGATGAAGAGGAAACCAGTGAGCAGGAGTTTCAGAAGGCCACTAACGCCCTATGCATTGATGGGGGTGCATCCTTGCACGCCTCTCACCGCCAGCTCAAGCGATAGGCTTGGGAGATCAATGTCGTGGATCCAGCACCAGAGGCCCTGAAGCCACCCAAATGGTCCCGTGCGCCCATCATCTTTGACGAGGAGGATCATCCCGGCCGCACCACTGTGGTAGGATGTTTGCCATTGTTGGTTTCCCCAACAATTCGCAACCTCAAGGTCACAAAGATGCTAGTGGATGACGGGGCCGGGTTGAATCCAATTTCCCCAGCAGTCATCAGCAAGTTTCAGCTAGGAGAAGAAGAGCTAGAGGTTACCAGCACGTTTCAAGGAGTTAATCCCAACAGGAGCCATCATAAAGGGAAGATTAATTACGTTGCCGGTGACATTTGGGGGAGAACTAAACTATCAGACTAAGAAGATTGTGTTTGATGTGGTTGATCTCCCCCTGCCGTACAATGGGACTCTTGGACGCCTGGCCCTGGCCAAGTTCATGGCGGAATCCCACTATGCTTACAACACCTTGAAGATGCCTGGGCCACTGGGAGTCATCACTATCCTATTGGAAGAGAAGGATGCAATTATCTGTGTGGACAAGATGTACTGGGAAGCAGTCGCTGGAGAGGCAGCGACAACGGTAGTTCCCGCCAAGGAAAGCAAAGGAAAGAAAAGTGATTGTAGGACCTCCGGCAAGGAGTCCGAGAAGCATGCCCCCTCCGAGTGCACGACACCCATTGACGACGTGCTGGAGTGTTCCAACAGCAAGAGATCTAAGGTTGCTGCACCCCAAGTGAAGAAGGCCCCGGTAGGGCTGGCTAGTGTTGATGGTACTTTCACTATTTGCGCCACCCTTGATGACAAATAGGAAAGCGCGCTCGTTGCCTTAGTGCGAGCAAATATCGATGTGTTTGCCTGGCAACCATTTGATATCCCTGGTGTTTCCAGGAAGGTCATCGAGCATCACCTTGTTGTCTACCCACATGCCCGACCTGTCAAGAAGAAAGTCCGGAAGCAGGCCTTGGAGAGGTAGCAGTTCATTGCCGAAGAGATCAAGAAACTGGAGGTAGCTGGTTTGGTCAGAGGAGTACTACATCCTACATGTTTAGCAAATCCAGTGGTAGTCCGGAAGGCTAATGGGAAGTGGAGGCTTTGCATTGATTTCACAAATCTCAACAAGGCTTGCCCGAAGGACCTGTTTCCCTTGCCGCGCATCGACCAGATTGTGGATTCCACTTCAGTTTGTGATTTGCTCTCCTTTCTGGACGTATACTCCGGATACCATCAGATCTTCATGTCCAAGGAAGATGAAAAGAAGACATCATTCATCACTCCATGTGGTACATACTACTTTGTCCGCATGCCATTCGGATTGAAGAGTGTTGGGTCGACTTTTGCAAGGGCAGTACAGATTGGTTTTGAGCCACAATCGCCTAGAAATGTTGAAGCCTATATGGATGATATCATGGTAAAAACCAAGGATAAGGCCACCCTTATCCAGGATTTGGAGGAGATATTTGCTAATCTGCGCAAGATCAACTTGAAGCTTAATCCGGAGAGGTGTGTGTTTGGTGTTCCCTCCGGTAAGCTACTTGGGTTCTTCATGTCCCATCGGGGGATCGAAGCTAACCCCGACAAGATCAAAGCCATTGAGCAGATCCAAGCACTAAGGACAGTTCAGGATGTGAGGCGTTTGACAGGATGTGTTGCAGCGCTAAGTAGATTCATCTCCAAGTCTGCCGAGCGTGCCCTACCGTTCTTTAAAATTTTGAAGAAGGCATGGCATATGAAGTGGACCCCGGAAGCAGATGCAGCTTTGCAGGAGTTGAAGGCCTACCTATTGTCTGTGCCCACCTTGGTTGCGCCCAAACCCATCTTCACCAGCAAGGACTGAAGACTCTCGTGAGGCGCCAAGCCTCGCGAGGCGGACGACACAAGACCTCCTCAGGAGCGGCCTCACTAGGCTGGCTCGCGAGGGGCGGAGAGTTCAAGTCAAGACAAACCTCGCGAGGTTCTAGTGACGTGAGCCATGACGACCAAGGCTAGGCGGGCGCCAGGCGGGCGCCAACGTGCACAGTGTCCTTGTTTCCTATTTGGTGCTAAGGAGGCAAGCGCAGACCCAGAGTACCGAGGCGTCAAGCAAAGGTTTACATATCGGTGCAACGATACCAAGACCAGAAGGATGGCAAGACGGAAGTCACCATGGAGCCCAAGACGGCGTCACCACCAGAGCCTTTGGTAGGCGAAGACCACTTTTGTCAGGATAAGTTGTACTAGCTGTCCCCTTTCAAATTGGCCGTTGTTGGCTGCCTTCCCGCTCAATATTTGGGGAGAGTACCAGGGCCTCTATATATAGGACTAGCTACCATAGTAGGAGGGGGACCAGACGGATCGAGAGAGATTGGAATAACCACAAGTTCACCGAGCACAAGAATACCTCTCCTCAGGAGGCTGTTCTTCCCCTTGTACTGTTCGTCCTCAGCCCAAGAGGCAATCCACCACACCACACTGGAGTAGGGTATTACACCACAACGGTGGCCCGAACCAGTATAAATCTTGTGTCCTTTGTGTTGCGAGTTCGTTGAGTTAGCCCTCGAGATCTTAGCCAAGCTAGGACGTGGATCGGTTGGGGGGGGGGGGTCTTTGCGCGCACCCCAGTGTTCGAACCTTGAGGGTTTTGCCAGAATCCGTGATCCGACATTTGGCGCGCCAAGTAGGGGGTGCACCGGAGTTTTCCTGCCGTCGATTCGCGCTCCACCGTTTTCACGCCCATTCTCCATGGCTGGCGCCGCCCTACCGGCTGGATCTACGGGTGCTCACAGTGACGCTTGGGGGGCTCTGAGCCCTTGCTCCCGCCCTGCGGTGGGTGAAGTGGCCACCCAAGTTCAAGCCAGAGATGCTGCCGCACTACGACGACGCGGCGGACCTGACGGCTTTCCTGCTAGCGTATGAGGAGGTCGTCCTTAAGGCCGGGGGCAATGACAAGGTCATGGCCAACTGGCTTCCCATGGCTCTCACTGGCGCACCGCGCACCTGGCTGCTCAACCTCCCCGGATCCATGATGGCATATTGGGAGGAGTTGCGGGCCTCTTCGCCGCACGCTACGGGGCGCCAACGCACCACGCGGTTGCGGCCCTCCTCGGCGACTCGCAAGCACCACCCTCGAGTTGTCACGTCAAGCCGTTAGTTCACCAGGTCGGCGCCGCTTGTAAGCGCCCGGGGCCTCCACCGGGCTGGGCCGCACCCAAGGCGGACCTCACCTTCGACTTAGGGGATCATCCTGCCTCCACCATTGGCTCAGGTGCGCTCCCAATGCTTTGCATGCCCACCATCTGCCACGTGTCCATCACCAAGACGCTCATCGACAGCGGCGCCAGCCTCAACGTGCTCTCTGTCGAGGCCTTCAGCCTTCTTCACGTACCGCTCGAGCGGCTCCGCCCTAGCAACCCTTTGTTAGGGGTTGGTGGAGGCTCCGCCCGCTCCCTGGGGCAGATCTGCCTCCCCATGACCTTTGGCAGGCACGACAACTACCGCACCGAGTTCATCAACTTCGACATCGCCCACATCGGCCTCCCGTACAACGCCATCCTCGGGTACCCAGCTCCGGCCCAGTTCATGGTAGCAATCCATCCGACTTACAACCTCATGAAGATGTCGGGGAGCGAGGGTGTCCTCACCATCAAGGGGGGCGCCAAGGAAGCCCTGATGATGCTCAAGCTCGCCCTCAAGCTCGCCACAACAGCGCAACCCTCCAACTCGGATACCTCCAAGCCCAAGGGAGCCGCACCAACCAAGAAGAAGCAGTTTTTCACTCAGGACAAGGCAGAAACCAAGCGAGTGCCACTCGAGGAGGACGGGTCCTCAGGGGCAACCTTTACCATAGGCGCCAACCTCGAGCCTGGTCAAGAGGAGGCGTTAGTGAAGTTCTTGCATGCAAACAAGTGTTCACTTGGGAGCCCGATCAGCTGGTGGGGGTCCCAAGAGAGGTGATAGAGCACCACCTGAAGGTGTGCCCCAACGTACACCCCGTGAAGCAGAAGGCGAGGCGGCAGTCCACGAAGAAGCAAACTTTCATCATCCAAGAAACCCGCAAGCTGGAGGCTGCGGGTGTCGTTCGCGAGGTTCGGTACCCCGAGTGGCTGGCAAACCCCGTCGTCGTCCCCAAGAAAGGCGGGAAGTAGCGGATGTGCATCGACTTCACCAACCTCAACAAGGCCTGCCCCGAAGATCCGTTCCCGCTTCCACGCATCGACCAGTTCGTCGACTCCACTGCCGATTGCGACTTGCTGTGCTTCCTGGATGCGTTCTCAGGATATCACTAGATCAAGATGGCGGTAGAAGATGTGGAGAAGATGGCCTTCCTGACCCCGTGTGGAGTGTACTGCTACACTTGCATGCCTTTCTGTCACAGCCCTAGAGTTTGATTGCACTTAGTTTCATAAGCATCCATGCATCATGTCTATAT
Organism: Triticum monococcum; assembly: GCA_034509565.1. Classification (NCBI taxonomy): domain Eukaryota; kingdom Viridiplantae; phylum Streptophyta; class Magnoliopsida; order Poales; family Poaceae; genus Triticum; species Triticum monococcum. The sequence continues at coordinate 204,785,260 of CM067845.1, forward strand.
TTGTTTGAAATTTGAAATGGGGATGACAAGCCCTAGCACTAAATGAAATGCAATTAGGATCAAAATAAAAATCTTTCAATGATCCTGAAATGCCTTCTAAAATGTTCATCATATTTGCCTTGGTCCATAACCTCTGCCAAAAATGGTGCTCACTTTTCTAGGACACTTTGGATCTTTGAGTTAAATCTTAAAGTATTTGCATTTGGACATTTAAATGCTATAAATATTTTTAAATGTCCAAATAATCTTGGAGGTATTTTTGGGCTGTTGGAATTAATTTCAGAGGTGCCCATAAATATTTTCAGCATTTTTATAAAATGGTTTAGTACTTCACTAAATCAAAACAAAACAGAATAAATAGAAAACAGAAACGAAAAAAAAAACAGAGAGAGAAAACCTACCTAACCTACCTGTGCAGCCCACCAAGGCCCACCGGCTGGCCCAGATGGCCAGCCCAGCCCACTGGCTTTCCTCCCTGTCGTCTTCCCCCTCGCCAGGAGGACGAGCGCGTGGCCGGCGCGCGCGAGCACGCGTCCGGCCACCTCCTGCTTGCTCCCCGCGGCTGGAGACTCCCCCGAGCGCCACGACACCCTGGACCCCCCCTTGCACTCCTCTCCTCTCTCCCTTGAGCGCCTCCCTCCTCTGTCTCTCTCGCTCACGTTCGTCCGAACGCGCCCGTCGCCACCGACGCCGTTCGCCGCGGCCACAGCCACCGCCTCGCCTCCCCGACGCCTCCTAAAGCACCGCCGCATCCTCCTCTTCCTCTCCACCGAGCCGCGCCCTGCCGGACGCCTCGAAGCACCGTCACCATCGCCGTCTTCCTCCTCGGGTGCCGAAGCTCACCGCCGTCGATTCGCCGTCTCCGACGCGTCCGCGAGGCCGCTGACCATCCCTACGTGTTCGCCGTGAGCTCCTGCCCCTTCTCCCCCTCTCCGTTCTCGCTCTCACGCGCCGTAGCCATCGCCCCCTTGTTGACCGAAACCCGCCGCTGCCGCGCTCGTCGCCGGTGATGCTCCGGTGACCATTTGGTCCCGGGCATGCTACCATCGTACTCACCGCAGCCCGTAGATGCCGTAGGTGCTATGCACACATCACCACAGCCACCGCAACCGCGTCCCCGCTCGTGTCCGAACTCCGGCGCCACCCCGAGCTCGTTTCCGACGAGCTCCGGCCGCCCTAGCTGCTGCTGCTTGCAGGGATGGATGCGGGCGAGCTCCAGCTCCCCGCGGATGCCCTTTGCCGTTCGTTTCGTCGCCTATAGCGATTTTCCGAGCCGCGCCGCCGTCTCAGGCCTCGCCGGCGTCACGTCGCCGGTGGGGTTGACCCATTTGACCACGTGGGCCCCGCCCCCTGGTCAAACCTAGATTAGGAGTTAAGCTAACACTAATTTAGTTAGGTTAGCCGCTGACATGTGGGCCCCGACCCCACTGACATTTTAGTTAGGCTTAATCTAAGGTTAATTTACCATATTAAATAGCTGAGTCAATGACATATGGGTCCCGCACGTCAGGTTTGACCTGGGCCGCCCAGTTGACCAGCTGACGTCACCCTGACGTCAAGCTGATGCAGTAATCCTTTTCTGGGATTTTAAATAAATCAGAAATGATTTATTTATATCAGAAAATACCCAAAACTTCTAAAAATCATAGAAATTCAACCGTAACTCCAAATAAGATAAATTATATATGTAAAATTATCAGAAAAATTCAAGGAATCCATCTGTACCATTTTCATGCATGTTTGAACAATGTTTGTCCTCTGTTCTGGACAAAACAAATAAAGGGCATTTAAATAATCATATATGGGGTTGGAATTTGAATCTTGTACTCAAACCAACTTCATTTAAATCATAGCTAGTTGCATTAGCTCAAACCACAGCATATTGACATGTCATGATCATGCATCATATTGTGCATTGCATTGATTGTATTTCTTTCTCTGTTGCCGGTATTTGTCCCCTCTCGATAGACGTTGTACCGACGATGTGATCGTTGACACTGATGAAGACCCAATGATATCTTCAGAAGTGCCAGGCAAGCAAAACCCCCTTGTTCATTCCGATACAATCCCCCTCTCTCGCTCCTGCTCTCTTTTACTGCATTAGGACAACAACGATTCATCTGTTCCTTGTTGCGGTAGTTGAACCCCTTATCCTCTGCATGACCTGTCATTGCCACAGTAAATATATGAAACCCACTAGCATGAGTAGGAGTTGTTTGAGCCCTGATGTGCCTACTCATTCATGCTTGTTTGTCATGCCTGCTACTGCTTAGAGCTGAGTCAGGTCCGATTCATCGGGGATGAATCGGAGGTGTGTAAACATGTCCTACTGTTGAGAGCTAAGTGTGTGAACATGATTTGGTAAAGGTAGCGGTGAGAGGCCATGTAGGAGTACATGGTGGGTTGTCTCATTGAAACCGTCCTCAGGAACTGAGTTCTGTGTTTGTGATCCATGAAACAGCTACTACCACACGTTGGGCCCTGAAATATGACCCCGCTCGACTTACTGACCCCTCTCGTCCTCTGTCCAGGAGTTGCAACTAGTTTCTGGTGTTTGTAGGATATGTGTTGGCGGCCGTGCGTAGTGCTGACCCTAGGGGTGGGCTATGTTGCGGTAGATACACTGTGGCACGGTGTACCGGGCGCCCGTTTGGTGTCTCGGGAACCCTGCACACATCGTTTGGGGCTGTGAGCGAAACTCCGGCCGGATCTCCTCGCGGATGGAACCCGAATAGGCGATAAACCTGGACTAGAGACTTGTGTGGTTAGTCAGGTCGTGGTCTACACCCACGTCGGCTTTCGCTTGAAGTCTGCCGAGCACATGTCGTGTGCAGACGCTAAGTGGTGGAAACATGTGTGACGAAGTACACCCCTGCAGGGTTATAAATGATCTATTCGAATAGCCGTGTCCACGGTAAAGGACTTCTGGGTTGCCTATAACAGTTCATAGACAAGTGAAAGTGGATACCCTAAAATTCGCAAGATAAGCGTGAGTACTATGGATGGCCTTCTCGTAGGGAGACGAGAGCGGATCCATAGTGGTGTATTGATTGGTGAATATGTGGACTCGTGTGCGCCACCTCAAAAGAGTTGCTTGCAATCGTAGTCCAGGATAGCCACCGAGTCAAAGCTGGCTTGCTGCAGTTAAACTCCACCACCCCCCTTGTTGGTACCGATGCATATGTAGTTTAGTTCTGATGTAAGTCTTGCTGAGTACCTTTGTACTCACGTTTGCTTAATTTATGTTTTGCAGAGAGACTTCAGTCTCGCTAGTAGTTCCGCGTGGACTTCGACATTTAGCTTGATACCTCAGCTACGATCTTGTGCCCTCGACAGGATTTGGTAGATAGTCAGGCTTCTTAGCCTTTTTCATTTATAGATGTCTGTACTCAGACATGTTGGGCTTCCGCATGTGTTTGATTTGTATGCTATGATAGTTGGGTCATGAGACCCATGCTTGTAATATCTGGCTCTTCGGAGCCTAATGAATTAATACCTGAGTTGTAGAGTTATGTTGTGATGCCATGTTGTATTCACACATATCGAGCATATTGTGTGTATGGTTGAAATGCTTGGTATGTGTGGGATCCGACTATCTAGTTGTTTATCCTTGGCAGCCTATCATATGGGGAAATGTAGTCTAGTGCTTTTGAGCGATAGTAGTCCGCTACAGCCCGGATCACCGGAGTCCTGCTAGCCCAGCACTACTGTTCAGGACACTTGACTGGCCGGCATGTGATTCACTTCGTTCCTATGTCTGTCCCTTCGGGGAAATGTCACGCGGTGACATCCGGAGTCCTGCCTAGCCTGCTACAGCCCGGGTTACCGGAGTCCTGTTAGCCAAGTGCTACAGCCCGGATTCACACGCTGTTGACCGACATGCTCGAGGTTGATTCATGTATGCCTGTCCCCATGGGGTAGTGCCGCTTTGGGTTCACGACTAGCCATGTCGGCCCGGGTTCTTTGTCATATGGATGCTAGCGACACTATCATATACGTGAGCCAAAAGGCGCAAACGGTCCCGGGCCAGGTAAGGTGGCACCCGTGGAAATACCGTGCGTGAGGCCACAAAGTAATATGATGTGTTACATGCTAGATCGGTGTGACCTAGGATCGGGGTCCCGACAGCTTTGGTATCAGAGCCTGACTGCCTGTAGGATTACCAAGCCAAACTGGTCGAAGTTGAGTCTAGAAATGCTTTAGTTATGTAAGGGAATTGATTGTGGAAGGGAACGTAAGGCTCTTTTTACTCCTTTACCCTATGCCCTTCTGATCTGAGTCAACCTCTTCTTTTCTACGGGGATTAAGAATTAGGCCTTCTCATCTATCTATCAGGATGACGTGTTACTAAACCGTAGTTGCCTAAGATTGTTGGATTTAAGCCCAGTTCAGTTTCTACTACTCCTGTGTGTTCATAGTTGGTCTCGAACCTTGATTTTGTGCTTCTGAGTGGTTATGCCACCATTTTGCAGGATGTCTCAAATCTTTTTGAGCAATTACAGCCGTTATGCTGTTCGAGTCATCCTAGGTTTCTAAATAGTCTGATGCATTTGCAAACCCTTCCCCTGTTCTTGATGTCCATTTGGGCCAGATTAATCACACTACTTGTCAGTTGGGGTATTCTTTTGCCTCGACATATATTTTGGAATTATTATTATGACCCTAGATGTCTTAGAGTGCCACCTAGTAATCTAGCCATGTTTTGTGTTCCCAGTGTGTGATTCTGGCCATTATTCTCAAAAGCATCCCGTGATGCCATTTAGTTGGTAGGCATTCTATTCCTGGGTTTTGAACCCGAGATTCACCCTACTTACTTCATGTTGATAGTGTTTGCTCGTTCCTTTAGGATATTAGTAACCTTTGCGATAGTCCTCGAGGTTCGTGGTACATCCTTCTTCCAATTATCATGAACCATTCTTGGCAGGAGTTCTTTTGAACCAAAAGGATCACAACCAGAGTGCTCTTGATGAGTTCTCCATTCTATATTGTGGCTCTGCCAGTTCTACCTTTCTGCATGGGTTATCTGGAAGAAATATGTTGAGCTTTGCTCGACATACTAATCTATGCCTCCACAGCTCAGAAAATTATATGTTCCTTGAGTTGTCCCTCTTTAGTTGTTTTCTGACCTTCGTCTATCAATTGATAGTCAGGAATAGTTGTGCATTTGTGTTCATCGGTGCCTTTTATTCTTGTGGTCCGTCGAGCCGTTCTATTCTAGAATGGCTAGGAGAAACAAACTCCAGTACCTCATCCATTTCTCGGATCGGGTCAAAGTGGTTGTTTTCCGCAGATCAAAATGCCAGTCCAGCTTTTGTTCTGTTCTACCTCGGAGTATTACCCACTTTATGTCAAGAGCGTCGTGAGAATTGCACATCTCTCATGAATTCTTGATGCAGTGTTACTTCTTACCATCATTCTTCATTCCTCGGTCCCGTGTTGTCGCAACCGGAATGCCGACAAGTGAACCGTGATGTGTGAAATCAATACTCCTAGCAACTCCGTTGCTTGATAGTTAATGGACAATATTCTCATCCTTAGTATGCTGATTATTGAATCATCACCCTAAGGTTGAACGTGCTACCTAGTCCATATTTCTGGTGCACACTTCGATCAATGGGTTAGGGTTGTGCCAATCCCTCACTCTTTGATCATATCATCTTGCCCTGAAAAGCAAGGTTGTTCTCGAGCTTAGTAACATACCGGTGGTTCGTGATTTTCCGAATATCTTCTCGGAAGTGTTACCAGGTTGTCACCTGACCGTTATGTTGAGTTCGTGATCAAGTTGGTTTTCCGATAAACCACTTTTCTCCAAGAATCTGTGTTGGATACCCCTGAGCTAGTTGGTTAAGCTTAACAACAACTTGGAGAGTTGGAAGATGAAAACTTGTCCGACTTAGCTCATCCCTAAGGGATATCCTTGTGTGTGTGTGTGTTGAAGAAGGATGATATCTTCACCAATTGGTCCTTGTGATCAGTTGTTGTATCTATTATCTTGTCCAAACCTTGATTTGAGTGTGGGCTATCATCAAATCAGATCAGAACCAACGATGTTCGTAATGTTGTCTTACTTACGGTTGTCCCTCGAGCATACACCATTATATCTTTGGTCTGACCAATACTATCACATCGTTCACATGATGGTGGAAGTCCAGTGATATGGAAATACCGATGAGTTGTTGTTGAGCCCATCAGCAGCATTTTATCTCCCCCATGATTCATGTCGAACGCTACACTAGCATTGGAAACTTTATAAGCATTATCTTCGTGTTTCATTCATGAAGCATATGTTTGGATGAAAGTAGTGACTTTCCCTGATTCATGTGCATATGTTGCAAGTTGCCGCCGTGAATTTGGGAAAGTTTGTCTTGCTTTCTCTGGAATCATCCCAAATCGGTCACGCATACGTGCGAAGTATACTGTGGTTTGGAGACTTGCAACCTTCATTCTATATGTATCCCTAGCACACCAAGCCACTGATTGATTTGTTCAAGGAGAGGAAGTTTCTTCTTAGGGGCTAGAATTACGCAAGGACTTCGTTATCCGCAATGATGGTTCCCCACTTGAACTCGGTAGTGTTTTATTATAAGACTACTACATGGTCATGCTTGTCTGGGACAGTGTGTTCACATGTTCGTAGCAGAACCAGCTCATGTTTTGGAGCTTACTATCGTAGTTCATTCCCCGAGAATCTCGCAACGTCGTCTCGTCGATTGTGTTGCAAACCTTCATTTTCCTTTCTAGACTCGATGAGTCTAGAATATCCTGTCACCAACCAGATCTGAATCTCAGGCAGATATGATGGTTGGAGCATTTTCCAAGAACTATAATATTGGTCTCTCGATAAATGGTAAGGTGGATGTCGTGGCCAACACATCCAGCCGGAAGACCTATTATTGTAGTATCTCGATTGAAGAAAGTTGGCCACCTTTCCATAAGGATTTCGTAGGATTTACTCTAGGAGTTGTTCCTTATGGATATATTGTATTCCGAAGTCCGGCCACTACTTGGTGGCTATGCCGATGCTTAAAGCATGACCATGGTAACCAGTACATCAAGGAGAACATTAGAAGCGGAGTGCTAAATGTCTCTCGGTCGATCATCCAGATTTTGTTTCCTTGGCTTTGCTAAGGTGAAATCTGGGAAAGTGTCATCTTTCTTTGCATCTGCATCTTCCACCCTTATTCATCATGGTAGCATGTTGTGTTGCTAGGATCCTTGACACGGATATTGGCAGAACCTTGATGAATACGGAAATGCTCAAGTTCTTGAGAGCACGCTCAGGCACTAGGTTCTGACGTTGTCATTAACTGGAATGTGCCTCCGTCCTCGCAGTTGTTGATAGCCATCCAATTGGTGGAATCACCTTTGCCGGTGAACCTTCTCCCCAGTTACTAGAATCATTCCCAACATTTGCATTTTGTTTCCAGCTTGCACCTCAGTAACTGTTGTTCAGGATCATCTTCAAAAGTGGACTTACCATGGGTCCCTTCCATCTCCGATGATAAGCAAAAATCATCCATTGCGTTGTCTTCAACAAGGTAGTCCACATCATCCATTCTGGTGTGAGTATGCCATTCTTTCGAATCCGTTCAAACGATCGATTGTGATTGCCTTAGGCTGGTATAAAGAGTTTCAATGATCTCCGAATCAAAAGTAATTCTTTTTGCCACTTAAGGGAATGATTCTACGGATCACCCTCCTCCAAGATGTCTCGTCCTGGTATCATGGCAATTACTTCCTCGCTACTTAGAAACCATGCACCATCTATCTAGGCGTGGATTTGTTGCCCACGAGATCAAACCCTGTCGTTGTTTTCCATCCCTCTCGATGTGTTTTGTGTCTCAACTCGAGATGTTTCAACATCTCATTCCGCGAGTGATTTTGTTTAGCTCGATCTTCGAGAAGATCAATCCTAGTTGAGTTTCTTTCCGTCATCATTGCGTGGATGAAGATCTCAAAAGCGAGGATGTCAAGATCGACATGATGCAATAAATCAAAATCTTCGAGAAGGGCAATCGGATCGTGAAGATTCTTTATTGCTGTTCCCTCTGTCTTCTTACTCCACTTCTTGAATCTCGGGACGAGATCCTTGTTTAGTGGGGGTGAGTTGTCACAGCCCTAGAGTTTGATTGCACTTAGATAAGCATCCATGCATCATGTCTATATTTGTTTGAAATTTGAAATGGGGATGACAAGCCCTAGCACTAAATGAAATGCAATTAGGATCAAAATAAAAATCTTTCAATGATCCTGAAATGCCTTCTAAAATGTTCATCATATTTGCCTTGGTCCATAACCTCTGCCAAAAATGGTGCTCACTTTTCTAGGACACTTTGGATCTTTGAGTTAAATCTTAAAGTATTTGCATTTGGACATTTAAATGCTATAAATATTTTTAGATGTCCAAATAATCTTGGAGGTATTTTTGGGCTGTTGGAATTAATTTCAGAGGTGCCCATAAATATTTTCAGCATTTTTATAAAATGGTTTAGTACTTCACTAAATCAAAACAAAACAGAATAAATAGAAAACAGAAACGAAAAAAAAACAGAGAGAGAAAACCTACCTAACCTACCTGTGCAGCCCACCAAGGCCCACCGGCTGGCCCAGATGGCCAGCCCAGCCCACTGGCTTTCCTCCCTGTCGTCTTCCCCCTCGCCAGGAGGACGAGCGCGTGGCCGGCGCGCGCGAGCACGCGTCCGGCCACCTCCTGCTTGCTCGCCGCGGCTAGAGACTCCCCCGAGCGCCACGACACCCTGGACCCCCCCTTGCACTCCTCTCCTCTCTCCCTCGAGCGCCTCCCTCCTCTGTCTCTCTCGCTCACGTTTGTCCGAACGCGCCCGTCGCCACCGACGCCGTTCGCCGCGGCCACAGCCACCGCCTCGCCTCCCCGACGCCTCCTAAAGCACCGCCGCATCCTCCTCTTCCTCTCCACCGAGCCGCGCCCCGCCGGACGCCTCGAAGCACCGTCACCATCGCCGTCTTCCTCCTCGAGTGCCGAAGCTCACCGCCGTCGATTCGCCGTCTCCGATGCGTCCGCGAGGCCGCTGACCATCCCTACGTGTTCGCCGTGAGCTCCTGCCCCTTCTCCCCCTCTCCGTTCTCGCTCTCACACGCCGTAGCCATCGCCCCCTTGTTGACCGAAACCCGCCGCCGCCGCGCTCGTCGCCGGTGATGCTCCGGTGACCATTTGGTCCCGGGCATGCTACCATCGTACTCACCGCACCCCGTAGATGCCGTAGGTGCTATGCACACATCACCACAGCCACCGCAACCGCGTCCCTGCTCGTGTCCGAACTCCGGCGCCGCCCCGAGCTCGTTTCCGACGAGCTCCGGCCGCCCTAGGTGCTGCTGCTTGTAGGGATGGATGCGGGCGAGCTCCAGCTCCCCGCGGATGCCCTTTGCCGTTCGTTTCGTCGCCTATAGCGATTTTCCGAGCCGCGCCGCCGTCTCAGGCCTCGCCGGCGTCACGTCGCCGGTGGGGTTGACCCATTTGACCACGTGGGCCCCGCCCCCTGGTCAAACCTAGATTAGGAGTTAAGCTAACACTAATTTAGTTAGGTTAGCCGCTGACATGTGGGCCCCGACCCCACTGACATTTTAGTTAGGCTTAATCTAAGGTTAATTTACCATATTAAATAGCTGAGTCAATGACATATGGGTCCCGCATGTCAGGTTTGACCTGGGCCGCCCAGTTGACCAGCTGACGTCACCCTGACGTCAAGCTGATGCAGTAATCCTTTTCTGGGATTTTAAATAAATCAGAAATGATTTATTTATTTCAGAAAATACCCAAAACTTCTAAAAATCATAGAAATTCAACCGTAACTCCAAATAAGATAAATTATATATGTAAAATTATCAGAAAAATTCAAGGAATCCATCTGTACCATTTTCATGCATGTTTGAACAATGTTTGTCCTCTGTTCTGGACAAAACAAATAAAGGGCATTTAAATAATCATATATGGGGTTGGAATTTGAATCTTGTACTCAAACCAACTTCATTTAAATCATAGCTAGTTGCATTAGCTCAAACCATAGCATATTGACATGTCATGATCATGCATCATATTGTGCATTGCATTGATTGTATTTCTTTCTCTGTTGCCGGTATTTGTCCCCTCTCGATAGACGTTGTACCGACGATGTGATCGTTGACACTGATGAAGACCCAATGATATCTTCAGAAGTGCCAGGCAAGCAAAACCCCCTTGTTCATTCCGATACAATCCCCCTCTCTCGCTCCTGCTCTCTTTTACTGCATTAGGACAGCAACGATTCATCTGTTACTTGTTGCGGTAGTTGAACCCCTTATCCTCTGCATGACCTGTCATTGCCACAGTAAATAGATGAAACCCACTAGCATGAGTAGGAGTTGTTTGAGCCCTGATGTGCCTACTCATTCATGCTTGTTTGTCATGCCTGCTACTGCTTAGAGTTGAGTCAGGTCCGATTCATCGGGGATGAATCGGAGGTGTGTAAACATGTCCTACTGTTGAGAGCTAAGTGTGTGAACATGATTTGGTAAAGGTAGCGGTGAGAGGCCATGTAGGAGTACATGGTGGGTTGTCTCATTGAAACCGTCCTCAGGAACTGAGTTCTGTGTTTGTGATCCATGAAACAGCTACTACCACACGTTGGGCCCTGAAATATGACCCCGCTCGACTTACTGACCCCTCTCGTCCTCTGTCCAGGAGTTGCAACTAGTTTCTGGTGTTTGTAGGATATGTGTTGGCGGCCGTGCGTAGTGCTGACCCTAGGGGTGGGCTATGTTGCGGTAGATACACTGTGGCACGGTGTACCGGGCGCCCGTTTGGTGTCTCGGGAACCCTGCACACATCGTTTGGGGCTGTGAGCGAAACTCCGGCCGGATCTCCTCGCGGATGGAACCCGAATAGGCGATAAACCTGGACTAGAGACTTGTGTGGTTAGTCAGGTCGTGGTCTACACCCACGTCGGCTTTCGCTTGAAGTCTGCCGAGCACATGTCGTGTGCAGACGCTAAGTGGTGGAAACATGTGTGACGAAGTACACCCCTGCAGGGTTATAAATGATCTATTCGAATAGCCGTGTCCACGGTAAAGGACTTCTGGGTTGCCTATAACAGTTCATAGACAAGTGAAAGTGGATACCCTAAAATTCGCAAGATAAGCGTGAGTACTATGGATGGCCTTCTCGTAGGGAGACGAGAGCGGATCCATAGTGGTGTATTGATTGGTGAATATGTGGACTCGTGTGCGCCACCTCAAAAGAGTTGCTTGCAATCGTAGTCCAGGATAGCCACCGAGTCAAAGCTGGCTTGCTGCAGTTAAACTCCACCACCCCCTTGTTGGTACCGATGCATATGTAGTTTAGTTCTGATGTAAGTCTTGCTGAGTACCTTTGTACTCACATTTGCTTAATTTATGTTTTGCAGAGAGACTTCAGTCTCGCTAGTAGTTCCGCGTGGACTTCGACATTTACCTTGATACCTCAGCTACGATCTTGTGCCCTCGACAGGATTTGGTAGATAGTCAGGCTTCTTAGCCTTTTTCATTTATAGATGTCTGTACTCAGACATGTTGGGCTTCCGCATGTGTTTGATTTGTATGCTATGATTGTTGGGTCATGAGACCCATGCTTGTAATATCTGGCTCTTCGGAGCCTAATGAATTAATACCTGAGTTGTAGAGTTATGTTGTGATGCCATGTTGTATTCACACATATCGAGCATATTGTGTGTATGGTTGAAATGCTTGGTATGTGTGGGATCCGACTATCTAGTTGTTTATCCTTGGCAGCCTATCATATGGGGAAATGTAGTCTAGTGCTTCTGAGCGATAGTAGTCCGCTACAGCCCGGATCACCGGAGTCCTGCTAGCCCAGCACTACTGTTCAGGACACTTGACTGGCCGGCATGTGATTCACTTCGTTCCTATGTCTGTCCCTTCGGGGAAATGTCACGCGGTGACATCCGGAGTCCTGCCTAGCCTGCTACAGCCCGGGTTACCGGAGTCCTGTTAGCCAAGTGCTACAGCCCGGATTCACACGCTGTTGACCGACATGCTCGAGGTTGATTCATGTATGCCTGTCCCCATGGGGTAGTGCCGCTTTGGGTTCACGACTAGCCATGTCGGCCCGGGTTCTTTGTCATATGGATGCTAGCGACACTATCATATACGTGAGCCAAAAGGCGCAAACGGTCCCGGGCCAGGTAAGGTGGCACCCGTGGAAATACCGTGCGTGAGGCCACAAAGTAATATGATGTGTTACATGCTAGATCGGTGTGACCTAGGATCGGGGTCCCGACACTTTCGAACTGCGCAACGCAGGCGCAATCTTCCAGCGGCTCATGCACATCACCTTGGATCGGCAGCTCAGGAGGGACACTAAATCCTATGTCGAAGACATCATGGTGAAGTCTCGAGAGGCGAGGAACTTGATCCAAGACCTAGAGGAGACCTTTGAAAGCCTCCGCCAGGTGGACTTGCGGCTCAACCCGGAGAAGTGTGTGTTTGGCGTCCCTTCCGACAAGCTGCTAGGCTTCCTTGTGTCCCACAGGGGGATCAAGGCCAACCCAAATAAGGTCAATGCCATTGAAGACATGAGTCCACCGCAAACCCTCAAGGAAATGCAGAAGCTTGCTGTACGGCTGATTGCGTTGGGACGCTTTATTTCCAAGCTGGGAGAGCGAGCCCTACCCTTCTTCAAGCTGATGAAGAAGAAGGGCCCATTCAAGTGGACCCTGGAGGCCGACCAAGCATTTCAAGACCTCAAGAGATACCTTACTAGCCCTCTAGTGATGGTGGCGCTGCGACCTCTCGAGCCCTGGTGCTCTATCTTGTTGCCACTCCCTACTACACCAGCGCGGCTCTAGTGGCGGTTCGGGAAGAACACCAAGCCAAGGACGCATCGCGCCAAGCTACACCCCTAGCAGAGATGACGCAAGACTAGAAGGGCGCCACAAGGGTCGCCGCAGCAACAACAGAAGAGCAAGCTCAGCAGGACGATGCTCCTGAACCCGCAAGGCCTCGACAAGCGATCAAGCGGTGGGGGCTCCACCACCTCAGGGGGCACCCCAACTCTTGGAAGACGCAAGCCTCATCAGCACGCCTACCCTCGTCGAGCACCCAGTATACTTCATCAGCACGGTGTTGCGGGATGCAAGGGCATGATATCCCATGCCTCAAAAGCTCTTACTCGCGCTCTTAGGGGCTTCGCATAAGTTGCAGCACTACTTCCAGGGCCACCCCATCAAGATCGTCTCAGCCTACCCATTGGAGAGAGTGCTCAGGAGCCCCAACTATGCTGGAAGGGTCGGTGAGTGGAACATCGAGTTGCAAGCATTCCAGTTGGAGTTCAGCACTACCAGGGTCATTAAGGGAGCCGCACTCGCTGATTTTGTGGCAGAATGGACGGACGGCCCGGCGCTTGAAATAGGCGAGGACCGATCCCTCTCACCGGGAAGCGAGGGGCTCGGCGGTTGGGTTATGTATTTCGACAGTGCCTTCGCGCGCCAAGGCACGGGGGCTGGAGCGGTGCTCATCTCGCCCACTCAGGACAAGCTCTACTACGCCGTGCAGCTCTGCTTCCAGCAGGGCGAAAAGGTCTCCAACAACATTGCAGAATACGAAGGCCTCATAGCGGGCCTGAAGGCTGCAGCGGCACTGGGGGTAAAGCGTCTCACCATCAGCGGCGACTCACAGCTCCTCGTCAACTTCTCCAACAAGGTATATGAGCCAAAGGACGAACACATGGAGGCATACCTTGCGGAAGTATGCAAGATGGAGAAGCAGTTCCTAGGCCTGGAGTTGCAGCACATGTCTCGGGGAACCAACAAGGAAGCCGACGACATCGCCAGAAGGGCATCCAAGCGACAGCCCCAAGAGCCCAGCGTCTTCGCGGAGCGGCTCTTCAAGCCATCAGCAACACCATCGCTTTCAGGAACAACTCAGCCTCGGGAGTAACTCCCGCAGCCGCCTGCCACAGGAGTCCCAGCCTGTGGCCCGACCTTGGGAGTGCGCCTACTCTTGGCGCTCGAGCCCCAGGAGGGATGCTGGACCAAGGAACTCAAGGAATACCTGATGCAAGGGACGTTGCCGGAGAAGGAGGAGGACGTGGAGCATGTGGCTCGGCAGGCCACAACATACTGCATCTGGGACGGTGAGTTATACAGGAAGTGGCCAAATGACGTTTCACTGCATTGTATCTCCAGGGAACAGGGGAAAGAGCTGATAGCCGACATACACGGCGGGGACTGCGGGCACCATTCATCGTCATGAACCCTTGTCGGCAAGGCATTCTGCAGCGGATCTACTGGCCTACGGCACTCAATGACACAGCTGAGCTGGTGAAGTCCTACGAGGCCTGCCAATTCGACGCCAAGTAGATCCACTAGCCAGCTCAGGGCCTCCAGACCATTCCACTCTCATGGTCGTTCGTAGTGTGGGGTCTAGATATCCTAGGCCCGTTCCCTCGGGCGCCTGGGGGCTATCAATACCTCTATGCCGCCATCGACAAGTTCACTAAGTGGGCGGAGGTTGAAGCCGTCCGCATCATCCCAGCTTGCTCTACGGTCAAGTTCATCAAGGGCCTCATGAGCCGTTTTCGGGTCCCCAACCGCATCATCACCGATAATGGCTCACAGTTCACTAGTAATCTCTTCAAGTCATATTGTACTAACCTTGGAACGCAGATCTGCTACGCTTCGGTAGCGCACCCCAGGAGCAATGGCCAGGCCGAACGTGCCAACGCGGAGGTCCTGAGAGGCCTCAAGACCAGGACCTTCAAGAAGAAGCTCGAGGCCTGCAGCAGGGGGCTGGCACGATGAGCTCCAGTCCATGTTGTGGTCCATCCGCACCACCGCCACCAAGCTGACGGGCGAGACCCCGTTCTTCGTCATCTATAGAGCAGAAGCAGTCCTCCCTCACGAGGTCAGACATCGCTCCGCACGAGTCCTGGTGTTTGATGAATTGCAACAGGATGCCAGGCGGGGGATGGACCTCGTGCTGGGGGAGGAACGTCGCTGCGAAGCAGCACTACAGACAGCAAGATACCAGGAGGCGCTGCGACGGTACCACTATCGCAGAGTCCGCTCTAGGACGCCCGAGGTGGGTGACCTCGTCCTGAGGCGGGTCCTCTCCAAGGAAGGGCTGCATAAGCTCTCACCCATGTGGGAGGGCCCGTTCAAGGTCGTCCATGTCTCCAGTCCTGGCACCGCGCGCCTGGAGACACAGGACGGGGTACCCATCCAGAAAGCCTGGAACATTCAGCACCTCCGAAAGTTCTACCCCTGAAGAAAGGCCCAGCGCCTGTGAAGATCACCGCCCGTGACACCCTCACATAATAATGAGTGGGGCTGTACATGCCCCGGAGTCTCAGGAGTGCCGCCCTTGGGCCTCGGGGGCTCCCTCCCACATCTTAGTGGCAGGACTTAGCTCCGTCCTGGTGAGAAGACGTCGAAGACTAGACTAGGTGCCGGATGCGGCTTTTTCATTTGCTTTCCGAAGTTGGCTCGCCTCTATTTAATTGAAATTTGCTTTGTGGTGTCTCTTACTGGTCTCGCCCTTCCACTTTTGCTTTCTGCCTCTGTTTCTGCCTTCATTTCTTTGGTCGGCCTGTAGTCTATCTCACGTTCCTCGTGAGGGGGCTGAACAGGTACCTTCGTGAGCTTCCTTCTTCTGTTTTTCGTGAGGTACCCTCGTTCGAGCCCACAAGCTGGCGCACCTCTCTCTCTCTCAATCCGTGCCCCTCGGGTACCGTGATACGAAGCGCTGGGTCAAGGCCAGCAGCGCCTGCAACCAAGCCTCGGGAGAACGATAAACCTCTTGACGAATTTTTTTGCAGTTCCTAAGCGCCTATCAGGTCAAGGAAGACTCGACAGGCACCAGGAAGCAAGAAAGCGCCTCGTGAGGTGGAGGCTACTCTGAGCAAGTCAAGCTAAGTTATCCGTGCACAAAATGACGATGTTGCGACACAACACAGGAGCAACAAACATAGCATAATGATTGAGATGATAGTTCGATACATGCCCCTCCGGGGCCCATTCTGGTTTCTTTTTGATCCAGGAAGGAAAGGAAGAACAAAATAAAAGCGGTGTCTGCCCCTACAATGGTTCACGGGGGCAGGCTCCTGGCGCCATCCTAAGCTCAGTCAGACCCCTCCTCGCGCTTCACGGAGGCGCGGCGACGAGACAACCCACTGTCGCCTTCAAAGCGGGCATGGCGGCATGGCACCTGGTCGTAACCGCCGCTGCTGGAGCTGATGCTGGAGGAAGGGTCGCCGTAGCTGGACGAGACGTGGCCGGCCCCAAGGGCGGGTTCGCCCTCGTCCTCATCACGACCATCGCCAAGGTCGAGCACCTCCTCGCCATTTTTGACCTCGGGGCAGCACCCGGCGCGGTGACCATCTTCCCCAAATACCCTAACATAGAGGGTCGCGTCACCTTCATACTTGAAATGGAGGGTGCACCGCCTGCCCAGGCCGCGCGCGCTGGCAAATGTCTGCCAGCCACGGGCCAGGGCTATGTTTCCCGCAACGGAGACCTCGACCGCGACCCAGGAAGCCCTGCTGCAGCAGCCGTCCGCCTGTAGCCAAAACCCGCCTGGACCAGAGGCTGGCAGGTCGTTGACGAAGAAACGCGGGAGCTGAAGCCAGTTGTCAGCCGGGTTCTCTGACCAAATGACGAACTCCGGCAACACCTCCGCCGAGTGGAAGCGCAGTCGGGGAGGCCGCGCGACCATGGCACGTCTCCCTTCATTGACAGGACCGCCACGACCGGAGCAACTCCTGTCACGCGAAGCAGCACCGCACGGCTGCGCGGGGCCACGGCAGGGGTTGCGGTGTGCTTGCGGGGATGGCCACGTCCACGCTTGGGCGCCGGGGAGCCGGGCCCCTCGCGAGGGGCCTTCCCTTTCTCCACGGCAAAGAAGCTCTTCGACGGTGCCATTGGCGTTGCAACTAATAATGGAGCAAAGAGCAAGAAGCAAGCGGAATGGGAAGAGATGGGCGATGGGGGCTCTGCCCTCCCTCCCATTTATAGCCAAAGGAAGGCCAACCGCCGGCCTCCACAATCTAAGGTAATAATGATGATTTTTCCTTGCATGCAACAGAGACTCGTCAAATCGGGCAGTTGCCGAGGTAGCGTAGGGAAGCGGAGACGCCTACGTCCAATCAACCGCCACGCATCGACCAAGGTCGCAGGCTATTGGGGCTCGCAGCGCTCCGCACTTGCCCCCTGACTTCGCCTCGAAGCCAAGCCCGAGCGTGCCTTGGGCCCGGGGGCTACTATTGGTGTTCTGGGAACGAGGGTCCCCATACTTGCCTGCCGGCGGCCCACGACGTGGCTTTGTGAGCAGGCATGTACGACCCATCTTCACCAGCAAGGACTAAAGAGACTCACAAGGGGCCAACCCTCACGAGGCGGATGACACAAGACCTCATCAGGAGTGGCCTCGCCAGGCCGGCTCACGAGGGGCGGAGAGTTCAAGGCAAGACAAACCTCGCGAGTTTCTAGTGACGTGAGCCATGACGACCAAGCCTAGGCAGGCGCCAGGCGGGCGCGAGCGCGCATAGTGTCCTTGTTTCCTCTTTGGTGCTAAGGAGGCAAGCGCAGACGCAGAGTATCAAGGCGTCAAGCAAAGGTTTGCATATCGGTGCAATGAGACCAAGACCAGAAGGACGACAAGACGGAGGTCACCGTGGAGCCCAGCGTCACCACCAGAGCCTTTGGCAGGCGAAGACCACTTTTGTCAGGATAAGCTGTAGCTGTCCCCTTTCATATTGGCCGTTGTTGGCTCCCTTCCCACTAAATATTTGGGGGGAGGACCAGGGCCTCTATATATAGGACTAGCCACCATAGTAGGAGGGGGACCAGACGGATCGAGAGAGACCGGAACAACCACAAGTTCACCGAGCACAAGAACACCTCTCCTCAGGAGGCTGTTCTTCCCCTTGTGTTGTTCGTCCTCAGCCCAAGAGGCAATCCACCACACCACACTGGAGTAGGGTAGTACACCACAATGGTGGCCCGAACTAGTATAAATCTTGTGCCCTTTGTGTTGCGAGTTCGTCGAGTTAGCCCTCGAGATCTTAGCCAAGCTAGGACGTGGATCAGTTGGGGGAGATCTTCGTGCGCACCCTAGTGTCCGAACCTTAAGGGTTTTGCCGGAACCCGTGATCCGACATCCATCAAGAAAGCAAAAGTGTGTATGCTTAGACAATCTTTATAACATTTGATCAATAAAATGTAAGAGGTGATGATGTTTTCTAGTAGCTCTATTTAATTTTCGACAATGAATTACCTTCCTATAACCAGTTACAATTCTTTGTGGAATAAGTTCATTTTTATCATTAGGAACAACTGTAATGCCTCCTTTCTTAGGGACACAATGAACATGACTTGCCCATCTACTATTAGCTATGGGATAGATTATATCTGCTTCCAGGAGCTTTAATATTTCATGTTTTACCACTTCCTTCATATTAGGATTTAATCATCATTGATGATCAACAACAGGTTTAGCATTCGGCTCCATATTAATTTTATGCTGACATAGAGTGGGACTAATGCCCTTAAGATCATCAAGGGTATATCCAATAGCAGCGCGGTCCTTCCTCAGAGTTTTTAATAATCTCTTTTCTTCATGCTCTGAAAGGTTAGCACTAACAATAACAATATATATGTTCTCTTCATCAAGATAAGCATATTTCAATGTATCATGCAATTGTTTTAATTCAAACACAAGATCACATTTAGGTGGAGGTGGACCTCCAAGAGTTTCAATAGGAAAATTGTGTTTCTGAATAGGTGGTTGATCAAAGAACATCTTATCTATTTCAGTTCTCTCATTCAAGTGCATATCATTTTCATGCTCTAGCAAATATTGTTCTAATGGATCAGTAGGAGGTACAACAATAGAAGTAAGACCAATAATTTCACATTTAAGAGGCAATTATTTATCATGAGGTTGTCTACGAAACTTAGAGAAATTAAACTCATGAGATATATCACCAAAGTTAACACTAACAGTTTCTTTAGCGCAGTCAATCTTAGCATTAACATTGATCAGGAAAGGTTTACCAAAAATTATGAGACAAATATCATCTTGTGGAGAACCAAAGAACTACAAAGCACGATGAACAAGATGCATAAGATAAAGTTTTGATGATATAATTTTTGGCCTCGTGAAGGAGAAAGCATCGCTCAATCTTGGGGGAGTCTTAAGTACATGATGTGCACATGCCCCAATTCTAATACATGATGTACACATGATGTACACATGCTTGTAGTAGTAATTAAAAAGAAAACCCCAAAGGATTTCCTGTTCTTCTTTCTGCTTGTTGGGAGCTTTCCCGTGTAAATAGTTTTATTTCTTTTCTTTTCTTTGGGGGTCGATCGGAGAAGACCATGATTAAATTATTGAAGTGACTCTTATATGCATAATTGTTGATCTGACAAAAGAGCCCATATTGCCTTGTCTTCTCCTGTTTAATGAATGCTTGCAGATTCCAGCTTAGTCCAATGCAAGTGCACAATTATTATTATTCACATCATTCGGTCGTGCAAGTGAATGGCAATTATGACGATATATGATGGACTGGCTGAGATGAGAAAAGCTGGTATGAACTCGACCTATTTTGTTTTAGTAAATATGATTAGTTCATCATTCATGATTCAGTCTATTATGAATGAAACATGTTTGCAATGACAATTAGCGATTATAGTTATTCATGCCATGCTTAACTAGCTAGGAGTTTATAATGGTTTACCTTGCATGCCAACATGGAAATTAAAATGGTTGTGATGTAGTATGATAGGATGGTATCTTCCTTTGAATGATTCGAGTGGCTTGACTTGGCACATGTTCACACATGTAGTTGAAACAAGATCAACATAGCCTCCATGATATTTATGTTCATGGTGATTTATATCCTACTCATGCTTGCATTCAATGTTGGTTAATCTCAATGCATGTTTATGACTATTGTCGCTCTCTAGTTGGTCGCTCCCAGTCTCTTTCTAGCCTTCACTTGTACTAGGGAATACTGCTGGTGCATCCACTTCCATAAACCCCCAAAGTTATTCCATATGAGTCCACCATACCTTCCTATATGCGGTATTTACCTGCCGTTCCAAGTAAATTTGCATGTGCCAAACTCTAAACCTTCAAATGATAATCTATTTTGTATGCTCGAATAGCTAATGTACCAACTAGGGATGTCAATGTCTTCCATGCTAGGTGGGTTATTCTCACGATGAGTGGACTACGCTCATCATTCATGAGAAAATGTCTGGTAACCTGGATGCCCAGTCCCATGCTCAAAGCAAATCAAATCAAAATAATTGCAAAGAAAACTCCCCCAGGATTGTTGTTAGTTGGACGGTACCCATTGTTTCGGACTAGCCGTGGAGTGTGCTTGTTGGTGGTGGGGGAGTATAAACTTTACCATTCTGTTTGGGAACCACATATAATGTATGTTGCATGGAAGATACCAAGATCTCTTGGTTGTTATGTTGACAATGAAAGCATACTGCTCAAAATATTATTCAATCACTATTTCAAAACTCAAGCTCTTACACCTCTGCAAATCCCTGCTTCCATCAGCGAAGGGCTTATCTATTTACTTTTATTGCTAAGTCGTCATCCTCTTATAAAAGGCACCAGTTAGAGAGCACCACTGTCATTTGTATGCATTATTATTAATTTATATTTAGTATGACTATGACTGGATCTCTTTTACCAATAATTACAATGTCTAGTCAGTCCTTGATCTTTAGGGGTGCTCTGCATTTATGTTTTGCGGTCTCAGAAAGGGCTAGTGAGATACCATCTTGTTATATCATATCATGATGTTTTGAGAAAAGCATTGTCATCTGAGATTTATTATTGTTGCTCGCTAGTTGATTATGCCATTGATGTGTGTAAATGTGAGACCTAAATGTTATTGTGAATATGGTTAGTTCATAATCTTTGCTGAAAACTTGAATGTTGGCTTTACATATTTGCAACAACAAGATCAAAGAGACTTTGTAAAAGTTTTTCTTTACCACTTTCAGTTTGTCAACCGAATTGCTTGAGGACAAGCAAATGTTTAAGCTTGGGGGAGTTAATACATCTCCATCGTATCTGGTTTTCCAAATTCTTTTGCCTTTGTTTTGTACTCTAACTTGCATGATTTGAATGGAACTAACCCGGACTGACGTTGTTTTCAGGAGAATTGCCATGGGGTTATTTTTGTGCAGAATAAAAAGTTCTCCGAATGACCTGAAACTTCACGGAGACAACTTTTGGAATTAATAAAAAATATTGGCGAAAGAATTAGCAGCAGGGGCCCACACCCTAGCCACAAGGGTGGGGGTGCGCCACCCGACCAGGTGGGCCCCCTGTACCTCCGCCGACCTGAACTCCAACTGCATATATTCTCTTTCAGGGAGAAAAAAACTAGAGAGAAGGATTCATTGTGTTTTATGATACGGAGCCGCCGCCAAGCCCCGTTCTTCCTTGGGAGGGCAGGTATAGAGTCCGCCATCGTCATCATCAACCATCCTCCATCAACAATTTCATGATGCTCACCATCATGTGTGAGTAATTTCATCATAGGCTAGCTAGACGGTAGTGGGTTGGATGAGATTTACCATGTAATCGAGTTAGTTTTGTTAGGGTTTGTTCCCTAGTATCCACTATGATGCGGAGCATCCCAAGGTCATCCCCATGGACCTACCGATGTCTCCCACGACACCACTTGGACCAATGACAAGAGCACGAGCCAAGGCTATCGAAGATAAGGTGAACTCGCTCCCCTTCGAACTACCACTTTTTGTCGGCGTTTTGGGAACGGGGGTCCCTAGACTTGCCTACCTGCGGCCTGCGGCGTGGCTCAAAGGGGGGCCCAGCATGGCCCATCTTCACCAACACAGACCCAAGACCCTCGCGAGGGGCCAAGCCTCGCGGGGCGGATGACGCGGAGCTTCCTTAGGCACGACCTCATCAGGCTGGCTTGCGAGGAGGCGGAGAGATCAAGGCGGGGTACCTCACGAGGTGCCCGTGACGCAAGCCATGACGACCAAGGGCGCCAGGCGGGTGCCAGCCCGCGCAATGTCCTCCTTTCTCCTTTGGTGCAAAGGGGGCAAGCGCAGCCGCGGAGTACCGAGGCATTAGGAAAAGGTTGCCATTTGGGTGCAACAAGACCAAGACCTGAAGGGCTACAAGACGGAGGTCATCGTGGAGCCCAAGACGGCATCACCACCAGAGCTTTGTGCAGGCGAAGACTACTTTTGTCAGGATAGCTGGTACTAGCCGTCCCCTTTCAAATTAGCCCGCCATTGTTGGCTCCCTTCCCGCTTGATATTCGGGAAGAGGACTAGGGCCTCTATAAATAGGACTAGCCACCATAGTAGGAGGAGAGATCGAAATCCGAGAGAGAGAGAAGGGTGACTGAACTCCTCCTAGCAGTTCATCACCCCAGCCAAGAACAGACCCTCGCAAGGTTGTTCTTCCTTGTATTGTTCACCATCATCAGCCCAAGAGGCAATCCACCACACCACACACCGGAGTAGGGTGTTACACCACAACGGTGGCCCGAACCAGTATAAACCCTGTGTCTCTTGTGTTGTTCTTTCCATAGATTAGATCTTAGCAAGGCGGAGGGGTGCAGGTAGGTAGGAGGCGAAATCTCCGCGTGCGCCCCAGTGTTCGAACCTCAAGGGTCTGCCGGAACCCGAAATCGGACATCTGGCCTGCCAGGTAGGGGTGCACCGGAGTTTTCTCTTCCGCCACCCCCACGGCCTGCCTCGCGATGAGTAGCGCGTCGCCCATTCCGGCCGTGGGCGCCAGCACAGGGCCAGGGGCTCCGCGCCCTGGCCCCAGCCCTGCAGCGGGTACGGTGGCTGGACAAGTTCAAGCCAACGACGCCGCCGTGCTACGGCGGCGCGACAGATCCGCTGGCCTTCTTGCTGGCGAGCGAGGAGGCCCTCCTCGAAGCCGGAGGTGACGATAGGGTCATGGCCAACTGGCTCCCCATGGCCCTCACCGGTGCTCCGCGCACATGGCTGCCCCACCTGCCTGCAGCCTCCGTGGCCTCCTAGGAAGAGCCCCCGGCCTCTTCCCCGCCCATCGCGCTACACCAACACCCCCGGTCATCGCGGCCCTCCTAGGCAGCTCGCAGGCGCCGCCTACAAGTCACCACGTCAAGCCGTTCATCCGCCGGGTCAGCGCCGCTTCCACGCGGCAGGGGGCTCTCCCGGACCGGGCGGCGCCCAAGGCCCGCCTGACCTTCAGCTCGGAGGACCACCCCTCCAACTCAGCCTGGTCGGGTGCGCTCCCCATGCTGTGCACCCCCACCATCTGCAAGGTGGCCGTCACCAGAACACT
Organism: Triticum monococcum; assembly: GCA_034509565.1. Taxonomy (NCBI): domain Eukaryota; kingdom Viridiplantae; phylum Streptophyta; class Magnoliopsida; order Poales; family Poaceae; genus Triticum; species Triticum monococcum. The sequence continues at coordinate 204,808,612 of CM067845.1, forward strand.
CATCGATGGCAGTGCGGGCCTCAGCGTGCCCTTAGTTGAGGCCTTCAACCTCCTCTACATACCCCTGGAACGGCTGCAGCCCAGCCGGCCCTTCTCAGGCGTTGGGGGCGGGTCATCCAGCTCCTTGGGACAGATCCGGCTCCCAGTAACCTTCGGCACCTACAACAACTTTCGTGTGGAGCCGATTGACTTCGACATCGCCCCCATCGGCCTCCCCTACAACGCCATCCTCGGCTACCCAGCGCTGGCCCAGTTCATGGCCGCGATGCACCCGGCGTACAACCTCATGAAGATGCCCGGGAGCAGCGGTGTCCTCACCGTACACGAGGACACCGGAGACGCGCTGCAGGTGCTCAAGCTCGCCTTCAAGACGGCGGCGTCGGCACAGCCCGCCGACTTGGAGACCCCCGAGCCCAAGGGGGCTGCACCCACCAAGAAGAAACAGTTATTCACCCAAGACAAGGCAGAAACAAAGCAGATACCCGTCGATGAGGATGGGTCCACCAAAGCGACTTTCACCATAGGCGCCAACCTCGAACCCGAGCAGGAGGAGGCCCTGGTCGGGTTCCTGCGCGCAAACAAGAAGGTATTCGCTTGGGAGCCTGACCAGTTGGCAGGGATCCCTAGGAGTGTAATCGAGCATCACCTCAACGTGTGCCCCAACGTGCGCCCTGTGAAGCAGAAGGCCAGGCGGCAGTCCACAGAAAAGCAGGCCTTCATCATCCAAGAGACCCGCAAATTAGAAGCCGCCATGGTCATTCGCGAGGTCCGATACCCGGATTGGTTGGCCAACCCTGTCGTTGTGCCAAAGGAGGGAAGGAGCGCATGTGTGTCGACTTCACCAACCTCAACAAAGCATGCCCGCAAGATCCGTTCCCGCTCCCCCGCATCGACCAGATCGTCGATTCCACCGCGGAATGCGGCCTGCTATGCTTCTTGGATGCTTTCTCTGGGTATCACCAGAACAAGATGGCGGTAGAAGACGTCGAAAAGACAGCTTTCTAACCCCGTGTGGGGTGTACTGCTACACATGCATGCCATTTGGGCTGTGTAACGCAGGGGCGACCTTTCAGCGGCTGATGCACATCACCTTGGGCCCACAGCTCGGGAAGAATGTTGGAGCTTACGTCGATGACATTATGGTAAAGTCTCGGGAGGCCAGGACCCTGATACAAGACCTGGAGGAAACCTTCGCGAGCCTCAACGCAGTGAACCTACGGCTCAACCCAGAGAAGTGTGTGTTCGGAGTCCCCTCGGGCAAGCTCTTGGGTTTCCTCGTGTCCCACCGAGGCATCGAGGCTAACCCGGAAAAGGTCAAGGCGGTGGAAGACATGAGCCCGCCAAAGACCCTCAAAGAAATGCAGAAGCTCACTGGGCGCGTGACCGCGCTAGGGAGCTTCATCTCCAAGTTGGGGGAACAAGCGCTGCCCTTCTTCCAGCTAATGAAGAAAAAGGGGCCCTTTGAGTGGACAGAAGAGGCCGACAAGGCGTTCCAGGATCTCAAGAGATACCTGACCAGCCCACCGGTCATGGTGGCTCCGCGCCCTCAAGAGCCCCTGGTGCTTTACCTCGCCGCCACTCCCTACTCCGCAAGCGCAGCCCTGGTGGCGGTTAGAGAGGAGCGTCGAATCAAAACCGCGGCAGCAGCCCGGGACAAGGCAGAACAGGAACAAGGAAGGCCCACAGAAACCGCCACCGCGGCTGAGGAGGATCAGCTGCCGCAGAGGAGTGCACCGGAGGCGGAAGAGGCCCCTCTCCCAGATGGCCAGCCTCAGGAGGCCTCATCGCCTCAAGAGGCGCCAGGGTCTCCGAAGGGAGCCGCCAGCACGGACGCACCCAACCTCATTGAGCACCCAGTGTACTTCGTCAGCACGGTGTTGCGAGATGCGAGGGCACGGTACCCCATGCCTCAGAAACTCCTCCTCGCGCTACTGGTGGCCTCGCGCAAGCTGCGGCACTATTTTCAGGGTCACCCCATCAAGGTCGTCTCGTCATACCCCCTGGAGAGAGTGCTCAGGAGCCCTAACTCAGCTGGAAGGGTCGCTGAGTGGAACATAGAACTGCAAGCGTTTCAGCTCGAATTCAGCACGACCAGGGTCATCAAGGGAGCAGCGTTGGCAGATTTTGTGGCAGCATGGACGGAGGCACCAGGCCTCAAGGCCGACGAGGATCGGTCCCTCTCCCCGGGGAGCGAGGCGCCAGAAGGCTGGGTCATGTACTTCGATGGGGCGTTCTCCAAGCATGGCACTGGGGCCGGGGCGGTGCTTATATCGCCCACTCAGGACAAGCTCTACTATGCTGTGCAGCTCTGTTTCCATCAAGGTGAAAAGGTCTCCAACATCATAGCGGAGTATGAAGGTTTAATAGCGGACTTGAAGGTCGCAGCTGCCCTGGGAGTGAAACGCCTCACCATCAAGGGCGATTCGCAGCTCCTTGTCAATTTCTCCAACAAGGTGTACGAGCCGAAAGATGAGCACATAGAAGCCTACCTTGCGGAGGTCCGCAGGATGGAGAAGAAGTTCTGGGGGTTGGAGTTGCAGCATGTGCCCCGTGGCACCAATCAGGAGGCCGACGACATCGCCAAACGGGCATCCAGGCGGTTACCTCAGGACCCTGGCATTTTCGAGGAGCGGCTCTTCAAGCCCTCGGCCCTGCCGTCAATGTCAAACATGGCCCAGCCTCGGGAGGAGCTCCCCCAGCCACCTGCCTCAGGAGCTCCGACCTGCGGCCCGGCCTTAGGAGCACGCCTGCTCCGGACGATGGAACCTCAGGAGGGATGCTGGACCACGGAGCTCCGGAGTTACTTAAAGCAAGGGACCCTGCCGGAGAAGGAGGAGGAAGCGAAGCGAGTGGCATGCCAGGCCACGGCATACTGCATCAAGGATGGAGAGCTCTACCGGAAGCGACCAAACGATGTATCCCTGCGCTACATCTCTAGGGAGCAAGGGAAGGAACTGCTGGAAGATATACACGGCGGAGACTGTGGACATCATTCATCATCACGGACCCTCGTCGGCAAGGCGTTTTGCAGTGGGTTTTATTGGCCCACCACACTCAATGATGCCGTCGAACTAGTGAAAGCTTGTGAGGCCTGCCAGTTCCACGCCAAGCAAATCCATCTGCCAGCAGGAGGCCTGTAGACTATACCCCTTTCGTGGCCATTCGCAGTTTGGGGGCTGGACATCTTGGGTCCGTTTCCTCGGGCGCCAGGGGGCTACCGCTACCTCTACATCGCCGTGGACAAGTTCACCAAGTGGGCTGAAGTAGAGGCTATCCGCACCATTCCCACGGGTTCCGCGGTCAAGTTCATCAAGGGCATCGTGAGCCGGTTCGGGGTGCCAAACCGCATCATCACGGACAACGGTTCACAGTTCACCAGTACCTCTTCAAAACATATTGTGCTAACCTTGGAACGCAGATATGCTACACTTCGGTGGCGCACCCCTGAAGCAACGGCCACGCCGAGCGAGCCAACGCGGAGGTCCTAAGGGGCCTCAAGACCAGGACGTTCAAGAAGAAGTTGGAGGCCTGCGGCAGAGGTTGGTACGATGAGCTTCAGTCCGTGTTGTGGTCCATCCGCACAACCGCGACCAAGCCGACTGAAGAGACCCCGTTCTTCCTGGTCTATGGAGCCGAAGCAGTCCTCCCTCACTAGGTCAGACGTTGCTCCGCGTGGGTCCTGGCGTTCGACGAGGCGCAGCAGGACGCCATGCGGGGGATGGACCTCGTGCTGGGGGAGCAACGTCGCCGAGAAGCCGCGCTGCGAGCGGTGAGGTACCAACAAGCCCTGCGGCGATATCACTGCCGCAACATCCGTCCCAGAACTCTCGAGGTAGGAGACCTCATGCTCAGGCGTGTTCTCTCGAGGGAGGGGCTGCACATGCTCTCTCCCATGTGGGAGGGCCCGTTCAAAGTTGTTCATGTTTCTAGGCCCGGCTCCGCGCGCTTGGAGACTCAGGAGGGGCTGCCGGTCCAGAACGCATGGAACATCCAGCACCTCTGGAGGTTCTACCCCTAAAAAGGCCCAGATCCTGTGAAGCTGTCGCGTTTTGGAAAAGGCCCAGAGCCTGTGAAGAAGGCGAATGCCTGTGAAGCTATCGCGTTTTAGAAAAGGCCCAGAGCCTGTGAAGAAGGCGAATGCCTGTGAAGCTGTCGCGTTTTGGAAAAGTTCCAGAGCCTGTGAAGAAGGCGAATGCTTGTGAAGCTATCGCATTTTGGAAAAGGCACACAGCATGTGAAGAAGGCGAATGCCTATGAAGCTGTCGCGTTTTGGAAAAGGCCCGGAGCCTGTGAAGAAGGCGAATGCCTGTGAAGCTGTCGCGTTTTGGAAAAGTCCCGGAGCCTGTGAAGAAGGCCAACGCCTGTGAATCTCGCCGCCGTGACACTCTCACGTAATAATGAGTTGGGGTTGTACACGCCCTGGAGTCTCAGGAGCGCCGGCCTCAGGCCCTGGGGCTCCCTCCCACGCCCAGTGGCAGCACTTAGCTCCGCGCTGGTGAGAAGACGTCGAAGACTAGATTAGGTGCCGGACGGGGCTTTTCATTTGCTTTCCGCAGTTGGCTTGTTCCTTCTCATTAGAAGTTTTATTGAAGATGTTGCCGTCTTTGGCTTGTGGTTCTTCGGCTTTTCGCTCTCCTGCCTCGATTTCTCCTATGCAAGGCCTCGTGAGGGAGGGGGCAGCCGAGCGCCCTCGCGAGTGTTCCTGTCCTAGTCGTTCAAAGGGTTCGCGACCTGGGTCCATTACAGGAGCACCCCTCCAGTCCGTGCCCCACGGGCACCGCGACACGAACACAGGGCCTGGGTCGGTCGCCCCCCCACGGCTGGGGCCGAGAACTATCCACGCGCGGGCACGTAGCCGGAAGGCATGGTAACGGAAGCAAAACGATGATTAACAGCAATAACCCAAACACGCCCCCGCGGGGCTCCACACTACTATGTTTTTGCGCAGGAAAAAGGAAAAGAAAGAACAAATCAGGTGCAGCTCGCCTCACACCGGCCTGCAGGGAAGACTCGAGCTGCCTCCGGGGCTCAGGCAGACTCCCTCTCGCGCTTCACTGGGGCGCGACGGCGGGCGGACATGCTACCATCTCCCAAGCAGATACGACATCATGGAGGCTGACCGCGGCCACCGCTAGAGGAGTCGCCGCGTGAAGAAGAACCAGAGAAGCTTGGGGAACCCTGAGCGCCGCCAGTCACGTGAGCGCTATCCTCTCCATCATCGCTGGAGCTGGGTTCCCGGCCGCGGTCATCGTCCTCGGGGCAGCACCCTGCGCGGCGACCATCTTCCCCAAACACCCTCACGTAGAGGGTGGCATCACCGTCAAACTTGAAGTGAAGGGTGCACCAATGGCCCAGGCAACGCGTGCGGGCAAACGTCTGCCAACCGCGGGCCAGGGCCAGGCTCCCGGCTGCGGAGACCTCCAGTGAAGCCCATGAGGCCCGGCTGCAGCAGCCGTCGGCCTGAAGCTAGAGGCCGCCCAGGGCGCCGGCCAGGAGCTCGCCGAGGAGGAAGCGAGGAAGTGGAAGCCAGGTGCTAGTTGGCTCCGCCGACCACACGACGAACTCCGCCAGCACCTCTGGAGCCCGAAAGCATGGCCTAGGGGGACGCGTGACCCGAGCGTGTCCCCCGGCCGCAGCAATCCGCCCGTCACCGTGCTGGAAAGCGTCTCCGCGGCCGCAGGGAGCTGCCGTGGTGGCCACAGGATGTTTGCGAGGGCGCCCCCAGCCGCGCTTAGGCGGGGGAGAGGCATGCTCAACCTGGCAATCCTTCCCCTTCTCCGCGGCCGAGAACATCCTCGACGGGGCCATGAAGAAGAAGGAGAAGCAAGGGGAGATGAACTGGAAGGGCGCGCGCTGTTCCGTACTTATGGCCGGCGAAGGCCAACCGCAGACCTCCATGATTGCAGGTAATCATGACCCACTTTGCATGCAGGGACTTGTCCAGTCCGGGCAGTTGCCGAGGCGCCATGGGGAAGTGGAGGCGCCCACGTCCAATCAACCGCCACGTGGCGCCCAAGGCTGCAGGCTGTTAGGGCCCGCGGTGCTTCGCTCTTGCCCTTCCGCCTCCCTGCACGTTCAAGTCCGGGCGCGCCTTGGGCCCGGGGGCTACTGTCGGTGTTCTGGGAACGAGGGTCCCCAGACTTGCCTGCCTGCGCCCTGCGGCGTGGCTCAAACGGGGGCCCAGCACGGCCCATCTTCACCAACAAAGACCCAAGACCCTCGCGAGGGGCCAAGCCTCGTGGGGCATACGACGCGGAGCTTCCTCAGGCACGGCCTCATCAGGCTGGCTCGCGAGGAGGCAGAGAGATCAAGGCGGGGTACCTCATGAGGTGCCCGTGACGCAAGCCATGACGACCAAGGGCGCCAGGCGGGTGCCAGCCCACGCAGTGTCCTCCTTTCTCCTTTGGTGCAAAGGGGGCAAGCGCAGCCGCGGAGTACCGAGGCATCAGGCAAAGGTTGTCATTTCGGTGCAATAAGACCAAGACCCGGAGGACTGCAAGACGGAGGTCATCGTGGAGCCCAAGACGGCATCACCACCAGAGCTTTGTGCAGGCGAAGACTACTTTTGTCAGGATAGCTGGTACTAGCTATCCCCTTTCAAATTAGCCCGCCATTGTTGGCTCCCTTCCCGCTCGATATTTGGGAAGAGGAGCAGGGCCTCTATAAATAGGACTAGCCACCATAGTAGGAGGAGAGATCAAAATCCGAGAGAGAGAAGGGTGACTGAACTCCTCCCACCAGTTCATCGCCCCAGCCAAGAACAGACCCTTGCGAGGCTGTTATTCCTTGTATTGTTCACCATCATCAGCCCAAGAGGCAATCCACCACACCACACACTGGAGTAGGGTGTTACACCACAACGGTGTCCCAAACCAGTATAAACCATGTGTCTCTTGTGTTGTTCTTTCCATAGCTTAGATCTTAGCAAGGCGGAGGGGTGCAGGTAGGTAGGAGGCGAAATCTCCGCGCGCACCCCAGTGTTCGAACCTCAAGGGTCTGCCGGAACCCGAAACCCGACACTTTCTATGCATGAGACATGGCTACTACCTCAAGCGGAAACCCTATGTGTGATTAGGTACTTGGAGGAAAGCCACGGATGAGCTATACCCAACGAACAAGACGGTGTGGACATGCTACCTCTTGAGCACTTGCATTGGTTTTCCCTTGAAGAGGAAAGAGTGATGCAGCAGAGTAGCGTAAGTATTTCCCATAGTTTTTGAGAACCAAGGTATCAATCCAGTAGGAGGCCACGCATGAGTACCTCGTACCTACAGAAACAAATAAATCCTCTCAACCAATGCGATAAGGGGTTGTCAATCCCTACACGGTCACTTACGAGACTGAGATCTGATAGATATGATAAGATAATATTTTTGGTATTTTTATGATAAAGATGCAAAGCAAAATAAAAGGCGATAAAAATAACTAAGTATTGGAAGATTAATATGATGGAAGATAGACCCAAGGGCCATAGGTTTCACTAGTGGCTTCTCTCAAGAGATAAGTATTCACGGCGGGTAAACAAATTACTGTTGAGCAATTGACAGAATTGAGCATAGTTATTAGAATATCTAGGTATGATCATGTATATAGGCATCATGTCTGAAACAAGTAGACCGACTCCTGCCTGCATCTACTACTATTACTCCACACATCGACTGCTATCCAGCATGCATCTAGAGTATTAAGTTCAAGAGAACAGAGTAACGCTTTAAGAAAGATGACATGATGTAGAGGGATAATCTCATGCAATATGAAATAAACCCCATCTTGTTATCCTCGATGGCAACACTACAATACATGCCTTGCTGCCCCTACTGTCACTTGGAAAGGACACCGCAAGATTGAACCCAAAGCTAAGCACTTCTCCCATTGCAAGAAAGATCAATCTAGTAGGCCAAACCAAACTGGTAATTCGAAGAGACTTTCAAAGATAACCAATCATACATAAAAGAATTCAGAGAAGATTCAAATATTGTTCATAGATAAACTTGATCATAAACCCACAATTCATTGGTCTCAACAAGCACACCGCAAAAAAGAAGAAGATTACATCGAATAGATCTCCACAAGAGAGGGGGAGAACTTTGTATTGAGATCCAAAAAGAGAGAAGAAGCCATCCAGCTAATAATTATGGACCCGTAGGTCTGAGGTAAACTACTCACACTTCATCGGAAGGGCTATGGTGTTGATGTAGAAGCCCTCCATGATCGATGCACCCTCCGACGGAGCTCTGAAACAGGCCCCAAGATGGGATCTCATGGATACAGAAAGCTACGGCGGTGGAATTATGGTTTTGGCTGCATATCTAGTAGTTTGGAGGTACGTAGGTATATATAGGAGGAAGGAGTACCTCGGTGGAGCAACACAGGGCCCACGAGGGTGGAGGGCGCGCCCAGGGGGGTAGGCGTGCCCCCCTACCTCGTGGCCTCCTGGTTGATGTCTTGACTTAGGGTCCAAGTCCTCTGGATCATGTTCGTTCCGAAAATCACGTTCCCAAAGGTTTCATTCTATTTGGACTCCATTTGAAATTCTTTTTCTGCGAAACCCTAAATAGGCAAAAAACATCAATTCTTTGCTGGGCCTCCGGTTAATATGTTAGTCCCAAAAATAATATAAAAGTGTATAATAAAGCCCAATAATTTCCAAAATAGAATATAATATAGTGTGGAAAAATAAAAAATTGTAGGTACGCTGGAGACGTATCAAGCATCCCCAAGCTTAATCACTGCTCGTCCTCGAGTAGGTAAATGATAAAAAAGAATTTTTGATGTGGAATGCTACCTAACATATTTATCCATGTAATTTTCTTAATTGTTGCATGAATATTCAGATCCGAAAGATTCAAGACAAAAGTTTAATATTGACATATAAATAATAATACTTCAAGCATACTAACTAAGCAATTATGTCTCTTCAAAATAACATGGCCAAAGAAAGTTATCCCTACAAAATCATATAGTCTCGCTATGATCCATCTTCACCACACAAAGTATTCAAATCATGCACAACCCTGATGACAAGCCAAGCAACTGTTTCATACTTTTAATGTTCTCAAACCCTTTCAATTTTCACGCAATACATGAGCGTGAGCCATGGACATAGCACTATAGGTGGAATAGAATGGTGGTTGTGGAGGAGACAGAAAGGGAGAATATAGTCTCACATCAACTAGGCGTATCAACGGGCTATGGAGATGCCCATCAATAGATATCAATGTGAGTGAGTAGGGATTGCCATGCAACGGATGCACTAGATCTATAAATATATGAAAGCTCAACAAAAAGAAAATAAGTGGGTGTGCATCTAACTTGCTTGCTCACGAAGACCTAGGGAATTTTGAGGAAGCCCATCGTTGGAATATACAAGCCAAGTTCTATAATGAAAAATTCCCACTAGTATATGAAAGTGGTAACAAAGGAGACTCTCTATCATGAAGATCATGGTTCTACTTTGAAGCACAAGTGCGGAAAAAGGATAGTAGTATTGCCCCTTTTTTGGGCCTTTTTTTCTTTAGCCTTTCTCTTTTTTTATTTGGGACAATACTCTATGAATAATGATCATCACACTTCTATTTATTTACAACTCAATGATTACAACTCGATACTAGAACAAAGTATGACTCTATATGAATGCCTCCGGCGGCGTACCGGGATAGCAATGATGGATGAGTGACTTATATGAAAGAATTATGAACGCTGGCTTTGCCACAACTAAAATGTCAACTACATGATCATGCAAAACAATATGACGATGATGGAGCGTGTCATGATAAACGGAATAGTGGAAAGTTGCATGGCAATATATCTCGGAATGGCTATGGAAATGCCATGATAGGTAGGTATGGTGGCTGTTTTGAGGAAGGTATATGGTGGGTGTATGATACCGGTGAAAGACACGCGGTATAAGAGAGGCTAGCAATGGTGGAAGGGTGAGAGTGCATATAATCCATGGACTCAACATTAGTCATAAAGAACTCAAATACTTATTGCAAAAATCTATTAGTTATCGAAGCAAAGTACTACGCGCATGCTCCCAGGGGGATAGATTGGTAGGAAAAGACCATCGCTCGTCCCCGACCGCACTCATAAGGAGGACAATCAATAAATACATCATGCTCCGACTTCTTAACATAATGGACAATCAATAAATACATCATGCTACGGGAATCACAAAATTCAACACAGGCATTTCTCAAATTCACAACTACTCAACTAGCACAACTCTAATATCACCATCTCCATATCTCAAAACAATTATGAAGTTTCAAACTTCTCATAGTATTCAACACACTCATAAGAAAATTTTATTTATTTAATCTTAAATGCCTCAAATAATTAAAGAAAGTTACCATGCTGTTTTGTAGGACTCTCAAAATAATCTAAGTGAAGCATGAGAGAACAATGGTTTCTATAAAACAAATCTACCACCGTGCTCTAAAAGATATAAGTGAAGCACTAGAGCAAAAACTATATAACTCAAAAGATATAAGTGAAGCACATAGAGTATTCTAATAATTTTCGAATCATGTGTGTCTCTCTCAAAAAGGTGTGTGCAGCAAGGATGATTGTGGAAAACTAAAAAATAAAGACTCAAATGATACAAGACGCTCCAAGCAAAACACATACCATGTGGTAAATAAAAATATAGCTCCAACTAAAGTTACCGATAGAAGTAGACGAAAGAGGGGATGCCTTCCGGGGCATCCCCAAGCTTTGGATTTTAGGTGTCCTTAGATTATATTGGGGGTTCCATGGGCATCCGCAAGCTTAGGATCTTGCGACTCCTTGTTCCATAATCCATCAAATCTTTACCCAAAACTTGAAAACTTCACAACACAAAACTTAAAGTAGAAAAATATCGTGAGCTCTCTTAGCGAAAGAAAACAAAACACCACTTCAAGGTACTGTAATGAACTCATTCTTTATTTATATTTGTGTTAAACTTACTGTATTCCAACTTCTCTATGGTTTATAAACTATTTTACTAGCCATAGATTCATCAAAATAAGCAAACAACACACGAAAAACAGAATCTGCCAAAAACAGAACAGTCTGTAGTAATCTGTAGCTAACGTAAGATCTGGAACACCAAAAATTCTAATATAAATTGCTGGACGTGAAGAATTTATCTATTAACCATCTTCAAAAAAGAATTAACTAAATATCACTTTCCAAATAAAATTGGCAGCAGTTCTCGTGAGCGCTAAAGTTTCTGTTTCTTACAGCAAGATTAAGAAGACTTTCCCCAACTCTTCCCAATGGTTCTACTTGGCACAAACACTAATTAAACACAAAAAACACAACCAAAATAGAGGCTATATAAATTATTTATTACTAAAAAGGAGCAAAAAGCAAGGAATAAAACTAAAATTGGGTTGCCTCCCAACAAGCGCTATCATTTAACGCCCCTAGCTAGGCATAAAAGGCAAGGATAGATCTAGTTTGTTGCCATCTTTGGTAGGCAATCCATAAGTGGCTCTCATAATAGATTCATAAGGTAATTTGATTTCTTTCTAGGGAAGTGTTCCATACCTTTCCTTAACGGAAATTGGAATCTAATATTTCCTTCCTTCATATCAATAATTGCACCGATCGCTCTAAGGAGAGGTCTACCAAGAATAATAGGACATGAAGTATTGCAATCTATGTCAAGAACAATCAAATATATGGGCACATAATTACTATTTGCAACAATAATAACATCATTAATTCTTCCCATAGGTTTCTTAATAGTGTAATCCGCAAGGTGCAAGTTTAAAGAGCAATCATCAAAATCACGGAAACCTAACAGATCACATAAAGTCTTTGGAATCGTGGAAACACTAGAACCCAAATCGCACAAAGCATTGAATTCATGAAATTTTAATTTTAATAGTAGGTTACCACTCATCATAAAGTTTTCTAGGGATAGAAACTTCCAACTCAAGTTTTTCTTCATAAGATTGCATGAAAGCATCAACGATATGTTTAGTAAAAGCTTTATTTTGACTATAAGCATTAGGAGAATTTAGCACGGATTGCAACAAGGAAATACAATCTATCAAAGAGCTATTATAATAATTAAATTCCTTGAAATCCAAAATAGTGGGTTCATCAATATTTAAGGTTTTGACTTTCTGCAATCCCACTTTTAACAATTTTAGCATCAAGATCTAAAGACTCCAAATTTTTGGAACGCCGTCTAGGTAAAGGTGGATCATATTCAGTCCCATTATTATCAAGATTCATATTGCAAAACAAAGATTTAATAGGGGACACATCAGTAACTTTTAGATCTTCATCTTTATTATCATGGAAACTAGAAGAACATGCTTTTATAAAGCAATCTTTCTTAGCACGTATCCTAGCGGTTGTTTCTTTGCACTCATCAATGGAAATTCTCATGGCTTTGAGAGACTCATTGATATCATGCTTAGGTGGAATAGATCTATGTTTCAAAGAATCAACATCAAGAGAAATTCTATTAACGTTCCTAGCCAACTCATCAATCTTAAGCAATTTTTCTTCAATCAAAGCATTGAAATTCTTTTGCGAAGTAATAAATTCTTTAATATTAGATTCAAAATCAGAGGGCATCTTATTATAATTTACATAAGAATTTTTGTAGGAATTACCATAATTATTAGAGGAATTACTAGGATACGGCCTAGGGTTAAAGTTTCCTCTATATGCGTTGTTACCAAAATTGTTCCTACCAACAAAATTCACATCGATAGATTCGTTATTATTATCAATCAAAGTAGACAAAGGCATATCATTAGGATCAGAAGAAACACTTTTATTAGCAAATAATTTCATAAGTTAATCCATCTTTCCACTCAAAACATTAATTTCTTCTATCACATGCACTTTCTTATTAGTAGATCTTTCAGTGTGCCATTGAGAATAATTAACCATAATATTATCTAGGAGTTTAGTAGCTTATCCTAAAGCGATTTCCATAAAAGTGCCTCCCGCGGCCGAATTAAAAGATTTCTAGAAACAAAATTCAATCCGGCATAAATTTTTTTGTATAATCATCCACAAATTCAAACCATGTGTAGGGAAATTACGTATCATTAATTTCATTCTCTCCCAAGCTTGTGCAACATGTTCATGATCAAGTTGCTTAAAATTCATAATATCGTTTCTAAGATCATCTTAGCGGGAGGAAAATACTTAGAGATGAAAGCATCTTTGCACTTATTCCACGAATCAATACTATTTTTAGGCAAAGACGAAAACCAAGCTTTAGCACGATCTCTAAGCGAAAAAGGAAATAGCTTCAATTTAACAATATCATTATCCACATCTTTCTTCTTTTGCATATCACACAAATCAATGAAGCTATTTAGATGGGTAGCGGCATCTTCACTAGGAAGGCCGGAAAACGGATCTTTCATGACAAGATTCAGCAAGGCAGTATTAATTTCATAAGATTCAGCATCGGTAAGAGGAGCAATCAGAGTGCTAATAAAATCATTGTTGTTGGTATTGGTAAAGTCACACAATTTAGTGTTATCTTGAGCCATCGTGACAAGCAAGCAATCCAACACACAAGCAAATGAGGAACGGGCAAAAAGAGGCACATAGAGAAAGAGAGGGAGGATAGAGAGAGAGGGTGAATAAAACGGCAAGGGTGAAGTGGGGGAGAGGAAAACGAGAGGCAAATGGCAAATAATGTAATGCGGGAGATAAGAGTTGTGATGGGTACTTGGTATGTTGGCTCTTGCGTAGACCTCCCCGGCCATGGCGCCAGAAATCCTTATTGCTACCTCTTGAGCACTTGCGTTGGTTTTCCCTTGAAGAGGAAAGGGTGATGCAACAGAGTAAGTATTTCCCTCAGTTTTTGAGAACCAAGGTATCAATCCAGTAGGAGGCCACGCATGAGTCCCTCGTACCTACACAAACAAATAAATCCTCGCAACCAACAAGATAAGGGGTTGTCAATTCCTACACGGTCACTTACGAGAGTGAGATCTGATAGATATGATAAGATAATATTTTTGGCAATTTTATGATAAAGAAGCAAAGTAAAATAAAAGGCAATAAAAAGGACTAAGTATTGGAAGATTAATATGACGGAAGATAGACCTGGGGCCATATGTTTCACTAGTGGCTTCTCTCAAGAGCATAAGTATTCCCGACAGGTAAACAAATTACTGTTTGCAGTTGACAGAATTGAGCATAGTTATGAGAATATCTCGGTATAATCATGTATATAGGCATCATGTCCAAAACAAGTAGGCGGACTCCTGCCTGCATCTACTACTATTACTCCACACATCGACCACTATCCAGCATGCATCTAGAGTATTGAGTTCAAGAGAACAGAGTAACGCTTTAAGCAAGATGACATTATGTAGAGGGATAAACTCATGCAATATGAAATAAACCCTATCTGGTTATCCTCGATGGCAACAATAGAATACGTGCCTTGCCACCCCTGCTGTCACTTGGAAAGGACACCGCAAGATTGAACCCAAAGCTAAGCACTTCTCCCATTGCAAGGAAGATCAATCTAGTAGGACAAACCAAACTAATAATTCGAAGAGACTTGCAAAGATGACCAATCATACATCACAGAATTCAGAGAAGATTCAAATATTGGTCATAGATAAACTTGATCATAAACCCACAATTCATCGGTCTCAACAAACACACCGCAAAAGAAGATTACATCGAATAGATCTCCACAAGAGAGGGGGAGAACTTTGTATTGAGATCCAAAAAGAGAGAAGAAGCCATCTAGCTAATAACTATGGACCCGTAGGTCTGAGGTAAACTACTCACACTTCATCGGAAGGGCTATGGTGTTGATGTAGAAGCCCTCCGTGATCGATGCCCCCTCCGGCGGCGCTCTGGAACAGGCCCCATGATGGGCTCTCGTGGATACAGAAAGTTACGGCGGTGGAATTAGGGTTTTGGATCTGTATCTAGTAGTTTGGCGGTATGTAGGTATATATAGGAGGAAGGCGTACGCCGGTGGAGCAGCAGGGAGCCCACGAGGGTGGTGGGCGTGCCCCCTACATCATGGACTCCTGGTTGATGTCTTGACGTAGGGTCCAAGTCCTCTGGATCATGTTCGTTCCGAAAATCATGTTCCCGAAGGTTTCATTCCATTTGGACTCCGTTTGATATTATTTTTCTGCGTATCCCTAAAATAGGCAAAAATAGCAATTCTGAATGGGCCTCCGGTTAATAGGTTAGTTCCAAAAACAATATAAAAGTGTATAATAAAGACCAATAATGTCCAAAACAGAATATAATATAGCATGGAACAATCAAAAATTATCGATACGTTGGAGACGTATCAGGACACCAAGCTTAATGGACAAGAAGAAGGACTGCTCAAAACTCCCTGTCACCGGATGACTGCTACCTCTTGAGCTTGCGTTGGATTTCCCGAAGAGGAAAGGATGATGCAGCAGAGTAGCATAAGTATTTCCCTCAGTTTTTGAGAACCAAGGTATCAATCCAGTAGGAGGCCACACTCAAGTCCCTCGTACCTGCACAAAACGATAGCTACTCGCAACCAACGCGATTAGGGGTTGTCAATCCCTTCACGGTCACTTACGAGAGTGAGATCTGATAGATATAATATTTTGGTATTTTTGGTGTAAAGATGCAAAGTGAAAAGTAAAAGGCAAAGCAAAAAAGCAGAGCAAAATTAAAGTAATGGAGATTGATATGATGAGAATAGACCCTGGGGCAATAGGTTTCACTAGTGGCTTCTCTCAAGAGCATAAGTATTCTATGGTGGGTGAACAAATTACTGTTGAGCAATTGACATAATTGAGCATAGTGATGAGAATATCTAGGCATGATCATGTATATAGGCATCACGTCCGTGACAAGTAGACCGAAATGATTCATCATCTACTACTATTACTCCACTCATCGACCTCTATCCAGCATCCATCTAGAGTATTAAGTTAAAAATAGAGTAACGCTTTAAGCAAGATGACATGATGTAGAGAGACAAATTCATGCAATATGAAATAAACCCCGTCTTGTTATCCTCGATGACAACGATGCAATACGTGCCTTACTACCCCTTCTGTCACTGGGAAAGGACACCCCAAGATCGAACCCAAAGCTAAGCACTTCTCCCATGGCAAGAAAAACCAATCTATAGTAGGTCAAACCAAACTGATAATTCGAAGAGACTTCCAAAGATAACTAATCATACATAAAAGAATCCAGAGATGATTCAAATATTATTCAAAGATAGACTTGATCATAAACACACACTTCATCGGTCTCAACAAACACACCGCAAAAGAGAAGAAGATTACATCGAATAGATCTCCACAAGAGAGGGGAAGAACTTTGTATTGAGATCCAAAAAGAGAGAAGAAGCCATCTAGCTAATAACTATGGACCCGAAGGTTTGAGGTAAACTACTCACACTTCATCGCAGAGGCTATGGTGATGTAGAAGCCCTCCGTGATGACGGCCCTCTCCGGCGGAGCTCCGGAATAGGACCCAAGATAGGATCTCATGGATACAGAAAGTTGCGGCGGTGGAATTAGGTTTTTGGCTCCGTCTCTGTTCGTTTGGGGGTTCGTATGTATATATAGGAGCAAGAAGTATGTCGGTGGAGCTTCCGTGGGCCCACGAGGGTGGGGGCACGCCTTGGGGTATAGGGCGTGCCCCCTACCTCGTGCCCACCTCGAATCTTCCTTGGCGTAGGGTCCAAGTCTCCTGGGTCATATTCGGGAAGAAAATCACTTTCCAGAAAGGTTTATTCCGTTTGGACTCCGTTTGATATTCCGTTTCTTCGAAACACTAAAAGAGGCAAAAAACAACAATTCTGGGCTGGGCCTCCGGTTAATAGGTTAGTCCCAAAAATAATATAAAAGTGGAAAATAAAGCCCAATATAGTCCAAAACATTAGATAATATAGCATGGAGCAATCAAAAATTATAGATACGTTGGAGTCGTATCAGGCATCCCCAAGCTTAATTCCTGCTCGTCCTCGAGTAGGTAAATGATAAAAAGAGAATTTTTGATGCGGAGTGCTACTTGGCATAATTTCAATGCAAATCTTCTTAATTGTGGTATGAATATTCAGATTAGGAAGATTCAAGACAAAATTTCATATTGACATAGAGAATAATAATACTTCAAGCAAACCAACAAAGCAATTATGTTTTCTTAAAGTAACATGGCAAAAGAAAGTTCATCCCTACAAAATCGTATAGTTTAGTCATGCTCCATTTTCGTCACACAAGAATGCTCTCATCATGCACAACCCTGATGACAAGCCAAGCAATTGTTTCATACCTTAATAATTTCAAACTCATAAACTTTCACGCAATACATGAGCGTGAGCCATGGATATAGCACTATGGGTGGAATAGAATATAATGATGGGGGTTATGTGGAGAAGACAAAAAGGAGAAAGTCTCACATCAACGAGGCTAATCAATGGGCTGTGGAGATGCCCATCGATTGATGTTAATGCAAGGAGTAGGGATTGCCATGCAATGGATGCACTAGAGCTATAAATGTATGAAAGCTCAACAAAAGAAACTAAGTGGGTGTGCATCCAACTTGCTTGCTCACGAAGACCTAGGGCACTTGAGGAGGCCCATTGTTGGAATATACAAGCCAAGTTCTATAATGAAAATTCCCACTGGTATATGAAAGTGATAACTCAAGAGACTCTCTATATGAAGAACATGGTGCTACTTTGAAGCACAAGTGTGGAAAAAAGGATAGTAGCATTGCCCCTTTTTATTTATTTTATTTTTTTGGGGCCTTCTTTTTTTTCTTTGGCCTTTCTCCTTTTTTCTTTTTTTCTTTTTTTGGGAAAATGCTCTATTGAATGATGATCATCACCCTTCTATTTATTTACAACTCAATGATTACGACTCGATACTAGAACAAAGTATGACTCTATATGGATGCCTCCGGCGGTGTACCGGGATATGCAATGAATCAAGAGTGACAAGTATGAAAAAATTATGAACGGTGGCTTTGCCACAAATACTATGTCAACTACATGATCATGCTAAGCGATATGACAATGATGAATGTGTCATGATAAACTGGTTGCTGAAAAGTTGCATGGCAATATATCTCGGAATGGCTATGGAAATGCCATAATATGTAGGTATGGTGGCTATTTTGATGAATATATAAGGAGGTTTATGTGTGAAAGAGCGTATCATATCACGTGGTTTGGATGCACCGGTGAAGTTTGCACCAACTCTCGATGTGAGAAAGGGCAATGCACGGTACCGTAGAGGCTAGCAATGATGGAAGGGTGAGAGTGCATGTAATCCATTGACTCAACATTAGTCATAAAGAACTCATATACTTATTGCAAAAATCTACAAGCCATCAAAAACCAAAGTATTATGCGCATGCTCCTAGGGGGATAGATTGGTAGGAAAAGACCATCGCTCGTCCCCGACCACCACTCACAAGGAGGACAATTAAATAACACCTCATGTTTCAAATTTGTTGCATAACGTTTACCATACGTGCATGCTACGGGACTTGCAAACTTTAACTTAAGCACTTCTAAAATTCACAGTTACTCTACTAGCATGACTTTGATATTACTACCTCAATAACTCAAAACAATTATCAAGCATCCAACTTTTCTTCGTATTCAACACACTCAAAAGAAAGTTTCACAAATCTTGAATACCAACCATGTTACTATCAAACAAAATTACCATGCTATTAAGACTCTCAAAATAATTTAAGTGAAGCATGAGAGATCAATAGTTTCTTTAAAACAAATCCACCACCGTGCTCTAAAAGATCTAAGTGAAGCACATAGAGCAAAATTATAGCGCTCAAAAGATATAAGTGAAGCACATAGAGCAAAACTACTTAGCTCAAAAAGATATAAGTGAAGCACATAGAGTATTCTATCAAATTCTAAATCATGTATGGCTCTCTCAAAAGGTGTGTACAGCAAGGATGATTGTGGCACACTAATAACCAAAGACACAAATAATACAAGAAGCTCCAAGCAAAACACATATCATGTTGGTGAATAAAAATATAGCTCCAAGTAAATTACCGATGGAAGTGGACGAAACAGGGGATGCCTTCCGGGGCATCCCCAAGCTTTGACTTTTTGGTGTCCTTGGATTATCTTGGGGGTGCCATGGGCATCCCCAAGCTTAGGCTCTTGCCACTCCTTGTTCCTTAATCCATCACAAGAATTCACCCAAAACTTGAAAACTTCACAACACAAAACGCAATAGAAATCTCGTGAGCTCCATTAGAGAAAGAAAACAAAAAACCACTTCAAGGTACTGTAATGAACTCATTCTTTATTTATATTGGTGTTAAACCTACTGTATTCCAACTTCTCTATGGATTATAAATTATTTTACTAAACATAGATTCATCAAAATAAGCAAACAACACACGAAAAACAGAATCTGTCAAAAACAGAACAGTCTGTAGTAATCTGTAACTAACGCAAACTTCTGGAACTCCAAAAAATCTACCAAAATTGGACGACCTAGACAATTTGTTTATTGATCAGCAGCAATTGGAGTCAGTATTTTATAACGTTTTGGTGATTTTTAACAATTCGGCCACTGAACGCAAAGTTTCTAGAAATTACAGCAAGATCAAATAACTATAATCCAAGAAGATCCAATAGGTCTAACTTGGCACAAACACTAATTAAAACACAAAACCACATACAAACAGAAGGTAAATGGTTTATTTATTCCTTAACAGAAGAAAAACACAAAAAACTAAAAATAAAATTGGGGTGCCTCCCAACAAGCGCCATCGTTTAACGCCCCTAGATAGGCATAAAAGCGAGGATAGATCTAGGTATTGCCATCTTTGGTAGGCAATTCTTCAATGAGGCATGTATCTTTCTTAGAAATTTCTTCCTTTCTAGTAATTATCAAACTTTTAGCACAAGATCAAAAAATGCATTCGTAGCATAAGGTTCCTTAATGATAGCAAAAAATATCGGGATGAATGCTTATAGATTTAAGATCCGCAGTTTCCTTACTAGATGATTCACCCTTTTTCTTAGGAACATACATAAGCTTGGTAATTTTAGTGGGAGGACTAGCAGTGTTCTTTACGGAAGAAAAAGTGGTTCCTAAGTTGGTAATGATACCCTCAAGTTTATCGATTCTAGTGGAATCTAGATTTATTTTCTCATTAACCATGGGTTCCTTTTCCTTAATATTTTTAAAAGTCATTCCTACCTTAGATCCATATTGGGTAATTTGATTATGGATCTTTTTATCTAGATTATTAATTGATTCAATGGTAGCAACTTTGTTTTCAATAATTTCAAGGCTTTGCATAACATGCTCCAAAGTTAACATAGTTCCATTAAGCAAAAGATGTGGTGAGCCAAATAAATCTATCATAGCATTATAAGAATCAAAAGTGTGGCTACCCAAGAAATCACCCCGGTAATATTATCAAGGATATATCTATACCAAGGACTAGCACCTACATAAAAATTGCGAAGAAGGACTGAAGTAGATTGCTTCCTGGTAGATCTATTTTGAGCATTGCAAATTCTATACCAAGCGTCTTTCAGATTTTCTCCCTCCCTTTGTTTAAAATTTAGGACTTAATTCTTGGGAGATAACGGAGAAGAAACAAGATTAACCATGACGACAAGGCAAGCGAGAAAAAGGCAAACGGAGAAAGAGAAGGAGAAGGAGATTGGGAAAGAGAGGGCGAATAAAACAGCAAGGGTGAAGTGGGGGAGAGGAAAACAAGGCAAATGGCAACTAATGTAATGCGAGAGATAGGGATTGTGATGGGTACTTGGTATGTTGAATTTTTGCGTAGACTCCCCGGCAACGGCCCCAGAAATTATTCTTGCTACCTCTTGAGCTTGCGTTGGATTTCCCCGAAGAGGAAAGGATGATGCGGCAGAGTAGCGTAAATATTTACCTCAGTTTTTGAGAACCAAGGTATCAATCTAGTAGGAGGCCACGCTCAAGTCCCTCGTACCTGCACAACACGATAGCTACTCACAACCAACGCGATTAGGGGTTGTCAATCCCTTCACGGTCACTGACGAGAGTGAGATCTGATAGATATAATATTTTTGGTATTTTTGGTATAAAGATGCAAAGTGAAAAGTAAAAGGCAAAGTAAAAAAGAAAAGCAAAATTAAAGTGATGGAGATTGATATGATGAGAATAGACCCGGGGGCCATAGGTTTCACTAGTGGCTTCTCTCAAGAGCAAATTACTGTTGAGCAATTGACAGAATTGAGCATAGTTATGAGAATATCTAGGCATGATCATGTATATAGGCATGACATCTGTGACAAATAGACCGAAATGATTCTGCATCTACTACTATTACTCCACTCATCGACCGCTATCCAGCATGCATCTAGAGTATTAAGTTAAAAACAGAGTAACGTTTTAAGCAAGATGACATGATGTAGAGAGATAAATTCATGCAATATGAAATAAACCCCATATTGTTATCCTCGATGGCAACGATGCAATACGTGCCTTGCTGCCCCTTCTGTCACTGGGAAAGGACACCGCAAGATCAAACCCAAAGCTAAGCACTTCTCCCATGGTAAGAAAAACAAATCTAGTACGCCAAACCAAACTGATAATTTGAAGAGACTTGCAAAGATAACTAATCATACATAAAAGAATTCACAGAAGATTCAAATATTATTCATAGATAGACTTGATCATAAACCCACAATTCATCGGCCTCAACAAACACACCGCAAAAAAGAAGAAGATTACATCAAATAGATCTCCACAAGAGAGGGGGAGAACTTTGTATTGAGATCCAAAAAGAGAGAAGAAGCCATCTAGCTAATAACTATGGACCCGAAGGTCTGAGGTAAACTACTCACACTTCATCAGAGCGGCTATGGTGATGTAGAAGCCCTCCGTGATGACGGCCCTCTCCGGCGAAGCTCTGGAACAGGCCCCAAGATGGGATCTCGTGGATACAGAAAGTTGCGGTGGTGAAATTAGATTTTTGGCTCCATCTCTGTTTGTTTGGGGGTACGTAGGTATATATAGGAGGAATAAGTACGTCGGTGGAGCTTCGGTGGGCCCATGAGGGTGGGGGCGCGCCTGGGGTATAGGGCGCGCCCCCTACCTCGTGCCCACCTCAAAGCTTCCTTGGCGTAGGGTCCAAGTCTCCTGGGTCATATTCGGGTAGAAAATGACGTTCCAGAAAGGTTTATTTCGTTTGGACTCCGTTTGATATTCCGTTTCTTCGAAACACTGAAATAGGCAAAAAACAACAATTCTGGGCTGGGCCTCCAGTTAATAGGTTAGTCCCAAAAATAATATAAAAGTGGAAAATAAAGGCCAATATAGTCCAAAACAGTAGATAATATAGCATGGAGCAATAAAAAATTATAAATACGTTGGAGACGTATCAATGACCAGCGAACCTTGGACGTCCGACGAACTCCAGGCACCGGACGACTGGCCCCGTCCGGATGAATTGGAGCTAGTTCTGTGTCACCCTATGTTATAAGCATTGCATGATGAATGACATCCTACATAATTATCCATCATTGATCCATTGCCTACGAGCTTTTCACATATTGATCTTTGCTCAGTTACTTTTTTGTTGCCACTATTACGATTGCTACAAAACTGCTACTGTTACTTTTGCCACCATTACCGCTACATTCATACTAGTTTGCTACTAAATACTTTGCTGCAGATATTAAGCCTTTCAAGTGTGCTTGAATTGACAACTCAGATGCTAATACTCGAGAATATTCTTTGGCTCCCCTTGTGTCGAATCAAGAAATTTGGGTTGAATACTCTACCCTCGAAAACTGTTATGATCCCCTACACTTGTGGGTTATCATTGAGTTATGTGATATGCAAAAGAAAAAAAGATGTGGATAATGATATTGTTAAATTGAAGCTATTTCTATTCTCACTACGAGATCATGCTAAAACTTGGTTTTCATCTAGTCCTAAAACTAGTATTGATTCATGGAATAAGTGTAAAGATGCCTTTATTTCCTAGTATTTTCCTCCCGCTAAGATCATCTCCCTTTGGAAAGATATTATGAATTTTAAGCAACTTGATCATGAACATGTTGCACAATCTTGGGAGACGATGAAGTTGATGATACAAAATTCCCCTACTCAAAGTTTGAATTTGTGGATGACACTATGGGAAACAGCTAATTTGCCGTCAGGGGGCATCTTTGCCGTCAGCTTTTCGTTGGGCAGACGACAAAGAAAGGGTTTGCCGTCATCTGCAGACGGCAAAGAAAAACTAACGGTGAAACATACTTTGCCGTCAGCAAAAAAAATACATACGTCAAATAACTCACTTTGCCGTCTAAAAAAAGAAACACAAACAGCAAAGTGCCGTCTGCGTAATTTAATACATACGGCAAAGAGCTCACTTTGCTGTCTGTAAGAAAAAACACAGAGGGCAAATATTTTCGCCGCCTGCATTTTTTATTAAAGGCGACAAAGAGAGCTCTTTGCCATCTATAATATAAAATGCAGACGGCAAAGAAGAAGCACACCACGCGGATCGATCCCACGGATCGATGACGTGGCGTGATCTGGTCCACCCAGTGTGCACAACCACGATGGGCAGCCCAACCCACCGATCTCTCTCTCCCTTATCCCACGATCTCTCTCTCCCACGTGACTTTGTCTCCCACATACCCATCTCTCTCTCTCTCTTACGGGCACACTATAACGGCAAGATCAAGCGGCAGGCGAGGAGAGAAAGCGACGCGGGCGGCACGGCATGGGACGACGAGCTCTGGTGCCTCCCCCCTCTGACTCCTCCTCACCCCGGCGAGCAGAGCGGCACGGCCTCCTCCCTCTGACGACTCATCCCTCCGGCGAGCGGCGCGAGTGACGCGGCATGGGTTGGTGAGCAGCGCGGCGCGGCCTCCTCCCTCCGGCGCCTCCTCTCTCCGGCGAGCAGCACGGGTGGCGCGGCACGGGCTGGTGAGCAGCGCGGTCTCATCCCTCTGGCACCTCCTCACTTCGGCGAGCAGTGCGGGCGGTGCGGCGCGGGCCGGTGTGGAGCACAGCCTCCTCCCTTCGGCGCCTCCTCACTCCGACGAGCATCGCGGGTGGTGCGGCCTCCTCCCTCCGGCGCCTCCTCACTCCGGCAAGGAGCACAACCACCTTCATCCGGCACCACCTCACTCTGGCGTGGCCTCCTCCTCTCCCTCCGTCACGTGAACTCCCTCCAGCAGCGGCCAGCGAGATCCTTTTCTCAGGACGAGGTAGAGCACGGCCAGCAGCTCTGCTCTGGCGAGGTCGACCTCTGCTCCGGCGAGCTCTGGACGAGATGCTCTGGACGTGCAGGTGGAAGGCCCAATCAGGGGGTGTCTTAACCGCCTCGCTCCACCGGCCACCGCTGGCCGCATCGGCTTCTGCCCGTCATACTCAGAAGGTGGTCATGCAAGCTTCGGGGTGAACTTGGCAGCCCTGTGTAATATGATTTTCTTTGTCTTCATAGATGATTGTTAGACTATTGAATGATTGATTGTGAAACTACTAGCAAAAGGCAAAAACGCAAGTGAAGATTTTTCCTATGCCTTGTTATTAGCTATTTTTATAATGAGCAAAAAGATCCTACGTCTTCGACCATCTAGGGCCACTGTACCTGGACTATTGTTACCTATATTTTTTATTAAATAATAAAATTTATTTGCCGTCTAGGATGTATGAGGCTGACGGCAAAGGCATAGTCTAGCTGACGGCAAAGATTGTTTTCTTTGCTGTCTGCTACTAATGGGCTTGACGACAAAGAGAAAGTTGGCTAACAGTAAAGTCTTTGCCATCTTCCCTATGAAAAGCTGATGACAAAGTATTCTTTGCCGACTTATCTTTGCTGTCTGAGTTTGCCGTCTGCATCCTGACAGCAAATTATTTGCCGTCTGGATTTAGGTTTTGCCGTCTGGAATTCACAGACGGCAAATTACATGTTTCCTGTAGTGTGATTATACAAAATGTTAACGCTGGATTGAATTATTTTCTAGAAATCTTTTAGATTCGGCCACGAGAGGTACTTTTATGGAAATTACATCACGAGAGTCTACGAAACTCCTAGATAATATTATGGTTAATTATTCTCAATGGCATACCGAAAGATCTTCCACTAGTAAAAAAGTGCATGCGATTGAAGAGATTAATGTTTTGAGTGGAAAAATGGATGAGCTTATGAAATTATTTGCTAGAAAGAGTGCTTCTATTGATCCTAACAGCATGCCTTTGTCTAATTTGATTGAAAATAATAATGAATCTATGGATGTTAATTTTGTTGGTAGGACAATTTTTGGTTATAAGGCATATAGAGGTAAAGTTTGTCCTAGGCCGTTTCCTAGCAATTCCTCTAATAATTATGGTAATTCCTACAACAATTCCTATGGAAATTATAATAATATTCCCTTTGATTTTGAGATTAGTGTTAAAGAATTCATGAGTTCGCAAAATAATTTCAATGCTTTGATTGAAGAAAATTTGCTTAAGATTAATGATTTGGCTAGGAACGTGGATAGAATTTCTCTTGATGTTGATTCTTTGAAACTTAGATCTATTCCACCCAAGCATGATATTAATGAGTCTCTCAAAGCTATGAGAATTTCCGTTGATGAGTGCAAAGAAATAACCGCTAAGATGCGTGCTAAATGAGATTGGTTTGTAAAAACATGTTCTTCTAGTTTCCGTGAAATAAAGATGAAGATCTTAAAGTGATTGATGTGACTCCTGTTGAATATTTTTTTTGCAATATAAATCTTGATAAAGATTGGACTAGAGATTATTCAACTTTAGTTAAAAGACGTCCCAATGATTCGGAGTTTTTAGATCTTGATGCAAAAATTGATAAAAGCGGGGTTGGAGATGTCAAAACTTTAAGTAGCAATGAACCCACTCTTTTGGATTTCAAGCAATTTAATTATGCTAATTTTTCTTTAATATCTTGTATTTCCTGGTTGCAATCCATGTTGAATTCTCCTCATGCTTATAATTAAAATAAAGCTTTTACTAAACATATCGTTGATGCAATGATGCAAACTTTTGAAAGAAATCTTGAATTGGAAGTTTCTATCCCTAGAAAACTTTATGATGAGTGGGAACCTACTATTAAGATTAAGATTAACGATTATGAGTGCCATGCTTTGTGTGATTTGGGTGCTAGGGTTTCCACGATTCCAAAAACTTTATGTGATGTGCTGGGTTTTCGAGAATTTGATGATTGTTCTTTAAATTTGCATCTAGTGGATCCCACTATTAAGAAACCTATTGGAAGGATTAATGATGTTCTTGTTGTTGCAAATAGGAAATATGTGCCCGTAGATTTCATTGTTCTTGATATAGATTGCAATCCTAATTGTCCTATTATTCTTGTTTGACCTTTCCTTAGAACGATTGGTGCAATTATTGATATGAAAGAAGGAAACCTTAGATTTCAATTTCCGCTATGGAAGGCCATGGAACACTTTCCAAGAAAGAAAATTAAATTTCCATATGAATCGATTATGAGAGCTACTTATGGATTGCGTACCAAAGATGACAATACCTAGATCTATTCGTGTTTTGTTACCTAGATCTATCCGTGTATCGTCCCGTGTTAACTTTGGATCCTGTGATCTCTTTTTTGTTTGAGGATCTAGCATATGTGTGATCATTCTTGTTGGTTTTAGTGTTTCTCTCGTGTTTCCCCTCGTGTTCTTCGTGTTCTTCGCGGGATCCTCTCCTTTCGTGAAAGATTGGCCGTATAGGGTTCCACCCTACATTATCTTGGTATCTAGAGCCACGTTGATCATGATTTCAGAGCCTCCCCGTTGTGTTTTCTAGCGTTGTTTTGTTGATTTTGTCCCTAATTTGAAATTTCCCCACAAAAATAGCCCCCCAATTTTTTTGTGATTTGTTGGTGTGATGAAATTTTGTTGGATTTGATCCGTGGATTTGCTTTTCCTTGAGTGGATCTAGCTTTTCCCCTTCGTCTCCACCTTTTTCATCCACAAAATCGCCCGGGTTCGACGGATTTTGTCCTCTCCACCTCGAACCCTAGCTGTGCCCAAATTTCAGCCACCGCCCCACTTCCGCATACGCATCCCCATACCACCACCACTTTCTGCAACCACCATTGCTTAATTGCTTCACACTTCGATACGATTTTGGCCACATTGTGCTTTGAGAATTTGAGTTGCGGTTCCGTGTCCTATTGTGTTTCGGCTATTTAGGTATGGTTCAACATCAGCATCACCGCCGCTCATCTTCGCCACGGACGCGTCATCGACAACAACCACTTCACCATTTTGACAACATCATACGTTCTTGCTTACAACCAACTAACATCGAACGGTAACATCAGCTTTGGTATCGTGATACATCATTCTTACCATTACATTGATAGCCATCATAGCCTTACTTTTTGCATCGCTTACCCACCGAGACTAGCATTTGAGTATTGCCGGCAACGTGACTTGTGCACATTGGTGATCATACTTCCTATAGCATACATACCATCTCATTGGTGCATATCTTGGTATCATCTCTTGTGTCACAAAGTTGTCATCGCATACATGATTGTTGTCTTGGATCGTGAAGCATTGCATGAGAAAAGAGCTCAAACAAAAAGATCCAAACAAGCTTTTAAGCAAAAGGGAAAGATAAGCAAAAAGCTTTTAAGCAAGAACCATAGCATCATACTACATTAAGATTGTCATACTAGATCATCTTGGATCATATCATCGGAACACCATACATAGAGCATACTTGGGAGATAAACCATTGCATTTTTTCTTAGTAGGTTGTGTACAAGTCTTCGTATCCGCCTATTGTGCAATCATGCTAGCGTCTCTCTAGTGTTGTGAAACAAGAGCATTTTCATGGATTCCACATTTTGACTCATCCTTGTTTGCACGACCCCATTTTATCTCTTTGCCTGTGTGTTTCCATGTACCATATTTTGCTATCGGTCTACTTGTTGCATTGCAAATTTGCGAATATTTTCCAACATTATTGAATCTCACTAACAATTGCATCAAATTTTGTGCCACCATCCTAACGGAGCTCCACCATAAGCTTTTACTTGTGTAGGTGTGAGAAACCGACAAGAATTGGTACCAATTGTGTTATTTCCTTGTTCCACATTGAGTGATCATTGATCCATCTTCAACATCGGTCAAGGTACATTTTGTGTAAGTTCTTCTCCTTCTCCCACTCACATATTTGTTTGGAATGATGGATAGGCCAAGTACTTCTACCAACCCACTCTACATCGAACAAGACGACGACATGACCTCCTATGTCACAAAGAGTCACATCTTTGGTGCACAACGTGCTTTGCATCAAGAGCAACGAGCAATGAGTGAACGCATCGACAACCTCGCCACCGACTTGCGACTCTCCGAGAAACGTACAAGAGACTATTTCAACCACAAGCTCGATGACCAAAAGCAAGAGAATGGTGCAAGAATGGACGAGATTCGTGCTTTGTTGCTCAACCGGTCTTCTTCCACTTCGTCCTAATCAAGGCGGGGCTGCTCAAGTTGACACTCCGACTACACCATCTCCGGCTCAAATACACCGACATCCAATACTCTTCTATGTGTCGTGCACCAAGATCGTCAAGAAAACCGCAACCCTCTACACGACCACGACTATTAAGAACAACGACGTCGTCAAAACCAAGCTACCTTTGCACAAGCACGAGAATGGCAATGCCAATGCCAACACGAAGAGCAAGAGCGAGCGCACCTACACCAAGATGCACAAGATGTTGAGGCACAACGTCAAGCAGTTGAGGTGCAACAAGCCCTCCGAGAATCAAGTCGAGCCATAGCCAGCCGAGGCCGACAAGCTTGTGAGCATCAAGAAGCACTCCGTGATGAAGTTCACGAATGAATATATCAAGCTCGCGTGCATCGTCAATCTCGACAAGTTCCTCCACAAGCTCGCCAAGAACATCAAGTTCAACAAGAGCAAGAAGACATTGGAAATCCTCCATGACAAGAGCAAGTTGTGAGAGACGATCCTCCTCGTCAAGGACGTCATCATCCCCGACCCAAACACAATGAAGAGCAACGCTACGGCAAGTTAAAGTTCAGCATGCCCAAGTTCAATGGAAGCAATGATCCCGAAGAGTACCTTTCATGGGCATTGAAGGTTGACAAAATCTTCCGTTTGGACAACTATGAAGAAGAGAAGAAGATCGCGATGGCATCCCTTGAGTTTCAAGACTATGTCCTCATTTGGTGGGAACAAGTCATTGAGCGTCGAGAGGTAAGAGGTGAACCACCCATCACTACTTGGGCACAAATGAAGGATGTCATGTGAGCACGCTTCATGCCAACCTACTACAACCGCGACCTCTTCAAGAAACTCCAACTCCTCAAGCAAGGAACCAAGAGCGTTGAAGAATACTACAAGGAAATGGAGATTGGCATGATACGAGCCAATGTCACGGAAGATGATGAGCAAACTATGGCACGTTTCTTGAATGGACTCAATCAAACCATGAAGAAGATCACCGACTTCCAACCATACTCGAACCTCATCGAGCTATTTCATCAAGCTACTAAGGCGGAATGTCAAGTGCAAGAAGACTTCAAGTATGCCAAGTTCTCATCCAAGTCCTATGGTTTCTCCAACACCCAAGTTTCAATGACTCCAACACCTTCTACATCAACCAAGCCTTCTACAAGAAACAACGACAAGTCGAGTTACAAGAAAACTTTGACAACTACAAGTCATCATCCTACAACAAGTAACTTCAAGCCGAGAGCTTCATCATCATCTACCCCAACCGATGAGACCGTCAAGACAAGTTCCTTCAAATGCTTCACATCCGGAGGCCGAGGCCACACGCCCTTTGAGTGTACTAACAAGCAGACCATGATCCTTAATGATGATGGTACATACGACTCCGTGACTGAAGGAGAAATGGAAGCCCTTGAGCAAGTGGCAATGCACCGGCAAGTGAACGAAGATCAAGAGGATCAAGTCTTTCATGACGAAGATTCAAGTCCCGCTCTCATTGTCTCCAAGGTCTTGACTCTTCAACAACAACAAGAAGAAGAAAAAAGATGCCATACTTCCAAACCAAAGCCGGCATCAATGGAAGGTCCATCAAGGTCATCATCGATGGAGGGATTTGCCATAACTTAGCAAGTGAAGAACTTTGCTCCAAGCTCCAATTTTCCAAGATGAAGCACCCACATCCTTACAAATTTCAATGGCTAAGCGACTCCGGCACTATTCAAGTCGAGCATAGAGTGCAAGTCTCCCTGAAAATCGGAGCTTACGAAGACACTTTGGAGTGTGATGTCGTTCCAATGAGCGTTTGCCACCTTCTTCTTAGATGACCATGGCAATTTGATAGAGGTGTCATCCACAATGGCCGAAAGAATCACTACATATTCAAGATGAAAGGAAAGGAGTACGTACTTCGTCCTATGTCTCCAGGCCAAGTGATCGCAGACAAGCAAGCCACCCATCATGGAGAGAATAGTGATAGAGCGAACCACCAAAAAGAGAGTGAGCGCCACAAGCCCAAATCGAGTGCCTCCACGATGAGCGAAAAGAAGAACCTAGTTCTATTTGCCACCAAACATGAGATAAGAGAAGTGTGTGAGAGCCCATCTAGTGTGATGCACTATATCCTTTTGTGCAAGGACGGGGCACCAAAAGCTAACACCTCTCACAATCTACCTCTAGTGTTATCAACTCTTTTGTAGGAATTCCAAGAAGTTTTCCCCGACGAGCTACCTCCGGGTCTACCTCCACTACGAGGCATCGAGCACCACATTGACCTCATCCCCAGAGCACCACTTCCGAACAAAGCCCCCTATCGCGTCAACCCTGAAGAAACCAAAGAAATACAAAGGAAAGTAAAACATCTCATAGACCATGGACATGTGCGCGAAATTTTGAGTCCTTGTGCCGTACCAGTCATTCTTGTGCCAAAACAAGACGGTAGCTTTCGCATCTGTTCCGATTGTAGACCCATCAATGCTATCACCATTCGCTTTAGGTACCCCATTCCACGCCTTGATGAAATGATAGATGAACTTACCGGTGCCACTATCTTTTCCAAAATTGATCTTAAAAGTGGTTACTATCAAATCCGCATACAAGAGGGTGAATGGAAGACTGCTTTCAAAACAAAGTTTGGTTTGTATGAGTGGTTAGTCATGCCTATGGGTTTATCGAAAGCACCGGGCACTTTCATGCGTCTGATGCATTATGTGTTTCTCCCTTACATTGGTGAGTTTGTTGTGGTCTATTTTGATGATATCCTTGTTTTTCGCAAATCTCTGAAAGATCATGTCACCCATGTTCGAACCGTTTTGCAAACTCTTCGAAAAGAGCGTCTCTATGCTAACATGGAAAATTGCCTTTTTGGCGTTGATAAGCTCGTTTTCTTGGGTTTTGTTGTATCCTCTAAGGGTGTTCATGTTGATGATTCTAAGATCAATGCTATTAAAACTTGGCCACAACCAAGAAACTTGCAACAAGTGTGTAGCTTCCTTGGTTTAGCCAGTTTTTACTAGAGATTTGTGAAAGATCTTAGCACTATTGCTTCACCTTTGCATGCTTTGAGTAAGAAGAATGTGCCCTTTGTTTGGGGACCATCCCAAGATACCGCATTCAATGAGCTTAGGAATTTTCTTACCCATGCTCTCGTGCTTGCATTACCCAACTTTGACAAACCCTTTGAGATTCATTGCGATGCTAGTGGTAATGGCATAGGAGGTGTGTTAACGCAACAGAAGCGCCCCATAGCTTACTTTAGTGAAAAACTCTCCGGAGCGCAACTCAATTAGCCCATCTATGACAAAAAGCTATATGCTTTAGTGCAAGTTTTACGTGAATGGGAACATTACCTTTGCCCTCATGAGTTTGTCATCCACACCGACCATGAAACACTTAAGTACCTTAAGGGTCAAACTAAGTTGAACAAGCGTCATGCTGAGTGGA
The DNA here is from genome assembly GCA_034509565.1 of Triticum monococcum. Lineage (NCBI taxonomy): Eukaryota > Viridiplantae > Streptophyta > Magnoliopsida > Poales > Poaceae > Triticum > Triticum monococcum. Next base: position 204,840,531 of record CM067845.1, read on the forward strand.
GTGAATTCATTGATTCATTTCCTTATATCATCAAGTACATCAAAGGTAAGTAAAATGTTGTGGCAGACGCTCTTTCCCGCATATGCATGCTTGTTACTCAACTTGAATTGGATGTCATTGGCTTTGAGCACATAAAAGATGTGTATACGCATGATCCTACTTTTGCTATTCCTTATGCAAAGTGTTTGACGAATACCTCTTGGGATCGCTATTATATCAAAGATGGATATCTTATGAGAGCTAACAAACTATGCATCCTCGAGTCTTCTCTTCATTTGTTGCTTTTGCAAGAATCTCATGGAGGAGGACCAATGTGACATTTTGGATGCGACAAGACTTTTGCTATGCTCTCCAAGAACTATTTTTGGCCCAAGATGTTCCGCGACGTCAACCGCTTCACCAACCGATGTTTGACATGTCGCAAAGCTAAGTCCAAAACTTAATCTCATGGTCTATATACTCCTCTTCCAATTCCATACCAACCATGGGAAGATATTAGCATGGATTTTGTGCTTGGTTTTCCTAGAACAAGAAATGGAGAGGATTCGGTATTTGTTGTTGTGGACCTATTCTCTAATATGGCACATTTCAATCCTTGCAACAAGATAGATGATGCTTCACATGTTGCCAATCTCTTTTGTAGGGAAATACTTCGCCTACATGGAGTGCCAAAGACGATTGTCTTGGACCGCGACGTCAATTTCTTGAGTTAGTTTTGGAAAACCTTATGCGCCAAGCTTGGAATCAAGCTACTCTTCTCCACGGCTTACCATCCACAAACCGACGACCAAACGGAGGAGACCAACCGCACACTCTTCGCTCTACGTCGCGTGCTAATCAAGAAGAACATCAAGGAGTGGGAGGAGTGTCTACCTATCGCCGAGTTCGCCTACAACCGCGCAAGACAGTCAACTACCGGCAAGTCCCCTTTCGAGGTCGTCTACGGATTCAACCCATTGTCCCCATTGGACATTCTCCCTCTAACACTACAAGAGCACATCAATATGGAAGCAAGTGCACATGTGAACCATCGCAAGAAGGTGCATGAAGATACAAGGCACACCATCAAGCGCCAAGTACAACGACTTGCGACCAAGCTCAACATCAACAAGCACCCCATGGTATTCAACATTGGAGATCTTGTGTGGCGAAACCTTCGCAAGGACTGCTTCCAAAATGAACGCAAGTCCAAACTTCTACCACGAGTGGATGGATCCTTCAAGGTGCTTGCACGCTATGTCAACAATGCTTACAAGATTGACCTCCCGCATGACAAGTACAACATGAGTGACGTCTTCAATGTCAAGGATCTATCGCCCTACCATGGTGATGAAGATTTGGATCCAAGGTCAGATCTTTCCCAAGGGAGGGGAGATGATGTGGAGCATCCCAAGGTTATCCCCATGGACCTTTCGACGTCTCCCACGACACCACTTGGACCAATGACAAGAGCACGAGTCAAGGCTATCGAAGATAAGGTGAACTCGCTCCTCTCTGAACTACCACTTTCTATGCATGAGACATGGCTACTACCTCAAGCGGAAACCCTATGTGTGATCAGGTACTTGGAGGAAAGCCACGGATGAGCTACACCCAATGAACAAGACGGTGAGGACACCAAGCTCAATGGACAAGAAGATGGAGTGCTCGAAACTCCCAGTCACCGGACGACCGGCGAACTTTGGACGTCCGACGAACTCTAGGCACCAGACAACCGACCCCCTCTGGACGACCGGAGAAACCACACCCGAGCCAAAACACCGGACTTCCAAAGATCACCGGACAACTGACGCCCCGGACATCCGACCCCGGCCGGACGTCTGACCAATGCACACCCGAGCCGAATCTATGGACGCCCGACGAGCACCGGACGTCCGGACCCTCGTGAGCCTCTGGACGACCGGTAACTACCGGACGTCCGACGCCTGTGTGCTGATTTCGTGTTGGGCCGAATCCCATGTACCTCTTCGACCTCTAAGACTATATATAGACCTCCTCCTCCTCTTTTCTAGGGTCAGCGTTGTGATAGTTCATATTAGAGATAGAGCCTCACTCATACACATCGGATCTACTCCTCGAGAGAGACTGTGGCCCCCTCTACAGAGAAGATCCCCTTGGATTCAAGACCCCCTTTTGGGTGGCCCCATCAAGACCTCCTTTGGAGAAGAACCAGTTACCGTGTATCGTCCCGTGTTGACTTTGGATCGTGTGATCTCTTTTTTGTTCGAGGATCTAGCATATGTGTGATCATTCTTGTTGGTTTTAGTGTTTCTCTCGTGCTTCCCCTCGTGTTTCCCGTCGTGTTTCCCCTCGTGTTCTTCGTGTTCTTCGCGGGATCCGCTCCTTTCGTGAAAGATCGGCCATATAGGGTACCACCCTACATCACACTGTGTTCTAAGATTGATGTTTCTATGAATTTACTATGCTTAATGCTTGTCACTAGGGCTCGAGTGCCATGATTTTAGATCTGAACCTATTATGTTTTCATGAATATATTTTGTGTTCTTGATCTGGTATTTCAAGTTATAGTCACCTACTACGTGTTATGATCTGGCAACACCGGAGTGACAATAGCCGGGACCACTCCCGGTGATGACTGTATTTTGAGGAGTTCATGTATTCACTAAGTGCTAATGCTTTGGTCCAGTACTCTATTAAAAAGGAGGCCTTAATATTCCTTAGTTTCCACTAGGACCCTTCTGCCACGGGAGGGTAGGACAAAAGATGGCATGCAAGTTCTTTTCCGTAAGCACGTATGACTATATTCGGAATACATGTCTACATTACACTGATGAATTGGAGCTAGTTCTATGTCACCCTATGTTATAACCGTCGCATGATGAATGCCATCCAACATAATTATCCATCATTGATCCATTGCCTACAAGCTTTTCACATATTGATCTTTGCTCAATTACTTTTCTGTTGCCACTGTTACGATTGCTACAAAACTGCTATGGTTACTTTTCCACCATCACTGCTAATTTCATACTACTTTGCTACTAAATACTTTGCGACAGATATTAAGACTTTCAGGTGTGGTTGAATTGACAACTAAGATGCTAATACTCAACAATATTCTTTGGCTCCCCTTGTGTCGAATCAAGAAATTTGGGTTGAATACTCTACCCTCGAAAACGGTTACAATCCCCTATACTTGTGGGTTATCATTGAGTTATGTGATATGCAAAAGAAAAAAGATGTGGATAATGATATTGTTCAATTGAAGCTATTTCTATTCTCACTACGAGATCATGCTAAAACTTGGTTTTCATCTTTTCCTAAAAATAGTATTGATTCATGGAATAAGTGTAAAGATGTCTTTATTTCCAAGTGTTTTCCTCCCGCTAAGATCATCTCCCTTGGGAACGATATTATTAATTTTAAGCAACTTGATCATGAACATGTTGCACAATCTTGGGAGAGGACGAAGTTGATGATTCGAAATTGCCCTAGTCGTGGTTTGAATTTGTGGATGATTATACAAATTTTTTATGCCGGATTGAATTATCTTCTAGAAGTCTTTTAGATCTGGCCGTGGGAGGTACTTTTATGGAAATTACTTTAGAGAGTCTACTAAACTCCTAGATAATATTATTTTTAATTATTCTCAATGGCATACCGAACGATCTTCCACTAGTAAAAAAGTGCATGCGATTGAAGAGATTAATGTTTTGAGTGGAAAGATGGATGAGCTTATGAAATTATTTGCTAGCAAGAGTGCTTTTATTGATCCTAATGGCATGCCTTTGTGTACTTCGAGTGAAAACAATAATGAATCTATGGATGTTAATTTTGTTGGTAGGAACAATTTTGGTAATAACGCGTATAGAGGTAAATTTTATCCTAGGCCGTTTCCTAGTAATTCCTCTAATAATTATGGTAATTCATATAACAATTCTTATGGAAATTATAATAAGATTCCCTCTGATTTTGTCATTAGTGTCAAAGAATTTATGAGTTCGCAAAAGAATTTCAATGCTTTGATTGAATAAGAATTGCTTAAGACTGATGATTTGGCTAGGAACATGGATAGAATTTCTCTTGACGTTGATTCTTTGAAACTTCGATCTATTCCACCCAAGCATGCTATTAATGAGTATCTCAAAGCTATGAGAATTTCCGTTGATGGGTGGAAAGAAATAACCGCTAAGATGCGTGCTAAATGAGATTGGTTTGTAAAAACATGTTCTTATAGTTTCCTTGAAAATAAAGATGAAGATCTTAAAGTGATTGCTATGACTCCTATTGAATCTTTTTTCCAATATAAATCTTCATAAATATGGGACTGGAGATGAGTCAACTTTAGTTAAAAGACGTGCCAATGATTCGGAGTTTTCATATCTTGATGCAAAAATTGATAGAAGTGGGAGTGGAGAGGTCAAAACTTTAAGTAGCAATGAACCCACTCTTTTGGATTTCAAGGAATTTAATTATGGTAATTTTTCTTTAATATACTGTATTTCCTTGTTGCAATCCATGTTGAATTCTCCTCATGCTTATAATTAAAATAAAGCTTTTACTAAACATATCGTTGATGCTATGATGCAATCTTTTGAAGAAAGCTTGAATTGGAAATTTCTATCCCTATAAAACTTTATGATGAGTGGGAACCTACAATTAAGATTAAGATTAAAGATTATGAGTGACATGCTTTGTGTGATTTGGGTTCTAGTGTTTCCACGATTCCAAAAACTTTATCTGATGTGCTAGGTTTCCATGAATTTGATGATTGTTCTTTAAATTTGCATCTTGCGGATTCCACTATTAAGAAACCTATGGGAAGGATTAATGATGTTCTTATTATTGCAAATGGGAATTATGTTCCCACAGATTTCATTGTTCTTGATATAGATTGCAATCCTACACGTCCTATTATTCTTGGTAGACCTTTCCTTAGAACGATTGGTGCAATTATTGATATGAAAGAAGGAAACCTTAGATTTCAATTTCCACTAAGGAAGGGCATGGAACACTTTCCAAGAAAGAAAATTAAATTTCCATATGAATCGATTATGAGAGCTACTTATGGATTGCATACCGAAGATGACAATACTTAGATCTATTCGTGCTGAAAAATTGAAAATTTTGCACTCAGGAATACAATTCTCATTTCTAACAGAAGCATGATAAAATACTAATTCTTTTTGCATAAGATTTATAAACAAACTTTTTAGGTTTTCCTAAGTTTTCAGAATTTTTGGAGTTACATAATTATTCGGGAAACACAGATTACTGTAGACTGTTCTGTTTTTGACAGATTCTATTTTCTATGTGTTGTTTGCTTATTTTGATGATTCTATGGGTAGTATCGGGCGGTATGAACCATGGAAAAGTTGGAATATAGTTGATATTCCACCAATATGAATAAAGATTGAGTTCACAACAGTACCAAAAGTGGTGTTTTATATTCTCATACTAATGAAGTTTCAGAGATTTTTTGTTGAGTTTTGTGTTGTGAAGTTTTCACGTTTTGCGTAAGGATTTGATGGACTATGGAATAAGGAGTGGCAAGAGCCTAAGCTTGGTGATGACCAAGGCACCCCAAGGTAATATTAAAGGACAAACAAGAGCGTAAGTTTGCGGATGCCCTGGAAGGCATCCCGTCTTTCGTCTTTGTCTATCGTTAACTTTACTTGAGGCTATATTTTTATTCACTACATGATATGTGTTTTGCTTGGAGCTCTTGTATGATTTGAGTCTTTTATTTTTAGTTTTCCACAATCATCCTTGCTGTACACACCTTTTGAGAGGAACATGCATGAATCATGATTTATTAGAATACTCTATGTGCTTCACTTATATCTTTTGAGCTAGGCAATTTTGCTCTAGTGCTTCACTTATATCTTTTTATAGCATGACGGTGGTTTTATTTTATACAAATTTTTGAACTCTCATGATTCACTTATATTATTTTTAGAGTCTTTAAAGAGCATGGTAATTTTCTTTGGTTATAAATTCAGTCCTAATATGATAGGCATCCAAGAGGGATATAATAAAAACTTTCATATAAAGTGCATTGAATACTATGAGAAGTTTGATTCCTTATGATTGTTTTGAGATATAGAGATGCTAATATTAGATTCATGCCAGTGAGTAATGGTGAATTTGAGAAATACTTGTGTTAAAGTTTGTGATTCCCGTAGCATGCCCGTACGGTGAACCGTTATGTGATGAAGTCGGAGCATGATTTATTTATTGACTGTCTTCCTTATGAGTGGTGGTCGGGGACGAGTGATGGTATTTTCCTAGCAATCTATCCCCCTAGGAGCACACGCATAGTACTTCCTTTTGATAACTAATAGATTTTTGCAATAAGTATGTGAGTTCTTTATGACTAATGTTGTGTCCATGGATTATACGCACTCTCACCCTTCCACCATTGCTAGCCTCTCTAGTGCAGCACAACTTTCGCCGGTACCATTCACCCACCATATACCTTCCTCAAAACAACCACCATACCTACCTATTATGGCATTTCCATAGGCATTCTGAGATATATTGCCATGCAACTTTCCACCATTCCATTTATTATGTCATGTTCCATCATTGCCATGTTGCTTTGCATGATCATGTAGTTGACATCGTATTTGTGGCAAAGCCACCATTCATAATTCTTTCATACATGTCACTCTTGATTCATTGCACATCCCGGTACACCGCCGGAGGCATTCATATAGAGTCATATTTTGTTCTAAGTATGGAGTTGTAATTCTTGAGTTGTATGTAAATAAAAGTGTGATGATCTTCATTATTAGAGCATTATCCCATGTGAGGGAAGGATGATGGAGACTATGATTCCACCCACAAGTCAGGATGAGACTCACAAAAAGTAAAATAAAAATAAAAAGAAGAGGCAAAAAAGAGAGAAGCCCAAATAAAAAAATGAGAGAAAATAGAGAAGGGACAATGTTACTATTCTTTTACCACACTTGTGCTCCAAAGTAGCACCATGATCTTCATGATAGAGTCTCCTATGTTGTCACCTTCATATACAGGTGGGAATTTTTCATTATTGAACTTGGCTTGTGTATTCCAATGATGGGCTTCCTCAAATTTCCATAGGTCTTCATGAGCATGCGAGTTGGATGCACACCCACTTAGTTTGTTTTTGAGCTTTCATAAACTTATAGCTCTAGTGCATCCGTTGCATGGCAATACCTACTCACTCATATTGATATCCATTTATGGGCATCTCCATAGCCAGTTGATACGCCTAGTTGGTGTGAGCCTATCTCCCTCTTTTTCTCTTCTCCACAACCACCATATTCCATTCCAGCTATAGTGCTATGTCCATGGCTCACACTCATGTATTGCGTGAAAGTTGAAAAAGTTTGATAACATCAAAAGTATGGAATAATTTCTTGGCTTGTCATCGGGGTTGTGCATGATTTAAATATTTTGTGTGATGAATATGGAGGATAGCCAGACTATATGATTTTGTAGGGATAAGCTTTCTTTGGCCATGTTATTTTGGGAAGACATAATTGCCTTGTTAGTATGATTGAAGTATTATTGTTTTTATGTCAATATTAAACTTTTGTTTTGAATCTTATGGATCTGAACATTCATGCCACAATAAAGAAAATTACACGGATAAATATGTTGGGTAGCATTCCACATAAAAAATTCTATTTTTATCATTTACCTACTCAAGGACGAGCATGAATTAAGCTTGGGGATGTTTGATACGTCTCCAACATATCTATAATTTTTGATTGTTCCATGCTATTATATTATTTGTTTTGGATGTTTTATATGCATTAATATGCTATTTTATATTATTTTTGGGACTAACCTATTAACCTACAACCCAGTGCCAGTTTATGGTTTTTCCTTGTTTTTGAGTTTCGTAGAAAAGGAATACTAAACAGAGTCCAAACGGAATGAAACCTTCGCGATGATTTTTCTTGCACCAGAAGATAACCAGGAGACTTGGAGAGGAAGTCGGAGGAGCCACGAGCCGGCCACAAGGACGGAGGGCGTGCCCCCACCCTTGTGGGCCCCCCGTGACCCTCCTGACCTAATTCTTTCACCTATATATTACCAAATATCCCCAAAGCACTAGAGGCATCCACGAAAAGACTTCTCCACAGCCACAACCTTACGTACCCGTGAGATCCCATCTAGGGACCTTTTCCAGCACCCTGCTGGAGGGGGATTCGATCACGAAGCGCTTCTACATCAACTGTATTGCCCTTCCGATGAAGCGTGAGTAGTTTACCACAGACCTACGGGTCCATAGCTAGTAGCTAGATGGCTTCTTCTCTCTCTTAGATTCTCAATACCATGTTCTCCTCGATGTTCTTGGAGATATATTGGATGCAGTACTTTTTTGCGGTGTGTTTGCCAAGATCTGATGAATTGTGGATTTATGATCAGCTTATCTATGAATATTATTTGAATCTTCTTTGAATCCTTTTACACATGATTTGATATCTTTGTAATTCTCTTCGAACTATTGGTTTGGTTTGGCCAACTAGATTGGTTTTTCTTGCAATGGAAGAAGTGTTTAGCTTTGGGTTCAATCTTGCGGTGTCCTTTCCCAGTGATAGTAGGGGCAGAAACACACGTATTGTATGGTTGCCATCGAGGATAAAAAGATGGGGTTTTCGTCATATTGCTTGCGTTGATTCCTCTACATCATGTCATCTTACTTAATGTGTTATTCCATTCTTTATGAACTTAATACTCTAGATGCATGTTGGATAGCGTTTGATGTGTGGAGTAATAGTAGTAGATGCATGATCATTTCGGTCTACTTGACACGGACGTGATGCCTATATTCATGATCATTGCCTTAGATATCGTCATAACTTTGCGCTTTTCTGTCAATTTCTCGGCAATAATGTGTTCACCCACCGTATTATTTGCTATCTTGAGAGAAGCCTCTAGTGAAACCTATGGCCCCGGGGTCTATTTCCATCATATAAGTTTCCGATATACAATATTAGTTTCTGATCTACTATTTTTGCAATCTTTTACATTCCGATCTATAAACCAAAAATATTTGCTTTACCGTTTATCTATCTCTATCAGATCTCACTTTTCCAAGTAACTATGAAGGGATTGGCAACCCCTTTATCACGTTGGGTGCAAGTTGTTTGATTGTTTGTGTATGTATTAGGTGATTTGTGCATTGTCTCCTACTGGATTGATACCTTGGTTCTCAAACTGAGGGAAATACTTATATCTACTTTGCTGCATCACCCTTCCCTCTTCAAGGGAAAAACCAACGCAAGCTCAAGAAGTAGCACTAGGGCGTCTCACAAACCCTTCAGTAGCCCATAATGCATAGCCTTTTAACTGTGTCTAACTCATCATTGCTAAATTGTTGTATGATCATTCAGGCGGTTTATCATGATACATTAATCCGCCATACTTTTACCCTTAGGATGTAACTTTTAACCCACCATCATGACTAAGCCTCTCACCTCCTATGACTGGATTGCCTCCAAAATCACAGAGAGCACACTCAATGATTTCCTGACCATGGAGGTTTTGCCTCTCGAAGAGGTCATCCACTAGCGGGTTCAACGCTCCGAATGCCTTTGGCCCTCAAGAAGGGGAGGTTGTAGTTTTCACCGATCACCTTCTCTATGGGTTCTCGCCTCCCGGGTGAAAAAAAATTCGGGACGTTTTGCACTTCTACAATCTTCACCCACAAGACATTGGCCCCAACTCTGTCTCCAATATATGCAACTTCTAAGTTTTCTGCAAGGTGTACCTTGGGGAAGAACCCTGTGTTGATCTGTTCAGAGACTACTTTTATATCAACCATCAAACTGAGATGTCTGATGGGTCTAGTCCCAAACTCGGAGGTGTTTCAATCCAAAGGCGAAGAGACATAGTATTTCCTTCAGCCGCCGTGCCCAGTCATCCCAAAGACTGGAATTTCACCTGGTTCTACTATAAAGACACCACCCCAGCTGGAGAAAAGCCCTTTCTAGGTTTCTACCCCTACCGGCTTACCACCACCGGCTAGGTTCCATGTTGTCTAACTGCAATCGAACGCACTCCTTTTGCTGCCACCTTTTCAAAGATAAGGGCCTTACTTGCCAAGGACCTAACTGGAATTGACCTGGTTCCGCTGCTGGGTCACCTGGAGGATTTTACCATTGAGCTAGCGCGGTGTCTTAATGTGCCATTATACGGTGACCCAAAAGACCCGCAATGTTACAACCCGGCTCGTATGGCCGATAAAGAGAACAATGAGATGATCAAGACACTGCTCAGTGAGTCTCTGGAAAACTGTAGCAAAGTGGGATTGAATCCCTTCTGCACACTTAACCTGGCTCCTCCTGTAAGTCATCAGATCAACCTTCATCATGGTTTCATCAATTTTTATAACTTTCTCCTTATTTCAATATTCTCTTGCTCATTTGTATACATGCCGACTCTCCATTCTCGAGGAGGAAACTTCAAGCTGCCGCCCCAGTTAAGAAGACCAAAACCAAAGCTCGTGGTCCAGGTCGCCACAAGAAACCATCGGTCAAAGAAATGCTCCATCTTGATGATGAATCGGAGGTAGAACTTGATGCCCTTGGCTTTCTTTTCATGCAACTTATTGACACTAATTCCTCTCAGGAAGAGGCAGAGAACAGTCATGCAGACGTAGAAGAGGTAACTATAATTTTCTCTAGCTCAGAACCCTTACCAAGAAAGAAAATTTGGCGGGTCATCTGGAAGGTGAAATTTTCTCATCCTCTTGCTCACTTGGATCCCAACTTTCTTTTGAAGAAACAACAACACGAGTCAAGGCGCCTGACCCGGAGTCAAATTTTCTTTATCCTAAATTTAGGCCAGTGCCTATGGATTATTGACCATCCATCCTTCATCCTCTTCAGGAACACCTCAATATTGAACTGTGGGTGTTGTATGAATACCTTCCACGCCTCCTGACCATACAGGTGGTTTGAGATGTAATCATCAGTGAACTGCTTTGGAAAGGCCTGAAAACAAGGATGTGCATAAATATCTTCTCTATATTGGAAATGGGGCAAATGAATAAAAGGCAAGGTATAATAGTTAGTACCATCCTGTAGTGAACTCATGTCTACTTCATTGTGTAGACAAAGATCTTGTAGTTTTTTTTTTCTAATTGCTTTATCCTACCAATCTTTCTGAGTTTCTTGACTTGACAAATATTCATGGAAAACTCATTTCCCCATATGAAAAAGGGTCGAACGGTGGGTCAAAACCTCTGACAGCAGGACCTACATGTCCAAGACCAAATTGTTAAAAACCTAAATATTAGAATGGTTCATGCAATTGCCCAATAATGTTCTATTAGACAACGGACCATGCACGTGCTAACCTCGATTGTAAACCTCAGCGCTTCCCATTGTTTCCCTGCAACACATATAAGGTAGTTAGTCATCAGGTTAAGTAAGAGTTCACATGCTATCATTAAATATGTTGATGGAAAATAAGCACATTGCAGATTCATCAGATTAATTCAAGCCACATGGAAAACCCATTTATCCAAACCTAGCATGATTAAGAACTAGGAAATATAGCACTTGTATATGTTTCTCATGTATTAAGTGCAGCCAAATTCGATTTATTCCTCACATGCACAACAATACAAAATTCTACCCACGACAATTGGACATTGCAGTGTAGAATTGAACCGAGCAGTTAGCTAAACACCACAACAAATGAATCAAACATTAACTGAGCACCACATTGCACAATAAAACATACTCCTAATAGAAGATCAGACAGTTAACCAAACCAAGCATGCTTAACGACTTGGAAATATAGCAATTCTATTTTTTATCATGTATTTACTACAACCAAATTCAATTTATTCCTCACATGGTATACAATAACAGAATGCACCCACAACTATTGAACATCGTATTGAAGAATTGAACCAAACAAAACAGTTGACTAAACATCACAACAAATGAACCAAATGTTAACTTAGCACCACATTGCACAATATAACATACTCCTAATAGAAGCTCAGACAGTTAACCAAACCAAGCATGCTTAACAACATGGAAATATAGCAATTGTATTTTTTAATCATGTATTTAGTACAACCAAATTAGATTTATTTCTCACATGGTATACAATAAAAGAATGCACCCACAACAATTCAACATCACATTACAGAATTGAACCAAACAGCCAACCGCGTCGCATCGTCGGTGCGCGAGGCGTCGACGGTGGCCTCGACAGCGAGGTGCTCCTCCAAGATCTAGGGGTCGACACGAATGGCAGCCATCGCGACCTCATCCACGCGTGCGGCCGCGATTTGCTTCTCCGATGCCAAATGGTCCTTGGGATCCTTGCTATACTTCACACACCATGACTTAGGGCAGCGCTTATTTGGTGGAGGGGTCAATTTGGGTGGAAGGTGTCGCGTCGGCGGTCGGGGCATTTGGGATGTGGAAGGAGAAGGAGAATGGGGGTCGGGTGTGGATTACCTGCCTGGATAGGCGAGGCCGAGCAGCGTGGTGGAGGGTCGCCGGCGAGGAGGCGGCACTGCAAACAAGGAGTGAAGGAAGGCGGAAATAGGGGAAATGTGGCTTTTGGGAAGGGGGAGGGAGCGGGGAGGTAGATATTTCCGTGGGAGCCGAAAATTGGGAATCGCTTCAGCGAAAAAACTGGCACACAAAGTTTCATCAGACACGGTCCCTTATTTAGAACTGTGTACGATATGTGAACATCACAAACGATTCAGACAGCTTAACCCGTGTGTGTTGAGTTTGAACGTCAAAAATTGGGTTTCAATTTCCCTGGTTACAGTGGTCATCCACGTCATTGCAAAATTTTGGTACAAAAAGGAGACTAACTTCTTAATCAAGCAAGTTCAACAATTAACAAATTAAAGACCGACGCTCTTAATAAAAAAATAAGAGTACTACTACGACTGGTGCTCGTCAATCTCTGCCATGGCCTCTATGTCTAGCTCGCCCTGACGGTCTCCTGGGGAAGGGGCTCCCTGGCATCAATTGCACCATACTTAGCAAGCATCTCACCATCCTTGTCCGCCATATCTTTGGAATAGGCTGCCACGAGCTGGGCATGGGCGGCTGTGATCTGGGCTCTGGCGGGCTCCGTCGTGGCAAGGTATGCCATGCAGGAACGGACGGCTGCTCGAACTCTCTCGGCGATTGCCAACTCTTTGGCCGTGGGTTGCCGACCGTTGTCGGAGGAGCTTCGTTCGATTTGTGCATTCACCACCACGAGCTGGGCGTGGACGGCTCGACATGGTAGTGGGCGGCCTCCATTAGGGCTAAGGCCGCCGCTATGGAACAGACAATTATTTTTTCACTCTCGCCAGTTGCAATCCCCGAGGCAAATGCTTCTGCCGCTGCCTGAGAAGCAACAACGATCGTTTGGGCTACCTTGGCCGCCCGGATGTAGACTGCGGTCGCCCTCACGAAGCTTGTTCGCATGCGCCTGGCGGCTGTGGCCGCGCTCTTGCCGAAGTGTGCCGCCGAAGTTGCCCTCACGACGTGGGTCCACGTCCCCATCTTTCACCGGTGATGAATGAACAATGAAATGATATTTGCGGAGTGAGTTGTGGACAGTAGCCGACGCACCTTCTCGCGTAAGCCATAGGCGTACTGTACACCAATGGTGCTCCAAGATATTTTGTGCTGCATCTCACACGGTTGGTGATAATAAACTGTGTGCGATCTACTTGATTTATCGTCTTGATTTGAATTACGTAATGGGGTCAGAACTACAAAGGATGGTGTTTGAATTGCTAGAACTTTTATCTGCAGTGAACATGCAGCTATAGGTGTTTCGTCAAAAATGGAATTATTCAGGGTTTGTTTGGACGTTTTAATACATTAACTTGGTTTTGTTGGCACTTCAGGTGCATCATTCTAATTTGAACTACATGCACATGCTCCAGTGCATATAAATGGGTTGAAAAATCAAATGTGTCCTTGGTACATGCTTAGGTCCCATGCAATAAACGGGAATGAATGTCACACACCCTGCCACCGCCACTCAGCCGCAAACATTGAGATACCTAGTTTTTAAATTCTAGTAAATCCAAAACTCGTTTGAAATTCATAAAACTTGGCATGCTATCATGGAGCGGCATCAACATGCCGTGGTAAAATTATTGTCCCATTTGGGGCAGGTTTAGGTATAAGTTTCTCACAAACTAGAGCTTCTCACAACGAGCGTGATGGTTTCGGTACGGAATGTGCCACCTTTGGGGACAAAACGATATCCGTTGCCTCTTACTGCTTTAATTTTTTTTCGAGTGTCAACGTAGAACAACAGGAGTGTTGTGTTCCATTTTGGAATTTTTCGGGGTTCGTTTGGACAATTTTATACATTAACTAGGTTTTCCATGCATTTTATGTGCATAATTCAAATTGGAACTACATGCACATTCTCTAGTGCATATAAACTTGTTGAAAAATCAAATATGGGTCCTTGGTTGCATGCTTAGGTCCCATGCAAGAAATGGGAATGAATTTCAAACACCCTGCTACCGTCACTCGGCCGCAAACATTGAGATACCTGGTTTTTTAATTCTAGTAATCCAAAACTCATCTGAAATTCATGAAACATGGCATGCTATCATGGAGCGGCATCAACATGCCGTGGTAAAATTTTTGTCCTATTTGGGGCAGGTTTGGGTATAAGCTTCTCACAAACCAGAGCTTCTAACAACAAGCGTGATGGTTTTGGTAGGGAACGTGCCACCTTTGGGGACGAAACGATATCCGTTGCCTCTTATTGCTTTCAAACCTTTTTTAGTGACAACATAGAACAACAGGAGTGTTGTGTTTAATTTTGGAATGTTTCGGGGTTCGTTTGGACATTTTTATACATTAACTAGGTTTCCTAGGCATTTTATGCGCATAATTCAATTTGAACTACATGCACAATTTCCAGTGCACATGAATCGGATGAAAAATCAAATATATTCTTTGGTTGCATGCTTAGGTCCCATGCAAGAAATGGGAATGAATTTCAAACAGCCTTCCACCGTCACTCGGCCGCAAACATTGAGATACCTGGTTTTTAAATTCTAGTAAATCCAAAACTCGTCTGAAATTCATGAAACATGGCATGCTATCATGGAGCGGCATCAACATACCGTGGTAAAAAATTTGTGCTATGTGGGGCAGGTTTGGGTATAAGCTTCTCACAAACCAGAGCTTCTCACAGCAAGCATGATAGTTTCGGTAGGGAAAATGTCACCTTTGCGGATGAAACGATATCCGTTGCCTCTTATTTATTTCAAACAATTTCGACTGTCAACATAGAACAACAGGAGTGTTGTGTTTAATTTTGGAATTTTCAGGGTTTGTTTCGACATTTTTATACATTAACTAGGTTTCCCAGGCATTTTATGTGCATAGTCCAAATTTGAACTACATGCAGATTCTCCAGTGCATATAAATTGGTTGAAAAATCAAATATGTGTCCTTGGTTGCATGCTTAGGTCCCATGCAAGAAATGGGAATGAATTTCAAACACCCTGCCACCGTCACTCGGCCGCAAACATTGAGATACCTGGTTTTTTAATTCTAGTAAATCCAAAACTCATATGAAATTCATGAAACTTGGCATGCTATCATGGAGCATCATCAACATGCCATGGTAAAATTTTTGTCCCATTTGGGGCAGGTTTGGGTATAAGCTTCTCACAAACCAGAGCTTCTCACAACAAGCGTGATGGTCTCGGTAGGGAACGTGCGACCTTTGGGAATGAAACGATATCCGTTGCCTCTTATTGCTTTCAAATTTTTTCGAATGTCAACATAGAACAACATGAGTGTTGTGTTCAATTTTGGAATTTTTCGGGGTTCATTTGGACATTTGTATACGTTAACTAGGTTTTCCAAGCATTTTATGTGCATAATTCAAATTTTAACTACATGCACATTCTCCAGTGCATATAATCTGGTTGAAAAATCAAATATGTGTCCTTGGTTGCATGCTTAAGTCCCATGCAAGAAATGGGAATGAATTTCAAACACCCTGCCACCGTCACTCGGCCGCAAACTTTGAGATACCTTGTTTTTAAATTCTAGTAAATCCAAAACTCGTTTGAAATTCACGAAACTTGGCATGCTATCATGGAGCGGCATCAACATGCCGTGGTAAATTTTTTGTCCCATTTGGGGCAGGTTAGGTATAAGTTTCTCACAAACTAGAGCTTCTCACAACAAGCGTGATGGTTTCGGTAGGGAATGTGCCACCTTTGGGGACAAAACGATATCCGTTGCCTCTTACTGCTTTAAATTTTTTTCGAGTGTCAACGTAGAACAACAGGAGTGTTGTGTTCCATTTTGGAATTTTTCGGGGTTCGTTTGGACAATTTTATACATTAACTAGGTTTTCCATGCATTTTATGTGCATAATTCAAATTGGAACTACATGCACATTCTCTAGTGCATATAAACTTGTTGAAAAATCAAATATGGGTCCTTGGTTGCATGCTTAGGTCCCATGCAAGAAATGGGAATGAATTTCAAACACCCTGCCACCGTCACTCGGCCGCAAACATTGAGATACCTGGTTTTTTAATTCTAGTAATCCAAAACTCATCTGAAATTCATGAAACATGGCATGCTATCATGGAGCGGCATCAACATACCGTGGTAAAAAATTTGTGCTATGTGGGGCAGGTTTGGGTATAAGCTTCTCACAAACCAGAGCTTCTCACAACAAGCAAGATAGTTTCGGTAGGGAACATGTCACCTTTGCGGATGAAACGATATCCGTTGCCTCTTATTTATTTCAAACAATTTCGACTGTCAACATAGAACAACAGGAGTGTTGTGTTTAATTTTGGAATTTTCAGGGTTTGTTTCGACATTTTTATACATTAACTAGGTTTCCCAGGCATTTTATGTGCATAGTCCAAATTTGAACTACATGCAGATTCTCCAGTGCATAGAAATTGGTTGAAAAATCAAATATGTGTCCTTGGTTGCATGCTTAGGTCCCATGCAAGAAATGGGAATGAATTTCAAACACCCTGCCACCGTCACTCGGCCGCAAACATTGAGATACCTGGTTTATTAATTCTAGTAAATCCAAAACTCATATGAAATTCATGAAACTTGGCATGCTATCATGGAGCGGCATCAACATGCCATGGTAAAAATTTTGTCCCATTTGGGGCAGGTTTGGGTATAAGCTTCTCACAAACCAGAGCTTCTCACAACAAGCGTGATGGTCTCGGTAGGGAACGTGCCACCTTTGGGAATGAAACGATATCCGTTGCCTCTTATTGCTTTCAAATTTTTTCGAATGTCAACATAGAACAACATGAGTGTTGTGTTCAATTTTGGAATTTTTCGGGGTTCATTTGGACATTTGTATACGTTAACTAGGTTTTCCAAGCATTTTATGTGCGTAATTCAAATTTTAACTACATGCACATTCTCCAGTGCATATAATCTGGTTGAAAAATCAAATATGTGTCCTTGGTTGCATGCTTAAGTCCCATGCAAGAAATGGGAATGAATTTCAAACACCCTGCCACCGTCACTCGGCCGCAAACTTTGAGATACCTTGTTTTTAAATTCTAGTAAATCCAAAACTCGTTTGAAATTCATGAAACTTGGCATGCTATCATGGAGCGGCATCAACATGCCGTGGTAAATTTTTTGTCCCATTTGGGGCAAGTTAGGTATAAGTTTCTCACAAACTAGAGCTTCTCACAACAAGCGTGATGGTTTCGGTAGGGAATGTGCCACCTTTGGGGACAAAACGATATCCGTTGCCTCTTACTGCTTTAAATTTTTTTCGAGTGTCAACGTAGAACAACAGGAGTGTTGTGTTCCATTTTGGAATTTTTCGGGGTTCGTTTGGACAATTTTATACATTAACTAGGTTTTCCATGCATTTTATGTGCATAATTCAAATTGGAACTACATGCACATTCTCTAGTGCATATAAACTTGTTGAAAAATCAAATATGGGTCCTTGGTTGCATGCTTAGGTCCCATGCAAGAAATGGGAATGAATTTCAAACACCCTGCCACCGTCACTCGGCCGCAAACATTGAGATACCTGGTTTTTTAATTCTAGTAATCCAAAACTCATCTGAAATTCATGAAACATGGCATGCTATCATGGAGCGGCATCAACATGCCGTGGTAAAATTTTTGTCCTATTTGGGGCAGGTTTGGGTATAAGCTTCTCACAAACCAGAGCTTCTAACAACAAGCGTGATGGTTTTGGTAGGGAACGTGCCACCTTTGGGGACGAAACGATATCCGTTGCCTCTTATTGCTTTCAAATTTTTTTGAGTGCCAACATAGAACAACAGGAGTGTTGTGTTTAATTTTAGAATGTTTCGGGGTTCGTTTGGACATTTTTATACATTAACTAGGTTTCCTAGGCATTTTATGTGCATAATTCAATTTGAACTACATGCACAATTTCCAGTGCATATGAACCGGATGAAAAATCAAATATATTCTTTGGTTGCATGCTTAGGTCCCATGCAAGAAATGGGAATGAATTTCAAACAGCCTTCCACCGTCACTCGGCCGCAAACATTGAGATACCTGGTTTTTAAATTCTAGTAAATCCAAAACTCGTCTGAAATTCATGAAACATGGCATGCTATCATGGAGCGGCATCAACATACCGTGGTAAAAAATTTGTGCTATGTGGGGCAGGTTTGGGTATAAGCTTCTCACAAACCAGAGCTTCTCACAACAAGCAAGATAGTTTCGGTAGGGAACATGTCACCTTTGCGGATGAAACGATATCCGTTGCCTCTTATTTATTTCAAACAATTTCGACTGTCAACATAGAACAACAGGAGTGTTGTGTTTAATTTTGGAATTTTCAGGGTTTGTTTCGACATTTTTATACATTAACTAGGTTTCCCAGGCATTTTATGTGCATAGTCGAAATTTGAACTACATGCAGATTCTCCAGTGCATATAAATTGGTTGAAAAATCAAATATGTGTCCTTGGTTGCATGCTTAGGTCCCATGCAAGAAATGGGAATGAACTTCAAACACCCTGCCACCGTCACTCGGCCGCAAACATTGAGATACCTGGTTTTTTAATTCTAGTAAATCCAAAACTCATATGAAATTCATGAAACTTGGCATGCTATCATGGAGCGGCATCAACATGCCATGGTAAAATTTTTGTCCCATTTGGGGCAGGTTTGGGTATAAGCTTCTCACAAACCAGAGCTTCTCACAACAAGCGTGATGGTCTCGGTAGGGAACGTGCCACCTTTGGGAATGAAACGATATCCGTTGCCTCTTATTGCTTTCAAATTTTTTCGAATGTCAACATAGAACAACATGAGTGTTGTGTTCAATTTTGGAATTTTTCGGGGTTCATTTGGACATTTGTATACGTTAACTAGGTTTTCCAAGCATTTTATGTGCGTAATTCAAATTTTAACTACATGCACATTCTCCAGTGCATATAATCTGGTTGAAAAATCAAATATGTGTCCTTGGTTGCATGCTTAAGTCCCATGCAAGAAATGGGAATGAATTTCAAACACCCTGCCACCGTCACTCGGCCGCAAACTTTGAGATACCTTGTTTTTAAATTCTAGTAAATCCAAAACTCGTTTGAAATTCACGAAACTTGGCATGCTATCATGGAGCGGCATCAACATGCCGTGGTAAATTTTTTGTCCCATTTGGGGCAGGTTAGGTATAAGTTTCTCACAAACTAGAGCTTCTCACAACAAGCGTGATGGTTTCGGTAGGGAATGTGCCACCTTTGGGGACAAAACGATATCCGTTGCCTCTTACTGCTTTAAATTTTTTTCGAGTGTCAACGTAGAACAACAGGAGTGTTGTGTTCCATTTTGGAATTTTTCGGGGTTCGTTTGGACAATTTTATACATTAACTAGGTTTTCCATGCATTTTATGTGCATAATTCAAATTGGAACTACATGCACATTCTCTAGTGCATATAAACTTGTTGAAAAATCAAATATGGGTCCTTGGTTGCATGCTTAGGTCCCATGCAAGAAATGGGAATGAATTTCAAACACCCTGCCACCGTCACTCGGCCGCAAACATTGAGATACCTGGTTTTTTAATTCTAGTAATCCAAAACTCATCTGAAATTCATGAAACATGGCATGCTATCATGGAGCGGCATCAACATACCGTGGTAAAAAATTTGTGCTATGTGGGGCAGGTTTGGGTATAAGCTTCTCACAAACCAGAGCTTCTCATAACAAGCAAGATAGTTTCGGTAGGGAACATGTCACCTTTGCGGATGAAACGATATCCGTTGCCTCTTATTTATTTCAAACAATTTCGACTGTCAACATAGAACAACAGGAGTGTTGTGTTTAATTTTGGAATTTTCAGGGTTTGTTTCGACATTTTTATACATTAACTAGGTTTCCCAGGCATTTTATGTGCATAGTCCAAATTTGAACTACATGCAGATTCTCCAGTGCATATAAATTGGTTGAAAAATCAAATATGTGTCCTTGGTTGCATGCTTAGGTCCCATGCAAGAAATGGGAATGAATTTCAAACACCCTGCCACCGTCACTCGGCCGCAAACATTGAGATACCTGGTTTTTTAATTCTAGTAAATCCAAAACTCATATGAAATTCATGAAACTTGGCATGCTATCATGGAGCGGCATCAACATGCCATGGTAAAAATTTTGTCCCATTTGGGGCAGGTTTGGGTATAAGCTTCTCACAAACCAGAGCTTCTCACAACAAGCGTGATGGTCTCGGTAGGGAACGTGCCACCTTTGGGAATGAAACGATATCCGTTGCCTCTTATTGCTTTCAATTTTTTTCGAATGTCAACATAGAACAACATGAGTGTTGTGTTCAATTTTGGAATTTTTCGGGGTTCATTTGGACATTTGTATACGTTAACTAGGTTTTCCAAGCATTTTATGTGCGTAATTCAAATTTTAACTACATGCACATTCTCCAGTGCATATAATCTGGTTGAAAAATCAAATATGTGTCCTTGGTTGCATGCTTAAGTCCCATGCAAGAAATGGGAATGAATTTCAAACACCCTGCCACCGTCACTCGGCCGCAAACTTTGAGATACCTTGTTTTTAAATTCTAGTAAATCCAAAACTCGTTTGAAATTCATGAAACTTGGCATGCTATCATGGAGCAGCATCAACATGCCATGGTAAATTTTTTGTCCCATTTGGGGCAGGTTAGCTATAAGTTTCTCACAAACTAGAGCTTCTCACAACAAGCGTGATGGTTTCGGTAGGGAATGTGCCACCTTTGGGGACAAAACGATATCCGTTGCCTCTTACTGCTTTAAATTTTTTTCGAGTGTCAACGTAGAACAACAGGAGTGTTGTGTTCCATTTTGGAATTTTTCGGGGTTCGTTTGGACAATTTTATACATTAACTAGGTTTTCCATGCATTTTATGTGCATAATTCAAATTGGAACTACATGCACATTCTCTAGTGCATATAAACTTGTTGAAAAATCAAATATGGGTCCTTGGTTGCATGCTTAGGTCCCATGCAAGAAATGGGAATGAATTTCAAACACCCTGCCACCGTCACTCGGCCGCAAACATTGAGATACCTGGTTTTTTAATTCTAGTAATCCAAAACTCATCTGAAATTCATGAAACATGGCATGCTATCATGGAGCGGCATCAACATGCCGTGGTAAAATTTTTGTCCTATTTGGGGCAGGTTTGGGTATAAGCTTCTCACAAACCAGAGCTTCTAACAACAAGCGTGATGGTTTTGGTAGGGAACGTGCCACCTTTGGGGACGAAACGATATCCGTTGCCTCTTATTGCTTTCAAATTTTTTTGAGTGCCAACATAGAACAACAGGAGTGTTGTGTTTAATTTTAGAATGTTTCGGGGTTTGTTTGGACATTTTTATACATTAACTAGGTTTCCTAGGCATTTTATGTGCATAATTCAATTTGAACTACATGCACAATTTCCAGTGCATATGAACCGGATGAAAAATCAAATATATTCTTTGGTTGCATGCTTAGGTCCCATGCAAGAAATGGGAATGAATTTCAAACAGCCTTCCACCGTCACTCGGCCGCAAACATTGAGATACCTGGTTTTTAAATTCTAGTAAATCCAAAACTCGTCTGAAATTCATGAAACATGGCATGCTATCATGGAGCGGCATCAACATACCGTGGTAAAAAATTTGTGCTATGTGGGGCAGGTTTGGGTATAAGCTTCTCACAAACCAGAGCTTCTCACAACAAGCAAGATAGTTTCGGTAGGGAACATGTCACCTTTGCGGATGAAACGATATCCGTTGCCTCTTATTTATTTCAAACAATTTCGACTGTCAACATAGAACAACAGGAGTGTTGTGTTTAATTTTGGAATTTTCAGGGTTTGTTTCGACATTTTTATACATTAACTAGGTTTCCCAGGCATTTTATGTGCATAGTCGAAATTTGAACTACATGCAGATTCTCCAGTGCATATAAATTGGTTGAAAAATCAAATATGTGTCCTTGGTTGCATGCTTAGGTCCCATGCAAGAAATGGGAATGAATTTCAAACACCCTGCCACCGTCACTCGGCCGCAAACATTGAGATACCTGGTTTTTTAATTCTAGTAAATCCAAAACTCATATGAAATTCATGAAACTTGGCATGCTATCATGGAGCGGCATCAACATGCCATGGTAAAATTTTTGTCCCATTTGGGGCAGGTTTGGGTATAAGCTTCTCACAAACCAGAGCTTCTCACAACAAGCGTGATGGTCTCGGTAGGGAACGTGCCACCTTTGGGAATGAAACGATATCCGTTGCCTCTTATTGCTTTCAAATTTTTTCGAATGTCAACATAGAACAACATGAGTGTTGTGTTCAATTTTGGAATTTTTCGGGGTTCATTTGGACATTTGTATACGTTAACTAGGTTTTCCAAGCATTTTATGTGCGTAATTCAAATTTGAACTACATGCACATTCTCCAGTGCATATAATCTGGTTGAAAAATCAAATATGTGTCCTTGGTTGCATGCTTAAGTCCCATGCAAGAAATGGGAATGAATTTCAAACACCCTGCCACCGTCACTCGGCCGCAAACTTTGAGATACCTTGTTTTTAAATTCTAGTAAATCCAAAACTCGTTTGAAATTCATGAAACTTGGCATGCTATCATGGAGCGGCATCAACATGCCGTGGTAAATTTTTTGTCCCATTTGGGGCAGGTTAGGTATAAGTTTCTCACAAACTAGAGCTTCTCACAACAAGCGTGATGGTTTCGGTAGGGAATGTGCCACCTTTGGGGACAAAACGATATCCGTTGCCTCTTACTGCTTTAAATTTTTTTCGAGTGTCAACGTAGAACAACAGGAGTGTTGTGTTCCATTTTGGAATTTTTCGGGGTTCGTTTGGACAATTTTATACATTAACTAGGTTTTACATGCATTTTATGTGCATAATTCAAATTGGAACTACATGCACATTCTCTAGTGCATATAAACTTGTTGAAAAATCAAATATGGGTCCTTGGTTGCATGCTTAGGTCCCATGCAAGAAATGGGAATGAATTTCAAACACCCTGCCACCGTCACTCGGCCGCAAACATTGAGATACCTGGTTTTTTAATTCTAGTAATCCAAAACTCATATGAAATTCATGAAACATGGCATGCTATCATGGAGCGGCATCAACATACCGTGGTAAAAAATTTGTGCTATGTGGGGCAGGTTTGGGTATAAGCTTCTCACAAACCAGAGCTTCTCATAACAAGCAAGATAGTTTCGGTAGGGAACATGTCACCTTTGCGGATGAAACGATATCCGTTGCCTCTTATTTATTTCAAACAATTTCGACTGTCAACATAGAACAACAGGAGTGTTGTGTTTAATTTTGGAATTTTCAGGGTTTGTTTCGACATTTTTATACATTAACTAGGTTTCCCAGGCATTTTATGTGCATAGTCCAAATTTGAACTACATGCAGATTCTCCAGTGCATATAAATTGGTTGAAAAATCAAATATGTGTCCTTGGTTGCATGCTTAGGTCCCATGCAAGAAATGGGAATGAATTTCAAGCACCCTGCCACCGTCACTCGGCCGCAAACATTGAGATACCTGGTTTTTTAATTCTAGTAAATCCAAAACTCATATGAAATTCATGAAACTTGGCATGCTATCATGGAGCGGCATCAACATGCCATGGTAAAAATTTTGTCCCATTTGGGGCAGGTTTGGGTATAAGCTTCTCACAAACCAGAGCTTCTCACAACAAGCGTGATGGTCTCGGTAGGGAACGTGCCACCTTTGGGAATGAAACGATATCCGTTGCCTCTTATTGCTTTCAAATTTTTTCGAATGTCAACATAGAACAACATGAGTGTTGTGTTCAATTTTGGAATTTTTCGGGGTTCATTTGGACATTTGTATACGTTAACTAGGTTTTCCAAGCATTTTATGTGCGTAATTCAAATTTTAACTACATGCACATTCTCCAGTGCATATAATCTGGTTGAAAAATCAAATATGTGTCCTTGGTTGCATGCTTAAGTCCCATGCAAGAAATGGGAATGAATTTCAAACACCCTGCCACCGTCACTCGGCCGCAAACTTTGAGATACCTTGTTTTTAAATTCTAGTAAATCCAAAACTCGTTTGAAATTCATGAAACTTGGCATGCTATCATGGAGCGGCATCAACATGCCGTGGTAAATTTTTTGTCCCATTTGGGGCAAGTTAGGTATAAGTTTCTCACAAACTAGAGCTTCTCACAACAAGCGTGATGGTTTCGGTAGGGAATGTGCCACCTTTGGGGACAAAACGATATCCGTTGCCTCTTACTGCTTTAAATTTTTTTCGAGTGTCAACGTAGAACAACAGGAGTGTTGTGTTCCATTTTGGAATTTTTCGGGGTTCGTTTGGACAATTTTATACATTAACTAGGTTTTCCATGCATTTTATGTGCATAATTCAAATTGGAACTACATGCACATTCTCTAGTGCATATAAACTTGTTGAAAAATCAAATATGGGTCCTTGGTTGCATGCTTAGGTCCCATGCAAGAAATGGGAATGAATTTCAAACACCCTGCCACCGTCACTCGGCCGCAAACATTGAGATACCTGGTTTTTTAATTCTAGTAATCCAAAACTCATATGAAATTCATGAAACATGGCATGCTATCATGGAGCGGCATCAACATACCGTGGTAAAAAATTTGTGCTATGTGGGGCAGGTTTGGGTATAAGCTTCTCACAAACCAGAGCTTCTCATAACAAGCAAGATAGTTTCGGTAGGGAACATGTCACCTTTGCGGATGAAACGATATCCGTTGCCTCTTATTTATTTCAAACAATTTCGACTGTCAACATAGAACAACAGGAGTGTTGTGTTTAATTTTGGAATTTTCAGGGTTTGTTTCGACATTTTTATACATTAACTAGGTTTCCCAGGCATTTTATGTGCATAGTCCAAATTTGAACTACATGCAGATTCTCCAGTGCATATAAATTGGTTGAAAAATCAAATATGTGTCCTTGGTTGCATGCTTAGGTCCCATGCAAGAAATGGGAATGAATTTCAAACACCCTGCCACCGTCACTCGGCCGCAAACATTGAGATACCTGGTTTTTTAATTCTAGTAAATCCAAAACTCATATGAAATTCATGAAACTTGGCATGCTATCATGGAGCGGCATCAACATGCCATGGTAAAAATTTTGTCCCATTTGGGGCAGGTTTGGGTATAAGCTTCTCACAAACCAGAGCTTCTCACAACAAGCGTGATGGTCTCGGTAGGGAACGTGCCACCTTTGGGAATGAAACGATATCCGTTGCCTCTTATTGCTTTCAAATTTTTTCGAATGTCAACATAGAACAACATGAGTGTTGTGTTCAATTTTGGAATTTTTCGGGGTTCATTTGGACATTTGTATACGTTAACTAGGTTTTCCAAGCATTTTATGTGCGTAATTCAAATTTTAACTACATGCACATTCTCCAGTGCATATAATCTGGTTGAAAAATCAAATATGTGTCCTTGGTTGCATGCTTAAGTCCCATGCAAGAAATGGGAATGAATTTCAAACACCCTGCCACCGTCACTCGGCCGCAAACTTTGAGATACCTTGTTTTTAAATTCTAGTAAATCCAAAACTCGTTTGAAATTCATGAAACTTGGCATGCTATCATGGAGCAGCATCAACATGCCATGGTAAATTTTTTGTCCCATTTGGGGTAGGTTAGCTATAAGTTTCTCACAAACTAGAGCTTCTCACAACAAGCGTGATGGTTTCGGTAGGGAATGTGCCACCTTTGGGGACAAAACGATATCCGTTGCCTCTTACTGCTTTAAATTTTTTTCGAGTGTCAACGTAGAACAACAGGAGTGTTGTGTTCCATTTTGGAATTTTTCGGGGTTCGTTTGGACAATTTTATACATTAACTAGGTTTTCCATGCATTTTATGTGCATAATTCAAATTGGAACTACATGCACATTCTCTAGTGCATATAAACTTGTTGAAAAACAAATATGGGTCCTTGGTTGCATGCTTAGGTCCCATGCAAGAAATGGGAATGAATTTCAAACACCCTGCCACCGTCACTCGGCCGCAAACATTGAGATACCTGGTTTTTTAATTCTAGTAATCCAAAACTCATCTGAAATTCATGAAACATGGCATGCTATCATGGAGCGGCATCAACATGCCGTGGTAAAATTTTTGTCCTATTTGGGGCAGGTTTGGGTATAAGCTTCTCACAAACCAGAGCTTCTAACAACAAGCGTGATGGTTTTGGTAGGGAACGTGCCACCTTTGGGGACGAAACGATATCCGTTGCCTCTTATTGCTTTCAAATTTTTTTGAGTGCCAACATAGAACAACAGGAGTGTTGTGTTTAATTTTAGAATGTTTCGGGGTTCGTTTGGACATTTTTATACATTAACTAGGTTTCCTAGGCATTTTATGCGCATAATTCAATTTGAACTACATGCACAATTTTCAGTGCATATGAACCGGATGAAAAATCAAATATATTCTTTGGTTGCATGCTTAGGTCCCATGCAAGAAATGGGAATGAATTTCAAACAGCCTTCCACCGTCACTCGGCCGCAAACATTGAGATACCTGGTTTTTAAATTCTAGTAAATCCAAAACTCGTCTGAAATTCATGAAACATGGCATGCTATCATGGAGCGGCATCAACATACCGTGGTAAAAAATTTGTGCTATGTGGGGCAGGTTTGGGTATAAGCTTCTCACAAACCAGAGCTTCTGACAGCAAGCATGATAGTTTCGGTAGGGAACATGTCACCTTTGCGGATGAAACGATATCCGTTGCCTCTTATTTATTTCAAACAATTTCGACTGTCAACATAGAACAACAGGAGTGTTGTGTTTAATTCTGGAATTTTCAGGGTTTGTTTCGACATTTTTATACATTAACTAGGTTTCCCAAGCATTTTATGTGCATAGTTCAAATTTGGACTACATGCAGATTCTCCAGTGCATATAAATTGGTTGAAAAATCAAATATGTGTCCTTGGTTGCATGCTTAGGTCCCATGCAAGAAATGGGAATGAATTTCAAACACCCTGCCACCGTCACTCGGCCGCAAACATTGAGATACCTGGTTTATTAATTCTAGTAAATCCAAAACTCATATGAAATTCATGAAACTTGGCATGCTATCATGGAGCGGCATCAACATGCCATGGTAAAATTTTTGTCCTATTTGGGGCAGGTTTGGGTATAAGCTTCTCACAAACCAGAGCTTCTAACAACAAGCGTGATGGTTTTGGTAGGGAACGTGCCACCTTTGGGGACGAAACGATATCCGTTGCCTCTTATTGCTTTCAAATTTTTTTGAGTGCCAACATAGAACAACAGGAGTGTTGTGTTTAATTTTAGAATGTTTCGGGGTTCGTTTGGACATTTTTATACATTAACTAGGTTTCCTAGGCATTTTATGCGCATAATTCAATTTGAACTACATGCACAATTTTCAGTGCATATGAACCGGATGAAAAATCAAATATATTCTTTGGTTGCATGCTTAGGTCCCATGCAAGAAATGGGAATGAATTTCAAACAGCCTTCCACCGTCACTCGGCCGCAAACATTGAGATACCTGGTTTTTAAATTCTAGTAAATCCAAAACTCGTCTGAAATTCATGAAACATGGCATGCTATCATGGAGCGGCATCAACATACCGTGGTAAAAAATTTGTGCTATGTGGGGCAGGTTTGGGTATAAGCTTCTCACAAACCAGAGCTTCTGACAGCAAGCATGATAGTTTCGGTAGGGAACATGTCACCTTTGCGGATGAAACGATATCCGTTGCCTCTTATTTATTTCAAACAATTTCGACTGTCAACATAGAACAACAGGAGTGTTGTGTTTAATTCTGGAATTTTCAGGGTTTGTTTCGACATTTTTATACATTAACTAGGTTTCCCAAGCATTTTATGTGCATAGTTCAAATTTGGACTACATGCAGATTCTCCAGTGCATATAAATTGGTTGAAAAATCAAATATGTGTCCTTGGTTGCATGCTTAGGTCCCATGCAAGAAATGGGAATGAACTTCAAACACCCTGCCACCGTCACTCGGCCGCAAACATTGAGATACCTGGTTTTTTAATTCTAGTAAATCCAAAACTCATATGAAATTCATGAAACTTGGCATGCTATCATGGAGCGGCATCAACATGCCATGGTAAAAATTTTGTCCCATTTGGGGCAGGTTTGGGTATAAGCTTCTCACAAACCAGAGCTTCTCACAACAAGCGTGATGGTCTCGGTAGGGAACGTGCCACCTTTGGGAATGAAACGATATCCGTTGCCTCTTATTGCTTTCAAATTTTTTCGAATGTCAACATAGAACAACATGAGTGTTGTGTTCAATTTTGGAATTTTTCGGGGTTCATTTGGACATTTGTATACGTTAACTAGGTTTTCCAAGCATTTTATGTGCATAATTCAAATTTTAACTACATGCACATTCTCCAGTGCATATAATCTGGTTGAAAAATCAAATATGTGTCCTTTGTTGCATGCTTAAGTCCCATGCAAGAAATGGGAATGAATTTCAAACACCCTGCCACCGTCACTCGGCCGCAAACTTTGAGATACCTTGTTTTTAAATTCTAGTAAATCCAAAACTCATTTGAAATTCATGAAACTTGGCATGCTATCATGGAGCGGCATCAACATGCCATGGTAAATTTTTTGTCCCATTTGGGGCAGGTTAGCTATAAGTTTCTCACAAACTAGAGCTTCTCACAACAAGCGTGATGGTTTCGGTAGGGAATGTGCCACCTTTGGGGACAAAACGATATCCGTTGCCTCTTACTGCTTTAAATTTTTTTCGAGTGTCAACGTAGAACAACAGGAGTGTTGTGTTCCATTTTGGAATTTTTCGGGGTTCGTTTGGACAATTTTATACATTAACTAGGTTTTCCATGCATTTTATGTGCATAATTCAAATTGGAACTACATGCACATTCTCTAGTGCATATAAACTTGTTGAAAAATCAAATATGGGTCCTTGGTTGCATGCTTAGGTCCCATGCAAGAAATGGGAATGAATTTCAAACACCCTGCCACCGTCACTCGGCCGCAAACATTGAGATACCTGGTTTTTTAATTCTAGTAATCCAAAACTCATCTGAAATTCATGAAACATGGCATGCTATCATGGAGCGGCATCAACATGCCGTGGTAAAATTTTTGTCCTATTTGGGGCAGGTTTGGGTATAAGCTTCTCACAAACCAGAGCTTCTAACAACAAGCGTGATGGTTTTGGTAGGGAACGTGCCACCTTTGGGGACGAAACGATATCCGTTGCCTCTTATTGCTTTCAAATTTTTTTGAGTGCCAACATAGAACAACAGGAGTGTTGTGTTTAATTTTAGAATGTTTCGGGGTTCGTTTGGACATTTTTATACATTAACTAGGTTTCCTAGGCATTTTATGCGCATAATTCAATTTGAACTACATGCACAATTTCCAGTGCATATGAACCGGATGAAAAATCAAATATATTCTTTGGTTGCATGCTTAGGTCCCATGCAAGAAATGGGAATGAATTTCAAACAGCCTTCCACCGTCACTCGGCCGCAAACATTGAGATACCTGGTTTTTAAATTCTAGTAAATCCAAAACTCGTCTGAAATTCATGAAACATGGCATGCTATCATGGAGCGGCATCAACATACCGTGGTAAAAAATTTGTGCTATGTGGGGCAGGTTTGGGTATAAGCTTCTCACAAACCAGAGCTTTTGACAGCAAGCATGATAGTTTCGGTAGGGAACATGTCACCTTTGCGGATGAAACGATATCCGTTGCCTCTTATTTATTTCAAACAATTTCGACTGTCAACATAGAACAACAGGAGTGTTGTGTTTAATTCTGGAATTTTCAGGGTTTGTTTCGACATTTTTATACATTAACTAGGTTTCCCAAGCATTTTATGTGCATAGTTCAAATTTGGACTACATGCAGATTCTCCAGTGCATATAAATTGGTTGAAAAATCAAATATGTGTCCTTGGTTGCATGCTTAGGTCCCATGCAAGAAATGGGAATGAATTTCAAACACCCTGCCACCGTCACTCGGCCGCAAACATTGAGATACCTGGTTTTTTAATTCTAGTAAATCCAAAACTCATATGAAATTCATGAAACTTGGCATGCTATCATGGAGCTGCATCAACATGCCATGGTAAAAATTTTGTCCCATTTGGGGCAGGTTTGGGTATAAGCTTCTCACAAACCAGAGCTTCTCACAACAAGCGTGATGGTCTCGGTAGGGAACGTGCCACCTTTGGGAATGAAACGATATCCGTTGCCTCTTATTGCTTTCAATTTTTTTCGAATGTCAACATAGAACAACATGAGTGTTGTGTTCAATTTTGGAATTTTTCGGGGTTCATTTGGACATTTGTATACGTTAACTAGGTTTTCCAAGCATTTTATGTGCATAATTCAAATTTTAACTACATGCACATTCTCCAGTGCATATAATCTGGTTGAAAAATCAAATATGTGTCCTTGGTTGCATGCTTAAGTCCCATGCAAGAAATGGGAATGAATTTCAAACACCCTGCCACCGTCACTCGGCCGCAAACTTTGAGATACCTTGTTTTTAAATTCTAGTAAATCCAAAACTCGTTTGAAATTCATGAAACTTGGCATGCTATCATGGAGCGGCATCAACATGCCGTGGTAAAATTTTTGTCCCATTTGGGGCAGGTTTAGGTATAAGTTTCTCACAAACTAGAGCTTCTCACAACAAGCGTGATGGTTTCGGTAGGGAATGTGCCACCTTTGGGGACAAAACGATATCCGTTGCCTCTTACTGCTTTAAATTTTTTTCGAGTGTCAACGTAGAACAACAGGAGTGTTGTGTTCCATTTTGGAATTTTTCGGGGTTCATTTGGACAATTTTATACATTAACTAGGTTTTCCATGCATTTTATGTGCATAATTCAAATTGGAACTACATGCACATTCTCTATTGCATATAAACTTGTTGAAAAATCAAATATGGGTCCTTGGTTGCATGCTTAGGTCCCATGCAAGAAATGGGAATGAATTTCAAACACCCTGCCACCGTCACTCGGCCGCAAACATTGAGATACCTGGTTTTTTAATTCTAGTAATCCAAAACTCATCTGAAATTCATGAAACATGGCATGCTATCATGGAGCGGCATCAACATGCCGTGGTAAAATTTTTGTCCTATTTGGGGCAGGTTTGGGTATAAGCTTCTCACAAACCAGAGCTTCTAACAACAAGCGTGATGGTTTTGGTAGGGAACGTGCCACCTTTGGGGACGAAACGATAGCCGTTGCCTCTTATTGCTTTCAAATTTTTTTGAGTGCCAACATAGAACAACAGGAGTGTTGTGTTTAATTTTGGAATGTTTCGGGGTTCGTTTGGACATTTTTATACATTAACTAGGTTTCCTAGGCATTTTATGCGCATAATTCAATCTGAACTACATGCACAATTTCCAGTGCATATGAACCGGATGAAAAATCAAATATATTCTTTGGTTGCATGTTTAGGTCCCATGCAAGAAATGGGAATGAATTTCAAAGAGCCTTCCACCGTCACTCGGCTGCAAACATTGAGATACCTGGTTTTTAAATTCTAGTAAATCCAAAACTCGTCTGAAATTCATGAAACATGGCATGCTATCATGGAGCGGCATCAACATACCGTGGTAAAAAATTTGTGCTATGTGGGGCAGGTTTGGGTATAAGCTTCTCACAAACCAGAGCTTCTCACAGCAAGCATGATAGTTTCGGTAGGGAACATGTCACCTTTGCGGATGAAACGATATCCGTTGCCTCTTATTTATTTCAAACAATTTCGACTGTCAACATAGAACAACAGGAGTGTTGTGTTTAATTTTGGAATTTTTAGGGTTTGTTTCGACATTTTTATACATTAACTAGGTTTCCCAGGCATTTTATGTGCATAGTTCAAATTAGAACTACATGTAGATTCTCCAGTGCATATAAATTGGTTGAAAAATCAAATATGTGTCCTTGGTTGCATGCTTAGGTCCATGCAAGAAATGGGAATGAATTTCAAACACCCTGCCACCGTCACTCGGCCGCAAACATTGAGATACCTGGTTTTTTAATTCTAGTAAATCCAAAACTCATATGGAATTCATGAAACTTGGCATGCTATCATGGAGCGGCATCAACATGCCATGGTAAAAATTTTGTCCCATTTGGGGCAGGTTTGGGTATAAGCTTCTCACAAACCAGAGCTTCTCACAACAAGCGTGATGGTCTCGGTAGGGAACGTGCCACCTTTGGGAATGAAACGATATCCGTTGCCTCTTATTGCTTTCAAATTTTTTCGAATGTCAACATAGAACAACATGAGTGTTGTGTTCAATTTTGGAATTTATCGGGGT
This sequence comes from Triticum monococcum, assembly GCA_034509565.1. Taxonomy (NCBI): domain Eukaryota; kingdom Viridiplantae; phylum Streptophyta; class Magnoliopsida; order Poales; family Poaceae; genus Triticum; species Triticum monococcum. Next base: position 204,873,390 of record CM067845.1, read on the forward strand.
TCATTTGGACATTTGTATACGTTAACTAGGTTTTCCAAGCATTTTATGTGCATAATTCAAATTTTAACTACATGCACATTCTCCAGTGCATATAATCTGGTTGAAAAATCAAATATGTGTCCTTGGTTGCATGCTTAAGTCCCATGCAAGAAATGGGAATGAATTTCAAACACCCTGCCACCGTCACTCGGCCGCAAACTTTGAGATACCTTGTTTTTAAATTCTAGTAAATCCAAAACTCGTTTGAAATTCATGAAACTTGGCATGCTATCATGGAGCGGCATCAACATGCCGTGGTAAAATTTTTGTCCCATTTGGGGCAGGTTTAGGTATAAGTTTCTCACAAACTAGAGCTTCTCACAACAAGCATGATGGTTTCGGTAGGGAATGTGCCACCTTTGGGGACAAAACGATATCCGTTGCCTCTTACTGCTTTAAATTTTTTTCGAGTGTCAACGTAGAACAACAGGAGTGTTGTGTTCCATTTTGGAATTTTTCGGGGTTCGTTTGGACAATTTTATACATTAAGTAGGTTTTCCATGCATTTTATGTGCATAATTCAAATTGGAACTACATGCACATTCTCTAGTGCATATAAACTTGTTGAAAAATCAAATATGGGTCCTTGGTTGCATGCTTAGGTCCCATGCAAGAAATGGGAATGAATTTCAAACACCCTGCCACCGTCACTCGGCCGCAAACATTGAGATACGTGGTTTTTTAATTCTAGTAATCCAAAACTCATCTGAAATTCATGAAACATGGCATGCTATCATGGAGCGGCATCAACATGCCGTGGTAAAATTTTTGTCCTATTTGGGGCAGGTTTGGGTATAAGCTTCTCACAAACCAGAGCTTCTAACAACAAGCGTGATGGTTTTGGTAGGGAACGTGCCACCTTTGGGGACGAAACAATATCCGTTGCGTCTTATTGCTTTCAAATTTTTTTGAGTGCCAACATAGAACAACAGGAGTGTTGTGTTTAATTTTGGAATGTTTCGGGGTTCGTTTGGACATTTTTATACATTAACTAGGTTTCCTAGGCATTTTATGCACATAATTCAATTTGAACTACATGCACAATTTCCAGTGCATATGAACCGGATGAAAAATCAAATATATTCTTTGGTTGCATGCTTAGGTCCCATGCAAGACATGGGAATGAATTTCAAATAGCCTTCCACCGTCACTCGGCCGCAAACATTGAGATACCTGGTTTTTAAATTCTAGTAAATCCAAAACTCGTCTAAAATTCATGAAACATGGCATGCTATCATGGAGCGGCATCAACATACCGTGGTAAAAAATTTGTGCTATGTGGGGCAGGTTTGGGTATAAGCTTCTCACAAACCAGAGCTTCTCACAGCAAGCATGATAGTTTCGGTAGGGAACATGTCACCTTTGCGGATGAAACGATATCCGTTGCCTCTTATTTATTTCAAACAATTTCGACTGTCAACATAGAAAAACAGGAGTGTTGTGTTTAATTTTGGAATTTTCAGGGTTTGTTTCGACATTTTTATACATTAACTAGGTTTCCCAGGCATTTTATGTGCATAGTTCAAATTTGAACTACATGCAGATTCTCCAGTGCATATAAATTGGTTGAAAAATCAAATATGTGTCCTTGGTTGTATGCTTAGGTCCCATGCAAGAAATGGGAATGAATTTCAAACACCCTGCCACCGTCACTCGGCCGCAAACATTGAGATACCTGGTTTTTAATTCTAGTAAATCCAAAACTCATATGAAATTCATGAAACTTGGCATGCTATCATGGAGCGGCATCAACATGCCATGGTAAAAATTTTGTCCCATTTGGGGCAGGTTTGGGTATAAGCTTCTCACAAACCAGAGCTTCTCACAACAAGCGTGATGGTCTCGGTAGGGAACGTGCCACCTTTGGGAATGAAACGATATCCGTTGCCTCTTATTGCTTTCAATTTTTTTCGAATGTCAACATAGAACAACATGAGTGTTGTGTTCAATTTTGGAATTTTTCGGGGTTCATTTGGACATTTGTATACGTTAACTAGGTTTTCCAAGCATTTTATGTGCATAATTCAAATTTTAACTACATGCACATTCTCCAGTGCATATAATCTGGTTGAAAAATCAAATATGTGTCCTTGGTTGCATGCTTAAGTCCCATGCAAGAAATGGGAATGAATTTCAAACACCCTGCCACCGTCACTCGGCCGCAAACTTTGAGATACCTTGTTTTTAAATTCTAGTAAATCCAAAACTCGTTTGAAATTCATGAAACTTGGCATGCTATCATGGAGCGGCATCAACATGCCGTGGTAAAATTTTTGTCCCATTTGGGGCAGGTTTAGGTATAAGTTTCTCACAAACTAGAGCTTCTCACAACAAGCGTGATGGTTTCGGTAGGGAATGTGCCACCTTTGGGGATAAAACGATATCCGTTGCCTCTTACTGCTTTAAATTTTTTTCGAGTGTCAACGTAGAACAACAGGAGTGTTGTGTTCCATTTTGGAATTTTTCGGGGTTCGTTTGGACAATTTTATACATTAACTAGGTTTTCCATGCATTTTATGTGCATAATTCAAATTGGAACTACATGCACATTCTCTATTGCATATAAACTTGTTGAAAAATCAAATATGGGTCCTTGGTTGCATGCTTAGGTCCCATGCAAGAAATGGGAATGAATTTCAAACACCCTGCCACCGTCACTTGGCCGCAAACATTGAGATACCTGGTTTTTTAATTCTAGTAATCCAAAACTCATCTGAAATTCATGAAACATGGCATGTTATCATGGAGCGGCATCAACATGCCGTGGTAAAATTTTTGTCCTATTTGGGGCAGGTTTGGGTATAAGCTTCTCACAAACCAGAGCTTCTAACAACAAGCGTGATGGTTTTGGTAGGGAACGTGCCACCTTTGGGGACGAAACGATATCCGTTGCCTCTTATTGCTTTCAAATTTTTTTGAGTGCCAACATAGAACAACAGGAGTGTTGTGTTTAATTTTGGAATGTTTCGGGGTTCGTTTGGACATTTTTATACATTAACTAGGTTTCCTAGGCATTTTATGCGCATAATTCAATTTGAACTACATGCACAATTTCCAGTGCATATGAACCGGATGAAAAATCAAATATATTCTTTGGTTGCATGTTTAGGTCCCATGCAAGAAATGGGAATGAATTTCAAAGAGCCTTCCACCGTCACTCGGCTGCAAACATTGAGATACCTGGTTTTTAAATTCTAGTAAATCCAAAACTCGTCTGAAATTCATGAAACATGGCATGCTATCATGCAGCGGCATCAACATACCGTGGTAAAAAATTTGTGCTATGTGGGGCAGGTTTGGGTATAAGCTTCTCACAAACCAGAGCTTCTCACAGCAAGCATGATAGTTTCGGTAGGGAACATGTCACCTTTGCGAATGAAACGATATCCGTTGCCTCTTATTTATTTCAAACAATTTCGACTATCAACATAGAACAACAGGAGTGTTGTGTTTAATTTTGGAATTTTTAGGGTTTGTTTCGACATTTTTATACATTAACTAGGTTTCCCAGGCATTTTATGTGCATAGTTCAAATTAGAACTACATGTAGATTCTCCAGTGCATATAAATTGGTTGAAAAATCAAATATGTGTCCTTGGTTGCATGCTTAGGTCCCATGCAAGAAATGGGAATGAATTTCAAACACCCTGCCACCGTCACTCGGCCGCAAACATTGAGATACCTGGTTTTTTAATTCTAGTAAATCCAAAACTCATATGGAATTCATGAAACTTGGCATGCTATCATGGAGCGGCATCAACATGCCATGGTAAAAATTTTGTCCCATTTGGGGCAGGTTTGGGTATAAGCTTCTCACAAACCAGAGCTTCTCACAACAAGCGTGATGGTCTCGGTAGGGAACGTGCCACCTTTGGGAATGAAATGATATCCGTTGCCTCTTATTGCTTTCAAATTTTTTCGAATGTCAACATAGAACAACATGAGTGTTGTGTTCAATTTTGGAATTTATCGGGGTTCATTTGGACATTTGTATACGTTAACTAGGTTTTCCAAGCATTTTATGTGCATAATTCAAATTTTAACTACATGCACATTCTCCAGTGCATATAATCTGGTTGAAAAATCAAATATGTGTCCTTGGTTGCATGCTTAAGTCCCATGCAAGAAATGGGAATGAATTTCAAACACCCTGCCACCATCACTCGGCCGCAAACTTTGAGATACCTTGTTTTTAAATTCTAGTAAATCCAAAACTCGTTTGAAATTCATGAAACTTGGCATGCTATCATGGAGCGGCATCAACATGCCGTGGTAAAATTTTTGTCCCATTTGGGGCAGGTTTAGGTATAAGTTTCTCACAAACTAGAGCTTCTCACAACAAGCATGATTGTTTCGGTAGGGAATGTGCCACCTTTGGGGACAAAACGATATCCGTTGCCTCTTACTGCTTTAAATTTTTTTCGAGTGTCAACGTAGAACAACAGGAGTGTTGTGTTCCATTTTGGAATTTTTCGGGGTTCGTTTGGACAATTTTATACATTAACTAGGTTTTCCATGCATTTTATGTGCATAATTCAAATTGGAACTACATGCACATTCTCTAGTGCATATAAACTTGTTGAAAAATCAAATATGGGTCCTTGGTTGCATGCTTAGGTCCCATGCAAGAAATGGGAATGAATTTCAAACACCCTGCCACCGTCACTCGGCCGCAAACATTGAGATACCTGGTTTTTTAATTCTAGTAATCCAAAACTCATCTGAAATTCATGAAACATGGCATGCTATCATGGAGCGGCATCAACATGCCGTGGTAAAATTTTTGTCCTATTTGGGGCAGGTTTGGGTATAAGCTTCTCACAAACCAGAGCTTCTAACAACAAGCGTGATGGTTTTGGTAGGGAACGTGCCACCTTTGGGGACGAAACAATATCCGTTGCGTCTTATTGCTTTCAAATTTTTTTGAGTGCCAACATAGAACAACAGGAGTGTTGTGTTTAATTTTGGAATGTTTCGGGGTTCGTTTGGACATTTTTATACATTAACTAGGTTTCCTAGGCATTTTATGCACATAATTCAATTTGAACTACATGCACAATTTCCAGTGCATATGAACCGGATGAAAAATCAAATATATTCTTTGGTTGCATGCTTAGGTCCCATGCAAGACATGGGAATGAATTTCAAATAGCCTTCCACCGTCACTCGGCCGCAAACATTGAGATACCTGGTTTTTAAATTCTAGTAAATCCAAAACTCGTCTGAAATTCATGAAACATGGCATGCTATCATGGAGCGGCATCAACATACCGTGGTAAAAAATTTGTGCTATGTGGGGCAGGTTTGGGTATAAGCTTCTCACAAACCAGAGCTTCTCACAGCAAGCATGATAGTTTCGGTAGGGAACATGTCACCTTTGCGGATGAAACGATATCCGTTGCCTCTTATTTATTTCAAACAATTTCGACTGTCAACATAGAAAAACAGGAGTGTTGTGTTTAATTTTGGAATTTTCAGGGTTTGTTTCGACATTTTTATACATTAACTAGGTTTCCCAGGCATTTTATGTGCATAGTTCAAATTTGAACTACATGCAGATTCTCCAGTGCATATAAATTGGTTGAAAAATCAAATATGTGTCCTTGGTTGTATGCTTAGGTCCCATGCAAGAAATGGGAATGAATTTCAAACACCCTGCCACCGTCACTCGGCCGCAAACATTGAGATACCTGGTTTTTTAATTCTAGTAAATCCAAAACTCATATGAAATTCATGAAACTTGGCATGCTATCATGGAGCGGCATCAACATGCCATGGTAAAAATTTTGTCCCATTTGGGGCAGGTTTGGGTATAAGCTTCTCACAAACCAGAGCTTCTCACAACAAGCGTGATGGTCTCGGTAGGGAACGTGCCACCTTTGGGAATGAAACGATATCCATTGCCTCTTATTGCTTTCAAATTTTTTCGAATGTCAACATAGAACAACATGAGTGTTGTGTTCAATTTTGGAATTTTTCGGGGTTCATTTGGAGATTTGTATATGTTAACTAGGTTTTCCAAGCATTTTATGTGCATAATTCAAATTTTAACTACATGCACATTCTCCAGTGCATATAATCTGGTTGAAAAATCAAATATGTGTCCTTGGTTGCATGCTTAAGTCCCATGCAAGAAATGGGAATGAATTTCAAACACCCTGCCACCATCACCCGGCCGCAAACGTTGAGATACCTTGTTTTTAAATTCTAGTAAATCCAAAACTACTGTGAAATTCATGAAACTTGGCATGCTATCATGGAGCAGCATCAACATGCTATGGTAAAAAATTTGTCCCATATGGGGCAGGTTTGGGTATAAGCTTCTCACAAACCTTAGCTTGTCACAACAAGCATGATGGTTTCGGTGGGGAACGTGTCACCTTTGGGGACGAAACAATATCCGTTGCCTCTTATTGCTTTCAAAATTTTTCTAGTGTCAACATAGAACAACGGGAGTGTTGTGTTTACTTTTGGAATTTTTTGGGTTTGTTTGGACATTTTTATACATTAACTGGGTTTTCTAGGTATTTCATGTACATAATTCAAATTTGAACTACATGCACAAGCTCCAGTGCATATAAATTGGTTGAAAAATCAAATCTGTGTCCTTCGGGGCATGCTTAGGTCCAATGCAAGAAATGGGAATGAATTTCAAACACCAGGGCACTGTTGATTGCCGACAATACATTGAGATACCTGGTTTTTAAATTCTAGTAAATCCAAGACTCGTCTGAAATTCATGAAACTTGGCATGCTATCATGGAGCGGCATCAACATGTCGTGGTAAAAAATTTGTCCCGTTTGGAGCAGGTTTGGGTATAAGCTTCTCACAACAAGCGTGCTGGTTTCGGTAGGGAACGTGCCACCTTTGGGGACGAAACTGTTGGAAATATGCCCTAGAGGCAATAATAAAATGGTTATTATTATATTTCTTTGTTCATGATAATTGTCTATTGTTCATGCTATAATTGTGTTATCCGGAAATCGTAATACATGTGTGAATACATAGACCACAACACGTCCCTAGTGAGCCTCTAGTTAACTAGCTCGTTGATCGAAAGATAGTCATGGTTTCCTAACTATGGACATTGGATGTCATTGATAACAGGATCACATCATTAGGAGAATGATGTGATGGACAAGACCCAATCCTAAGCATAGCTGAAAGATCGTGTAGTTCGTTTGTTGTAGCTTTTCTGATTGTCAAGTATCATTTCCTTAGACCATGAGATTGTGCAACTCCCGGATACCGTTGGAGTGCTTTGGGTGTGCCAAACGTCACAACGTAACTAGGTGACTATAAAGGTGCATTACAGGTATCTCTGAAAGTGTCTGTTGGGTTGGCACGAATCGAGACTGGGATTTGTCACTGCGTATGACGGAGAGGTATCTCTGGGCCCACTCGGTAATGCATCATCATAATGAGCTCAATGTGATCAAGTGGTTGATCATGGGATCATGCATTACGGTACGAGTAAAGTGACTTGCCAGTAACGAGACTGAACAAGGTATTGGGACACCGACGATCGAGTGTCAGGCAAGTAATGTACCGATTGACAAAGGGAATTGTATACGGATTGATTGAATCCTCGACATCGTGGAACATGTGGGAGCCAACATGGATATCCAGATCCCACTGTTGGTTATTAACCGGAGAGGCTTCTCAGTCATGTCCGCATGTCTCCCGAACCCGTAGGGTCTACACACTTAAGGTTCAGTGACGCTAGGGTTGTAGAAATATTAGCACACGGTAACCCGAAAGTTGTTCGGAGTCCCGGATGAGATCCCGGACGTCACGAGGAGTTCCGGAATGGTCCGGAGGTAAAGATTTATATATAGGAAGTCCAGTTTCGGCCATCAGGAAGGTTTCGGGGGTCACCGGTATTGTACCGGGACCACCGGAAGGGTCCCGGGGGTCCACCGGGTGGGGCCACCTATCCCGGAGGGCCCCATGGGCTGAAGTGGGAGGGGAGCCAGCCCCTAGTGGGCTGGTGCGCCCCCTTGGGCCTCCCCTTGTGCCTAGGGTTAGAAACCCTAGGGGTGGGGGGCGCCACCCTTGCCTTGGGGGGGGGGGGCAAGGCACCCCCTTGGCCGCCGCCCCCCTAGGAGATTGGATCTCCTAGGGCCGCCCCCCTAGGCACCCTATCTATAGTGGGGGGAAGGGAGGGCTGCACACCCAAGCCCCTGGCGTCTCCCTCTCCCTCCCGTGACACTCCTCCGTCTCCCACCGCTTGGTGAAGCCCTGCGGAGATTACCGTTGCTTCCACCACCACGCCGTCGTGCTGCTGGATCTTCATCAACCTCTCCTTTCCACTTGCTGGATCAAGTTGGAGGGGACGTCTTCCCAACCGTACGTGTGTTGAACGCGGAGGTGCTGTCCGTTCGGCACTTGGTCATCGGTGATTTGAATCATGTCGAGTACGACTCCATCAACCCCGTTCTCTTGAACGCTTCCGCTCATGATCTACAAGGGTATGTAGATGCACTCCTCTTTCCCTCGTTGCTAGATGACTCCATAGATTGATCTTGGTGATGCATAGAAAATTTTAAAATTCTTCTATGTTCCCCAACAGTGGCATCATGAGCTAGGTCTATGCGTAGTTACTATGCACGAGTAGAACACAAAGCAGTTGTGGGCGTCGAAATTGTCAATTATCTCACCGTTACTAGTCTTATCTTGATTCGGCGGTATTGTGGGATTAAGCGGCCCGGACCAACCTTACACGTACGCTTATGTGAGACCGGTTCCACCGACTGACATGCACTAGTTGCATAAGGTGGCTGGCGGGTGTCTGTCTCTCCCACTTTAGTCGGATCGGATTCGATGAACAGGGTCCTTATGAAGGGTAAATAGAAATTGGCAATTCACGTTGTGGTTTTGGCATAGGTAAGAAACGTTCCTGCTAGAAACCTATAGCAGCCACGTAAAAACTTGCAACAACAATTAGAGGACGTCTAACTTGTTTTTGCAGCAAATGTTTTGTGATGTGATATGGCCAAAGGATGTGATGACTGATATATGTGATGTATGGGATGATCATGTTCTTGTATTAGGAATCACGACTTGCATGTCGATGAGTATGACAACCGGCAGGAGCCATAGGAGTTGTCTTTATTTATTTATGACCTGCGTGTCAACATAAACGTCATGTAATTACTTTACTTTATTTCTAAAGCGTTAGCCATAGTAGTAGAAGTAATAAATGACGAGACAACTTCAAGAAGACACGATGATGGAGATCATGATGATGGAGATCATGGTGCCATGCCGGTGACAACGATGATCATGGAGCCCCGAAGATGGAGATCAAAAGGAGCAAATGATATTGGCCATATCATGTCACTATTTGATTGCATGTGATGTTTATCATGTTTTACATCTTATTTGCTTAGAACGACGGTAGCTTAAATAAGATGATCCCTCATAATAATTTCAAGAAAGTGTTCCCCCTAACTGTGCACCATTGCGAAGGTTCGTTGTTTCGAAGCACCACGTGATGATCGGGTGTGATAGATTCTAACGTTCGAATACAACGGGTGTAAGCCAGATATACACACGCAATACACTTTGGTTGAATTGACGAGCCTAGCATGTACAGACATGGCTTCGGAACACAGAAGACCGAAAGGTCGAGCATGAGTCGTATAGAAGATACGATCAGCATGAAGATGTTCACCGATGTTGTTTAGTTTGTCTCACGTGATGATCGGACATGGCCTAGTTAACTCGGATCATGTTATAATTAGATGACTAGAGGGATGTCTATCTAAGTGGGAGTTCATTGAGTAATTTGATTAGATGAACTTAATTATCATGAACTTAGTCTAAAACTTTACAATATGTCTTGTAGATCAAACGGCCCATGTTGTACTCAACTTCAATGCGTTCCTAGAGAAAACCAAGCGGAAAGACGATGGCAGCAACTATATGGACTGGATCCGGAACCTGAGGATCATCCTCATAGCTGCCAAGAAAGATTATGTCCTAGAAGCACCGCTAGTTAACGCACCTGTCCCAGAGAACCAAGACGTTATGAACGCTTGGCAATCACGTGCCGATGATTACTCCCTCGTTCAGTGCAGCATGCTTTACAGCTTAGAACCAGGGCTCCAAAAGCGTTTTGAGAGACACGGAGCATATGAGATGTTCGAAGAGCTGAAAATGGTTTTCCAAGCTCATGCTCGGGTCAAGAGATATGAAGTCTCCGACAAGTTCTTCAGCTATAAGATGGAGGAAAATAGTTCTGTCAGTGAGCACATACTCAAAATGTCTGGGTTGCATAACGGCTTGACTCAGCTTGGAGTTAATCTCCCGGATGACGCAGTCATTGACAGAATCCTTCAGTCACTTCCACCAAGCTACAAGAGCATTGTGATGAACTTCAATATGCAGGGGATGGAAAAGACCATTCCTGAGGTATATTCAATGCTGAAATCAGCAGATGTAGAAGTCAAAAAGGAACATCAAGTGTTGATGGTGAATAAAACCACTAAGTTCAAGAAAGCCAGAGGTAAGAAGAACTTCAAGACGGACGGCAAGGGAGTTGCCGCGCCCGGTAAGCAAGCTTCATGGAAGAAGCCAAAGAATGGACCCAAGCCCGAGACTGAGTGCTTTTATTGCAAGGGAAGTGGTCACTGGAAGCGGAACTGCCCCAAATACTTAGCGGATAAGAAGGCCGGCAACACTAAGGGTATATGTGATATACATGTAATTGATGTGTACCTTACCAGTACTCGTAGTAGCTCCTGGGTATTTGATACCAGTGCGGTTGCTCACATTTGTAACTCAAAGCAGGATCTGCGGAATAAGCGGAGACTGGCGAAGGACAAGGTGACGATGCGCGTCGGGAATGGTTCCAAGGTCGATGTGATCGCCGTCGGCACGCTGCCTCTACATTTACCTACGGGATTAGTTTTAAACCTCAATAATTGTTATTTAGTGCCAGCTTTGAGCATGAACATTGTATCAGGATCTCGTTTAATTCGAGATGGCTACTCATTTAAATCCGAGAATAATGGTTGTTCTATTTATATGAGAGATATGTTTTATGGTCATGCTCCAATGGTGAATGGTTTATTCTTAATGAATCTCGAGCGTAATGCTACACATATTCATAGTGTGAATACCAAAAGATGTAAGGTTGATAATGATAGTCCCACATACTTGTGGCACTGCCGCCTTGGTCACATAGGTGTCAAACGCATGAAGAATCTCCATGCAGATGGACTTTTAGAGTCTCTTGATTACGAACCATTTGACACGTGCGAACCATGCCTCATGGGTAAAATGACCAAGACTCCGTTCTTAGGAACAATGGAGCGAGCAACCAACTTATTGGAAATCATACATACTGATGTGTGCGGTCCAATGAGTGTTGAGGCTCGCGGTGGCTATCGTTATGTTCTCACCCTCACTGATGACGTGAGTAGATATGGGTATGTCTACTTAATGAAACACAAGTCTGAGACCTTTGAAAAGTTCAAGTGATTTCAGAGTGAGGTTGAGAACCAACGTGACAAGAAAATCAAGTTCTTGCGATCAGATCGTGGGGGAGAATACTTGAGTCACGAATTTGCACACACTTAAGAAAATGTGGAATAGTTTCACAACTCATGCCGCCTGGAACACCTCAGCGAAATGGTGTGTCCGAATGTCGTAATAGCACTCTATTGGATATGGTGCGATCTATGATGTCTCTTACCGATCTACCGCTATCATTTTGGGGCTATGCTTTAGAGACTGCCACATTCACTTTAAATAGGGCCCCGTCGAAATCCATTGAGACGACACCGTATGAATTATGGTTTGGGAAGAAACCTAAGCTGTCGTTTCTAAAAGTTTGGGGATGCGATGCTGATGTCAAGAAACTTCAACCTGAAAAGCTCGAACCCAAATCAGAAAAATGCGTCTTCGTAGGATACCCTAAAGAAACTGTTGGGTATACCTTCTACCTCAGATCCGAAGGCAAGATCTTTGTTGCCAAGAATGGGTCCTTTCTAGAGAAAGAGTTTCTCTCAAAAGAAATAAGTGGGAGGAAAGTAGAACTTGATGAAGTATTACCTCTCGAACCGGTAAGTGGCGCAGCTCAAGAAAATGTTCCTGAGGTGCCTACACAGACTAGAGAGGAAGTTGATGATGATCATGAAACTTCAGATCGAGTTGGTACTGAACTTCGTAGGTCCACGAGGACATGTTCCGCACCAGAGTGGTACGACAACCCTATCCTGGAAATCATGTTGTTAGACAACGGTGAACCTTCGAACTATGAAGAAGCGATGGCGGGCCCGGATTTCGACAAATGGCTGGAAGCCATGAAATCCGAGATAGGATCCATGTATGAAAATGAAGTATGGACTTTGACTGACTTGCCCGATGATCGACGAGCCATAAAAAATAAATGGATCTTTAAGAAGAAGACAGACGCGGATGGTGACGTAACCATCTATAAATCCCGGCTTGTCGCTAAGGGTTATCGACAAGTTCAAGGGGTTGACTACGATGAGACTTTCTCACCCGTAGGGAAGCTGAAGTCCATCCGAATCATGTTAGCAATTGCCGCATTCTATGATTATGAAATATGGCAAATGGACGTCAAAACGGCATTCCTTAATGGTTTCCTTAAGGAAGAATTGTATATGATGCAGCCAGAAGGTTTTGTCGATCCTAAGAATGCTGACAAGGTGTGCAAGCTCCAACGCATGATTTATGGGCTGGTGCAAGCATCTCGGAGTTGGAACATTCGTTTTGATGAGATGATCAAAGCGTTTGGGTTTATGCAGACTTATGGAGAAGCCTTCATTTACAAGAATGTGAGTGGGAGCTCTATAGCATTTCTCATATTGTATGTGGATGACATACTGTTGATGGGAAATGATATAGAATTCTTGGAAAGCATAAAGGCCTACTTGAACAAGTGTTTTTGAATGAAGGACCTTGGAGAAGCTGCTTATATATTAGGCATCAAGATCTATAGAGATAGATCGAGACGCCTCATTGGTCTTTCACAGAGTACGTACCTTGACAAGATATTGAAGAAGTTCAAAATGGATCAGTCAAAGAAGGGGTTCTTGCCTGTATTGCAAGGTACGAGATTGAGCACGGCTCAATGCCCGACCATGGCAGAAGATAGAGAAAAGATGAGTGTCGTCCCCTATGCATCGGCCATAGGGCCTATCATGTATGCTATGTTGTGTACCAGACCTGATGTAAACCTTGTCATAAGTTTGGTAGGAAGGTACCAAAGTAATCCTGGCATGGAACACTGGAGAGCGGTCAAGAATATCCTGAAGTACCTGACAAGGACCAAGGAAATGTTTCTCGTTTACGGAGGTGACAAAGAGCTTGTCGTAAAGGGTAACGTCGATGCCAGCTTTGACGCAGATCTAGATGACTCTAAGTCACAAACCGGATACATGTATCTTTTGAATGGTGGGGCAGTAAGCTGGTGCAGTTGCAAGCAAAGTGTTGTGGCGGGATCTACATGTGAAGCGGAGTACATGGCAGCCTCGGAGGCAACACAAGAAGCAGTCTGGGTGAAGGAGTTCATTACCGACCTAGGAGTCATACCCAATGCGTCGGGCCCCATGACTCTCTTCTGTGACAACACTGGAGCTATTGCCCTTGCCAGGGAGCCCACGTTGCACAGGAAGACCAGGCATATCAAGCGTCGCTTCAACTCCATTCGTGAAAGTGTTCAAAATGGAGACATAGAGATTTGTAAAGTACATATGGACCTGAATGTAGCAGATCCATTGACTAAACCTCTCCCTAGACCAAAACATGATCAACACCAGAACTGCATGGGTGTTCGATCCATCACAATGTAACTAGAATATTGACTCTAGTGCAAGTGGGAGACTGTTGGAAATATGCCCTAGAGGCAATAATAAAATGGTTATTATTATATTTCTTTGTTCATGATAATTGCCTATTGTTCATGCTATAATTGTGTTATCCGGAAATCGTAATACATGTGTGAATACATAGACCACAACACGTCCCTAGCGAGCCTCTCGTTAACTAGCTCGTTGGTCAAAAGATAGTCGTGGTTTCCTGACTATGGACATTGGATGTCATTGATAACGGGATCACATCATTAGGAGAATGATGTGGTGGACAAGACCCAATCCTAAGCATAGCTCAAAGATCGTGTAGTTCGTTTGCTGTAGCTTTTCTGAATGTCAAGTATCATTTCCTTAGACCATGAGATTGTGCAACTCCCGGATACCGTAGGAGTGCTTTGGGTGTGCCAAATGTCACAGCGTAACTGGGTGACTATAAAGGTACATTACAGGTATCTCCAAAAGTGTCTGTTGGGTTGGCACGAATCGAGACTGGGATTTGTCACTACGTATGATGGAGAGGTATCTCTGGGCCCACTCGGTAATGCATCATCATAATGAGCTCAATGTGATCAAGTGGTTGATCACGGGATCATGCATTATGGTACAAGTAAAGTGACTTTCCGGTAACGAGACAGAACAAGGTATTGGGACACCGATGATCGAGTCTCGGGCAAGTAACGTACCGATTGACAAAGGGAATTGTATACGGATTGATTGAATCCTCGACATCGTGGTTCATCTGATGAGATCATCGTGGAGCATGCGGGAGGCAACATGGGTATCCAGATCCCGCTGTTGGTTATTGATCGGAGAGGCTTCTCAGTCATGTTTGCATGTCTCCCGAACCCGTAGGGTCTACACACTTAAGGTTCGGTGACGCTAGGGTTGTAGAAATATAAGCACACGGTAACCCAAAAGTTGTTTGGAGTCCCGGATGAGATCCCGGACGTCACGAGGAGTTCCGGAATGGTCCGGAGGTAAAGATTTATATATAGGAAGTCCAGTTTCGGCCATCGGGAAGGTTTCGGGGGTCACCGGTATTGTACCGGGACCACCGGAAGGGTCCCAGGGGTCCACCGGGTGGGGCCACCTATCTCGGAAGGCCCCATGGGCTGAAGTGGGAGGGGAACCAGCCCCTAGTGGGCTGGTGTGCCACCTTGGGCCTCCCCCTGTGCCTAGGGTTAGAAACCCTAGGGGTGGGGGGCGCCACCCTTGCCTTGGGGGGCAAGGCACCCCCTTGGCCGCCCCCCTAGGAGATTGGATCTCCTAGGGCCGGCGCCCCCCTAGGCACCCTATATATAGTGGGGGGAAGGGAGGGCTGCGCACCCAAGCCCCTGGCCTCTCCCTCTCCCTCCCATGACACTCCTCCGTCTCCCAGCGCTTGGCGAAGCCCTGCGGAGATTACCGTTGCTTCCACCACCACGCCGTCGTGCTGCTGGATATTCATCAACCTCTGCTTTCCCCTTGCTGGATCAAGTTGGAGGAGACGTCTTCCCAACCGTACGTGTGTTGAAAGTGGAGGTGCTGTCCGTTCGGCACTTGGTCGTCGGTGATTTGAATCACGTCGAGTACGACTCCATCAATCCCGTTCTCTTGAACGCTCCCGCTCGTGATCTACAAGGGTATGTAGATGCACTCCTCTTTCCCTCGTTGCTAGATGACTCCATAGATTGATCTTGGTGATGCGTAGAAAATTTTAAAATTCTGCTACGTTCCCCAACAGAAACTATGTCCATTGCCTCTTATTGATTTCAAAATTTTTCTAGTGTCAACATAGAACAACAGGAGTGTTGTGTTTACTTTTGGACTTTTCTAGGGTTTTTTGGACATTTTTATACATTTACTTGGTTTTCTAAGCATTTCATGTGCATAATTCAAAATTGAACTACATGCACAATATCCAGTGCATATAAATTGGTTGAAAAATCAAATATATGTCCTTCGGTTCATGCTTAGGTCCCATGCAAGAAATGGGAATGAATTTCAAACACCAGGGAACTGTTGATTGCCGGCAAAATGTTGAGATACTTTGTTTTTAAATTCTAGTAAATCCAAAACTCGTCTGAAATTCATGAAACTTGGCATGCTATCATGGAATGGCACCCGACATGCTATGGTATTTTTCATGTCCATTTTGAGAGAAGGTGCACTCGAATAACAGCCAACAGAAGCATTTTGAAACAAATAGCTACCACTGTAACATCTCAAACATTTTTTATAATTTAAATTGTGTGCATTCTGTTAACCATTCATGTGACACCAGGCCTCACTCTTTTAATGGCTAGGAGGTGCCGTGCGGATAGGTGCCTGAGTGCTTGACTCAACGGAAGGCATGCGAGCTGTACTCCAATGCAGAGGCTCACCGGGAAGCGTACGAGCTATACACTACACAGGCTCACGGGGACGCGAGCCCTTTGACTTCCATGGCAGCCCGCCTTGCTCGCATCCTCTACATTAATGGCGCCCAAGCCGCAGCTTAATACAGGTTTTAAATATAAAACACTCATCACAAACGTTTTAGTTAGAACACCCGTATGCAAAACCGACAATTTCCCCAGGAAGCTAAGGGAAAATGTGCCTAGCAAGATTTGTGTAGTTCTTGATCGCTAATGTTTTAGTTCGAACACATGCATGCAAACTGACAGCTTCCCCAGGAAGCCAAGAGAAAATGTGTCGAGCAGGATTTCTGCAGCTCTTGATTGCAAACGTTTTAGATAGAACACCCGTATGCAAAGTGAGAGCTATGGTCTTTCCCCTTAAGTCGAGGGAAAATCCGTAGCGCAGGATTTGTGCATCCCTTCAACGCAAACGGTTGTTTTGGATGACCCATGTGCAACCACGTACAAACAATTTTGTAAGATTTGCATCGTCATATTGGGTATGTTGCCATTTGTCAAACTGGAATGATTTACATTTGTTGATCGAGTAATGTTGCCATTTGTCAATCCTTGTAACACCGTTGGCGCGCTCTGCTCGCGTCCATCGGCGTGTTGGGCTTGTGGACACCTTTTCCTTGCGTGTTCAACTGCTATATGCTTAATATATATGGTTGCTCGCCGTTGAGGCGACTGCGGAGTACTCTGCTTGCATCCCTCCGCGCGCACTCTGCCAGCGGTTGGGCGTGCGCACGATCACGTTGGGGGCCTCATATGCATGCGGTTGCGCCGTGCGCGTTGCCACGCGATGTAGTTATGTGCGGCACGATGGAGTTACGTGCTGCAAATTAGAACTTCCATCAGGGCCTGCCGATATTCCTGGCCGTCTGGCTTCCCCTTTAATTCCCGCGACCATTATAACCTTAGTCTCTTCAACCTTTCGATCGCGCCCCACAACACAACAAGCACACCCACGACGACACATAGAGAGGGGATGTCTAGCGATGCTCCAATGGAGTTCGGCGAGCATAGAGTGGACACCCACGCAAGCGAGACGGATCTCTCGGTGGTATACACCATCTACTCGACCGTGGTGGACGACTACATCAACAGCGTTGAGCAGTTGATTGCTCGATACAAGTACAAGGTGGTCGGCATCGACCTCCAGTACACCGCCGGTCGTCCTGGCATAGATCAAAAGGTTTCTGTCGCCCAGTTGTGTGTGCACCATCATGTCCTCATCTACCACTACTGCATGACCACAGAGCCTTGCAACCATTTCAACAGGTTTGTCAACAGCACCGACTACAAGTTCGCCATAGTGGAAACCACCGACGATGTAAAAGCGCTCAGTGTTACGGGTTTGGCCTGCAAGAACCTTGTCAAAATCCATGACCACTACAGGGTCTGGGGCAGCACGAAGAAGGACTCCCTGGTCGAACTCGCCTCGGCCATCATTGACCCCTACTACGAAAAGATGAAGCAGGATGCCTAGAGAACAAGTCCCCTATCCTGGCACAGGGCCTGGATGCGGCAACTGGATGAACCTCACCTCAGGTTCGCGACTAACAGCATGTACACATGCTACGAGATGCACAGGTGGATCGTTGACGTGAGGAAGTGCCTCGTTACCCAAATCGACGAGCCCGGATCGAGCCACAAGCACAGCAAGCATCACAAGAAGTAGATGATGATCAGATGATCATTTATGCTAGTTAATCATGCATGTAATATATAGTTTACTTTATTGGTGTGTGGAAATGTCATGTGTGTAGTAGCCACCTATGTAATTATGCATCTAATAGTTTACTTTGGTGTGCGCAAATGCCATGGTTGTAGTAGCCACCTATGTAAGTGGATGTTTAATTTGGTTATGCAAGCATGTCCTTATAAGTGTGTGTCTGTGTGTGTGTATGTATGTTGTTCTGTATGCAATCCCATCGCACAACACACATGTCTTATTAGCAGCAACCTTCTGTGTTATTATCGGTCTTCACACACATTTCTGATTACAGACCTGTTTGCCGCGTATCACACACATCTTGTTAAGTTGAACCGTTTCTGTTCTCATGTCTCAACACAAACAGTTCATCCGAGTGAACCACATGTCGTATATCGCACACACCTTCATCCGGCTGCCCGTTTCATTTGTGTTGCCTAATGACAAACAGTTCATCCAAGTGAACCGTATGCTGTATATCGCACACACCTTCATCTGGCTGCTTGTTTCTTTTGTTCCTCCTCATCACAAACAGTTAATTGAGTTGAACCATATGCCCTGCATCGTACACGCAACTATAATCTGAACCACGTTTGATGCGTCCTCCATCACAAATGTTTTGCACCTTTTTGACGGTTATTTTACACCA
The DNA here is from genome assembly GCA_034509565.1 of Triticum monococcum. Taxonomy (NCBI): domain Eukaryota; kingdom Viridiplantae; phylum Streptophyta; class Magnoliopsida; order Poales; family Poaceae; genus Triticum; species Triticum monococcum. The sequence goes on from CM067845.1 coordinate 204,892,018, forward strand.
CCGTTTGCGATTATGGCATCGCACACAGTTTTGTCGAAGGGTCTCTGATCATAGTGTCGTATTAGCAGCAACCCGCAGTAATGTGTCCGCCAAAAAATTAAACAACATATCTACTGGCGACTTAAAGTCAAAAGCTAGGGCGTGTGACAACCCAAAAATATGTAGCCTTGTATAATTACTGAAAAGACTATAACCAAGGCTATTCAAGCCAAAACATGCTGGCGACTTAGAGCCAAGGCGGGTTACCAAACCCGAAGACTCATAGTCTCATATAATAGTTGAAAACATACCTGTATAGTCAAATCATGCCGGCGGCTTAAAAAATCAACAGCCAGTCCGGGTGACAACCCAAAGACTTGCAGCCTCATGACCATAGCTGTTCAAACCAAAATATACTGGCGACTTAGAGTCCGAAGCCAGGGCGGGTTACAACCCCAAAATACTCAAACATGAGCCACCTAATCCGGAGCCTCATGACTCAGGTAGTCAAAATTTTCACAAAAGAAAAACCTTAAGATAAAATATCCAGAGAAACCAAAGAAAGATATAACAAATCTAAAATAATTGTTGGGCCAGTTTTCCAAAACACGACCAAACAAGTTGGCTCACATGCCTTGTGCTTTCAAGGCTGCACAACCATTGAGTTTATCGTAGCTCACTGTAAGTCGGCTCTCAAGTGACACAGTCAGCTATTTTAACCTTAACAAGTTTAGGGTCTTCAAAAAGATTGACTGTTAAGAGTTCGGCGGGTCACCTGACAGAGTAGCAAGTTGCAAAATGGCATGTGTAAATTAGAATATGGCGACTCAGGCTGGTCAATAGGTTATGAAAGCTAAACCCGGTGGGTTTGAAGCCCCCAAGTGACCTTATGACCAATTAATAAAGACTCAGATACACAGAAATGAAACGACAGAGGCCCTGAATTTTCAGGGATGCTGGCTTTATTATATTGATCACAAAAACATATATACATCGATAGAAATATGTACAATGGAGAGAGCCGGTGGCTCAAGTATAGTAAGGCCGAAGATGAGAAATATTCCACGGCCTGTTGGTCTCCTGCTGAGAGGTGTGTGACTTCTTGCACTCACGTATATCAATGAGATAATACGAGCCATTATTAAGATTCTTACTGACCACAAAAGGTCCTTCCCAAGGTGGGGATAACTTGTGCATATCTGTCTGATCTTGAATCAGCTGGAGCACCAAGTCGCATTCTTGAAACGCCCAAGTCTTAACTCTGGGACTATGATAGCAGTGCAGGTCTTGCTGGTATATTTCTGAACGAGCCACAACAAGGTCACGTTATTCATCCAAAACATCAAGTGCATTATGTCATGCCGTCTCATTATCAGTTTCAACAGAAGCCGCCACTCATGGCGAGTCATGACGGATATCACTTGGGTGAACCGCCTCTGCACCATAGACCACGAAGAAAGGAGTATAGCATGTTGACTTGTTTGGGTAGTATTGATACTCCAAAGTACTGAAGGTAACTCCTCAACCCAACAACCCGGCATACATTCCAAAGGAACCATAAGTCGGGGCTTGATGCCTCTCAAACTCACCTAGTTAGCCCTTTTCGCCTGACCATTAGACTGTGGATGAGCCATAGAAGAAACATCAAGACGAATATGCTCTCTTTGACAGAATTACTTCATAGCACCTTTAGACAAATTAGTGCCATTATCAGTGATGATACTATGAGGGTAACCAAAGTGGAGATCATCTTTTTAACAAACTGAACTACAGTCGCTGCATCACACTTGCTAACTAGCTCTGCTTATACCCACTTGGTAAATTTGTCAATCACCACCAAAAGGTGGGTCTTCTTATCCTTAGACCTCTTGAAAGGTCCAACCATATCAAGCCCCCAGACTGCAAACGGCCAAGTTATTGGAATCATCCACAACTCTTGAGCCGACAAATGAGCTTGTTGAGAAAGTTTATGACATCCGTCACACTTAATGATGATATCTTCTACATTAGCATGAGCCGTCAACCAATAAAACCCATGACAAAACGCCTTAGCCACTTAATACTTTGAGCCGGCATGATGACACAATCACCTTCATGAATCTCCCGTAAAATTTCACGACCCTCCTCAGGAGAAACACAACGTTGGAATACCCCTGTCACACTAGAGTGGTGTAACTCGCCGTTGATGATAGTCATCGACTTAGACTGTCGAGTTATCTGTCTTGCCAAAGTTTCATCCTATGGTAACTGGCCCAGGGTTATTGTAACACCCCGGATATGATTTACCCAATATGTAATCCAACTCTTGCCGTTTCCGGCGTTAAGTTATTTTATTTTCTCGGGTTCGGGTTTTTGTCTCCGTGTGTTGTTATCGTTGTCATGCATCTCATATCATGTCATCATGTGCATTGCATTTGCATACGTGTTCGTCTCATGCATCCAAGCATTTTCCCCGTTGTCCGTTTTGCATTCCGGCACTTCGTTCTCCTCCGGTGGCCATTTATACCTTTCTTTTGTGTGTGGGGATGAAACATTTCTGGATTGGACCGAGACTTGCCAAGCAGCCTTGGTTTACTACCGGTAGACCGCCTGTCAAGCTTCGTACGATTTGGACTTCGTTTGATGCTCCAACGGTTAACCGAGGGACCGAGAAGGCCTCGTGTGTGTTGCAGCCCAACACCCCTCCAATTTGGCCCAAAACCCACCAAAACCCTCTCCATCATCTAGAGCGTTCGATCACGATCGCGTGGCCGAAAACCGCACCTCATTTGGACAATCCTAGCTCCCTCTACCTCTATATATAGACCCCCTCCTCAAAATTCGCGGATCCCCTCGCCTGAAACCCTAGATCCACCCTCTCCGCGCGGCCGGACACGTCTGCCGCTGCCCGCGACCAATCGCAGGGCCCCACGTGTCGCTGCCGCGTCCACCAACCGCGCCAGCCCGGAGAGCCCGCGCGCGGCCCTCCCAGCCCGGGTCGCCATCGCCGCCGCCCGGGGCTTCCTCCTCACCGCGCCTCCTCACGCCGCCGCGCTCCTGCTCGCTGGCCGCCGCACCTCCTTGCCGCCGGAGCCCGCGGCAGCAACTCCGGCGAGCTCCGGTCGCCGTCCCCGCCGCGCCCTCGCCGCCCGACGCCGCGGCCACTCCGCCGCATGACTTGGTGAGCCCCGGCCTTCCTCCTCCCTCCTCGACGCCGGCAAGTCCGACTCTGGCGCCGGCCTCCCCGGCGAACTTCGGCAACTGCACCACTGCTACAGTACACGTGGGCCGGATCTAGATCTGGGAATTGTCTCGGGTTGACTTTTTGCCCGAAACCCTAATTTTTTCGCTATTTTCATCGCATCGTAACTCCGCATCCGTAGCTCCGTTTTGGGTATATAGCACATCAAAATGTTCATCTCAGAGAGTACATCATTACATCTCATTGCATCATTTTCATTTGAGTTGATCTTGATGCCCGAAATGCTGTTGGAAGAGTGCTATTTGAGTTAATTGTCAGATCTGCTGCTCCAATTAGATATTTGTCATTTTTGCCATGATTAATGTGTGCATGATATGCCCCTGAGCTCTACATGTGTTTTGTTATATGTTTTGCCATCTATCCACAGGTGCAACCCATGTATTTTTGTGATGTGTGTGGTGACTAGCACAAGCTTGCAAAGTGGTGCATTCGTTAAGGCTGATTCCTGGGACATAGCAATTTCACTAAGTCCTTGATCTGTTTATCTCATTATGCCATATGTTCAGGTTGTTTCCTAGTAATCCTTGCCTCTTTTGAGGATGATCAGTAAGGATGTTTTGTTAATCTTGTAGTGCTCTATCCATCTATGTCTTTGTTTGCAATTATGTAGCAACTTAGCTTTAGTCAATCGAGCTCTACTTTTGCTATTTCGTGAATCTGGGCTGACTGTCTACTTGTTAGCGATTTTGCCGAGGATGTTGTAGTAGATCCGTGCATGCTATGTTATTGTTCTTGCCACGTCTAGCTTGTATTTTGTGTATTCTTGATGGGTGTATGCTTAGATTGTCATGACTTTCTATGTAGTGAGTGCATCGAGCTCGTAAACATGCCTACTTGATATCTGATTTTGCATGCTCCAGTTTTCACTAAGTCTGTGATCTGATTATGTTTTTGCCATGTTCACATGCTTGCAAATGTATTTTATGATCCCTTTTGGCTCAAGGTCACTAAGGGACTTTTGTTAAGCTCTTTGAGTAGCTCCATGCCATGCTTTACTTTGCCATGTTCAGGTCCTGTAGCATATAGTTTTCATGCTCCAAAGAGTGCTATCTGATCTGAAATTCCATACAAGTGTTAATTTCACCAAGTCTGAAATCTGTTTACCAAATGCATTTTTTCCATGCTTGTTTGAACCTGTTAATGGATGATTTGGCCATAGCTCAGTGTTCATCTTTTGTTAAGCATCATGAATGGATCCCTGCCATTTATTTTGTTGTCATGTTTGAGTGCTGTAGCATGTTCATCTCGTTGCATTTAGATGGCTACTTGCTATAAATCGCAGACCGGTGCCATATTTGAATTGCTTGCCATTTCCAAACCGTGACTCCGATTCCGGTGATCTTTATACCTTTTTCAAGCGAAATCATCTCATCTTTCTAGTGGCACACTTGGCTTTCCAAGTTGAGGCCAGGTTCATTCAATCCTTGTCAAATCTTGCATATGCATCACATATCGCATCCCGCATAACATACCATGTTTGCATCATATTGTTTGAGCTTTGCACATGGTTGATTGTGTTCCATTTGCTTGTTTGTATTGTTTGGGTGGAGCCGGGAGACGAGTTCCCTAACGAGGAGCCCGTTGAGTTTTCTTTCGAGGATCCAGTCAACTCTGACAACTTTATAGGCAAGATGATCATACCCTCGAAATCACTACTATCTTTGCTTTGCTAGATGCTCGCTCTTTTGCTATGCCTATGCTATGATCTCTACCATTTGCTTATCATGCCTCCCAAATTGCCATGTCAAACCCCTAACCCACCATGTCCTAGCAAACCGTTGATTGGCTAGGTTACTGCTTTGCTCATCCCCTCTTATAGCGTTGCTAGTTTCAGGTGAAGATTGGAGACCGTTCCTTGTTGGAACATTATTTACTTGTTGGGATATCATTATATTATCTTGTTATCTTAATGTATCTATATACTTGGTAAAGGGTGGAAGGCTTGGCCTCTCGCCTAGTGTTTTGTTCCACTCTTGCTGCCCTAGTTTCCGCCATATCGGTGTTATGTTCCCGGATTTTGCGTTCCTTACGCGGTTGGGTTATAATGGGAACCCCTTGACTGTCCGCCTTGAATAAAACACCTCCAGCAATGCCCAACCTTGGTTTTACCATTTGCCACCTAGCCATTTCCCTTGGGTTTCGCGGGCTCAAGGGTCATCTTATTTTAAACCCCCGGGCCAGTGCTCCTCTGAGCGTTGGTCCAACCTAGAGCACCGTGCGGGGCCGTCCCTTGGCAACTTGGGTTATGTTGGCTCCTGTACGCTTAGCTTATCCGGTGTGCCCTGAGAACGAGATATGTGCAGCTCCTGTCGGGATTTGTCGGCATAGCGGGTGGTGTTGCTGGACTTGTTTTACCATTGTCAGAGTTGTCTTGTAGAACCGGGATACCGAGTCTGATCGGAAAGTCTCGGGAGGAGGTCTATTCCTTCGTTGACCATGCGAGCTTGTCATGGGCTAAGTTGGGACTCCCCTGCAGGGATTTGAACTTCCGAAAGCCGTGCCCGTAGTTATGGGCAGATGGGAATTTGTTAATATCCGGTTGTAGATAACTTGAACCTGACACTTAATTAAAATGAATCAACTGTGTGAGTTACCATGATGGTCTCTTCTCGGCGGAGTCCGGGAAGTGAACATGGTGTTGGAGTAATGCCTGCCGCAGGTTGTTCTCTAGTTATTCGTTCGCGCTTTTCCTTCTCTTCTCGCTCTCTTTTGCGAATAGGTTAGCCACCTTATATGCTAGTCGCTTGCCGCAGCTCCACATATTTACCTTGCCTTACCTATAAGCTTAAATAGTCTTGATCGCGAGGGTGCGAGATTGCTGAGTCCCTGTGGCTCACAGATTACTTCCAAACCAGATGCAGGGCCTGATGACTCCGTTCCAGATGACGCACTTGAGCTCAAGTGGGAGTTCGACGAGGACTCACGCCGTTACTATGTTTCTTTTCCTGATGATCAGTAGTGGTGCCCAGTTGGGGCGATCGGGACCGTGTCGCATGTTGAGTTGATCTTTTATTTTGGCGCCGTAGTCGGGCCATGAGTGTTTGGATGATGTAATGCTATTTATGTACTTTGATTGACGTGGCGAGTGTAAGCCAACTATGTTATCTCCCCTTTTATTATCTTATATTACATGGGATGTTGTGAAGATTGCCTAACTTGTGACATTGCTTTCAATGCGGTTATGCCTCTAAGTCGTGCCTCGACACGTGGGAGATATAGCCGCATCGAGGGCGTTACAAGTTGGTAATCAGAGCCTTCCCCGACCTTAGGAGCCCCCATTGCTTGATCATTGTTAGCAGCCGTTGTTCAGTCTAGAAAAATGTTGGTAATCATCTCCTTTACACGTGCTCACTTCACCCCTTCGAGGATAGTATACTACTTGAAACCCCTCTCATGTGCATGCATAGGAATTACCGGAACCTCACAGATGACGAGGAGGAGTGCAAGCGCCAAAAAAACCTACACCATCCACAAGGGAAGCATGGAAGAGAAGACTGAAGAAGCGGAGCTGCTACAAGCTACAACCACTGGACGTCCAGACGCCACCGGACATCCGGTACCTGATGTGGCCCAGATGGCCAAAAGAACTCCAGGCGACGAGTGTTACAGTGGCCGGACGTCCGACGAGTCCCACAGCCCGGACGACCGGCGCCAACCGGACGACCGGTGCCGCTACACCCGAGAAGAATCAATGGACATCCGACGCGTGCCGGACGTCTAGACCGTCCTGGGCCACCGGACGTCCGGTACCTACCTCTGCGCAGCCACGGGCCTTGGCCTTGTATCCCTCTCCCACTTACCCCTTCGTGGCTTAGACTATAAATAGAGCACCTCCACCTCCTTTCTAGGGTTAGCATTGTGTTAGCTCATTTGTGAGATAGAGCTTCGCTCATCCATCCGAATCTACTCCATTGCGAGGGACCGACACCTCTTCGGAGAAGATCCACGTTGGATTCAAGACCCACTCTTGGGTGGCCCCTTCAAGACCTCCTCATGGAGATGAACTTTACCTTGTATCTTTCCTTTTCTTGTTCATGTACCTTGTGGATCTTGCGTGTTTTGATTGTCTAGTGGATGTGTGATTGGACTTGTTCTTGAGTGTTTCCCGTTATGCTTTCTCTCTGTTCTTCCCCGTGTTCATCCTGTTCTTCGAGGGAACCCACTCCAATCGTGAAACATCGGCCTATGACGGGTTAGCCCCGCGTCGTATGGTATCATGAGAAACGTTGATCATGTATTTGCAGTTCCCCCCATCGTTTTCTAGCCTTCTTTTGATTGATTTCGTCCTAAATTTCAAAAATCCCCACCAAAAATAGCCCCCAATTTTTTTTGTGATTTGTTGGTTTGATGAAGTTCTGTTGATTTTGATCCAAGGATTTTCTTGGTTTCAAGTGGATCTAGCATCTCCCCAATTTTCCCCACTTACCATCCAAGAAATCTCATCAATTTTGCCCCCGAAATCATCAATTTCCGCCCAAAATATCGTCGCAAAACTCGCATCTCGCGTTGACCCCGATACACCGGATGACCGTCACTTTACCAGATGTCCGGAGCCCCAGGAACCACCGGATGCCCGACCTTACCGGACGACCGGAACCCCTAACCCGAGCTGAAATTAGCGGATTTCTGACCCGACCGGACGTCCGGCGACCGGACATCCGTTATTTCCTGGCGTCCGCTACCTGTAGATTCTGACTTCGCTGAAATTTTGTTTCGGCCATAACTAATTCATCCGAACTCCGATTTTGACGTTCTTTAGCTCGTTTTGAAGCTATTTACATCCCCTTCTTACAAAAATACATCCAACATCATTTGACTCCATAAAATGTTTGGAACTTTGGCATCTTTGCCAAGGGCTTCCACCAGATCATCTGCATTACGACCCATCTTGATCCCCATTGCATATGTGGTTGCTTGAGTAGTGATTCGAGTCTCCTAAGGTGTTTCGGCTACTTAAGGATGGTTTCTTCCTCATCAACCACCACCACTTCCGCATAGGCTTACCCACCATACACTTCCACAACCTCAACTTAACCCAATTTTGTTTGAGTTGTGAATTGTGTCTCCTAAGGTGTTTCGGCTACTTAGGGATGGTGATCTTCAACTCCGACTCGCATAACCCAATAACCGTCCACTTCCACAAAACCACCACCACTTTGACATTTGCCTTGTGATTTTGAGTTCCTAGGGTGTTTCGGCTACTTAGGGACGAGTCTCCATCATATTGGTATCTACATCAAGAACACCGCAACTAATCATCGCCACGGGGTCATCTTTGACTTTGACCACTTCACCATCATCCATATGTGGATTACAAACAATAAACCTTTGATGGTAACCTCCATATCGGTATCATCTTGGTATCATGGTATCCCTCCATTGTATATTCCCTTGCCATTGCATTGATAACCCGTACCCTATTTTGCATCACTTGCCTATCAAGACTAGACATTTGAGTATTGCCGACAACGTTACTTGTGCACATTAGTGATCTACACCATCCATTGCATACATACCATATCATATTGGTATCATATCATCTCGTGTGCCTCAAGTTTGTTCCCGCATATACACAATTGCTATCTTGGTTTGTGCATTGTGCAAAAGTGGCCATACAAAAAAAAGATAATAAGCTTTTAAGGAAAAGAGAGAGAGAAAAAAAGAGCTTGTAAGCAAGAGCCATAGCATCGTATCATAGTGCATTACAATATATCATACTTGATCATCTTGTGCTAATGCACCGGAACATACATACATACATAGCATACTTGGGATAGAAAGTTGATACATTTTGCATCTTATAGGTTGTGCACAAGTGTCATATCTGCCTATTGAGCAATGATGCTAGCGTCTCTCTTGAGTTGTGCAACATGAGCGTTTTCCGTGGATTACACATTTTGTGCTCATTCCTTGGTTGCACGACCCCATTTATCTATCCGTGTGTGTGTTTCCGCATGCCACTCATTACTATTGCTTTACTTGTTTCACTTGCCAATTTGTGTATCTCATTCAACATTATTGACTCTTGCTAACATTTTACATCAAGTTTTTGTGCCACTATCCTCACCGAGCTACTCCATAAGCTTTACTTGATAGGTGTGAGTGAACAAGTCCGGTACCAATTCCACTCTTCTTTCATGTCACAATGAGTGAAACGGGATACATCCTCAACTTTGGGAAAAAGGTAACTTGGTATTGTATATCTCATTTCCTACTCACCTCTACTCGAGTCTTGTGATGGATAGGCAGGGCATTTCATCTTCGGTCTACAACAACAACGACGAGTTCGATGCCACGAACAACTCCAACGACACCAAGATGCAAGCTCAAATGGAGGAGATCAAAGCCCTCATCAAGTCCTACAAGCAATCTTCATCATCTTCGAGAAGACGCTCAAGAGCACATGTCTCCGAGCTACCATCTCCGGCAAAATCACATCGGCATCGACACCATCACCAACAAGGATGTGAAGGTCAAGAGCTTAGCACCAACAACCGCTCAATGACTTCACCATCTCCCTTGGCATCTTCGCCAAGCGACTTCAAGGCATCTTCGCCTATGGACATACGGCATCTTCGCCCACAAGCACTTCAAGAGAAGCTCCCCAAGCTCAAGTCCCTGACTCCACAAGCTACTACGACCTCGACATCGACCACGCGATTCCTTTCTACGGGACTCAAGAACCCGAGGAGTATCTCGAATGGGAGCATTTGATGGATGACTACCTCAAGCTACATCAAGTTCCTCCCGAAGATCAAGTGAAGTGCTCCACAAGGAACTTCCACGACTACGCGTCCACATGGTGGCTTCACGCACCTTCAAAGACCTACGACATGAGTTGGCCCAAGATGAAGAGAGCTTTGCAGCGAGAGTTTGTGCGTCCAACCTACACGGAACAACTTCTACGCTAGTTTGAGAACACCACCCAAGGATCCAAGTCCATTGACGCATACTTCAAGGAGATGAAGATTACCTTGCGACACGCTGACATGGACAACCCCATTTCGATGAAGTTCCACTTCATGATGGGATTGCACAACAACATCTCCAAGACGATCTTCCTCAAGAACTACAAGTCCCTCGACAACAACTACATTAGTGCTCTCAAGGCGAAACAAGAACTCATGATGTCCAAGGCTTCTCGACCCAAGCACCCTTCTCTAAAACCAAGCTCCAAGATGACGAGCATGAGGCTAGTACCACCACGATGTCCAAGCCCGACGAGCTCCAAGACGATGCTCCCAAGTTCAACTTCACCGCCATACCTCTTTGTGGCATTGACTATGCTGAGTCTACCATGACTCTTTTTCAAGACGGTGTAGCGACGAGTATGACTATGGAGACCCTCAAGGACCAAACTTTGGAGGCGAGCGACATGGTGCCGAGCAAGGATGATGCTGCCATCTTAATAGGCGAGAGTGGTGATGTGCCATCTTCAGCCTTCATCCATGGCAACAGCGACGAGATGATCGAGCATGGGATTTTCCCTTCGGTCATCGAGGAGAGTGATGATGTGCCATCTTTGGCCTTCATCCATGGCGAGGGCGATGAGATGGTTGAGTATTTCACCTCGACCATGGCGACGTGTGATGACTTGAGTGACTTGTGCCACCATATTGAGAGTGAGAGTGACTTCACCACTATCCCCATATATGATGAGTTGCCCCAATTCCCATGTGAAGAGAGCCACAACCCCCACCACTTTGAGTGAGATGAGTGACTCCACCATACGTGAGATTGAGTGCACTAACCTTGAGGGAGTGAGTGAACCACCACATAGAGAGAGTGAGATAGTTGATAGGTCATGTGAGGCCACTTTCAACACTAACGAGTTGACCTCTACCTCTATTGTGTCTTCTCATTTGGTGCTAGGTCCCATCTATGATGACGCGCCAATTCGCGATGACTTCGTCCTCCCTTTGGACAAGACGATGGCAATGGTGGAATATGATGCACCCCCCTCATGGTTGCATCAAGATGAAGATGACCATCATTTGGTCTTTCCCACCTCACCTACACCGCTTGAGTGGAATTAAAACGGTAACATAGGTGACGGTGATGCTCTAGTCTCACTAGTGGACATTCTTGACATTGATTGCTTGCATGATGTTGATCAACCTATTACCATTCTTCATGCTCGTGCGACTTCCCCATGCGATGATTTACCCATTTATGCTGAGTATGATGATTGCCATGTGGAGTCTATTAGTTGTGATCCCATGTTACATAGGATTTCTTGTGATCATTCTTTACGTCACATCATGTTTGACAATCCGCTTGACTTGTCATATGCTATGCATGAGATCCATCATATGTCATATTTGCAATCTCATTGTAGTGACTATGCATATGCCATTAAAATGAACCCAATTTGCACATATGGCATATATGACAATCCCATGGTTATTGGCATTTGTTTTTTTGTGATGATATTGGTATGCTCCCTTTGCATCATCTATCTCATATGTCATGCCATGACCACCTAGCTTCAGATATGCATTGCTTTGGATGTTGTCCATTTTCTCCATATGATGTTTCCAACATTGCTCATGAGGAGACCCCCATAGTTTCCACATACATTTTAGGAGATTTTTATTCATCCCATTCATTGCATGATCCCAATACTTGTGTGCACAATATGCTCCCCATGAATAAAAATGCTATTGTTGTGCCTTATACTTGTATGCTCACTTTGCATCCCCATCGTGTTATACACAATGTCTATTCTTTCATGATGGATGACATGTTCTTATACCATGCATCAAATTTCTTTGATAAATGTTTATCTTGTTCTAACTCTCATGTGCACATACACATAATGATGGATGATGTGTACATTTATCACACACACAACTTCTTTCGTTTGTGTATTTGTTGTGTAGGTACCCATGAATACTTGTCAACCTAACAATCCCATGAGTAGACAAAACGAGCTCTAGAGAGCAATGATGATTTGGGATCTCATGGATTGTATTTCCCACCGCTCTCTTCGCGCAAAGACTTCGCACATTTCTTCTACATGGCCCTCACTTGGCTATGGGTGATTATCCATTACATATTATATGCTCATCTTGCCATGTTCACTTTGCATGATATGCTCATTCCTATGCCTTTGACATGCATTTGTGACCCATGCTTTGCATTACACATGATGATTGATTCTAGTACTTGTATGTATATTTGCAAGCTTGGTGGAGATATCACTTGTTATTGCCATGTTTTCTTTGTGCCCCATGCCTATGATGATACTATGATCTTGCTTTGTGTTCGTGCTTACGATATGTCATGTGCATTGTCTATGCCTATTATTTGCTCACGTGATAGGATTTCCATGATTTCCCCTAGTGTGTTGCATCTTCGCTACACTAGTTTCCATGATATGATTGATATGCTTTCTTGTGTTGCATCACCGATGATTCATACTTGCTCATTTCTTGCGGTTGATGACAACGATTACCATGCTTTGCACATGATTGTTATTGCTTCTCATCATATATCTCCATATGTTTCATATCTCATGCTAGATGATTTGCCATGTATTGAGTGCAATGATACATTTAGCATTGCTAATGAGATTGCCCCCCATAGCATTCTCACATACGATTGGAGATTTTGACATTTTTCTTGTGAAGCGTGCTTGTCTTGGCTCTTTGCACCATATACCTAGTGCCATGAATATAGCCATTATTGCATCATATTATTCATGCACTTTTGCTACTAATGGTTATGTGCAAGAGCGAAGTATCATCATGATGGATGATGTGTTTATCTACCATGCGCATACGTTCTTTGTTTTGTTGTGTGCATGTGTAGGATACTTGGACTTCGTCTCGACTTCCACTTCACGTGAGTTGACCGTTCGAGCTCTTGAGAGCGAACCACCTTCTACCACGATGATTCTACATCGCACTTTCTTGTGCTTCGGCATTGTGAAGAATGCACAAGGACACGCCTTCAAGGTGACATCTTTCTAGGGCATGGATATTGAGGATCATACTACTTGTGTTGCTTGCACCATGAGACTTATTGTTCATCTTGGAACTATTGATTGCACACATGTTAGAGATCTTGCTTCGACTTGTCACTTTCACCATTCCATGCATCATGATATATATATATATGCCTTGTGTGTTGCATCCAATTCTTGGATTACATGGTCCTATCACATGTTTGGTTGCAACAATATCATTTCTTCACCTATGCCATGTCCCATTGATTGCTACATGCTTGCCTTGATTGCCTCATACACGATGAACACTTGCTCTTTCTATTGTGTTGAGTGCCATACTATCTTCACTACATCCTATGTACGTTATGCTTGTATTTTCTTGCACTTGGCACATGTGTTTAGACACTTCATTTTATTTGGTGTTGTGAATGCTTCGTATGCCTACCATCGATCTTTCATTGAGAACTTTTCCCATGCTTTCTATAACCTTGAGGTAGATGCTTATTCTCTTGTCACACATATTTGCATCACTACCTCACATTTACATGCTTGTCCCCATGATATCTTTGCTTGTGCTCAATTTTATGTGCTTACATGCCATGTCACTATCCTTTGTCAAACCATATGCTTTGCATGATGACGACACTTGTTTGGTGAGTCACCTCTTTGAGTGCTTGGTTTGGCACTAATGCCAACCATGTTTGTTTTTCCAAGTGTTTGTTGTCCTTGCTCATTTTGAAGGAATCACTAGACGGTGCGACATTGGAGAGTGCCCACTTCAAGCTTGAAGATGATGACTACTTGGTGAACGTCCACTTCTACACGGTGAAGCTATCTGTTTCCCATGGTGATTTGGTCTTCGATCCGAGGTCGGATCTTTCCCAAGGGAGGGGAGATGATGCGGAGCATCCCATGGACATCAGCATGTCAAGAGTTCGTTTGGCAAGTGACACATGCGACATCTACTTCACATACACAAAGGTGAATCATCTCCTTTACACGTGCTCACTTGACCCCTTCGAGGATGGTATACTACTTGACACCCCTCTCGTCTACATGCATAGGTATTACCGGAACCTCGCGGATGACGAGGAGGAGTGCAAGCACCAAAGAACACCTACACCATCCATGAGGGACGCATGGAAGAGAAGACGAAGAAGCGGAGCTGCTACAAGATACAACCACCGGACATCCAGACGCCACCAGACATCCAGTACATGATGCAGCCCAGACGCCCAGAAGAACTCCAGGTGACTAGTGCTACAGCGGCTGGAGATCCGACGAATACCGGACGTTCGACGAGTCCCACAGCCCGGACGACCGGCGCTGACCGGTCGACCGGTGCCACTACACCCAAGAAGAACCAACGGACATCCGACGCGCGTTGGACAGCTGTACCGTCCAGAGCCATTGGATGCCCGACCCCCACCGGTCGTCCGGTACCTGCCTATGCGCAACCATGGGCCTTGGCCTTGTATCCCTCTCCCACTTACCCCTTCGTGGCTTAGACTATAAATAGACCACCACCACCTCCTTTCTAGGGTTAGTGTTGTGTTAGCTCATATGTGAGATAGAGGTTCTCTCATCCATCCGGATCTACTCCATTACGAGGGACCGACACCTCTTCGGAGAAGATCCACGTTGGATTTAATATCCCCTCTTGGGTGGCCTGATGTAGGGTGGAACCCTAGGTGGACGATCTTTGACGAAAGGAGCAGATTCCATGATGAACACGAAGAACACAAGGGGAAACACGAGAGAATCACCCAAACCAACAAGAACGATCACACATGTGCTAGATCCATTAACACAGAAGGAGATACAAGATCCAAAGTCAACAAGGCACGATACAAATGGTAACCAGTATTCTCCGTGAGGAGGTATTGATGGGGCCACCCAAGAGGGGGTCTTGAATCCAACGTGGATCTTCTCGGTCGAGGGGTCGCGGTCTCTCTCAAGGAGTAGATCCGATATGGATGAGCGAGGCTCTATCTCTCAAATGAGCTATCACAACGCTGAACCTAGCTAGGATGAGGTGGGAGAGTATATATAGTCGAAGTAAACCAAGGGGTAAGTGAGAGGGGAATACATGGGCCCTTGGCGCGACCTCTGCGCGCAGGCAGGGTGGTAGTACCGGACCCTAGGGCGGCAGTATCGCTGTAGCGGTAGTGCCGCTCAGGCTGGGCGGTAGTACTGGACTCGGGTCGCTCGAACACAGGAGTTTGTCGGGTTGAGTGGCAGTGGAGCGGATGTTGGATGGTTGTGTCGCTTGTGGGCCTTCAGTGGTAGTACCGTCGTGTGTGGGCGGTAGTACCGCCCGTTCTGGACCGGGCGGTTCCTCTTCATGCTCCCGATGTCCATCTTGCACCATAGCTTCTTCTAGGCTGGTTCCTTGGTACCTTAACACACAAAGCATATCCAGAGGTAGTAGCCATGTAACCTCTTCTAGGCTGGTTCCTTGGTACCTAAACACACAAAGCATATCCAGAGGTAGTAGCCATGTCTCAAGTGGGTTGAAGGGAAGTTCAACAAGGAGGGAGTTAACCTTGTCTTCGATAGCTCTCGTACGGGCTCTTGTCATTGGTCCAAGTGGTGTCGTGGTGGATGCAGGTAGGTCCATGGGTATGACCTTGGGATGCTTCGCATCATCTCCCTGCCCTTGGGAAAAACCGACCTCAGATCAAATTCTTCATCACCATGGTAGGGCGAGAGATGCTTGCCATTGAAGATGTCGCTCATGTTGTACTTGTCGCACGGGAGGTCGATCTTGTAAGCGTTGTTGTTATAGCATGCAAGCACCTTGAAGGGTCCATCCGCTCGTGGTAGGAGTTTGGACTTGTGTTCGGTAGGGAAGCGGTCCTTGCGAAGGTGTAGCCACACAAGATCACCAATGTTTAATACCATGGGGTGTTTGTTGATGTCGAGCTTGGTCGCAAGACATTGTACTTGGCGCTCGATGGTGTGCCTTGTATCTTTCTTCATGCACCTTCTTGAGATGGTTCACACGTGCACTTGCGTCCATATTGATGCGCTCTTGGAGTGGTAGAGGAAGAATGTCCAATGGTAACAATGGGTTGAATATATAGACAACCTCGAAGTGGGACTTGCCGGTAGTTGAGTGTCTAGCGCGGTTGTAGGCAAACTCAGTGATGGGTAGACACTCCTCCCACTCCTTGATGCTCTTCTTGATTAGCACGTGAAGTAGAGCGGCGAGTGTGCAGTTGGTCACCTCCGTTTGGCAGTCGGTTTATTGGTGGTAAGCCGTGGATAAGAGTAGCTTGATTTCGAGCTTAGCGCATAAGGTTTTCCAAAAGTAGCTTAGGAACTTGACGTCCCAGTCCGAGACTATCATCTTTGGCACTCCATGTAGACGAAGTATTTCCCTACAAAAGATATTGGCAACATGTGAAGCATCGTCTATCTTGTTGCAAGGAATGAAATGTGCCATCTTAGAGAATCGGTCCACAACGACAAATACCGAATCCTTTCCATTTCTAGTTCTAGGCAATCCAAGTACAAAATCCATGCTAATATCTTCCCATGGTTGATATGGAATTGGGAGAGGCGTATAAAGGCCATGGGATTGAGCTTTAGACTTAGCTTTGCGACATGTAGAGCATTGATTAGTGAAGCGGTTGAAGTCGTGAAACATCTTGGGCCAATAATAGTTCTTGGAGAGCATAGCAAAAGTATTGTCGCGTCCAAAATGTCCCATTAGTCGTCCTCCATGAGATTCCTGCAAAAGCAACAAACGAAGAGAAGACTCGGGGATGAAAAGTTTGTTAGCTCTCATAAGATATCCATCTTTGATGTAATAACGATCCCAAGAGGTATGCGTCGAACACTTGGCATAAGGAATAGCAAATGTAGGATCATGTGCATACAAGTAATTTATGTGCTCAAAGCCAATGACATCCAAATCAAGTTGAGTAACAAGCATGCATAAGAGGGAAAGACCGTCTGCCACAATATTTTCCTTACCTTTAATGTACTTGATGACATAAGGAAAAGACTCAATGAATTCACTCCATTTAGCATGATGCTTGTTCAACTTAGTTTGACCCTTAAGGTATTTAAGCATTTCATGGTCGGTATGAATGATAAATTCATGAGGGCAAAGATAATGTTCCCATTCATGCAAAACTCGCACTAGAGCATTTAAATCTTTGTCAAAGATGGGGTAATTGAGTTGCGCTCCGGAAAGTTTCTCACTAAAGTAAGCTATGGGGAGTTTCTCTTGCGTTAACACACCTCCTATGCCATTACGACTAGCACCGTAATGAATCCCAAAGGGTTTGTCAAAGTTAGGTAAAGCAAGCACGGGAGTATGGGTAAGCAAATTCTTAAGCTCCTTGAAAGCGGTATCTTGGGATGGTCCCCAAACAAAAGGTGCATTTTTCTTAATCAGGCCATGCAAAGGTGAAGTAATGGTGCTAAAGTCCTTCATAAATCTACGGTAGAAATCAGATAAACCAAGAAAACTATGCACTTGTTGCAAGTTAGTTGGTTGGGGCCAAGTTTTAATAGCATTTATCTTGGAGTCATCAACAAGAACACCATTAGAGGACACAACAAACCCCAAGAAAACGAGCTTACCAACGCCAAAAAGGCATTTTCCATGTTGGCATATAGACGTTCTTTTCGAAGAGTTTGCAACACAGTGCAGACATGGGTGACATGATCTTTAAGAGATTTGCTATAAACAAGGATATCATCAAAGTAGACCACGACAAACTCAACAATGTAAGGGCGAAACACATAATTCATAAGACGAATGAAAGTACCCGGTGCTTCCGATAAACCCATAGGCATGACTAACCACTCATAAAAACCAAACTTTGTTTTGCAAGTGGTTTCCATTCATCAGCCTCTTGTATGCGGATTTGATTGTAACTACTTTTCAGATCAATTTTGGAAAAAAATAGTGGCATCGCTAAGTTCATAAAGCATATCATCAAGGCGTGGGATGGGGTACCTGTAGAGAACGGTGATAGCATTGATAGGTCTACAATCGGAACACATGCGAAAGCTACCATCTCTTTTTGGCACAAGAATGACCGGAACGGCACAAGGAGTCAAACTTTCACGCACATGTCCATGGTCTATGAGATGTTTGACTTGCCTTTGTATTTATTTGGTTTCTTCAGGGTTGACGCGATAGGGAGCTTTGTTTGGAAGAGGTGCGCCGAGGATGAGGTCAATGCGGTGCTCGATGCCTCATAGTGGAGGTAGACCCAGAGTGTGACGCCGTCACGATGGCACCAAAGGAGCCGACGTCTGGCTCGGCTGCTGAGGTCCCCAAAGCTCAGGAGCCCTCAGCCTCCCAGGCCATCATGACGGTGTTGCTTCTTCCTTCCTCCACCGCTCTGCTGACCTCGGATTCTTCTGCCTCCCCCGACATCCTGGAGCGCTCTCTTTCTGCACTGACCTTGCTGCGGGAGGATCTTCAAGGTAACGACCGTCGCCTGGTGGCCGGGCACCTGGAGCTGATTTCTGGCTAGCTCCACTCCGACGTGGTTGTCCGGGCGGCGCTGAGCCAGGCTGCGGAGGACTCCAAGAAGGATAAGCAGGCCATCGCCCAAGCTATGGCTGCCCGCAAGGCGGCGCTGAAGGATGCCAGAGCCGCCCAAGATCACTACCAACTACTGGAGGCCAAAATGAAGACCATGTGCAGTGAGCATGCAGACGAAGCTCGGGGCCGCAGGGCGGAGGAGGAGAAGATGAAGGCCCGGGAGGACGCCGTCAGGGGTCGCGATGCCGAGCTAGAGCAGTTGGCGGAGGCGCAGGCTGCGAAGCGCAGTCGGCTGGAGAAGCCGGAGCAGAAGGTGGAGGCAGAGAAGGCCGAGCTGGAAGCCAAGGCACAGGTCCTGGCCGAAGACTGCATGGCCTTCAAGTCCCTTGAGGAGAGGTCTTGCGTGGCGCTGCGGTCACTCTATGAGAAGGGCTTGGAGGAGCCGCTGGCTACCAATGACGAGGGCCTCACCCAACTGCTACCTTATCTGGTCGAGGCGCTTGAGGAAGTCGTGAGCGGTATCGGCCCCCTGGTAGAGGCAGAAGCCCACATTCTTTCCTCAGCCATGTTGACGCGTGTCTTCAGCCACCTCCATCTTCACAATCCTGCCGCCAACCTCGGCGAGCTGCTAGAGCATGTGGACACCGAGCAATGTGCAGCTGCTGCCGAAGCCGTGAAGGATCAGGTGGAGGCCCTGCTGAGGAGGTTCCGCGCCTTCGATCCTGCGCCCTCAACTGGCGGTGCTGCTGATCCTGCAACTCCGGTGGGTGGTGCAGGTGAGGGCGACACCATATGGGAGAAGCATCCCTTGCGGGCGACGGGGGCGTCCGGGGATGACGAGATGACCTAGGGGCGGCTCCTTTCCTGTTTAGCTCCTGTGATATGCATCGTGCCTCGTGGAGGCGTTTAAACTTGCGTTTGGTATAGGAAAAAATATGTCTTGTAATATTTGCTTGAAATTTTGCGATTTCCTTCCAATTTCTTTACGTTCTACGTCGGCAGGGCCCGATCCCGTGCATACCTTAGCCGCCGTTGGGTCGTCCGGATCACCAGGATGAGACCAAGGGGAGAGGGGCTACGTGGCCAGTTAGCCTCCTAAGTCGCGATGCTCAGGAGTCCCCCTTGACACGCAAACAACTTATAGAAAGGAGATGCCGGAGTAGGCCTAGTGTTCTATGTCGGTAGGGCCCGACCCCGTGCATTCCTCAGCCGCCATTGGACCGTCCGGATCGCCAGGATGAACCAAGGAGTGAGGGGCTACGTGGCTAGTTAGGATCCTAAGTCACGATGCTCACGAGTCTCCCTTGACGTTCAAACGACCTTCATACCTTGGCTCCACATGGGAGGGCGCGTGATGACCAGGTCTAAGGGACCTGGCAGGGTGGCGTACGCTTGGGCGTGACCCGAGCGCAACCCCCTTGCCCAGGCCCCTCGCGCGACTCTCCCGAGGGGAGGTGTTGCGATGAGGCCAGACACTGAGCTCGGAGGCTCCCTGAGGTTGATATGGCTATGAGGCCGCCCTCAGTTGTTTATCACCAGCACAGAGCATAGCGCTTCTGTACTTGCACGGGCATAGCCGCTCCTCCACAGTGTCGTGCCAGTGCGGAGCATGGTGCTTCCACTGGTGCGTGGGTGAGGGCTCCCTCTGAGTGGAGCCCCCGAGGCGTGTACAGCCCCGCCCTGACACATGGCTTGCACGACAGGGCTAGACGAGGTGTGTCTGGGCACTCGTGAGCCAGCGCGGGACTCACGAGGCTCTACCTCAAGGCGGGTTGCGCCTGGTCTTGATTCTTGTTGACTATGATGGTCCTGTGAGATGGTTAGGCAACCTACGCCGAACGAATCTCCTAAGGTTATTGCACGAGAAGTCCAGGCACCAACGACCCCAGGAGGTGATGTGAACGGGACCGGCCTGCTAGACAGAGCTCAGCCATTGGATTTATCGATGCCGCAGGGACGGACCCGAGCACAAACGTCGTGCCTAGCCTTCTTATGCGAAGGATCCTAAAGAAAGACGATCGGTGTGCAGCTCCCGTGGTGGGTGATAATCAAGCAGGTAATGGCCATAGATAGCTTATGCATGGAAAGCAAACTAGCTTAGGTAAATGCAAGAACGATACATGCCACTGGGTCGGACCCAAGCGGCCTGGGAATGATGCAGCCCGAGGGGCGCCCCCAGTAAAGTAAGCTTAAAGGCATAAAAAGGATACACGCCGCAGGGACAGGCCCATGCGACTTGGGAACAATGCAGCCCGAGGGGCGCTCCCACCTGAATGAACTTGGAAAATGTCACCAGGTTTTGTTGTCAAAGGAGCCTTGGGATAGCTGAAGGTCCGCGCTGAAGAAGTCGCTCCTCACGAGCCGTCGAGACCCTGAGCCTCGGGGGGCTCTGGGGGCTCAGGTGGCTCCCTGAGGACCATCTCCATCTCTACCAGGACCGCATGATGCCTGGCCTCCTGGGTCGCCCGAATGCTCTGTAGGTTGTGCTGGAAGGCAGCTGCCACGCTCGGTAGGCCACATGGCATGCAAACGTAGCTGTGGGGTGGACCTTCTTACCGGCCAGCGCGCGAAGGCCAGAAGCGCTCCTGAGATGCGGCCCTGTTGAGCCCTGGGATGTCGATGCAGACGCGCAGCTCGCCTGTCGGGGGTTTGGTGTGACATATGCCAACGGATGGCCTATCATGGTGGGGGCGAGTAGAACGTCGCCGGTGCCTGGAAACGGGATGAGGCGAAGAAGTCATGCACGCCGGCAGATCTTACCCAGCTTCAGGGCTCTTCAGGGAGATAACACCCGTACTGCTTCTCTGCAGGGTCTCCGCATGATCACTATGGTCAAGTGTTTACAAGGCTGCTCCTTGAGCTGTTTCGGGTGGCAGGAGAGGGCAGAGCTAGCTCTCTCCTTCTATCTGGTGTGGTCTAGAACTACTGGGATCCAACCCTTTGCATGGGTGCCCTGGGGGGTTTGTATAGGCCTACCCCTCAGGGGTACAATGGTAATGTGACTGGGCGCGGGCCCAGCCGTCAGTGTCTCCGACCTCCGACTTCTCCGCCGACTGCTGGGGCCCGCCGATTGGTGGGCCCTGCTGACTGGTCTGGTACGGAGCCGACAGGCCACGTCCGCCGCGGGCGGGTCTTGCCGGCTCCTGATTACTGTAGCCGTGCTCCTGATGATGCAAGCTTGGTCATGGGGTCGTGGCAACAGCCCCGCCACCTGGCGGGCGATCACTGTGGCCACGCCCCATCTCTTCTTGATTAATGGCACGTGGGCCCCGGGGAGGGCTCGGCCGACTCTCCCGGGCCGACTCCCGATGGGTCCGACTGGCGGTTTTCCCGCCATCTTCTGAGGTCTCACTGACTGGTGGGCCCCGGTGCCTCCAGGCCGTACAGACAAGCCGTTGTGGGTGCAGGACTTGGTACAGTGGTGCTGATGTTAGGGCCGGCCTGGCAACAGTGCCACGCCGCAGGGAGATCTCCCCAAGTACGGCGTGCTGTAGCCATGCTTGCCCTTGGTAAGGGGCGGGGAGTGGGCTTCACTGTAGCCACGCCCCTGCCCGGTCCCCTTTGATGAGGTCACGGTTTGTTGGAGTCGCCGGCCGACTCCCCAAAGCCGGCTTCTCTAGAATTCGTCCCTGGGACTCGGCCGTGAGCGGGCAGTCGGCCACCTCGCCGTAGACTCCCCAGGAGGCGGCTCTTCGCCTTGGGGTCTTGAGGGGCGCAGCCTGCCCCGATGTCTTGAAAGGTTATGGGGCTCGGGTTGGCCTACCCGTGGCCCATTACTCCGACAGTAGTCCCCGAAGCTGGTGAGGCGCCGCGGACGATTGGCCGAGAAGCCTCAGCAGTCTCCCTCTCCGGAGCTCAACACATGGTCTCGATTGACTTCTGCCGGGCCGACTAGAAGGAGTCGGACTCGCCCAACTCGGACTCGCACTATTCCGACTTGCTCAGTAGTTCGAACATCGCAGTGAGATTTCATTTGGCGTGCTAGCTAAGCTTCCAGGCCGCCACCCATTCCTGGCCTGTCACGCGAGGGCACGTGGCCAGGCCGCCCTGCCAGCCCACATGCACGATGGACAGGTCCATAGGCGTGGCCCGCCACTACCGTGCCTCGGCGCCCGAGCGGATCCGCTGCGGCCCCGGCGGGCGGTTGGGATTCCCGTAAAGTTACTGCATGCAGTAACTTTATGTGGATCGTGGTGGTCGTGGGGCTGCGGGCGCAGTAAATCCCCACGTCCGCCCCCTCGGCTTCACAGCCCATAGGGCTATAAGTAGGGGGAAGAGGGGTGCATGCGCGCCCCTCCTTCCCACTACCCCTTGCTTCTTCCTCCTCGCAGCTCCTCACTCCCTTGCTTCCTCCTCTCTTCTTTGCTTCTTCGCTCCGCCGCACGCCCAAGATCCGTCAGACGCCGCGGTGTTAGCTTCGCGATGAGCTCTTCTTTCGCTGCCGCGCTTCCCCCAGTGCGCTTCGGCACCTGGGATAGCTCCAAGGTCCATGAGGACCACATTGAGTTCCTCCGCCGGACCCGTCGAGGATCGCGTGCAGGTGTGCCTCGCGCCGGAGGGGGAGATTTCCCCCTTCCGGCAGGAGGGCGAGCGGGTCATCTTCTGCTCGAACTGCCTGCGCGGGCTGGGGCTGTCGGTGAGCAGCTTCTTCTGGTCGTTCATGGAGTTCTACAGACTCCAGCCGCACCACCTCACCCCCATCACGGTGGTGCTGTTGTCCACCTTCGTGGCTCTGTGCGAAGGCTTCCTCGGAGTCCTCCCCACCCTCGAGCTCTGGGGGGAGTTCTTCTCCAAGCTCGGCACCCAAGCCGCGGGCGTGCCGGCTCAATGCGGTGCCTTCATCGCCGTGCGGAGGACAGGAGCCGACAACCACTTCCCCTCCATCCTACTGCTGAAGTCGGTGAAGATGTGGCAGCGGTCCTACTTCTACGTCAGGAATGTCGCCACGAGGGGCGACTGGGTCAATCTGCCGGCCTTCGAAGCCGGCCCGCCGGCTGGCAGACTTCCCAACTGGTCCTACCGGGCCAGGTCGCTGAAGCCTGCGGGAGCCGGCGCCATCACGCGACTCCGAGTGCTGACGCAGTCGGAGGGGCTGACTGGTCCAGACCTGCTGGCGGCCTTTGTCTCACGCCGAGTCCTCCCACTCCAAGGCCACCCTCACATTGAATGGTCCCACCATGTCCAGACCCCAAACTGCGAAAGGCCAGGCAATGGGGATGGTCTTGAGCGCAGAAGCCGGCTGGTGCGGCTTGGAGCTGAACTTCTGACACCCTTTGCATTTCTGGACCAACTCCATGGCCTCTTCCAAGGCAGTCGGCCAGAAGAAACCATGCCGAAAGGCTTTGGCGATGAGTGCTCTCGAAGCCGCATGGTGGCCGCATTCGCCTTGGTGGATGTCTTTGAGTATCGCTTGGCCTTGCTCTGGCTCTACGCAGCGCTGGTAGACACCAGTGACGCTGCGCCTGACCAGCTCTCTGTTGACTATGGTATAGGCTGCCACCCGGCGTTGTACTTGCCGGGCTGAGATCTCGTCAGTTGGTAGCTCTTTATTCACCAGGAATTTGAGGATGCACTGGGCCCATGAGGGTGCTACTATTTCTTCGATTGCCAGGATTGCGACTTGGACGAGGGTGGTTGGGCTGGGAGGCGGTGGGTCGGAGTCAACAGCCGCTTGCTGAGTTGATGAAGTCCCCATGCCGATTGGTGCGGTCCCTAGGCCGAGTTCTGGAATCTTCGAGTCCGCTGCCGCAGTCCCCGGGCCGGGCTTGACTATGGCGGCTTTGGAGTCATCTGCCAAAGTCCCTGCTCCGACTGCCGGAGCTCTGGAGTTCGATCCGCCGTCTTCGGGAGGATCCGGCACAAAAATGGAGTCTAATTCTGGTGAAGGCTTGACAGACGGCTTGAGGAGGCGTTGAAGGGCGATGCCAGATGGAATTGCTTGGCGGGTAGAGCCGATTCGTGCCAAGGGGTCTGCTTGGTCGTTGTCGTTTCTTGGCACGTGGAGGAACTCGCACCCTTCGAAATACCCGCTGAGTTGCTGTACGAGGAAACAGTAGCTTGCCATGTTTGCGCCTTTCGCATCCCAGTCGCCAGATGACTGCTGGACCACCAAGTCCGAGTCGCCATAACACAAGATTCGGCGGATGCCAAGTTCTTTGGCAAGCCGGAGCCCGTGAATGAGCGCCTCGTACTCGACAACGTTGTTGGAGGCGGCAAAGTCGATTTGCATTGCATATTTGAGCTTGTCGCCTTTAGGAGAGGTGAGGACGACGCCGGCTCCAAAGCCAGTGAGCATCTTGGAGCCATCGAAGTGCATCCGCCAATGGGTGCAGTCAGGCGCTGGAGGCAGGTACTGGGTCTCGGCCCAGTCAACGAGGAAGTCGGCCAGTGCTTGTGACTTGATAGCGGTGCGAGGCTGGTAGTGGATGGTGTAAGGAGCCAGCTCTATGGCCCACTTGGCCACTCATCCAGAGGCATCTCGGCTACCGATGATCTTGGCAAGTGGGGCCATGCAGACCACCATGATTGGATGCTCTTGAAAATAAGGCTTCAATTTCTTGGTAGCAAAGTGTACGCCATAGCACATCTTCTGTTAGTGGGGGTAGTTCTGCTTGGAGGTCGACAGTACCTCGCTCAGGTAATATACCGGTCTATGGACAGGCAGCGCCTTGCCTTCCTCCTTGCGCTCCACTACGATGACTGTGCTGACTACTCGGCTCGTGGCAGCGATGTACAGGAGCATAGGTTCCTTGGGAGTCGGAGCCGCCAGGACGGGTGGAGTAGTCAGCATCTTCTTCAATTGGTGAAAAGCTTCGTCCGCCTTATGGTTCCACTCGAAAAAAGTGGTCTTCTTCATGAGCTGGTATAAAGGGAGAGCTTTCTCGCCCAGCCGACTGATGAATGGGCTGATGCACGCTAGGCAGCCGGTAAACTTCTGCACGTCCAGCATTTGGCTGGGTACCTCCATTCTCTCGATGGCCTTGATTTTTACTAGGTTGCATTCTATGCCGCGTTCAGAGACCAGGAAGCCTAGCAGCTGGCCGGCTGGTACTCCGAAGACGCACTTCTCGGGGTTGAGCTTGATCTGGAACTGTCGCAGGTTCTCAAAGGTCTCCTCGAGGTCTTCCAGCAGCGTTCCATGCTTCTCCGTCTTCACCACCACATCATCCACGTAGACGTGGGCGTTCCTGCCGAGCTGCTTGAGGAGACATTTCTGCATGCAACGCTGAAAGTTGGCGCCGGCATTCCTCAAGCCGAACGTCATGGTGAGGTAGCAGAATGCTCCAAATAGCGTGATGAAGGCGGTCTTCAATCTGTCAGCCGGGTTCAGCTTGATCTGATGATATACTGAGTATGCATCCAAGAAACTCAACAGCTCGCATCCGGTTGTGGATTCTATCACCTGATCGATTCTTGGTAGAGCAAATGGGTCCTTGGGGCAGGCCTTGTTGAGGCTCGTGTAGTCAATACACATTCTCCACTGCTTGTTCTTCTTCGGTACCAGGACTAGATTTGCCAGCCACTCTGGAAAGAAAACCTCCATAATGAAGCCGGCTGCTAGTAGTCGGGCTATCTCTTCTCAGACAACTCTTCTCTTCTCTTCTGATAAGCGGCACAGAGGCTGCCTGACCGGCTTTGCATCATATCGGACATGTAACTTGTGCTCAGCGAAATCCGTCGGTACACCCGGCATGTCTTTGGGAAACCATGTGAAGATGTCCCGATTCTCACGAAGGAAATTGACGAGCTCTCCTTCCTATTTGCTGTCGAGGTTTGCACCTATGACAGCGTACCTCTCTGGGTGCTCCGGATCCAAGGGTATCCTCTTTGTCTCTTTAGCCGGCTTGAATGAACCTTCGGCTTCTGACTCCTTCGGGTCGGGTGATATCTCCGGATGCTTGCCGGCCATCGCCACAACTCGTTTGAGGAGTCGCTTCTCGGCTGCGATCACCAGGGACTCGGCCAGCCGACTGCTCTCAGCCGCGCAAGCGGACGACTTTCGGTAGTCGCTGGCCACAGTCAGAATTCCCCTGGAACTGGGCATCTTCATCTTGAGGTAGGCGTAGTGGGGCACCGCCATGAACTTGGCCAAAGCAGGTCGGCCAAGTAGCGCATGGTATGGGCTCTCAAGGTCCACCACCTCAAACCAAACAGACTCTCTTTGGAAGTGATCTTTGTCCCCAAAGAGGATGTCCATTAGGATTTTGCCGATTGGTGAGCAGGACAGCCCAGGTACAATGTCGTGGAACACAGTCCAGCTGTTCTGAAGTTGTCTTTGCTTGATTCCTAACTTCTCCATGGTGTCTTTGTACAGGATGTTGATGCTGCTGCCTCCGTCTATCAGAACTCACGAGAAACACGCGGCCCGCTTGTCCGTAGCAAAGGTGGCGTCCAGGACCAAGGCGTAGGAGCCCGGACTCGGCATCACTTCTGGGTGGTCGGCCCTGCTCCAGCTGATGGGCTTCTCAGACCAGTGCATGAATTCTCGCGTCTCTGAGGCTACTGCGTTCACCTCTTGTCACTGCAGCCGCCTGCTGCGTCGATCATCAGCCATACTGGTGAACACCATGGAGGCTCCGTGCTCTTCAGGGTATTCGTCTTGTACTGCGCCGACTGGCCTGACCGTCGGCTGCTGGGGTGGAGGCGGAGGTGGCTGCTCAGCAGGCGGGGGTGGCAGGAGGCCGTCTTCCTTGGCGATCCTGGTGAGCCAGTGGCATTTCCGGGTGGTGTGATTTGACGGCTTCGCGCTGCTGTGGAACTTGCAAGGTCCATCCAAGGTCTGCTTGTAGGAGAAGGCCGGCAACCAGTTTGACTTGCCGCCTTTCTGTCGCTTGGGCGGAGGCTGCTCTTCTGGCTGCTGGGCTTCAACGACCGCGACCTACCGGCTGTCGGAAGCCGGCTGCGGGGCCTTGCGCTTGTTATCGCCCTGCTGCTGTCGCTGGCCGGCATCTGCCGCCGGAGTTCTTGGAGCTTGAGGAGCCACTTTGCCAGTTGTGCTGATTTGAATATCCGCCTTCATGGAGGAGTCGGCCGTGGCGTATTTGTCTGCTATGATTAGCAGCTCGTCGACGGTTTCTGGCTCGTCACAGAGGAGCTTGTGCTTGAGGAGTGTGCCTTCCCAGCACCCGGCTGTGAAGTACTCGATAGCCTACACCTCGTGCACGCCCTCGCTGGAGTTCCGGAGCTCGGCCCAACGCGTGAGGTAGTCGCGAGTTGACTCGTCAGGACCTTGCACGCACAAGGACAGCTGGCGAGGCTTGGGAGGTCGCTTGTACGTGCTGGTGAAGTTGCGTACGAATGTTTCGGTGAAGTCGACCCAGCTGTTGATGCTGCGGGGCTTCAGGCTGTTCAGCCACATCCGGGCCATGCCCTGGAGCATGAGCAGAACGTACTTTACGGCGACGCGCTTGTTGCCGTTTACTATGCTGACAGCCGTGGAGTAGTCAACTAGCCAGTCTTCCGGTTTCACGAAGCCGGTATACTTGGGCATGTCTCTTGGGAGCGTGAAACCTCTGGGAAAGGGCTCGTCCCGAATGCGGGGACCGAAACAAGGCGGACCCAGCTCGTCTTCTTCTTCCAGCGCCAGGGACCGCTGAAGTCGGTCGATCCGGTGGCGGGCGTCATTCTCTCCGACCCCCTCTCGGCAGCCAAGGCGGTCTCCGAGAGTCGGATGGTCAACAGGCGGCAGGAAGACTCGCCTCTCCTTGCGGGGAGGGGGAGGCGGACATTCGTCACATCGTTCCACTGCTCTTGGGCGGCCGTCTCGGTCGCGCTCTATGGTAATCCGAGTCTGACTGTGGCTGATAGCCGGCTCCTTATCCTATCTTCCTCGGGCACCGCTAGTCGGTGTCCGAGACGTCGCGCCTTGATCTCGGTGCGGGTCGTCGTTTGGCCGCTGAGGCGCCTCCGTGCGGCAGCCGGCCTCGTTCTGCGCGGCGGCCGCGTCGAGGAGCCGCTGGACTCGCTCCATCATGAGGCAGCATTCTTCGCCCTCGAAATTGTCCAGCTCGTGCGCCGCTGCCTGGGCAGCTAGGATGTTCTCCGCTGGGGTGGCGTACACGAGGCGGCTAGCCCCAAACAGGCTGGCGATGGCTACGCCGCGCTGTTGGACCGCGCCAAGGCGGCTGGGCCCTGCCGGAGCCGGCGAGCCGCCAACAGCGTGATCCATCTCCCGCTGTTAAGCTTCTGACAAGCGTCTCATGCTGGCCAGCTTCTTTGCGCCTTCAACAAGCTGAAGGCGGCGCGCTTCTAACGTCTCTGCGTCAGCATCTTTCGGAATGGGCGTTGCCGGTGTCAAAACCAGTGGATCTCGTGTAGGGGGTCCCGAACTGTGCGTCTAGGCCAGATGATAACAGGAGGCAGGGAACACCATGTTTTACCCAGGTTCGGGCCCTCTTGATGGAGGTAAAACCCTACGTCCTGCTTGATTAATATTGAAGATATGGGTAGTACAAGAGTAGATCTACCACGAGATCAAGGAGGCTAAACCCTAGAAGCTAGCCTATGGTATGATTGTTGTCTATGGAGTTGATGAAGTTGTCCTACGGACTAAAACCCTCTGGTTTATATAGACACCGGATAGAGTTAGGGTTACATAGAGTCGGTTACAATGGTAGGATATCTTGAATATCCGCATCGCCAAGCTTGCCTTCCACGCCAAGGGAAGTCCCATCCGGACATGGGACGTAGTCTTCAATCTTGTATCTTCATAGTCCTGGAGCCCGGCTGAAGGTATAGTCTGGCTACCCGAACACCCCCTAATCCAGGACTCCCTCAGAAGCCCCTGAACCAGGCTTCAATGACGACGAGTCTGGCGTGCAAATTGTCTTCGGCATTGCAAGACTGGTTCCTCCTCCAAATCCTTCATAGAAGATTGTAAACACCAAGAGTAGTGTCCGGCTCTGCAAAATAAGCTTCCACATATTGCCATAGAGAGAATAATATTAACAGAAATCAAATCTGCTGACGTATTCCGTAGTGCGCCATCACACTACGGCCAAGTCCTTTACTCAAATCGTTTTTACTTTTCCACCTCAGCGTGTTTTGCGAGGCAGTTTCCTTGGCACGTCTTGTCAAAGCAGAGATCGTGTACCCCCCTTTTACGGTATTCTCATCAATACGGACGTGGGTTACCCAATCGCACCACTTATCACGGCGCTTGGGAGGCAAGCGAGTTTTACTAGGCAGGTGGGGACGCACAACCGCATCCGCCCATATAAGGGGATAAGGACCCACCTTTTTACCTACGCCTTCTTCCTCCTTCGCCTATCCATCTCCTACGCACTCAAGCTCCAGCGCCCAAGCCCGCACTTCCCACCTCAACCTTCTCCATCAATGTCCGGAGCGGGAGGCAAGTGGATGGTCTCCTCCGTCACGGAGGGCCAAGTCAAAAAGCTAAGGAAGGCCGGATACTTGTCCAAGGACATCACGCACCGGCTTCCCGAGGAGGGGCAGCTTCTCCCCACCCTAAGGCCCCATGAGAGGGTAGTATTCCTTCCCCACTTCCTCCGCGGACTAGGTTTTCCACTCCACCCATTTTTCCGGGGGCTCATGTTCTACTACGGCCTGGATTTCCACGATCTGGCCCCGAACTTCATCCTCAACATCTCGGTGTTTATCGTCGTGTGCGAGGCTTTTCTCCGCGTCCGCCCTCATTTCGGCCTCTGGCTCAAGACCTTCAACGTCAAGCCCAAGGTGGTACGCGGCAACCAGGCAGAGTGTGGAGGCCCCATGGCGGGAAAGATGGCCAACGTCCTATGGTTCGAGGGCTCTTTTGTGGAGACCCTAAAGGGACGGCAATCCGGGTGGTTTTATATCACCGAGCCGCGCGATCCGCAATGGACCGCAGCCCCCGAGTTCCTATCCGGACCCCCCACGTGGCTTGTGTCCCGGAAAGAGACGGGCCTGTCGTGGGGTGACGAAAAAGAGGTGACCGGATTACAAACATGCATCCAGTCCCTGGTGAACAAGCCAGTCCGGCTTGTTAATGTAATCCAGGTTATGCTCGTCCACCGGATCCTCCCTTGCCAACAACGGGATTTTAATCTGTGGGAGTTCGACCCGGCGCAGCATCAAACCCTCAACAGGCTCTTCGACACGACGTACGAAGACGCCAGGAAGATGCTATTCAAGGGCGCCGAGGCTCCCGCATCCGCTTCCGAGGACCGCGGATACAGCTTGCAGCGTCATGCTAACGAGGTAAGCCATCTACACCTTCTACATGATGTTTAAGCTTTTTTCATAGTTTGACTCTATGCGGGATCTAAACTCCCTTACCTTTGACAGGCTTGGTGGGCGATATCCGGACCGATTAACTGTCCGGCTCCGCTGCCCAAAGACCCAGCCCCAGCTCTACTAGTGAAGCTGCTAGTTCTGGCGCCTTATGTGGTGCCCGAGAAGAAGGCCAAGAAGAAGAAGACCACGGGGACTCGAAAGAGTGCCCGCAACATGGTGGTGTCGAACTCGTCATCTGACGAGTCCGAGACGCCCTCCTCCCATGAAAACGAGGAGGAGGAAGAAGAAAACTCTCCCCCCCCCCCCAGCGGGGGAAGGAAAGAAAAGGAAGGCCGCCCCAACGGGGGAGGCCGGAGGGTCCAGGAAGAGGAAGACCCCTCCGCCGGACTACTCCCTCGGTGCCGAAGAGGACGAAGAGGAGTGGCTAGACAGGGCCAAGCGTCCGGCGAAATCATAAGTACGGATATCCGAATAACTCATGACGTTCCTTTGTTGCACAGCTTTCCCTAATGTCGAATATAATTATGCAGTCTACCCTGGGCCGGACTCGACGAGTCGTCGAGTGGCTCCCTGAATTCATCGGACGTGAACTAAGTTCCACCCTCTGTCTTCCCCCGCACCGCAGACGATGCCGAAGTGGCATCACGACGAGCGCCAGGGCAGGAGGAGGTGGTCCCGGAGGAGCCGCAAGGCAACCTGCCGGACTCCAGGAGTGAAGGGGATAAGGCCCCCCAGGGCTACAAGTCCGGCTTTGAGCCGGGCACCGCACCGGAATCTACAACAATTCCGGACCGCGGTAGGCGAACTCCTTCCAAGAGGAGTAAGCCTTCTGAGCCGGCAGCCTCCGTCCAACCGGAGGTGCCGGACAATCTGCTGGAGGTGCTTGACGGCGCCTCCATCGACGAGGAACAACGTACTATTATGAGTACGGTGATCCAGAAGGTTTAGTCCGCCAAGAGAGGACTGAGTGAAGCATGCACTAGCCTTCTAACAGGCTTCGAGGTAAGTAAAAAATATGTAAAAATATAACCGCATAGACAGTAGCCCATGATGCTCTGTTTGGCGTTCGGAAAGGAAAGCCGAATAGAGGATCTATTAAATTTCGCAGGAGTCTAACAACAAAGAGTCAATATGTGTATGCAGGCTTCGCTGCTGGCCACCGCCGCACTGACTGCGGAGGTGGGTGCCCTGAAACAGGGCCTCGAACGGACCGAGCAAGAGCTCGGCCTTGCCAAACGGCAGCTAGAGGAGAAAGAAGGTAAGAAATACCTTATAGAAAAAGTGCCTACACATAGGCTTGATTGCAAAAAGAATAACAGGATTGTACTGCTTATTGTAGGGGCCACGACTGAGGTGGCGACCCTCAAGCTGGCGCTGTCCGAAGCTGAAAAGAAAACGGCCGTGGAGTGCACCGAGCGAGAGAAACTTGAGGCCCAGGTCGGCGAGGTGCAGCAGGAGCTTCAGGCTCTCATAAAAAACATGAGAGTTTGGAGCTTGAGTCCAAGACACAAGCGTCCGAGCTCGCGGCGGGCCTTGAGACTGCCAACTCCGCCAAGGCCGAAGCCCAAAAGGCCCTCCAAGTGTTGGAGGAGATGAAAAAGATAGCGGCGGGTAAGGCATTCTTTATGCAAAGCAGAAGTACAAAAAGTAAAGTACTTGTTACTTACCCAAATCCGGTGCTCTCCAGGGGCATTCGCAGATCTTCCCCGCAGCGTATCCGACGCCGCCGCATTCTACCGAGCCGAAGAGGGCAGCTCGACGGAGAAGGTGTTCTGGTCTCAGTATGCTGAGGCCAGACACCCTATGCTGGTCGAGCTCCATAAGGCAGCCGAACAGGCCATGAAGGGCTTCATACTTCGGCTGTGGCCCGGAGAGGCCCTGCCTGGGAGCTACTTCGGGTTGGTGCGGCGACTGGTGGAGGCCTGTCCAAGGCTCGAGGTCATCAAGCGCTCCGTTTGCATCGAAGGTGCCCGTAGGGCCCTTGCCCATGCAAAGGTGCGCTGGGGTAAGCTGGACGGTGAGAATCTTGTGAGGGATGAGCCGCCGCCGGGGAAGGAGCATCGCAAGCCCGAGAACTACTATAAGGATGTTCTTGCAGGTGCCCGCCTTGTGGCAGATGAATGTACCAAGGATGTAATTTTTGAGTGAACTCGCTCGTGTTTATCCTGTGCGCTGAAAACTTGTTCATATGTGCTAAGCAATGCTTGTTGAATTTAAAATATTACTTTCTGTGTGGCCGTTTATCAAAAAATTGAGAGATGGCCAGTCGTCGGCATCTGCCCCCATGCCACTAGTGCCGGGGTGTTCGGG
The DNA here is from genome assembly GCA_034509565.1 of Triticum monococcum. Classification (NCBI taxonomy): domain Eukaryota; kingdom Viridiplantae; phylum Streptophyta; class Magnoliopsida; order Poales; family Poaceae; genus Triticum; species Triticum monococcum. The sequence continues at coordinate 204,925,243 of CM067845.1, forward strand.
TTAAACCTCAGGGCTCTTTTTCCCATAGTTGGGTCCTTCGAGGGAGGCGCTCAGCACAACGAACCAGGAAATCGGACTACAATGCTTGAACACCCTCACTTTGCCATAGAACTCTATAATTTTAAATTTCAGCGAAGCCCCTAGTTCGGAAGACCGAGTTCGGGGCGCTATCCATGCCTTGGCCGGACAAAGCCAGCTCCTCGCTCGAAGTGGGATAAGCCTTTAGGGACTCGAAAAACCTCTCGAACAGCGACCGGTCTCTCGCCACATCATGACAGTCAGTTTTAGCTTTCTCCACTGAGGTGCTTAACCCAGCTCAACCGGGGCACAATCGCAGTGGTTCTCCTAGTGCTACCTTAGCCGATATAGCGGAACATAAGGCACCAAAACATAGGAGCCGGGGAAACCCAACTATTGACCCAAATCATGATTCGGAGCCGATGCATATAGTGCTATAAGTTCGGGGTGCCGCACTTGTGAAAGTGTACGGACTTCTCACGCCATATTTATGGGTACTAAAGCCCCTGGCGTATTTTGCCGTACCACAGTGTACGGGTGCAACATGTCATAAACATATATATGAAAAGATGATAATGCAAACAATAGACAGAAAGCTATGCATTGTTTATAGAGAGGCTATTTATCAAAGCCGAACGATACAAATAGTGCGGTAAGCAAAAGATATTGGACTATTTAGTATGTCCTGACCAGGGGCAGGCCACGGAATTGTATTTAAAATAGGTATACCGCTCATAACAGAGACCACCTGGGAGTTCCATAATGCAGCATGGCTTGTCTGCCTCCCTGGATCTTGCATCGTTTGTGCGGCAGTCGAATTGCCGAACAGGTCGTCCGAAGTATGGAGTCCTGAAAGTAAGAAAAAATTAAAAAAGAATTCGGCAGCCCCTAGTATGTTTTAAGCCGTATTTTGGGCGTGCCGTTACTGTGCCTCTTCCCCTGTGCCCATGGTATTTCAAGGGCGTAGTTATGTATGCGAGGTACTGGTTTCGCTATGTCGTGAGAGCTGGGGTTGGGGCCGCATTGCTACGCTTTCTCATAGTGTGCCAGGCGGTCCTCCTGTGGGTTATTCCGGGCGCGCTTGGCAGTGTCTGGCTTTTTAACAGCCGGACTGGAGAATTGCCTAAGAAGGCTACTTTGTACTTCCGATGCGAGAGCCGCCGTGTGCTCCTCCGTACGGAGGGAGCATTCGGTGTTTCCGTTGACCGTGATTACTCCTTGAGGGCCTGGCATCTTGAGCTTGAGATATGCGTAGTGCGGCACCGCATTGAACTTTGCAAATGCGGTTCGTCCGAGCAGGGCGTGATAGCCACTGCAAAACGGGACTATATTGAAGATTAACTCTTCGCTTCGGAAATTGTCCAGAGATCCGAAGACCACGTCAAGTGTTACTGAGCCTGTACAGTTGGCTTCTACACATGGTATAACGCCTTTAAAGGTCGTTTTTGTGGGCTTAATCCTTGAGGGATCTATGCCCATTTTCCGCATTGTATCCTGATAAAGCAGGTTCAGGCTACTGCCGCCGTCCATGAGGACTCTTGTGAGATGAAATCCGTCGATGATTGGGTCGAGAACCAATGCGGCGAAGCCACCATGACGGATGCTAGTGGGATGGTCCCTTCGATCAAAAATGATCGGGCAGGAGGACCATGGGTTGAACTTTGGGGCGACTGGCTCCATCGCGTATACGTCCAGTAGCGCATGCTTCCGCTCCCGCTTGGGAATGTGGGTTGCGTATATCATGTTCACCGTCCGCACTTGTGGGGGAAAGCCCTTCTCTCCATTGTTGTTCGGCGGCTTGGGCTCCTCCCCGTCGTCGCTGTGCAGCCCCTTGTCATTGTTTTCGGCTCTTAATTTGTGTGCCTGCTTGAACACCCAACAATCTCTGTTAGTGTGATTGGCTGTCCTTTCGGGGGTGCCATGTATCTGGGACAAGCGGTCGAGTATTCGGTCCAAACTGGACGGGCCCTGAGTATTTTTTTTGAATGGCTTTTTCCGCTGACCGGATTTATAGCCTTTGAATCTGGCATTGACTGCCGTGTCTTCATTGCTGTCACTGCTAACGCTGCGTTTTTGCTTATTCCGACGTGTCCTGCCACTTTTGTCGTTGGTATCCGAATTACTAGGGTTCTTTGATAAGTTGTTACGGTGAGCTAGCCAGCTGTCTTCTCCCGCAAAAAAGGGGGTCATGAGTGTCGTGAGGGCTGCCATAGATTTCGGCTTTTCCTGTCCCAGGTGCCGGGCAGACCATTCGTCGCGGATGTTATGCTTGAAGGCTGCTAGGGCCTCTGCATCCCGACAGTCGACCATCTGGTTTTTCTTTGTTAGGAACCGTGTCCAGAATTGTCTGGCCGATTCCTCTGGCTGCTGAATTATGTGGCTTAAGTAGTCGGCATCCGGTGGTCGCACGTAAGTGCCCTGGAAGTTGTCGAGCAATGCGGCTTCCAGGTCCTCCCAAGAACCGATTGAGTCTATTGGCAAGCTGTTAAGCCAATGCCGGGCCGGTCCTTTAAGTTTGAGCGGGAGGTATTTGATGGCGTGTAGATCATCGCCGCATGCCATGTGGATGTGAAGGAGATAATCCTCGATCCATACCGCCGGATCTGTTGTGCCATCGTATGATTCGATGTTTACGGGTTTGAAACCCTCTGGGATTTTATGATCCATTACTTCATTCGTGAAGCATAGCGGGTGTGCGGCGCCTCTGTACTGGGCTATATCACGACGCAACTTGGAAGAGCTGTGTCTGTTGTGTTCGGCCCGGCCGTATTTGTTGTATCCGGGGTGAAGATCATCGTCATGTGCCGTAGGGCGCCTACGCGATCCGTAGATCGATCTTGTTTGTCTTGCCTTGTCCTCCAGTACGTCTCGCAGGTCTGGCGCATTTTCCCGTGCCTTAGTTGAGCGGCGTCGGGGCATGGCTTGGGTGGAGGGCCGAGAGACCTCTCTATCGTGGCCGCAAGGTGGCCGGTCTGCCATGTCATGTGCTAGTGATGTAGGTGCTTCCTCCTCTGATCGGGGTAGCGGCCTACGCTTTGGGTAACTCTTGGAGGGGCGTTCGAGTTCATACTCTTCAATCGCAAGGACTTCAGTCCATCTGTCAGCTAGCAAATCTTGGGCAGCTCTAAGCTGCTGTTGCTTTTTCTTGAGGCTGCTTGCCGTGGCTAAAAGTTTGCGTGTAAAACACTCTTGTTCGGTGGGGTCTGATGGTATGACGAATTCGTCGTCATCGAGGCTTGCCTCATCTTCGGAGGGAGGCATATAGTTATCATCCTCGACCTCTTGGTCTGCCGCTCTCTCATGAGGGCTGGCTTCTCCATCTTCCTGTGCCGAATCTTGCTAAGGTGGGTGTTCTTCGGTGCTATCCGGGGTAGTATTATCTCCCGTGCCGGAATCACCGTTTTTGCTTTGGCAGGATTTAGAGTGGCGCCGCTGACGCCGGCGCTTTGGCTGCTTCTTGGGGTGTCATCCCCCATGATTCCATCGCCGTCTCCATCATTCGGACTATCCACCATATATATGTCGTTTGACGAGGTGGCCTTCCAGCGCCCTACAGGTGCTGGTTCCTGTTCGTCTCCCACATCGTCGTCCATACCGTCGATGTCTTCGGAGCCGAAGTCAAGCATGTCGGTTAAATCGTCGACAGTGGCTACAAAGTGGGTGGTGGGTGGGCTTTGAATTTCTTCATCGTCCGTATCCCACCCTCGCTGACCGTAGTCCGGCCAGGGCTCTCCTGATAAAGAGAGAGACTTGAGAGAATTCAGGATGTCGCCAAAAGGCGAGTGCTGAAAGATGTCTGCGGCGGTGAACTCCATTATCGGCGCCCAATCGGATTCAATTGGCAGGGGCGCGGGGGGTTCGGAGTCCGGATCCTCGGAGTCACGGATCATGCAGAGTACGGGGCTAGTGTTCGGCTCGATCGCCTTTCAGATTGCAGCCCCCGAGGTGGCGTCCAACCGCTCATCCCCGATTGGCGCAATAGGCTCCGAGTTAGAGGTCGGAACCGATGCGTGTGCGGCCTCCAGGACACTGTCCGGAGGCAGAGCTAGAAAATGCCCCTTGAGATAGTGCGGCGCACTTGGCCGTGGCTCGAACCCGTTGAAGATCAAGTCTCCGCGGATGTCAGCCGTGTAGTTTAAGCTTCCAAACCTGACTTGATGGCCAGGGGCGTAGCTTTTGATCTGCTCCAAGTGGCCAAGAGAATTGCCCGCATAGCGAAGCCGCCAAAGACGAAGATCTGTCCGGGGAGAAAAGTCTCGCCCTGGACCGCATCGTTGTTGATGATCAAAGGAGCCATCGGACCTAACGGCGACGACACAGAGGAACTCTCAATGAAAGCACCAATGTCGGTGTCAAAACTGGCGGATCTTGGGTAGGGGGTCTCGAACTGTGCGTCTAGGCCGGATGGTAATAGGAGGCAGGGAGCACGATGTTTTACCCAGGTTCGGGCCATCTTGATGGAGGTAAAACCCTACATCCTGCTTGACTAATATTGAAGATATGGGTAGTACAAGAGTAGATCTACCACGAGATCAAGGAGGCTAAACCCTAGAAGCTAGCCTATGGATGATTGTTGTCTATGGAGTTGATGAAGTTGTCCTACGGACTAAAACCCTCCGGTTTATATAGACACTTTATAGGGTTAGGGTTACATAGAGTCGGTTACAATGGTAGGAGATCTTGAATATCCGCATCGCCAAGCTTGCCTTCCACCCCAAGGAAAGTCCCATTCGGACACGGGACGTAGTCTTCAATCTTGTATCTTCATAGTCCTGGAGTCCGGCTGAAGGTATAGTCCGGCTACCCAAACACCCCCTAATCCAGGACTCCCTCAGGTGCAGTTAGGTCTTGCAGCGCCGCGTCGAGCGAGTCGGCGCTCCTCCGCCAGGGAACTCGTCATGACTGATGACTAGCACCTCGGTGACGGTGCTTCTGTCGCTCTCCGCGTAGGGGACAGACTCGTCGTAGACCACCAAGTTGGTGGGAAACGCATCGATCGACGCGGTGTCGGAGTCGACTAGCATCGGGTCAGTGGAGCCTACGGACTCCAAGTCCATGGCGGGCTCGCCGGAAACGTGGAGTTGATCGAGGAGGCCCGCGAGGAGGTTCTCGGGGCCGCCCGCGCCTGGGTCGGATACAGGTTCGTCAGAGAGGTGGACCTCACCAACAAGTTCAGCCAAGGATCTGGCTGCGCAGGCGATCTCAACGCTGCGCAGCGCGTCGATGCAAACCTCATCTGGCATGCGTGGCTGGCTGCGCTTGCCAGGGAGGAAAAGGGTTCCCGTCCAGAACAGATCTTCGGACGGCGGTGTACCGTGCCCCATGGTGGGCGCCAAATGTCGGGGGTTTGGTGCGACATATGCCAACGGATGGCTTATCATGGTGGGGGCAAGTAGAACGTTGTAGGTGCCTAGAAACGGGATGAGGCAAAGACATGCACGCCGGTGGATCTTACCCAGCTTCAGGGCTCTCCGGGGAGATAACACCCCTACTACTGCAATGCGGGCTCTCCGCATGATCACTATGGTCAAGTGTTTACAAGGCTGATCCTTGAGCTGTTTCGGGTGGTAGGAAAGGGCACGGCTAGCTCTCTCCTTCTATCTGGTGTGGTCTAGAACTACTGGGATCCAACCCTTTGCATGGGTGCCCCGGGGGGTTTATATAGGCCTACCCCCCAGGGGTACAATGGTAATGTGACTGGGCACGGACCCAGCCGTCAGTGTCTCCGACCTCCGACTTCTCCACTGACTGCTGGGGCCCGCAGACTGGTGGGCCCCACCGACTGGTCTGGTATGGAGCCGACAGGCCGCGTCCGCCGCGGGCGGGTCTTGCCGGCTGCTGATTACTGTAGCCGTGCTCCTGATGATGCAAGCTTGGTCATGGGGTCGTGGCAACAGCCCCGCTGCCTGGCGGGCGATCACTGTGGCCACGCCCCATCTCTTCTTGATTAATGGCACGTGGGCCCTGGGGGAGGGCTCGGCCGACTCCCCCGGGCCGACTCCCGATGGGTCCGACTGGCGGTTCTCTCGCCGTCTTCTGAGGCCTCGCTGACTGGTGGGCCCCGCTGCCTCCAGGCCGTACAGACAAGCCGTTGTGGGCGCAGGACTTGGTACAGTGGTGCTGATGTCAGGGCCGGCCTGGCAATAGTGCCACGCCACAGGGAGATCTCCCCATGTACGGCGTGCTGTAGCCATGTCTGCCCTTGGTAAGGGGCGGGGAGTGGGCTTCACTGTAGCCACGCCCATGCCCCGTCCCCTTCGATGAGGTCACGGTTTGTTGGAGTCGTCGGCCGACTCCCCAAAGCCGGCTTTTTTGGAAGTCGTCCCTGGGACTCTGCCGTGAGCGGTGTCGCGACCGGTTTTCCGGGTATAAATGTCCAGAAAATGGCCGTTGTGCTCACCAGCCCCAGGATTACTGTTAGCTGATGAGGCACCACCTTGTTACAGAAATTCGAAGCAAAATTACAAAATATGTAGTACAAGACCATTCAGGTCTGTGAGTACAACAATTGGTTTCTAGTGGTTGATGGCGGAAGCGGTTTGTGGTTCACCACAGTTTATGGGGCTCCATTTCCCACAGGAACAGCTGACCAAGTTAACTCCTATCTTCGCGAGGCTGCTAACACCGTTGCCTAGCTTCCGGGCTGTCATCGCAACGCTCCTCTCCAAGCAGATATCTGGCCAAGACAATAGCCAGGGACAAGCCAGTGAGTACTTTGAATGTACTCGCAAACATTATGAACACTGGAATAATATATTTGTTAAACATGCACTAAAATATGCTATGATCACATCGTTTGTCATAAATAAAACACCTCTTATGCATGCAAGCAAGTTATTTATATGCCACATGAATAAGTAATGAAGGAGCGGGAATAAAATGCCGCAGTCGGGCGTCTGTGCGACACCACAAAAAGGGCTTATAAAGTAAAATAACAAGCAATGCCACAGTCGGGCGTCTCCGCGACACCTCATAAAGGGCTTATAAAAATAAATAAATAAATAACAGGCAATGCCACAGTCGGGCGTCTCAGCGACACCTCATAAAGGGCTTATAAGTAAATGGAATAACATGCATGCCACAGTCGGGCGTCTGAGCGACACCACAGAAAGGGCTTATGAGTGAACGAAATAACAAGCATGCCACAGTCGGGCGTCTGAGTGACGCCACATAAAGGGCTTATAAGTAAATGAAGTAATAAACTGGCCACAGTCGGGCGTCTGAGCGACGCCACCTAAAGGGCTGATAAAATAATCACAGTGAATATCCAGGGGGTAGAACCATCCCAGGGATATCCGATAGTGCCAAAAATATAACGGGTTAGTCCACAAAAAAAATAATAATCATAATCATCACAAGTCTCAAATCACAATCCAATTTCTGGTTTGACAATCTCTCCTCTAAAGACCGACACTAAGACCGACACTTGGCCCATCCCAGACTGTATTCCTTAACCATGGACACGGCTATTCGAATAGGTTTAATCTCTGCAGAGGGTGTACTCTTTACCCACGAGCAATGGATTCCGTTAGTCCATCAGGACTAATTGCGTCTGTGGTCTTTTGGTTGAAAACACCCAATCCGCACACACCAGCCTAACTTACTGGTGTCTGGAAATCACCCACGACATCTGTTAAGCAAAACTCTAAGTGGGGAGGCTACAACCTCGACGTAGCATGGCATCACAAAATTTATACCGCGTGCAAACTAGGGGAGCTTCCCCTTTGGCTACAACCGAAACACCCATGCCCTTGGGTCAGGTGGCATGCCTAGCGGATGTCTCCGGTATCTTCCACCATGGCCTCTCTGTACGGTGTGTGCTAGGAAAGGGGTTGACAACTTACTGAACCGTACCCTACCTATGGTAGGGAGAAGTGGTAGTACGAAACAAGCATGGGGGTTACCAGAACAAGACTATCTATGGTCGACTCAGGAGGCTTATACCCTGCATGACATGTACATCAAATATATTTCAACCAACAAAATCACCACCCATTATATCTTACTATGCCATACCGGACATAACTGTCCCGACGGAGACCGGCGACAAGCTCACGCCTACCCAAGGTAGAGGCTTTCCTGGATTCCTTTCCGGCATGCATGCAAGGCACATGAGGATGATTTCCATCACAAGTATATTGATTCCAAACAGCAAGGGAATCACTGATATGCATTCATGGAAATGATCGTGTCATCACATAAAATAACGAGTTCTCCGAAATGAGGTGGTGTTATAAACGTGTCAACCAACACGACAAAAATATTATGCCAGGGTTCAAGATGCTTGCCTTCATGGTGTGGAATGGCAGGGTGCACTCCAAAACTTTTGAAAGTTTTCTCCTCTCTCTTCAAAATCCTATTTAAAAATATTTTGAATTAACACACATTTCCAAAACAGCACAAAAAAGTTGTTTCAATTTTTTGAAATAAATCTTAAAATAAACTAGACAAAATTTGAGGAAGGTAGGAAAAAGAATCAGCTCATTTGGAGTTATAATTAAAAAGATATAGCCAGTCAAAGTTGTGGTCAAAAATCTGTTTTTAAGAATAAAATAGAAAAGAAAACGTTTCGAACGGGATTTCGCTTTCGCACAGAGGAGACGTACTTGAGCTTTTACGCCTCCACTTATCCAGCGTGGACGGTGCGTGAGTCACTGACAGTGGGCCCGGGGGACCCACTGGTCAGGTTTGACTAGTCGACTTCCCTCCTCTTCCTCTGCCCCAAGAGGAGGCGGGACTCCGGCAATGCTCGCCGGCGAACGGCGGCACCGTTCAGGAAACGGAGGTCACCCGCGGGCTCAGGGGATCGAGGCGGTCACTCCGGTAGTCGCTACGGTCTTGGGGGTGGACGGAGCTGCCGGCGGTGAGCTTTTGCAGCGGACGGTGGCCGTCGGGCAAAGTTGTTTTTCTCCCGCGGCGAGTCCCGATCAAAATCGAGCTGGGGGATGGATACACTAGGAGGAGAGGGAGTTCCTGGTGAAGAGAGTGGAGAGGAGGAGGCTCTGGTGGCGCTGGAATGGCCGGGGCAGTGGCGGCGGCTGCAGTCGTCGGAGGTGGGGAAGAAGACCTCCCCGGGTCGATTGGCTGCCATGGAAGAACTAGGGGAGCATGCTGAGGCTGCCTCGCGAACGGAACGTGCTCGGGGGCATCTCTTTATAGTGCAACGAGGTCGGTTCGCGGCGGCCGTGGATAAGATCGCCGACGAACCGCCTCCCTGTAGCGGCAGAGTGTCGTGGCGGCGACGAGAGCTAGAGGACACGTGAGAGGATGAGGCTGAGCTGTTCCAGGGGCAGGTGGCGAGCAGCTGAGGCTTGGGCGGCACCGACCTGGCTGGAACGCGCTGCAGACGCCGGGGTGCCGCCAAGGGCTCTGACGGCGGTGCTGTAGGGCACCAGGGCATGCTTGGCGTGTTGCGGAGAGAGGGTGAGTGCGTGGCGCGGCTCTGTGGTGTGGGCAAAACCAGGGGCGCGACGTGGCGATCCGGGAGCGACACGTGCAAAACGCGTGCTCTGCTCGCGCCCAGAGCACGCGCTGAACGTGCTCGACGAAATGCAAGTGTCTGCTAGAGGTTGCGGGTGAGGCTGGGAAGGAACAGGACTAGGATGGGGTTAGTTAGAGGGTAAATGGACATGGTGGTTTGGTCAGGTGGCCAAGTTCACAATGTAAACTTGAAATCATGCCAAATCTGGCTATGCACACAGGGTGTTTGTCAAAATGCCAAGGGCATCTAGGAAATACTTGGGGTGGCCAAAATCTCCAGATCAGTGTCTCTCTGGATGGAAAAGGGGATGGTGAAGCTAGTTTGACAAAAGCAAAAATTTGCTAGTGCAAGTTATGCAAAACTACAGTTTTTGACAGAAAGAAGCGGGCATGATTGCAAGCACATATAGTCATCCAATCGGTCCACTCTCCTGGACTGAGGGGTTTGGCAAAGTGCACTGCAAGCAGGAGAAAGTTCAAGGGTAAAGGAGCAAGTTAGAAGATGGTTGCAGTACAAATCACCAAGTTGCACCAGAATATAAGAGAGGTTGATTCACTCAAAATTTTCAAAGAACAATACCAGGTTTTTGCACAAAGTTGAATTGCAAACTACCACTGACATCCCATAATTTTGGTGAGGGCTTTTAAGAAATATTTAAATAGGTTGTAGTGCAAATATGCCTACTGGACCAGATTTGAAAAGTGGTGTATAGCTCAAAATATTTAATGGACAGAAAATATTTTTGCATAAAAGTGACTTAAAAACATCACATGACATCTCTAAATTTTGGTTGGAATTTTAAGTGAATTTATCAAATGGTTGTAGTTCAAATATGGGCATAAAACCTTGAAAACCCATTTTTTCAAGAAAATAAAGATCAAGCAAATTAATTATTTAATTAGTTCTACTAATACAAGAAAAGTTTTTCTTGAGAGGGTAAACAAGTCCAACAACATATATGAAAAGTTTTTACTCAAGGGAACAACTCCATAATAGCAAGGGGAAAAAGATTCAAAAATCAAAGGGGAGCCCAGAAAATAAAAAGTTTTAATCCCTTGCCAAAATTTCAATTAGTAAAACAAGGTCAAAATTTTGGGGTGTCAGAACACTACCCCCCTTAAGAAAATTCTCGTCCTCGAGATTTGCTAAGGGTTGTTTTGAAAAACAAATACTCCACGGTTACGCGTTTTTGCAAGCAGGGTATGCGTTCGAGCGATAGTGGTTGTGAGTCTGTTGCCGTGGTGCCGTGTGAAATAAAATAATCCACGTCGTGAGAAGGTGTACGATGCAGCAACTCAGGGAAAAGAAATCTCACTCCCGGACTTTCGCGAGGGAAACAGTTAATTTAAAGGAGCATAAACCACAACAAAAACTACACACATCAGTAGAAGCCAAATAATTGACTCGTCGCACCAGCTTAGGGTATCACGCATAAGTTACAACACATAATTAAATGTTGCAATAATGAACACAGCAGCGACGTCTAAAATGGAAACGGTATCTAGACGGGTTCCCGAGAAAACGTCTCTGGTACTGGGATGCACTCCTCTTCTATCAGGGAAAGCGGATTGACCAGTCGATGAATGTGTCTCTCTTGGTCGGGTATTAGTGATCTGCCGATGGCGATCTGAGGGTTTAGATCCGCGAGGCTCTGGAGATAACCCATCACACGTCGGGTTAAACGTTCTTGAGCGATGACGTATTGGACAAGGTTGGCCAGGACTGGGTCTCTCTCAATTCGTCCACCAGGAAAAGATGTTACTCCACCGGGCACTGCACGGCTCGGGAAGTAATAATACCCTCGTTCACTGGCATAGGGTACCGCGAATCGAAGGCGAGCAAGCACTTCATATGCAGCAGCTTCTACGGCCATATGCGGGGTCGGCATAGATTTCCCCACGAAGGAGACCTCTGTTGGGTCTTGGTTTGTGTTTACGGGAGGGATGTGCACTGCTGCCCAGTATCTCGAGGTGGAAGGGGTGATTCTCGATTTGAACAGCTCGTACTGGGGTGGCTGGATGGAACCCATGGTACTGCAGGTAAAATCCCACAATATCTTGACAAAACTACCTGGGGCTGCATCTGGAGTTCTCAGATAAATACTAGGGCTGGCATGGCAAGAAATGGTTGTGATGATAGTGCACAAGGTGAGGGGTGCTTGGCAGGGTCACGCGGTGGCCTTTTTATAGCACCGGAGCTGGGTCATTTTACCGTGGTGAAAGGTAATGAATTCGCCAGCTCAGCTCCAAGGGTCGGGGTCAAAGCCACAGATACATATATCACCAAAGTGACGTATCACTTTGGGGATTGTCGGGGTAGTTTTGGAAACTGCACCTGGGACAGAAATTCATACCGCATGCTGACATATCCATGCAAGGCTACTATTTAAAACAGAGGTACGACGACAGGCTGCGTTAACATACAAGGTCACATGATTACAAAGCGAGGATACACTGGGACTCGACACTACTTGAGTGACTTAGTCTACCTCGTTTAGATCTAAGCGGGCGTTCCTTGTGGATGCCGAGGCGTCTCCACGGGTCTCACCGTCGGAATTAGCTGGAGAGGGTTGAGGGGCTGCAGGCTCTGGGTAGCGATGATGACCATCTCGGGGATTGTTGGCCACAATCCCGTTGGAGTGTGCTCCCCAGAGGTGACGAAGCACTTCTGGGGTCATCAAAGCACCTTGGTTGATGGATGGGGCTGACCTCAGGGTCTCGATCGGTTGTCCGAACAGCACGACTGGATTGTCGGCGTCGGGCTCGTTTTGGTGTAGCGGCTGTGCTATGCTGGGTTGGGGCTAGCGTGCCCTTTTTATAGGAAAAAGGGGACGGAGTCTTCTTCTGCACGCTTGCGAATGAGACGCCTTGGGTGCTGGTCACTGGTGCGTGATTGGCAGGCTAGGGTGATAGGTTGGGCACCGACTGCCAAAAAGGTGTCGGGTAACTGTGTGGCTATCTTGCGCAAGAAGCTTGGCTGGGGTTTGGTTAAGGTCTAGTGGGTTGGTTAACCTAGACTTATTGACCTGGCAAGGATAGGATTAGCCAATGGTCAGCCTGGCTCTGATACCAAGACTGTCGCGACCGGTTTTCCAGGTATAAATTTCCAGAAAATGGCCGTTGTGCTCACCAGCCCTAGGATTACTGTTAGCTGATGAGGCACCAACTTGTTACAGAAATTCCAAGCAAAAGTACAAAATATGCAGTACAAGACCATTCGGGTCTGTGATTACAACAATTGGTTTCTAATGGTTGATGGTGGAAGCGGTTTGTGGTTCACCATGGTTTATGGGACTCCATTTCCCGCAGGAACAGCTGACCAGGTTAACTCCTATCTTCGCGAGGATGCTAACACCGTTGCCTAGCTTCCGTGGCTGTCATCGCAACGCTCCTCTCCAAGCAGATATCTGGCCAAGACAATAGCCAGGGACAAGCCAGTGAGTACTTTCAATATACTCGCAAAGATTATGAACACTGGAATAATATATTTGTTAAACATGCACTAAAATATGCTATATATGATCACATCGTTAGTCATAAATAAAACACCTCTTATGCATGCAAGCAAGTTATTTATATGCCACATGAATAAGTAATGAAGGAGCGGGAATAAAATGCCGCAGTCGGGCGTCTGTGCGACAGCACAAAAAGGGCTTATAAAGTAAAATAACAAGCAATGCCACAGTCGGGCGTCTCCGCGACACCTCATAAAGGGCTTATAAAAATAAATAAATGACAGGCAATGCCACAGTCGGGCGTCTCAGCGACACCTCATAAAGGGCTTATAAGTAAATGGAATAACATGCATGCCACAGTCGGGCGTCTGAGCGACACCACAGAAAGGGCTTATGAGTGAACGAAATAACAACCATGCCAGAGTCGGGCGTCTGAGCGACGCCACATAAAGGGCTTATAAGTAAATGAAGTAATAAACAGGCCACAGTCGAGCGTCTGAGCGATGCCACCTAAAGGGCTGATAAAATAATCACAGTGAATATCCAGGAGGTAGAACCATCCCAGGGATATCCGATAGTGCCAAAAATATAACGGGTTAGTCCACAACAAAAATAATAATCATAATCATCACAAGTCTCAAATCACAATCCAATTTCTGGTTTGACAATCTCTCCTCCGAAGACCGACACTTGGCCCATCCCAGACTGTATTCCTTAACCATGGACACGGCTATTCGAATAGGTTTAATCTCTGCAGAGGGTGTACTCTTTACCCACGAGCAACGGATTCCGTTAGTCCATCAGGACTAATTCCGTCTGTGGTCTTTTGGTTGAAAACACCCAATCCGCACACACCAGCCTAACTTACCGGTGTCTGGAAATCACCCACGACATCTGTTAAGCAAAACTCTAAGTGGGGAGGCTACAACCTCGACGTAGCATGGCATCACAAAATTTATACCGCGTGCAAACTAGGGGAGCTTCCCCTTTGGCTACAACCGAAACACCCATGCCCTCGGGTCAGGTGGCATGCCTAGCGGATGTCTCCGGTATCTTCCACCATGGCCTCTCTGTACGATGTGTGCTAGGAAAGGGGTTGACAACTTACTGAACCGTACCCTACCTATGGTAGGGAGAAGTGGTAGTACGAAACAAGCATGGGGGTTACCAGAACAAGACTCTATCTATGGTCGACTCAGGAGGCTTATACCCTGCATGACATGTACATCAAATATATTTCAACCAACAAAATCACCACCCATTATATCTTACTCTGCCATACCGGACATAACTGTCCCGACGGAGACCGGCGACAAGCTCACGCCTACCCAAGGTAGAGGCTTTCCTGGATTCCTTTCCGGCATGCATGCAAGGCACATGAGGATGATTTCCATCACAAGTATATTGATTCCAAACAGCAAGGGAATCACTGATATGCATTCATGCAAATGATCGTGTCATCACATAAAATAACGAGTTCTCCGAAATGAGGTGGTGTTATAAACGTGTCAACCAACACGACAAAAATATTATGCCAGGGTTCAAGATGCTTGCCTTCATGGTGTGGAATGGCAGGGTGCACTCCAAAACTTTTGAAAGTTTTCTCCTCTCTCTTCAAAATCCTATTTAAAAATATTTTGAATTAACACACATTTCCAAAACAGCACAAAAAAGTTGTTTCAATTTTTTGAAATAAATCTTAAAATAAACTAGACAAAATTTGAGGAAGGTAGGAAAAAGAATCAGCTCATTTGGAGTTATAATTAAAAAGATATAGCCAGTCAAAGTTGTGGTCAAAAATCTATTTTTAAAAATAAAATAGAAAAGAAAACGTTTCGAACGGGATTTCGCTTTCGCACAGAGGAGACGTACTTGAGCTTTTACGCCTCCACTTATCCAGCGTGGACGGTGCGTGAGTCACTGACAATGGGCCCGGCGGACCCACTGGTCAGGTTTGACTAGTCGACTTCCCTCCTCTTCCTCTGCCCCAAGAGGAGGCGGGACTCCGGCAATGCTCGCCGGCGAACGGCGGCACCGTTCAGGAAACGGAGGTCACCCGCGGGCTCAGGGGATCGAGGCGGTCACTCCGGTAGTCGCTACGGTCTCGGGGGTGGACGGAGCTGCCGGCGGTGAGCTCTTGCAGCGGACGGTGGCCGTCGGGCAAAGTTGTTTTTCTCCCGCGGCGAGTCCCGATCAAAATCGAGCTGGGGGATGGATACACTAGGAGGAGAGGGAGTTCCTGGTGAAGAGAGTGGAGAGGAGGAGGCTCTGGTGGCGCTGGAATTGCCGGGGCAGTGGCAGCGGCTGCAGTCATCGGAGGTGGGGAAGAAGACCTCCCCGGGTCGATTGGCTGCCATGGAAGAACTAGGGGAGCATGCTGAGGCTGCCTCGCGAACGGAACGTGCTCGGGGGCATCTCTTTATAGTGCAATGAGGTCGGTTCGCGGCGGCCGTGGATAAGATCGCCGACGAACCGCCTCCCTGTAGCGGCAGAGTGTCGTGGCGGCGACGAGAGCTAGAGGACACGCGAGAGGATGAGGCTGAGCTGTTCCAGGGGCAGGTGGCGAGCAGCTGAGGCTTGGGCGGCACCGACCTGGCTGGAACGCGCTGCAGACGCCGGCGTGCCGCCAAGGGCTCTGACGGCGGTGCTGTAGGGCACCAGGGCATGCTTGGCGTGTTGCGGAGAGAGGGTGAGTGCGTGGCGCGGCTCTGTGGTGTGGGCAAAACTAGGGGCGCGACGTGGCGATCCGGGAGCGACACGTGCAAAACGCGTGCTCTGCTCGCGCCCAGAGCACGCGCTGAACGTGCTCGACGAAATGCAAGTGTCTGCTAGAGGTTGCGGGTGAGGCTGGAAAGGAACAGGACTAGGATGGGGTTAGTTAGAGGGTAAATGGACATGGTGGTTTGGTCAGGTGGCCAAGTTCACAATGTAAACTTGAAATCATGCCAAATCTGGCTATGCACACAGGGTGTTTGTCAAAATGCCAAGGGCATCTAGGAAATACTTGGGGTGGCCAAAATCTCCAGATCAGTGTCTCTCTGGATGGAAAAGGGGGTGGTGAAGCTAGTTTGACAAAAGCAAAAATTTGCTAGTGCAAGTAATGCAAAACTACAGTTTTTGACAGAAAGAAGCGGGCATGATTGCAAGCACATATAGTCATCCAATGGGTCCACTCTCCTGGACTGAGGGGTTTGGCAAAGTGCACTGCAAGCAGGAGAAAGTTCAAGGGTAAAGGAGCAAGTTAGAAGATGGTTGCAGTACAAATCACCAAGTTGCACCAGAATATAAGAGAGGTTGATTCACTCAAAATTTTCAAAGAACAATACCAGGTTTTTGCACAAAGTTGAATTGCAAACTACCACTGACATCCCATAATTTTGGTGAGGGCTTTTAAGAAATATTTAAATAGGTTGTAGTGCAAATATGCCTACTGGACCAGATTTGAAAAGTGGTGTATAGCTCAAAATATTTAATGGACAGAAAATATTTTTGCATAAAAGTGACTTAAAACTATCACATGACATCTCTAAATTTTGGTTGGAATTTTAAGTGAATTTATCAAATGGTTGTAGTTCAAATATGGGCATAAAACCTTGAAAACCCATTTTTTCAAGAAAATAAAGATCAAGCAAATTAATTATTTAATTAGTTCTACTAATACAAGAAAAGTTTTTCTTGAGAGGGTAAACAAGTCCAACAACATATATGAAAAGTTTTTACTCAAGGGAACAACTCCATAATAGCAAGGGGAAAAAGATTCAAAAATCAAAGGGGAGCCCAGAAAATAAAAAGTTTTAATCCCTTGCCAAAATTTCAATTAGTAAAACAAGGTCAAAATTTTGGGGTGTCAGAACACTACCCCCCTTAAGAAAATTCTCGTCCTCGAGATTTGCTAAGGGTTGTTTTGAAAAACAAATACTCCACGGTTACGCGTTTTTGCAAGCAGGGTATGCGTTCGAGCGATAGTGGTTGTGAGTCTGTTGCCGTGGTGCCGTGTGAAATAAAATAATCCACGTCGTGAGAAGGTGTACGATGCAGCAACTCAGGGAAAAGAAATCTCACTCCCGGACTTTCGCGAGGGAAACAGTTAATTTAAAGGAGCATAAACCACAACAAAAACTACACACATCAGTAGAAGCCAAATAATTGACTCGTCGCACCAGCTTAGGGTATCACGCATAAGTTACAACACATAATTAAATGTTGCAATAATGAACACAGCAGCGACGTCTAAAATGGAAACGGTATCTAGACGGGTTCCCGAGAAAACGTCTCTGGTACTGGGATGCACTCCTCTTCTATCAGGGAAAGCGGATTGACCAGTCGATGAATGTGTCTCTCTTGGTCGGGTATTAGTGATCTGCCGATGGCGATCTGAGGGTTTAGATCCGCGAGGCTCTGGAGATAACCCATCACACGTTGGGTTAAACGTTCTTGAGCGATGACGTATTGGACAAGGTTGGCCAGGACTGGGTCTCTCTCAATTCGTCCACCAGGAAAAGATGTTACTCCACCGGGCACTGCACGGCTCGGGAAGTAATAATACCCTCGTTCACTAGCATAGGGTACCGCGAATCGAAGGCGAGCAAGCACTTCATATGCAGCAGCTTCTACGGCCATATGCGGGGTCGGCATAGATTTCCCCACGAAGGAGACCTTTGTTGGGTCTTGGTTTGTGTTTACGGGAGGGATGTGCACTGCTGCCCAGTATCTCGAGGTGGAAGGGGTGATTCTCGATTTGAACAGCTCGTACTGGGGTGGCTGGATGGAACCCATGGTACTGCAGGTAAAATCCCACAATATCTTGACAAAACTACCTGGGGCTGCATCTGGAGTTCTCAGATAAATACTAGGGCTCGGCATGGCAAGAAATGGTTGTGATGATGGTGCACAAGGTGAGGGGTGCTTGGCAGGGTCACGCGGTGGCCTTTTTATAGCACCGGAGCTGGGTCATTTTACCGTGGTGAAAGGTAATGAATTCGCCAGCTCAGCTCCAAGGGTCGGGGTCAAAGCCACAGATACATATATCACCAAAGTGACGTATCACTGTGGGGATTGTCGGGGTAGTTTTGGAAACTGCACCTGGGACAGAAATTCATACCGCATGCTGACATATCCATGCAAGGCTACTATTTAAAACAGAGGTACGACGACAGGCTGCGTTAATATACAAGGTCACATGATTACAAAGCGAGGATAGACTGGGACTCGACACTACTTGAGTGACTTAGTCTACCTCGTTTAGATCTAAGCGGGCGTTCCTTGTGGATGCCGAGGCGTCTCCACGGGTCTCACCGTCGGAATTAGCTGGAGAGGGTTGAGGGGCTGCAGGCTCTGGGTAGCGATGATGACCATCTCGGGGATTGTTGGCCACAATCCCGTTGGAGTGTGCTCCCTAGAGGTGACGAAGCACTTCTGGGGTCATCAAAGCACCTTGGTTGATGGATGGGGCTGACCTCAGGGTCTCGATCGGTTGTCCGAACAGCACGACTGGATTGTCGGCGTCGGCCTCGTTTTGGTGTAGCGGCTGTGCTATGCTGGGTTGGGGCTAGCGTGCCCTTTTTATAGGAAAAAGGGGACGGAGTCTTCTTCTGCACGCTTGCGAATGAGACGCCTTGGGTGCTGGTCACTGGTGCGTGATTGGCAGGCTAGGGTGATAGGTTGGGCACCGACTGCCAAAAAGGTGTCGGGTAACTGTGTGGCTATCTTGCGCGAGAAGCTTGGCTGGGGTTTGGTTAAGGTCTAGTGGGTTGGTTAACCTAGACTTATTGACCTGGCAAGGATAGGATTAGCCAATGGTCAGCCTGGCTCTGATACCAAGACTGTCGCGACCGGTTTTCCAGGTATAAATTTCCAGAAAATGGCCGTTGTGCTCACCAGCCCTAGGATTATTGTTAGCTGATGAGGCACCAACTTGTTACAGAAATTCCAAGCAAAAGTACAAAATATGTAGTACAAGACCATTCGGGTCTGTGATTACAACAATTGGTTTCTAATGGTTGATGGTGGAAGCGGTTTGTGGTTCACCATGGTTTATGGGACTCCATTTCCCGCAGGAACAGCTGACCAGGTTAACTCCTATCTTCGCGAGGATGCTAACACCGTTGCCTAGCTTCCGTGGCTGTCATCGCAACGCTCCTCTCCAAGCAGATATCTGGCCAAGACAATAGCCAGGGACAAGCCAGTGAGTACTTTCAATGTACTCGCAAACATTATGAACACTGGAATAATATATTTGTTAAACATGCACTAAAATATGCTATATATGATCACATCGTTAGTCATAAATAAAACACCTCTTATGCATGCAAGCAAGTTATTTATATGCCACATGAATAAGTAATGAAGGAGCGGGAATAAAATGCCGCAGTCGGGCGTCTGTGCGACAGCACAAAAAGGGCTTATAAAGTAAAATAACAAGCAATGCCACAGTCGGGCGTCTCCGCGACACCTCATAAAGGGCTTATAAAAATAAATAAATGACAGGCAATGCCACAGTCGGGCGTCTCAGCGACACCTCATAAAGGGCTTATATGTAAATGGAATAACATGCATGCCACAGTCGGGCGTCTGAGCGACACCACAGAAAGGGCTTATGAGTGAACGAAATAACAACCATGCCAAAGTCGGGCGTCTGAGCGACGCCACATAAAGGGCTTATAAGTAAATGAAGTAATAAACAGGCCACAGTCGAGCGTCTGAGCGATGCCACCTAAAGGGCTGATAAAATAATCACAGTGAATATACAGGAGGTAGAACCATCCCAGGGATATCCGATAGTGCCAAAAATATAACGGGTTAGTCCACAACAAAAATAATAATCATAATCATCACAAGTCTCAAATCACAATCCAATTTCTGGTTTGACAATCTCTCCTCCAAAGACCGACACTTGGCCCATCCCAGACTGTAGTCCTTAACCATGGACACGGCTATTCGAATAGGTTTAATCTCTGCAGAGGGTGTACTCTTTACCCACGAGCAACGGATTCCGTTAGTCCATCAGGACTAATTCCGTCTACGGTCTTTTGGTTGAAAACACCTAATCCGCACACACCAGCCTAACTTACCGGTGTCTGGAAATCACCCACGACACCTGTTAAGCAAAACTCTAACTGGGGAGGCTACAACCTCGACATAGCATGGGATCACAAAATTTATACCGCGCGCAAACTAGGGGAGCTACCCCTTCGGCTACAACCGAAACACCCATGCCCCCGGGTCAGGTGGCATGCCTACCGGATGCCTCCGGTATCTTCCACCATGGCCTCTCTGTACGGTGTGTGCAAGGAAAGGGGTTGACAACTTACTGAACCGTACCCTACCTATGGCAGGGACAAGTGGTAGTACAAAACAAGCATGGGGGTTACCGTAACAAGACTCGATCTATGGTCGACTCAGGAGGCTTATAAATTCCTTGCATGACATGTACATCAAATATATTTCAACCAACAAAATCACCACCCATTATATCTTAATATGCCATACCGGACATAACCGTACCGACGGAGACCGGCAACAAGCTCACGCCTACCCAAGGCAGAGGCTTTCCCGGATTCCTTTCCGACATGCATGCAAGGCACATGAGGATGATTTCCATCACAAGTATATTGATTCCCAATAGCAAGGGAATCACTGATATGCATTCATGCAAATGATCGTGTCATCACATGAAATAAAGAGTTCTCCGAAATGTGGTGGTGTTATAAACGTGTCAACCAACACGACAAAAATATTATGCCAGGGTTCAAGAAGCTTGCCTTCATGGTGTCGAAAGGCAGGGTGCACTCCAAAAGTTTTGAAAGTTTTCTCCTCTCTCTTCAAAATCCTATTTAAAAATATTTTGAATTAACACACATTTCCAAAACAGCACAAAAAAAGTTGTTTGAATTTTTTTGAAATAAATCTTAAAATAAACTAGAAAAAATTTGAGGAAGGTAGGAAAAAGAATCAACTTATTTGGAGTTATAATTAAAAAGATATAGCCAGTCAAAGTTGTGGTCAAAAATCTGTTTTTAAAAATAAAATAGAAAAGAAAACGTTTCGAATGGGATTACGCTTTCGCACAGAGGAGACGTACTTGAGCTTTTACGCCTCCACTTATCCAGCGTGGACGGCGCGTGAGTCACTGACAATGGGCCTGGGGGACCCACTGGTCAGGTTTGACTAGTCGACCTCCCTCCTCTTCCTCTGCCCCGAGAGGAGGCGGGACTCCGGCAATGCTCACCGGCGAACGGTGGCACCGTTCGGGAAACAGAGGTCACCCACAGTCACTCCGGTAGTCGCTACGGTCTCGGGGTGGACGGAGCTGCCGGCGGCGAGCTTTTGCAGCGGACGGTGGCCGTCGGGCAAAGTGATTTTTCTCCCACGGCGAGTCCCCATCAAAATCGAGCAGGGGGATGGATACTCTAGGAGGAGAGGGAGTTCTTGGTAAAGAGAGTGGAGAGGAGGAGGCTCTGGTGGCGCCGGAATGGCCGAGGCAGTGGTGGCGGCTGCAGTCGTCGGAGGTGGGGAAGAAGACCTCCCCGGGTCGATTGGCTGCCATGGAAGAACTAGGGGAGCATGCTGAGGCTGCCTCGCGAATGGAACGTGCTCGGGGGCATCTCTTTATAGTGCAACGAGGTCGGTTTGCGGCGGCCGTGGATAAGTTCGCCGGCGAAACACCTCCCTGTAGCGGCAGAGTGTCGTGGCGGCGACGAGAGCTAGAGGACACGCGAGAGGATGAGGCTGAGCTGTTCCAGGGGCAGGTGGCGAGCAGCTGAGGCTTGGGCAACACCGACATGGCAGGAACGCGCTGCGGACGCCGGCGTGCCGCCAAGGGCTCTGACGGCGGTGCTGCAGGATACCAGGGCATGCTTGGCATGTTGCGGAGAGAGGGTGAGTGCGTGGCGCGGCTCTGTGGTGTGGGCAAAACAAAGGGCGCGACATGGCGATTCGGGCATGGCACGTGCAAAACGCGCACTCTGCTCGCGCCCAGAGCAGGCGCTGAACGTGCTCGACGAAATGCCAGTGTCTGCTAGAGGTTGCGGGTGAGGCTGGAAAGGAACAGGACTAGGCTGGGGTTAGTCAGAGGGTAAATGGACATGGTGGTTAGGTCAGGTGGCCAAGTTCACAATGTAAACTTCAAATCATGCCAAATCTAGCTATGCACACAGGGTGTTTGTCAAAATGCCAAGGGCATCTAGGCAATACTTGGGGTGGCCAAAATCTCCGGATCAGTGTCTCTCTGGATGGAAAAGGGGGTGGTTAAGCTAGTTGGACAAAAGCAAAAATTGGCTAGTGCAAGTTATGCAAAACTACAGTTTTTGACAGAAAGAAGAGGGCATGATTGCAAGCACATATAGTCATCCAATGGGTCCACTCTCCTGGACTTAGGGGATTGGCAAAGTGCACTACAAGCAGGAGAAAGTTCAAGGGTAAAGGAGCAAGTTAGAAGATGGTTGCAGTCCAAATCACCAAGTTGCACCAGAATATAAGAGAGGTTGATTCACTCAAAATTTTCAAAGAACAATACCAGGTTTTTGCACGAAGTTGAATTGCAAACTACCACTGACATCCCATAATTTTGGTGAGGGCTTTTAAGAAATATTTAAATAGGTTGTAGTGCAAATATGCCTACTGGACCAGATTTGAAAAGTGGTGTAGAGCTCAAAATATTTAATGGACAGAAAATATTTTTGCATAGAAGTGACTTAAAAACATCACATGACATCTCTAAATTTTGGTTGGAATTTCAAGTGAATTTATCAAATGGTTGTAGTTCAAATATGGCCATAAAACATTGAAAAACCATTTTTTTCAAGAAAATAAAGATCAAGCAAATTAATTATTTAATTAGTTCTACTAATAGAAGAAAAGTTTTTCTTGATAGGGTAAACAAGTCCAACAACATATATGAAAAGTTTTTTCTCAAGGGAACAACTCCATAATAGCGAGGGGAAAAAGATTCAAAAATCAAAGGGGAGCCCAGAAAATAAAAAGTTTTAATCCCTTGGCAAAATTTTAATTAGTAAAACAAGGTCAAAATTTTGGGGTGTCACAAGCGGCCAGTCGGCCACCTCGCCGTAGACACCCTAGGAGGCGGCTCTTCGCCCTGGGGTCTTGAGGGGCGCAGCCTGCCCCGATGTCTTGAAAGGTTATGGGGCTCGGGTTGGCCTACCCATGGCCCATTACTCCGACATCGCCACCCTCGCCTGGATGGGGAGCTACACCAGGTGGGCGGCGGTCGCCGGGTATCGCCCTTGCTTCCTGAAGCTCCTGGGTGGCCTTGACGATGAACTCCTGAGCGCCGAGCACTCCTCACCCGGTGCGCTCCTAAGGGAAACGTGCCGCGAAGCATGCCTCCACGTGGTGCCGAGCGCCTCCCTCGTGATGTTGGCCAGGTCAGAGGCCCTCCAGAAGAGAGCTCCCGAGCCCTGCCCAAGGAGGGTGCCGAGCGTGCCTTCCTATGCGAGGGAGGGAGGCGCCCTAGGTGCATGCGCCGATCCTGATGTGGCACCCCTAAAGGCGCCGCTCCCCTGAGGCCCTGTGCGGAGTAGCTGCTTCTTCTTCTTGGGGATGGCCACAGCAGGGTACTGCGCGCCCTCGCTGTCAGGGTCCTTGATTGCTGCGGTTTGGAAGGCACGCTCGAGGGAGCACACCGCATCTCTTTCTTTGCATGGGACTGTGATGATTCCGCCGCTTCGCGGCATCTTGAGGACGTTGTAGCCATGGTGTGTCATTGCCATGAAGTCGGCCAGGTCCGGATACCCGAGGATGGAATTGTATGGCAGACGGATGTGAGCAACGTCGAAGTCGAAGAGCTTGGTGTGGTAGTTGCCACGCTGACCAAAGGTGACAGGGAGACGAACTTGCCCTATCGGGGTGGTGGAGCCGTTGGTCACTCCTGAAAAGGGCTTAGTAGGCTGCAGCTGATCATAGGGCACTTGAAGGCTATCGAACGTCTTAACGGATAGGAGACTGAGCCCCCGCACCGCCATTGATGAGGGTCTTGGTGACTTGTACATTGCTGATGAAGGGTGAGCAGAGCATCGGGAGGACGCCGGCAGTCGCCACGCATTTGAGCTGGTCCGCTGAGCTGAAGGTGATGGCATACTTGGACCATCTGAGCGAGCGCGTGGCCTCGAGCTTGTGGAGGGCTGCATTCACCTCGTGAGAGAACTGCTTGGAGATGCACTGGGAAGCCAGGGCATGAGCACCACCCAAGATGCAAGCAATGGCGCGCGGCTCCTGGAAGCCCCTAGCCCCCTCGTCCTGATGGTGGTCATCGTTCCTCCTTGGTGGTGGCGGTAGCGGAGGGAGACTAGGATTTCCCTGGGGATGGTCCTCGTGAGGTTGGTCCCTCCAAGTGCCCTCACGAGGATGGTCGCGCCACTCCTGGCAGGGGCCGCGGTCGTCCCAACGTTCCCCGCCTCGTCCTCTTCCTCGGCCGTAGCCCCGATCATTGCGCTCGGGGCATCGACCGAAGTGTCCATCTCGAATGGCCCTGAGCTCTTGACAATCATTGGTGTTGTGGATGCACATGTTGTGGAAGGCGCAGAATAAACGGCCACCCTTGGACGACTCGGGGAGGTCCTGACTGCGCTTTGTGTCTGGCTCTGCCGCTAGTACGGCTACTCCCTTGCACTTCACGTCCTTAACCATGGCCTTCTTCTCCTTTGGGTCTGCAGCAGGGAGCTCGAGGAGGGAGAGACGCCCCTCCTAAGCTCTTGCACACTTGGTTGCTATGTTGAACAACTCCAGAGTCGTGCATAGCTCCTCGTGGATGGTGAGCTCCTCCTTCATCTTGACGTCGCGGACGCCATCGGAAAATGCTGAGATGATGGCCTGGTCCGTCACCTGGGGGATCTTGAGGCAGACGCTGTTGAAGCATTGGATGTACTTCTGCAGGGTCTCTCCCGGCTGTTGCTTGATGCGGCGCAGGTCACCCGCTGCCGGAGGACGGTCGCGAGTGCCCTAGAAGTTGGTGATGAAGCGGTCGCGAGTGCCCTAGAAGTTGGTGATGAGGCAGGTTCAAGAGCCACGAGCGAGCGCCATCCTTGAGAGCCATGGGAAACCAGTTCGCCATGACTTTTTTGTCTCCATTGGCCGCCTCAATGCTCAGCTCGTAGAGCTGCAGGAACTCCGCAGGGTCGGGGGTGCCGTCATAGTGAGGAGGCAGATCTGGCTAAACTTGCCTTGCCAGACGACGCTAGGCAGCTCAGGAGTGAAGGCGCGACAGCCTGCCGTGGCTACCGGGGCCCTTTGTTGATGCGGGGCCTGGCCTGGATGTCCGCTCACCGCCGCCGCAGGCGGCATGCGGCCTTGTTATGGTGGTGCTGGTAGCGTTGGAGCGTTTTCTTGCGGCCGGGGAACCTCTTGGCAGCTTCCTTCTTCATGCGCGGGCACACCACGCGGTGGATCACGCCGTGGGACCACACGTCTTGGGGCGAGGACACCGTCTTGACACAGAGGGGGTGGTGGCACTCCATGAGCTGCGCATCTCGGTGCAATGGCGTCGTCTTGATGCGGAGGCGGTGGAGGCGCTCCGTGAGCTACATCGCCCGCGGCTGGAGGTGGGTGAGGCAGCGAGAGGGATGGTGCAGGAGAACCTCCAGCGATGCTGACGAGCTCGACGATGCGGTCTAACCAGTCCTCGTAGATGTCGTCTACCGGGCGGTAACACTGGAGCTCGTGTTCCATGAGCAGCGCAGCTTGCACGTTCGTGGGTGCGCGACAAGTGTGAGATGATGAGCCGGCTGGAGTCAGCGATGGGGTGGCGGTGCGGCCGTCCGACCGCACAGAGAGGTGTAGTGAGGACGCTTGCGACTCGTTTGCTGCCGGGCCGGTAGTGGCGTTCGCAACAGGAGACGGAGAACTATAGGGAGGCCTGCTGAGAGGGGCTGCTTAAGCGACACGGGCGGCGAGGGCAGCCCGTCGCTCGGCGCGGGATCGACGCGCATCTGACATGGATGTGGTGGAGCGGTGGAACACGGATCAGCGGAAGGAAAGCTTCAGCACACCCCAACCCGGCGTGCCAAATGTCGGATTTCGGGTTTCAGCAAAACCCTTGAGGTTCGAACACTAGGGTGCGCACGAAGATCTCTCCTCCCTCTAGCTCACGCCCTCACCGCAATCTCAAGGCTCAGCGCGTCAAACTCACAGAACAAAGGGACACAAGACTTATACTGGTTCGAACCACCGATGTTGTGTAATACCCTACTCCAGTATGTTGTGGTGGATTGCCTCTTGGGCTATTGATGAATAGTTACAAGGGAAGAACAGCCTCCTAAGGAGAGGTGCTCTTGTGCTTTGCGAGTTTGTGTGTGGTTGCCGTGGTGGAATGGATCCGGTCCAAGATGAGATCCTCCCTCTATGGTGGTGGCTAGTCCTATATATAGAGGCCCGGGTTCTCTTCACAAATATTAGGCGGGAAGGGATCCCACAATGGCCAATTTGAAGGGGGACAACTAGTACAACCTATCATGACAAAAGATGGTCTTCGCCTGCCAAAGGCTCTGGTGATGACGTCGTCTTGGGCTCCATGGTGGCCTCCGTCCTGCAGTCCTGCTGGTCATGGTCTCGTTGCACCAATATGGAAACCTTTGCCTGCAACCTCGGGACTCCTTGCCTGCACTTTCCTCTCTAGCACCAAAGAGGAAACGAGGACACTGCGTGCTGGCGCCCGCCTGGCCTTGGTCGTCATGGCTTGCGTCACAGGAACCTAGAGAGGTGCCCCTTGCCTTGATCTCTCCGCCCCTCGCAAGCCAGCCTGGTGAGGCCGCCCCCGAGGAGGTCTTGTGTTGTCCGCCTTGCAAGGCTTGGCCCCTCGCGAGGGTCTTGATTTGTTGATGTTGAAGCTGGGCCATACCAGGCTATTGATGGAGCCACGCCACGGGCCGCAGGCAGGCAATTCTGGGGACCCCTGTTCCCAGGATGCCAGTAGTCGGTGTTCTAGGAACGGGGGTACCCAGACTTGCCTTCCTGCGGCCAACGGCGTGGCTCCATTGATAGCCTGGTACGGCCTAGCTTCAACATCAACAAATCAAGACCCTCAAGAGGCAGACGATGCTAGGACCTCCTCGAAGAGTAGCCTCCACAGGCTGGCCCTCGAGGAGCAGAGATTCCTATGCAAGCCTCACCTCGCGAGGTGCGGATGACGTGAGCCATGACAACCAAGGCCAGGCGGGCGCCAGCGGGTGCAGTGTACCAGTTTCGTCTTTGGTGCTAATGAGGCAAGCACAGGCGCAGAGTCCTGAGGAATCAGCCAAAGGTTTCCAGTCCGGTGCAACTAGACCAGGGCCGCTAAGATGACAGGATGGAGGTCATCGCCGTGCCCACCGCGGCGTCACAACTAGAGGCTTTTGGAGGCGAAGACTAATTTTGCCAGGATAGCATGTACTAGTTGACACCCTTTGAATTTGGCCGTTGTGGGATCCCTTCCCACCTTCATTTTGGGAAGAGGACCAAGGCCCCTATAAATAGAGCAGCACCACCACCATAGAAGGGGACGAATCATTCATCTCACCCACGCACCCACCGGATCACTTGAGCCCAAGAACACCCCTCCTCCTGAGGTGGTTCTCCCACTGTACTAGTTCATCCTCAGCCCCTCAAGGCCAATCCACCACAAAGCAGGAGTAGGGTTTTACACCTTAAGGTGGCCCGAACCTGGGTAAACTTCTGTGTCTCTTTTCTGTTCAGTTCATCGAGCCAGGCCATGAGATTAGCGTGTAGGCAGACTGGGGAGGATGAGTTCTTCGCACGCACCCAGAGTTCAAACCTCTCAAAGCTCTATGGAACCTGAAATTCGACATTTGGCATGCCAGGTAGGGGTGCGTCGTTGACTCTCTTCCACCGGTCGATCCTCCACTTCTCCACCGCGTCCATGGCTGACGCCTGTTGTGCTCATGCTGAGTGTCGGGCCACCCTCGCCGCTCTTGTCGGCCAGATGGCGTCTGCTGGCGGGCCTCCCAGTCATTCCCCGTCACGAGCTCGCAAGGCCGCTACCGGCCTGGCAGGGCACGAGCAGCAAGCTTCGTCGTTGCACCCCTCCGTGCGGCATGACGTGCGCACCGCCACTCCGTTGGTGACTCTGGTTGGTTCGTCGTCCCATGCTTATCACGGGCCGGCGGACACGCAGGGTGCGTTGCTCATGGTGCACGAGCTCCTGTGCTATTGCCCCGTTGAGGACCTCAATGAGGACCGGCTGGACCGCATTGCCGAGCTTGTCAGCCTGCTGGGGGCTCCCCTGGACCGTCTCTCTCACTGCCTTGCGAGCCGCCTGCTTCGGGTGACGTAGCCCACGGAGCACCTCCTCCACCTCCCCGTCAAGATGCCATCGTCGAGCCAAGGTGCAAAGTCCCACGGCATGACCCGCCGCATAGGGCGCTGGCGCGTGGAGAAGAAAGCTGCCAGGTGGTCTAGCAGCCCCAAGAAGATGGTCGTGCACTCCCAGCACTGCCTCATCAAGACCGCGTGCCGCCTGTGGCGGTGGGGCGCGAGCGCCAAGATCAGGCCCCACCTCCACGATGGGCTCCCGTGACCACAGCGGGTTGCTGCGCCTTAACTCCGGAGCTACGCAGCGTCATTTGGCCAAGGAAGTTCAAGCTTGACCTGCCTTCGCGCTACAACGGCACCCTCGACCCTACTGAGTTCCTGGAGCTTTACGAGTTGAGCATCGAGGCGGCCAATGGCGACGAGAAGGTTATGGCGAACTGGTTTCCCATGGCCCGCAAGGATGGTGCACGCTCGTGGCTCCTGAACCTGCCTGCCGGATTGATCTCCTCTTGGGACGAGATGCGCGAGTGTTTCGTCGCCAACTTCCAGGGCACTCGCGACCGCCCATCGGCTGCGGGTGACCTGCGACACATCATGCAGCAGCCAGGGGAGAACCCGTAGAAGTACATCCAGTGCTTCAACAACGTTCATCTCAAGATTGCCAAGGTTTTGGATGAGGCCATCATCTCTACATTCACTGATGGCATCTGAGACGTAGAGATGAAGGAAGAGCTCGCCATACACAAGGACCTGTGCACGGCTCTAGAGATGTTCAACATGGTGACCAAGTGTACGAGATCTAAGGAGGGACGTCTCTCCCTCCTCGAGCTCCCTAAAGCTAACCCAGAAGACAAGAAAGCCAAGGCCAAGGATGTGAAGCACAAGGGAGCAGCCGTGCTCGCGGCTGAACCAGAGATGAAGTGCGGCTGCGACCACCCGAAGTCATCCAAGGGCGGCCGCCCGTTCTGCATCTTCCACAGCATGCACAACCACAACACCAATGACTGTTAGGAGCACCAGGCCATCCGCGATGGGCGCCTCGGTCGTCGCCCCGAGCACAACGATCGAGGCTACGGTCGCGAAGGGGGCCAAAGTGGAGGACGTTGGGATGGCTATGACCCTCGCCAAGAGTGGCGCGATCAGCCTCGCGAGGACCGTTGGCAGGGCCAGCCTTGCGAGGGCACCTAGAGAGACTAGCCTTGTGAGAACCGTCCTCAGGGAAATGTCGGGCTTCCTCCACTACCACCGACAACAAGAAGGAACGACGACCATCATCATGACAAGGGGGATGGGGGCTTCCAGGAGCCTTGTGTTATTGCTTGCATCCTGGGTGGCGCTCAGGCCCCTGCTTCTCATCGCATCTTCAAGCAGTTTGCTCGTGAGGTGCACGCGGCCCTCCCCAAGCTCGAGGGTATGTTTCCACTCAGGTGGTCCAAGTGCATCATCACCTTCAGCTCGTCCGACCAGTTCA
Source organism: Triticum monococcum (assembly GCA_034509565.1). Taxonomy (NCBI): domain Eukaryota; kingdom Viridiplantae; phylum Streptophyta; class Magnoliopsida; order Poales; family Poaceae; genus Triticum; species Triticum monococcum. Next base: position 204,954,925 of record CM067845.1, read on the forward strand.
AGTGCGCGGCAACTGCCGGCGCTCTACCGATGCTCTGCTCTCCAACCATCAGCAACATTCTCGTCACCAAGACTCTCATCAATGGCGATGCGGGGCTCAACATTCTTTCCATCGAGACCTTCGACTGACTCAAGGTGCCCTATGACCAGCTGCACCCCCACCAAGCCCTTCTTAGGAGTGACCAATGGCTCCATCACCCCGATAGGGCAGATCTGCCTCCCCGTCACCTTCGGCACCCGCGACAACTACAGCACTGAGCTCATTGACTTCGACATCACTCACATTCGCCTTCCGTACAATTCCATCCTCGGCTACCCAACCCTGGCCAAGTTCATGGCACTCACCCACCATGGATACAACGTCCTCAAGATGCCAGGGAGGCGCGACATCATCACGGTCGCCTGTGAGGACAAGGACGTGGTGTGCTCTCTCGAGCGTGCTTACCATGCTGCAACAGTTGAAGACCCAGACAACAAGGGCACTATCTACCCTCCTGAGGCTGTTCACAAGAAGAACAAGAAGCTGCTCCGCCAAGAACCTCAGGAGAGCAGGGTGTCCAGCGGCACCACCTCAGGACCAGCGCCCACAGCCGGGGCGCCTCCCCCTCTCGCATAGGAAGGCGTGCCCGGCGCCCCCCTCAGGCTGGGCTCGGGGGCTCTGCTCTGGAGGGCTTCTGACCTGGCCAACATCAGGAGGGAGGTGCTTGGGCACCACCTGGAGATGTGCTTCAACGCTCGCTTCTATGAGGAAAGCGTGGGGCGCGAGGCACCCAGCGCTCAGGAATTCATCACCAAGGCAGTAGAGGAGCTTGAGGAGGCAAGAGCCATACGGGGCGACCATCGCCCACCACCTGGCACAGCTCTTGGTCCCGGCGGGGATAGCGAGCTGCGCGTCTGCGTCAACATCCTAGGACTCAAAAGTGTCGCCTCCCAGCGGCTCTACTGGCCGTCCCGCGTTGACCGGTGTGAGGGTCCCTCTCACAACTATGTTCACATGCCTTTGGGCTTGCCGAACGTGGCTGTTGCATTCCAGCGCCACATACGAAGCGTCCTGGAGGCTCAGGAGGCCAGGCACCAGGCAATCCTGATGGAGGCGGCGGTGGATCCTCGCGGGCCCCCCGAGCCCTCAGAGCCTCCTGAGGCTTATGGCCTGGGCGGCTCATGAGGAGGAACTCCTTCAGCACGCGTCTTCGGCTACTCCAACAGTTCTTCGACAACGGTGCCAGGTGATATCTTTTCATTTCTTCAGTTGGGGGCGCCCCTCGGGCTGCATCATCCCTAGATCGCATGGGTCTGTCCCTGCGACATGTATCTTTCTTGCATCTTCTAGTTATTCAGTTGGGGGCGCCCCTCGGGCTGCATCATCCCTAGGCCGCATGGGTTTGTCCCTGTGGCGTGTATCGTTTTTGTCAGGACCCCGATTCCAAGTCACATCGATCTAGCCGGTAACACCTCATATCACATTGCGGCGTCACGCATGGTATCCCCACGGGTGTCGCCTTACCATGGCCCGGGACCGTTTGCGCCTTTTGGCTCACGTATATGATAGTGTCGCTAGCATCCATATGACAGAGAACCTGGGCCGACATGGCTAGTCATGGACCCAAAGCGGCACAGACCTATGGAGACAGGCATACGTGAATCATATCGAGCATGTCGGTCATCAGTGTGTGAATCCGGGCTGTAGCACTGGGCTAACAGGACTCCGGGGAACCCGGGTTGTAGCAGGCTAGGCAGGAATCCGGATGTCACCGTGTGACATTTCCCCGAAGGGACAGACATAGGAACGAAGTGAAACAGATGCCGGCCGGTCAAGTGTCCTGAGCAGTAGTGTTGGGCTAGCAGGACTCTGGTGAACCGGGCTGTAGTGGACTACTATGGCTCGAGGAGCACTAGGCTACATTTCCCCATAAGAAAGGCTGCCAAGGATAAACAACTAGATTGTCGGATCCCACACATACCAAGCATTTCAATCATACACACAATATGCTTGATATGTGCAAATACAATATGGCATCACAACAAAACTCTACAACTCAAGTACTTTATTTAAAGGCTCCAGAGAGCCCTACATAACATGTTCATACAGATAGGGGTCACATGACCCGACACTCAAGTCATACAAGCATACAAGCACATGCGGAAGCAAATAGTGTGAGTACAGACACTAGAAAGCAAGAAGGCTTCTCGAAGCCTGTCTATCTACATAGGGCCCTCCATGGCCATGATCACCACCTGGGTGGAAAGTCACTCATCGACGTCGAGGTCTACATAAAACCCATCGGAGGGGGCGGTGTTGTCGTCTGAAAATAGTAATTCAGCAAACATGAGTACAAAGGTACTCAACAAGTCTTACATCAGAACCTACTATACATGCTCGTTCTCAAGAAGGTGGTGGAGTTATTGCAGCAAGCCAGCTTTGACTCTTGGCTAAGCTATCCTACGAGACTCCACTAGTAAAACGGTTTTTCGCACACGAGTCCACTACTCACCAACACAATACTCCACCGGGGATCCTCCCTCGTCATCCTATGAGAGGGCCATCCTCGGTACTCACACTTATCTTGAGTCTTTCAGTAGTATCCATTAACTTGTCAATGAACTATATAGGCAACCAAGTAGTCCTTTATCGCGGACGCGGCTATTCGAATAGTTTTATACCCTCCAGGGGTGTACTTCTTCATACACGCTTTCACCATTTACCGTTGTTTACACGACATGTACTCGGCAACCTTCAAGCGGAAGCCCAACGAGGTTATCGGCCACGGCCTACCTAAACACTCAAGCCTCTAGTCCAGGTTTATCGCCTATCCAGGTTCCATCCGTGGGGAGTCCGGCCGAGGTTTCCACATACGGCCCCGAACGATGTGAATAGGGTTCTCGAGACACCAAACGGGTGACTCGGTACACCGTGCCACGGTTTATCTACCGCAACATAGCCCACCAACACATAACCTACAAACACCAGAAACTATTTGCAACTCCTGGACAGAGTACTAGGGTGATTAAGAAGCCGAGAGGGTGCCTTGGTTTCGGTCCAAATGTATGGTAGTAACTGAATCTTAAATCACACATACAGATCTCAGTTCCTATGGACGGCCTCAATTAAACAACCCACCATGTACTCCTACATGGCCTCTCATTGATACCTTTACCAAATCATGTTCAACACATCCCTCACATTACCGACATAATCATTTCACTCTAGCCCATCACCCAGATGAACCAGACCTGACACAACTCTAAGCATAGCAGGCATAGCAAGGTAGGAAACACATACATGGCTCAATCAACTCCTACACATGCTAGTGGGTTTCATCTAGTTACTGTGGCAATGACAGGTCATGAAGAGGATAAGGGTTCAACTACCGTAGCACACAGTAGTTTGAATCGCGTTGACTTAATGTAGTAAACAATCGCAGAAGCGAGAACATGGGTTTGTACCGGAATGATCAATGGGTTGCTTGCCTGATGTAGTGGTGGTAGGGTACTGTCCTTCAGATAGATACTCGGGGTTATCCTTGGAGGCAGAGCTGTCAGGACCCCGATTCTAAGCCACATCGATCTAGCCGGTAACACCTCATATCACTTTGCGGCCTCACGCACGGTATCCCACGGGTGTCGCCTTACCATGGCCCAGGACCGTTTGCGCCTTTTGGCTCACGTATATGACAATGTCGCTAGCATCCATATGACCGAGAACCCGGGCCGACATGGCTAGTCGTGAACCCAAAGCGGCACAGACCTATGGAGACAGGCATACATGAATCACAACGAACATGTCGGTCATCAACGAGTGATTCCGGGCTGTAGCACTGGGCTAGCAGGACTCCGGGGATCCCGGGCTGTAGCAGGCTAGACAGGACTCCGGAGATCACCGCGTGACATTTCCCCGAAGGGACAGACATAGGGACGAAGTGAAACACATGCCGGCCAGTCAAGTGTCCTGAACAGTAGTGCTGGGCTAGCAGGACTCCGGTGAACCGGGCTGTAGCGGACTACTATGGCTCGAGGAGCACTAGACTACATTTCCCCATAAGAAAGGCTGCGAAGGGCAAACAACTAGATTGTCGGATCCCACTCATACCAAGCATTTCAAACATACATACAATATGCTCGATATGGGTACATACAACATGGCATCACAACAAAACTCTACAACTCAAGTACTTTATTTAAAGGCTCCAGGGAGCCATACATAACATATCCATACAGGTAGGGGTCACATGACCCGACACTCAAGTCATACAGTCATACAAGCACATGCGGAAGCAACTAGTCTGAGTACAGACTCTAGAAAGAAAGAAGGCTTCTCGAAGCCTGTCTATCTACATAGGCCCTCCATGGCCTGGATCACCACCTGGGTGTCTAGTCACTCATCGATGTCAAGATCTACGTAAAACCCATCGGAGGGGGCAGTGTTGTCGTCTGAAAACAATAAATAAGCAAACATGAGTACAAAGGTACTCAGCAAGTCTTACATCAGAACCTACTGTACATGCTCATTCTCAAGAAGGTGGTGGGGTTTATGCAGCACGCCAGCTTTGACTCTTGGCTAAGCTATCCTACGGAATCTTTTAGCAAAATAGTTTTCGCACACGAGTCCACTACTCACCATTACAATACCCCACCGAGGATCCTCCCTCGAATCCTGTGAGGGGGCCATCCTCGGTACTCACACTTATCTTGAGTCTTTTAGTAGTATCCATTAACTTGTCTATGAACTGTATATGCAATCAAGTAGTCCTTTACCGCGGACGCGGCTATTCGAATAGTTTCATACCCTGCAGGGGTGTACTTCGTCACACATGTTTCCACCACTTAGCGTCTGCACACGAAATGTGCTCGGCAGACTTCAAGCGAAAACCGACGTGGGTGTAGACCACGACCTGACTAACCTCACAAGTCTCTAGTCCAGGGTCATCGCCTATTCAGGTTCCATCCGCAAGGAAATCCGGCCGGGGTGTCCTCAACGGCCCCGAACGATGTGAACAGGGTTCCCGAGACACCAAACGGGTGACTCGGTACACCGTGCCACGGTGTATCTACCGCAACATAGCCCACCCCTAGGGTCAGCGCTACGCACGGCCGCCAACACATATCCTACAAACACCAGAAACTAATTGCAACTCCTGGACTGAGGCGAGAGGGGTCGGTAAGTCGAGCGGGGTCATATTTCAGGGCCCAATGTGTGGTAGTAGCTGAATCTTAATTCACGCATACAGAACTCAGTTCTTAGGGACGGCTTCAATGAAACAACCCACCATGTACTCCTACATGGCCTCTCATCGATACCTTTACCAAAACATGTTCAACACAACCCACATAATACTGGCACAAGCATTTCACTCTAGCCCATCACCCAGATGAACCAGACCTGACACAACTCTAAGCATAGCAGGCATAGCAAGGTAGGAATCACAAAACATGGCTCAATCAACTCCTACACATGCTAGTGGGTTTCATCTAGTTACTGTGGCAATGACAGGTCATGCAGAGGATAAGGGTTCAACTACCATAGTACACAGCAGTTTGAATCGTGTTGTCTTAATGCAGTAACAAGAGCAGGAGCGGGAACATGGGTTGTATCGGAATGATCAATGGTTGCTTGCCTGATGGAGTGGTGACGGGATACTGCCCTTCAGTTGGATACTCGTGAATATCCTCGGAGGCAGAACCTACCACGAAGAACACAACCGAGCACAATCAACACATGACGATATGCAACAATATGATGCATGCTATGACATGGCAATATGGATGTGTCTTGAGCTAATGCAACTAGCTATGGTTTAAATGGAGTTGGTTTGAGTACAAGATTCAATTCCAATCCCATATATGATTATTTAAATGCCCTTTATTTGTTTTGTCCAAAACAGGGGACAAACATTGTTCAAACATGCATGAAAATGGTACAGATGGATTCCTTGAATTTTTCTGATAATTTTACATATATAATTTGTCTCATTTGGAGTTATGGTTGAATTTCTATGAATTTTTGAAGTTTGAACTATTTTCTGGAATTTCCTGAATAAAAATAATTCCAGTAAATCAATTACTGCGTCAGCAATGCGTCAGGGTGACGTCAGGGTCAACGGGGACGTCCAGGTCAAACCTGACTGGTGGGTCCCGCGTGTCAGTAGTTAATTAAACTAACTAATTTTAGTTAGGAACTAATCTGGATAATTAGCAGAGGGGGGCCCACTTGTCATTGACTCAGGGGAGTCAACTGGGCCCACCCAGTCCACATCAGTGGTCAAACTCGCCGGCGTTTAGCCGCCGGCGAGGCCAGACGCGGCGGCGTGCTGCGGGATTTGCCCACAGGGCTCCGTTTGCTACACGGAGAGCAGCTACGGGCAGCTGGTGCTCGCCCGCATCCAGCCGTGGTGATGGCTTGGCCGGGGAGTGGCCGGAGCATCGCCGGCGATGAGGTTAGGCGGAGGCTGAAGCTCGGGCCAGCTCGTGCGCGTGGCTGCAGTGGCCTAGGCGATGTGGCGCTAGCACCTACAGCCTCTACGCGGCGCGAGGAGTGTGACGGACACAAGCCCGTGACCAAATGGTCACCGGAGCAACGCCGGCGACGTGGTCAGGCGGCGGCGCGTTCGGGCACAAGAGATGCGGCGTCTACGGTGTTCCAGGGGTGAAACAGAAAGCACGGGGAGGTTCAACAGCTCACAGAGAAGCCGCAGGGAGGGTCAGCGTGCTCGGTGGAGTCGTTTGCGGGCCTCCGGCGGGGCGTGGCTTGGTGGAGCCATCGAGGAGGGAGTGGCGGAGCTTCAGGACACGGTGGAGCAGCGTGGGGACGGCGGTGGACACGACTACGCCGGCGGAACGACGACGGCTGCGTCGGCCATGGCTAAGGGGAGCGAGGGAGTGAGGCAGGGGCGAGTGAGCATGTCCAGGGGGTCGAGGCGGCGACGTGGAGCCTGTCTAGGCCAGCAGGGCGGCGAGGGGAGGAAGCAGGGCGGCAGCCAGCTGCGTGGCGCGCGCGGGTGCCGCCGTCGAGCACCTGCCTGCCTGCCTGGCCGAGCCAAGCTGCTCGCTGGCGCGGTGGCTGGGCTGGGCCGGCAGGTGGGCCTGGTGGGCGGCGCCAGGTAAGGCCCAGGTGGGCTTCTCCCTCTCCTCTTTTTTTTAAGTTGTTTCTGTTTTCTATTAAACTGTAACTGTTGGGCTTTATTAAAAATACTAAAATATTTCCAAAAATCATGAAAATAAATGTGAGTTCTGTTTAGAATATTTCCAACAGAAAACATTTATTCCCAAAATTATTTGAGCATTTAAATTATTTTATAGCATTTAAATGCCCAAATTCAAATACTTATGATTTAAATCAATGACCTTCTGTTGACCTAGAAAATTGTGCACCAATTTTGCCAGAGGTTCTAACCCAAGACAAAGAGGGTGAACTTTTTAGAAGGGCATTTCAGGTTCATTGAAATTATTTTTGGTAAATCCTAGTTGATTTCAGGGGGGGTGCTGGGGGTTTCTGCTTTCCCCATTTCCATTTCTGATGAAAGTAGACATGATGCACACTCTAATGCATAACCTAGCTAGGATGTGACAACTCACCCCCACTCAATAGAATCTCGTCCCAAGATTTAGGATTATCTGGGAAGAAGGCGGGGTACTCGAGTCGAAGACGATCCTCCCTTTCCCAAGTGGCTTCTTCCTCGGAATGGTGTGACCATTGAACCTTGAGAAACTTGATATTATGACGTCGAGTGGTACGCTCGGCTTGATCAAGGATACGAACGGGGTATTCCCGATAAGAAAGGTTATCTTGTAAATCAAGCGTTTCGTGGTCCACTCCACGGATAGGATCCGCGAAGCAACGCCTGAGTTGCGAAACGTGGAAGACGTCGTGAACTCTGGAAAGATGCGGAGGTAGTTCCAATTGGTAGGCAACTTCTCCTTGTTTGGCAAGAATGCGAAAGGGTCCAATGTAACAAGGAGCCAATTTGCCTTTGATACCGAAGCGATGGGTTCCCTTTAACGGGGTAACCCGAAGGTAAGCTTTCTCGTCAATTTCAAATGTCATAGGCTTATGCTTACGATCATATTGACTCTTTTGGCGAGATTGGGCCGTTTTCAATTTCTCACGAATAACGCGAACCTGCTCTTCTGCTTCCTGAATCATATCCGGGCCAAAGAGTTGTCTTTCCCCGGTTTCTGACCAGTTAAGCGGAGTTCGACATTTTCGTCCATAGAGAACTTCGAAGGGAGCCTTGCCCTAACTAGCTTGATAGCTATTGTTATAGGCAAACTCCGCGAATGGAAGGCATTTCTCCCAACTCATTCCGAACGAAATAACAGAAGCTCGGAGCATATCCTCCAGAATTTGATTTACTCGCTCTACTTGACCACTTGATTGAGGATGGAAGGCGGTGCTAAAGGAGAGATGAGTTCCCATAGCATTTTGGAAACTTTCCCAAAATCGAGAGGTGAAGAGACTTCCACGGTATGAGTTAATTTCCAACGGGACACCATGAAGAGACACTATTCGGGAGATGTATAAGTCAGCTAGCTGGCTAGCGGTGATACTCTCTCGAACAGGTAGAAAATGGGCTACTTTGGAAAGACGGTCGATCACGACGAAGATGGCATTATTCCCCCTCTTGGTCCTGGGAAACCCAGTGATGAAATCCATACTGATTTTGTCCCATTTCCATTCAGGAATAGCCAAAGGTTGAAGGGTGCCAGCAGGCCGTTGATGCTCTGCTTTAACACGACGACAAACGTCGCAATTAGCAATGTATTGAGCAATTTCCCTCTTCATCCTAGTCCACCAAAACCTCTGGCGTAGGTCTTGATACATTTTAGTACTACCGGGATGAATGGTGAGAGGGGATTCATGAGCTTCCTTAAGGATCATCTGGCGTAGATGTTGGTTCTTGGGAACCACCAGGCGGTTCTCAAAGAAGACAGCACCTTGCTCATCCATGGAAAAACATTTAGCTACTCCGCTAGCAATGTTTTCCTTAATCCGGGATATGCCCTTATCACGCTTTTGGGCAGCTATGATTTGATCCATAAGGGTAGGTTTCACCACCAGGGTAGACAGGAATCCACGAGGAACAATGTGAAGATTGAGCTTACGAAATTCCTCATGGAGAAGTGGTTGACTTTGTTGTAACATCAGGTTGTTACAGTAGGACTTACGACTTAGTGCATCAGCCATGACATTGGCTTTGCCAGGGGTGTAAGTTATTCCTAAGTCGTAATCCGAGATCAACTCAACCCAACGTCTCCGCCTGAGATTCAAATCTGGTTGGGTGAAGATATATTTCAAGCTTTGGTGATCGGTGAAGATCTCGCAACGATTACCGAGGAGGTAATGTCGCCAGGTTTTGAGTGCATGGACTACAGCTGCAAGCTCTAGATCATGTGTGGGATAATTTTCCTCATGTGGGTGTAATTGCCGCGAGGCATAGGCAATTACCTGACGATCTTGCATGAGTATGCAACCTAGTCCTTGTCGCGAGGCGTCGCAATAGATAATGAAGTCCTTGGAGAAATCTGGTGGTACCAGTACGGGAGCAGATGTCAGGCGTCTTTTCAGTTCCTGAAAACTGAACTCGCACTGTGGAGTCCACTCGAACTTTTTATCTTTCTTGAGGAGTTCAGTTAGAGGTTTAGCAACCTTGGAGAAATTTTCGACGAAGCGGCGGCAATAGCTCGCTAGGCCAAGGAAACTCCGAACTTGCTTGACCGAAACAGGTGGAGTCCAATCAAGGACAGCTTGAACTCGCTCGGGATTGACAGCAATACCCTTACCAGAGATTACATGGCCTAGATAGGTCACTTCTGACAACCAAAATTCACACTTGGAGAATTTGGCATAAAGGCGATGCTCTCGAAGTTTCATCAATACCAGTCTTAGATGTTCGGCATGTTCCTCTTCATTTTTGGAGTAGATGAGTATGTCATCGAGGTATACTACGACGAATTTGTCCAAGTACTCCATGAAAACCGAGTTCATTAACCGGGAGAAAGTGGCCGGGGCATTGGTTAAACCGAAGGACATGACGGTGTACTCGTATTGGCCATAACGAGTGACAAAAGCCGTTTTGGGAATGTCCCCGTTTCTGATTTTGATTTGATGGTAGCCCAACCTCAAATCCATCTTGGAGAAGACTGAGGATCCAGCGAGCTGATCGTACAGGTCGTTGATCCTGGGAAGCGGGTATTTGTTCTTGATGGTGACCAGATTGACAGGTCGGTAATCCACAACCATTCGATCCGTTCCATCCTTCTTCTTGACGAAGAGGACGGGGCAAGCCCAAGGAGAGGAGCTAGGACGGATGAACCCTTTGTTCAAGGACTCATCGAGTTGGTTCTTAAGCTCGGCTAGTTCTAAGGGTGCCATCTTGTAGGGTCTTCTAGCAATTGGAACGGTTCCTGGAACAAGGTCTATCACAAACTCGACATCCCGGTCAGGTGGAACACCTGGCAGTTCTTCCGGAAACACATCCGGGAAGTCTCGGACTACCGGAACGTCCTCAAGGTCTGGAAGGGGTTGGCATTGAGAGAGTAAAGTTGGCGCTTGGCCACTCGAGTTAAGACATTAACTGTCTTGCCCGAGGGATGAGTAAGTTGAACGGTTCTAGTGGCACAATCGATCTTGGCATAATGAGCCGACATCCAGTCCATACCCAAGATGATGTTTATGTCGGAGGACTTGAGAGCTATTAAAGATGCAAGGAAGACAAGCCTATCGACAAGAATTTCGTTCCCATGGCTTACCCTAGAAGTTTGCCATTTGGAACCCGGAGTTTGAATTACCATGGAAGTGGGCATGTCACAGAATGTCGTGTTATGCAACCGAGCATAATTCTCGGATATGAATGAATGAGATGCTCCAGTATCAAAAAGAACAGATGCCGGATGGCAGTTAACAAGGAGCGTACCAAGGACGACGTTGGGATCCTCATGAGCCTCTTCGGCTGAGACGTAGTTGACATGGCCACGTGCAGTAGTGGCCGGCTTGGCGTAGAAAGTCTTTCCCGCGGGCTTACCATGGCCAACGGACTTTCCAGCTTGATTGGGGTTGTTCTGGGGACACTCTCGACTATAGTGACCCGGTTCTCCACACTTGAAGCATGTTACGACAGTGGGGCGTGGAGCAACATTAGCAGCGGGGCCACCATAGGGCTTGGATGGTGCAATTTGCTGGTTGGGACGAGGCGCCTCAAAGGATGGCCTCGGGGTGAATCTGGGTGGCAGTGCGGTGCTTGGAATCCACACCCGGCGCTTCTGAGCTCCAGAGCCGGATGAAGACCCAAAATCACGAGAATGCTTGCGTGAAGCGTCATAATCAGTCTGGCCTGTCTCAGCACTGATAGCTTTATTGACCAACTTCTGGAAGGATGTGCACTCGTGCAGACGGAGATCGCGGCGAAGCTCAGGGCTAAGTCCCTTACGGAACCTTGCCTGCTTCTTGGCGTCAGTAGAAACCTCTTTAGGAGCATAGCGTGCCAGGTTCCCAAATTCTCGGCTATATGCATCCACAGTCAGCCTTCCTTGGGTGAAGTTGCAGAACTCCTCCCTCTTGCGATCCATGAGACCTTCCGGAATGTGATGCTCACGGAAAGCCTCACTGAACTCAGCCCAGGTAGTGATTTGGCCGACCGGGCGCATAGCTTCGTAGTTTTCCCACCAATGGCTAGCGGGGCCCTCAAGATGATAAGCAGCATAGGTAACCTTGTCGGCTTCAGCTACGTTGGCAGAATGTAGCTTGTGGGTGATGCTGCGAAGCCAATCATCCGCGTCGAGGGGCTCGACGGAATGGTTAAACTTTGGTGGGTACAGCTTGATAAAGTCGTTGATTGACACCAAGGCATTTCGTGGGTGGCGTGCAGTGTTCTGCTCAATCCGCTCCAACAGGCGGTTGGTCTCACGCTTGTTCCTTTCCGCCTCCAGCATCACTTCGGCCAGGGAAGGCGGGTGAGGCAAATTTTCACCTCTAGCTGCATTGGCTTCCCCCTGCTCTGGGGCAGCAGGGTTTCCGCGGGTGTTGACCATCCTAGAAGGAAACAAGACAACGGTTTAGAAAAGGATGGCTCAAACTTAACAGGGAAGTGCAGAATGTAAAGGATAACGCGGGATGCAGAGATGCTCATTCGTATGCCATGGTAATATAAAACTGCCATATATACACCAACGGTCATACTCGTCATACATAGTTTAGTACAAGCCCATGCTACAGTACAACTATGAAGGTAGACGTTACATCTCATTGGAGGCATTCCGAGTCCCTATACATTATTTGTCTACACCTCCGGAATCGATTACACACCAAGTCGTATTCCACAAGTCACACAGGACAGTGGAGATAAAACTACTACAATACTAGTGGTACTACTACTAACTCAGATAGCTCCATAGTAGTCCTCATAGAAGTCACCTCCATAGCCTGGAAGTTCAATGTGATCATCCGGAAACAGACGGTCCTGAGGAGCCTGTGGACCGTAGGGGCTAGGATAAGGTCTTGGACCAACAAACGGTGGCCTGCGGGGACCAAGGGGTGGGGTGATGCCTCCCACATCACGCCAATCCACCATGTCTGGCAGAGCTGCTCTCACAGGATACAGATCCCTGGTATCCATACATCCAGCTTGCACCGCGGGTGCAAACCGAGTCAATGTGGCCCAATGATCAGCACGGGTATTGAAGAGCTCCAGCCTCAAGGCCCGATTCTCTCGGTCCTTATCTTCGAGCATCTCAGTGTTGGTACGAGTTAATGAGTCTTCTTGGGTGGAGTCAGCATAGATAGCCTGGAGATACCCCTGCGCTCCCGGAAGTGAAGCTGGCATGTAACGGAAGTCAGTGTTCCGAAGCAGGCCAGTCCGGACTCGCAAGATGGTCATCATGGAATAGGCAGCATCCTGCACAGCCATCTCAATGGTGACTTCGAGTCCATAGGAACAGTGAAGGGGCTCGGTAGATCCAGGATAGGAAGGAAATATCCTGACGGTGCATAAATACTGGCTTTGATTAAAGTCACGGAACTGCTCTTCAACAGTGTATTCGGGATACCAACGGTATCCTGTCTCGATCATGACCCGGACCAACATAGTAGTATGACCAGGCACGTAGAGGCACCTGGTCAGGCGAACCACTTGATTTTGAGACTGGTTGTCCATCTGAAAGCATAGCCACAAGACAAAGACATCAGAATTCCTAGGGAAAATTGGGCAGCATAACGGCTGTAAATGCTCAGAAAAAGATTTGAGACATCCACAACAGTTCACAATACCGCTCAACAGCATCATATCAAGGTTCTGATTCAAATAGCACCGTACTAAAATAGTAGAACTGGACTGGAACTTGTAACAATAATCCTATGAGCTACTACGGACTAGCAACACGTGAACCTGATAGAAGAAGAGAGCCTAGTCCTTAACCCACGTTGAATGAGAAGAGAATAACTCAGATCAGAAGCATAGGGTAAAGGAGTAAAAGAACCTTACGTTCCCTCCCACAATCAATTCCCTTACATATAACTAAAGCATTTCTAGACTTGACATCGACCAGTTTGGCTGAACGAACCTACAGGCAGTCCGGCTCTGATACCAACGCTGTCAGGACCCCGATTCTAAGCCACATCGATCTAGCCGGTAACACCTCATATCACTTTGCGGCCTCACGCACGGTATCCCACGGGTGTCGCCTTACCATGGCCCGGGACCGTTTGCGCCTTTTGGCTCACGTATATGACAATGTCGCTAGCATCCATATGACCGAGAACCCGGGCCGACATGGCTAGTCGTGAACCCAAAGCGGCACAGACCTATGGAGACAGGCATACATGAATCACAACGAACATGTCGGTCATCAACGAGTGATTCCAGGCTGTAGCACTGGGCTAGCAGGACTCCGGGGATCCCGGGCTGTAGCAGGCTAGACAGGACTCCGGAGATCACCGCGTGACATTTCCCCGAAGGGACAGACATAGGGACGAAGTGAAACACATGCCGGCCAGTCAAGTGTCCTGAACAGTAGTGCTGGGCTAGCAGGACTCCGGTGAACCGGGCTGTAGCGGACTACTATGGCTCGAGGAGCACTAGACTACATTTCCCCATAAGAAAGGCTGCGAAGGGCAAACAACTAGATTGTCGGATCCCACTCATACCAAGCATTTCAAACATACATACAATATGCTCGATATGGGTACATACAACATGGCATCACAACAAAACTCTACAACTCAAGTACTTTATTTAAAGGCTCCAGGGAGCCATACATAACATATCCATACAGGTAGGGGTCACATGACCCGACACTCAAGTCATACAGTCATACAAGCACATGCGGAAGCAACTAGTCTGAGTACAGACTCTAGAAAGAAAGAAGGCTTCTCGAAGCCTGTCTATCTACATAGGCCCTCCATGGCCTGGATCACCACCTGGGTGTCTAGTCACTCATCGACGTCAAGATCTACGTAAAACCCATCGGAGGGGGCAGTGTTGTCGTCTGAAAACAATAAATAAGCAAACATGAGTACAAAGGTACTCAGCAAGTCTTACATCAGAACCTACTGTACATGCTCATTCTCAAGAAGGTGGTGGGGTTTATGCAGCAAGCCAGCTTTGACTCTTGGCTAAGCTATCCTACGGAATCTTTTAGCAAAATAGTTTTCGCACACGAGTCCACTACTCACCATTACAATACCCCACCGAGGATCCTCCCTCGAATCCTGTGAGGGGGCCATCCTCGGTACTCACACTTATCTTGAGTCTTTTAGTAGTATCCATTAACTTGTCTATGAACTGTATATGCAATCAAGTAGTCCTTTACCGCGGACGCGGCTATTCGAATAGTTTCATACCCTGCAGGGGTGTACTTCGTCACACATGTTTCCACCACTTAGCGTCTGCACACGAAATGTGCTCGGCAGACTTCAAGCGAAAACCGACATGGGTGTAGACCACGACCTGACTAACCTCACAAGTCTCTAGTCCAGGGTCATCGCCTATTCAGGTTCCATCCGCAAGGAAATCCGGCCGGGGTGTCCTCAACGGCCCCGAACGATGTGAACAGGGTTCCCGAGACACCAAACGGGTGACTCGGTACACCGTGCCACGGTGTATCTACCGCAACATAGCCCACCCCTAGGGTCAGCGCTACGCACGGCCGCCAACACATATCCTACAAACACCAGAAACTAATTGCAACTCCTGGACTAAGGCGAGAGGGGTCGGTAAGTCGAGCGGGGTCATATTTCAGGGCCCAATGTGTGGTAGTAGCTGAATCTTACTTCACGCATACAGAACTCAGTTCTTAGGGACGGCTTCAATGAAACAACCCACCATGTACTCCTACATGGCCTCTCATCGATACCTTTACCAAAACATGTTCAACACATCCCACATAATACTGGCACAAGCATTTCACTCTAGCCCATCACCCAGATGAACCAGACCTGACACAACTCTAAGCATAGCAGGCATAGCAAGGTAGGAATCACAAAACATGGCTCAATCAACTCCTACACATGCTAGTGGGTTTCATCTAGTTACTGTGGCAATGACAGGTCATGCAGAGGATAAGGGTTCAACTACCGTAGCACACAACAGTTTGAATCATGTTGTCTTAATGCAGTAACAAGAGCAGGAGCGGGAACATGGGTTGTATCGGAATGATCAATGGTTGCTTGCCTGATGGAGTGGTGACGGGATACTGCCCTTCAGTTGGATACTCGTGAATATCCTCGGAGGCAGAACCTACCACGAAGAACACAACCGAGCACAATCAACACATGACGATATGCAACAATATGATGCATGCTATGACATGGCAATATGGATGTGTCTTGAGCTAATGCAACTAGCTATGGTTTAAATGGAGTTGGTTTGAGTACAAGATTCAATTCCAATCCCATATATGATTATTTAAATGCCCTTTATTTGTTTTGTCCAAAACAGGGGACAAACATTGTTCAAACATGCATGAAAATGGTACAGATGGATTCCTTGAATTTTTCTGATAATTTTACATATATAATTTGTCTCATTTGGAGTTATGGTTGAATTTCTATGAATTTTTGAAGTTTGAACTATTTTCTGGAATTTCCTGAATAAAAATAATTCCAGTAAATCAATTACTGCGTCAGCAATGCGTTAGGGTGACGTCAGGGTCAACGGGGACGTCCAGGTCAAACCTGACTGGTGGGTCCCGCGTGTCAGTAGTTAATTAAACTAACTAATTTTAGTTAGGAACTAATCTGGATAATTAGCATGGGGGGCCCACTTGTCATTGACTCAGGGGAGTCAACTGGGCCCACCCAGTCCACGTCAGTGGTCAAACTCGCCGGCGTTTAGCCGCCGGCGAGGCCAGACGCGGCGGCGTGCTGCAGGATTTGCCCACAGGGCTCCGTTTGCTACACGGAGAGCAGCTACGGGCAGCTGGTGCTCGCCCGCATCCAGCCGTGGTGATGGCTTGGCCGGGGAGTGGCCGGAGCATCGCCGGCGATGAGGTTAGGCGGAGGCCGAAGCTCGGGCCAGCTCGTGCGCGTGGCTGCAGTGGCCTAGGCGATGTGGCGCTAGCACCTACAGCCTCTACGCGGCGCGAGGAGTGTGACGGACACAAGCCCGTGACCAAATGGTCACCGGAGCAACGCCGGCGACGTGGTCAGGCGGCGGCGCGTTCGGGCACAAGAGATGCGGCGTCTACGGTGTTCCAGGGGTGAAACAGAAAGCACGGGGAGGTTCAACAGCTCACAGAGAAGCCGCAGGGAGGGTCAGCGTGCTCGGGGAAGGCTCGGTGCGGTCGGAACGGCGACGGTGATCTGGGCGGCCCGAGGTTGAAGACGAGCTCGGTGGAGTCGTTTGCGGGCCTCCGGCGGGGCGTGGCTTGGTGGAGCGATCGAGGAGGAAGTGGCGGAGCTTCAGGACACGGTGGAGCAGCGCGGGGATGGCAGTGGACACGACTACGCCGGCGGAACGACGATGGCTGCGTCGGCCATGGCTAAGGGGAGCGAGGGAGTGAGGCAGGGGGCGAGTGAGCATGTCCAGGGGGTCGAGGCGGCGACGTGGAGCCTGTCTAGGCCAGCAGGGCGGCGAGGGGAGGAAGCAGGGCGGCAGCCAGCTGCGTGGCGCGCGCGGGTGCCGCCGTCGAGCACCTGCCTGCCTGCCTGGCCGAGCCAAGCTGCTCGCTGGCGCGGTGGCTGGGCTGGGCCGGCAGGTGGGCCTGGTGGGCGGCGCCAGGTAAGGCCCAGGTGGGCTTCTCCCTCTCCTCTTTTTTTTTTAAGTTGTTTCTGTTTTCTATTAAACTGTAACTGTTGGGCTTTATTAAAAATACTAAAATATTTCCAAAAATCATGAAAATAAATGTGAGCTCTGTTTAGAATATTTCCAACAGAAAACATTTATTCCCAAAATTATTTGAGCATTTAAATTATTTTATAGCATTTAAATGCCCAAATTCAAATACTTATGATTTAAATCAATGACCTTCTGTTGACCTAGAAAATTGTGCACCAATTTTGCCAGAGGTTCTAACCCAAGACAAAGAGGGTGAACTTTTTAGAAGGGCATTTCAGGTTCATTGAAATTTTTTTTGGTAAATCCTAGTTGATTTCAGGGGGGGTGCTGGGGGTTTCTGCTTTCCCCATTTCCATTTCTGATGAAAGTAGACATGATGCACACTCTAATGCATAACCTAGCTAGGATGTGACAAGAACCTACCACGAAAGACACACCGAACATAATCAACACATGACAATATGCAACAATATGATGCATGCTATGATGGCAAAATTAATGTGCCATGGCCTAATGCAAGCTAAAACAGAAAGGAATGAACTCATTTGAATCAAAGATTCAAATGTTAGTTCATTTAACATAGCCTTATTAGTGCATTATCTTATTTTGCTTAAACAGCAAGGTTACCTTGTTTTGTCATGCATGAAACCATTACAGATGGATAGACTGAATTTTTCTAATCATTTTTCATATATAAATTGTTTGATTTGGAGCTATGGTTGATTTTCTATGATTTTTAGAAGTTTTGGCTATTTTCTGGAATTTCCTCTTAAAGAATAAATCCAAAAAAGGATTTACTGCGTCAGCATTGCGTTAGAGTGACGTCAGCGAGTCAAAGGCGCCAGGGCCAGTCAAACCTGACTGGTGGGCCCTCTCTGTCAGTGTCTCGGGTAATTAACATAATTAAGTTAGTACTAATTAGCTGTCAGTGGGGCCTGGGCCCACATGTCAGTGACTAAACTAATTAAAATTAGTTAACACTAATCCTAAACTAATTAGCAGGCAGCCCCACCTGTCATAGGCTTAGGGGGAAGTCAACCTGGGCCCACGCGTTAGTCCACGGTCAAAAGTGGTCAAACTCGCCGGCGTTTAGCCGCCGGCGAGGCCAGACGCGGCGGAGCAGCGTGGGTTTTGCACTCCGGCGACTAAATGGATGGCGGAGGCCATCTACGTGATGCGGGGAGTGAGCCGCGTCGAGTGGTGGCAATGGGTGGAGCTAGGGTGGCCGGAACGACGGCGGCGAGCACGTCCGCGGCGGCCGGAGTTCGGGCGAGGTCAAACTAGTCGCTAGCAGGCACGGCGAGGGGCGTGCGGGGGTGCTACGGGCTCCTGCAAGTGCGTTGAAGACGATGGTGTGCTCGGTTGCGACCCAATGTGGCTGTGGCCACGACGGTGACGTGCGGTGGCGGCGGCGAGCTTCGGCTCCGATGGCCATGGTGGTTAGAGGACGCGGACGAGCGCGGGGAGAGGGGGAAACGGTGGCGGAGCTCACAGCGATCAGGAAGAGGGGCTTGGCTTGCTCGGAGACGGCTTGGCGACGGCGAATCCGTCGATGGAGTCTGGCGGTCGTGCTCGGGGAAGATGACTCGTGGTGGCGATGTGGGGCTCCCGCGGTGGCATGGCTCGGGGTGGAAGGAAGAGGGGGTCGAGGCGGAGCCTCTGGGCCATTCAGAGAAGCGAGGGAGAGGCGGTGGCCGCGGTGGTGCTTGTCAGCGACGACGGCTGCGATCGGCAGGGGATAGGGAGAGAACCAGAGGAGGGAGAGGGGCACGGGGAGAGTGGGGAGAACGAGAGGGGAACGAGAGGGAGTGTGTGGCACTCGTAGCCGCGCCCGGGGCGTCGGCAGAAGCAGGAGGTGGCCGGCGTGTGGCCGCGGGCGCGTGCCACGCGGAGGTGCACTCGTGCAGATGAAGATCGCGGCGAAGCTCAGGGCTATGTCCCTTGCGGAACCTTCCCTGGTTCTTAGCATCGGTGGATACCTCTTCAGGAGCATATCGTGCCAGATTCCCAAATTCACGGCTATATGCATCCACAGTCAGTCTTCCTTGGGTTAAATTGCAGAACTCTTCCCTCTTGCGATCCATGATACCTTCCGGAATGTGATGCTCACGGAAAGCCTCACTGAATTCAGCCCAAGTAGTGATTTGGCCGACCGGGCGCATATTTTCAAAGTTTTCCCACCAAAGGCTAGCAAGGCCTTCGAGGTGATAGGCAGCATAAGTAACCTTATCAGCTTGGGCTACATTGGCGGAACGTAGCTTGTGGGTGATCCTGCAAAGCCAGTCATCCGCGTCGAGGGGCTCGACGGAATGGTTAAACTTTGGTGGGTACAGCTTGATAAAGTCATTGATTGACACCAAGTCATTTCGATGATGGTGTGCAGTGTTCTGCTCAATCCGCTCTAGCAAGTGGTTAGTCTCACACTTATTTCTTTTTGCCTGCAGCATCACTTCGGCCAGAGAAGGCGGGTGAGGCAGATTTTCACCCCTAGCTGCACTGGCTTCCCCCTGCTCCGGGGCAGTAGGGTTGCTACGGGTGTTGACCATCGTAGGAGAAAACAAGTCAACGGTTTAGATAAGGATGGCACAAACTTAGCAAGGAAGTGCAGAATGTAATGGATAACATGGAATGCTAAGATGTTCATTGCACGACATGGTAATATAGAAACTGCCATATATGTACCATTGGTCATACACACCGTACATAGTTTAGTACAAGCCCAGGCTAGAGTACAACTATGGTGAAAGACATTACATCTCATCGAAGGCATTCCTAGCTCCTATACATTATTTTCCTACACCTTCGGAACGTGATACACACCAAGTCGTATCCCACGGTCACGCAGGACTGTGGAGAATACAACTACTACAATACTAGTGAAACTACTACTAGCTCAGACGGCTCCGTAGTAATCCTCATAGAAGTCGCCACCAAAACCTGGAAGTGGAACATGATCATCTGGGAACAGACGGTCCTGCGGAGCCTGCAGACCAAAGGGACTCGGATGTGGCCTTGGTCCCACAGGTGGTGGCATACGGGGACCACGAGGAGGGGTGATGCCTCCCACATTGCGCCACTCCATACAATCTGGCAATCCAGACCGTACAGGGTACAGATCCCTCAGATCCATGTATCCTGCCTGTACCACCGGTGCAAACCGAGTCAAAGTGGCCCAGTGATCAGCACGAGAGTTAAAAAGCTCCATACGCAAGGCCCGATTTTCGCAGTCCTTATCCTCGAGCATCTCGGCAGTTGTGCAGACTAGTGACTCCTCATGTGTGGGGTCAGCATAAATAGCCGGGAGATACCCTTGCGCTCCCGGAAGTGAAGCTGGCATATATCGGAAGTCGGTGTTCCGAAGCAGGCTAGTCCGGACTCACATGATGGTCATCTTGGAATAGGCAGCATCCTGCACAGCCATCTCAACAGTAACCCCGAGTCCATAGGAACAGTGAAGGGGCTCAGTGGCCCTAGGATAAGAGGGACATATCCTAATGGTACAGAGGTACAGGCTCTGGTTGAAGTCTCTGAATTGCTCTTCGACAGTGTATTCGGGATACCAACGGTAACCCGTCTCGATCATTAACCGGACTAACATAGCAGTATGACCGGGCACATCGAGGCACAGGGTCAGGAGAACCACTTGGTTTTGAGCACAAGTGGCCATCTGAAAGAACAACCACGATGCAAAGGCATTAGAATTTCTAGGGAAAATTGGACAGCATAACAGCTGTAACTGCTCAGAAAAGGATTTGAGACATCCACAACAGTTTGCAATACCACTCAACAACATCATATCAAGGTTCTGACAACATACTAAAAGTAGTAGAAACTGTACTGAGGCTTGTAACAACAATCCTATAAGCTACTACGGATTAGTAACACATGAACCTGATAGAAGAAGAGAGCCTAGTCCTTAACCCACGTTGAATGAGATGAGAATGACTCAGATCAGAGGTCATAAGGTAAAGGAGTAAAAGAGCCTTACGTTCCCTCCCACAATCAATTCCCCTACATATAGCTAAAGCATTTCTAGACTCGGCATCGACCAGTTTGGCTCAACAAGCCTACAGGCAGTCCGGCTCTGATGCCAACACTGTCAGGACCCCGATTCCAAGTCACATCGATCTAGCCGGTAACACCTCATATCACATTGCGGCCTCACGCACGGTATCCCCACGGGTGTCACCTTACCATGGCCCGGGACCGTTTGCGCCTTTTGGCTCACATATATGATAGTGTCGCTAGCATCCATATGACAGAGAACCCGGGCCGACATGGCTAGTCGTGAACCCAAAGCGGCACAGACCTATGGAGACAGGCATACATGAATCATATCGAGCATGTCGGTCATCAGCGTGTGAATCCGGGCTGTAGCACTGGGCCAACAGGACTCTGGGGAACCCGGGCTATAGCAGGCTAGGTAGGACTCCGGATGTCACTGCGTGAAATTTCCCTGAAGGGACAGACATAGGAACGAAGTGAAACACATGCCGGCCAGTCAAGTGTCCTGAGCAGTAGTGCTGGGCTAGCAGGACTCCGGTGAACCGGGCTATAGCCGATTACTATGCCTCGAGGAGCACTAGACTACATTTCCCCATAAGAAAGGCTGCCAAGGATAAACAACTAGATTGTCGGATCCCACACATACCAAGCATTTCAATCATACACACAATATGCTCGATATGTGCAAATACAACATGGCATCACAACAAAACTCTATAACTCAAGTACTTTATTTAAGGGCTCCAGAGAGCCATACTTAACATGTTCATACAGATAGGGGTCACATGACCTGACACTCAAGTCATACAAGCATACAAGCACATGCGGAAGCAAATAGTCTGAGTACAGACACTAGAAAGCAAGAAGGCTTCTCGAAGCCTGTCTATCTACATAGGGCCCTCCATGGCCATGATCACCACCTGGGTGGCAAGTCACTCATCGACATCGAGGTCTACATAAAACCCGTCAGAGGGGGCGGTGTTGTCGTCTGAAAACAGTAATTCAGCAAACATGAGTACAAAGGTACTCAGCAAGTCTTACATCAGAACCTACTATAGATGCTTGTTCTCAAGAAGGTGGTGGAGTTATTGCAGCAAGCCAGCTTTGACTCTTGGCTAAGCTATCCTATGAGACTCCACTAGTAAAATAGTTGTTCACACACGAGTACACTACTCACCAACACAATACTCCACCGGGGATCCGCCCTCGTCATCCTACGAGAGGGCAATCCTCAGTACTCACACTTATCTTGAGTCTTTTTGTAGTATCCATTAACTTGTCTATGAACTATATAGGCAACCAAGTAGTCCTTTACCGCGGACGCGGCTATTCGAATAGTTTTATTCCCTGCAGGGGTGTACTTCTTCATACATGCTTTCACCACTTACCGCCATTTACATGAGATGTACCCGGCAACCTTCAAGCGGAAGCCCAACGAGGGTGTCGGCCACGGCCTACCTAAACACTCAAGCCTCTATTCCAGGTTTATCGCCTATCCAGGTTCCATCCGCATTGAGTCCGGCTGAGGTTTCCACATACGCCCCTGAACGATGTGAACAGGGTTCCCGAGACACCAAACGGGTGACTCGGTACACCGTGCCACGGTGTATCTATCGCAACATAGCCCACCCCTGTGGTCAGCGTTACGCACGGCCACCAACACATAACCTACAAACACCAGAAACTATTTGCAACTCCTGGACAGAGTACTAGGGTGATTAAGAAGCCGGGAGGGTGCATTGGTTTCGGGCCCAATGTATGGTAGTAACTGAATCTTAAATCACACATACAGATCTCAGTTCCTATGGACGGCCTCCATGAAACAACCCACCATGCAATCCTACATGGCTTCTCATCGATACCTTTACCAAATCATGTTCAACACATCCCTCACATTACCGACATAATCATTTCACTCTAGCCCATCACCCAGATGAACCAGACCTGACACAACTCTAAGCATAGCAGGCCTAGCAAGGTAGGAAACACATACATGGCTCAATCAACTCCTACACATTCTAGTGGGTTTCATCTAGTTACTGGGGCAATGACAGGTCATGCAGAGGATAAGGGTTCAACTACCATAGCACACAGCAGTTTGAATCACGTTGTCTTAATGCAGTAAACAAGAGCAGAAGCGAGAACATGGGTTTGTATCGGAATGATCAATGGGTTGCTTGCCTGATGTAGTGGTAGTAGGGTACTGCCCTTCAGACGGATACTCGATGTTATCCTCGGAGGCAGAACCTACCATGAAAGACACACCGAACATAATCAGCACATGACAATATGCAAGAATATGATGGATGCTATGACATGGAAAAATGTATGTGTCTTGGCCTAATGCAAGCTAAAACAGAAAGGAATGAACTCATTTGAACCAAAGATTCAAATGTTAGTTCATTTAACATAGCCTTATTAGTGCATTATCTTATTTTTCTTAAACAACAAGGTTAACTTGTTTTGTCATGCATGAAACCATTACAGATGGATAGATTGAATTTTTGTGATCATTTTTCATATATAAATTGTTTGATTTAGATCTATGGTTGATTTTCTATGATTTTTAGAAGTTTTGGCTATTTTTTGGAATTTCCTATTAAAGAATAAATCTAGAAAATGATTTACTGCGTCAGTATTGCGTCAGAGTGACGTCAGCGATTCAAAGGCGCCAGGGCCAATCAAACCTGACTGGTGGGCCCTGTCTGTCAGTGTCTTAGCTAATTAACAGAATTAAGCTAGTACTAATAAACTGTTAGTGGGGCCTGGGCCCACATGTCAGTGACTAAACTAATTAAAATTAGTTAACACTAATCCTAAACTAATTAGCAGGCCAGCCCCACCTGTCATAGGCTCAGGGGGGAAGTCAACCTGGGCCCATGCGTCAGTCCACGGTCAAAAGTGGTCAAACTCGCCGGCGTTTAGCCGCCGGCGAGGCCAGACGCGGCGGAGCAGCGCGGGTTTTGCACTCCGGCGACCAAAAGGACGGCGAAGACCATCTACGTGATGCGGGGAGTGAGCCGCGTCGAGTGGTGGCAGTGGGTGGAGCTGGGGTGGCCGGAAATGACGGTGGCGAGCACGTCCGCGGCGGCCGGAGTTCGGGCGAGGTCGAACTAGTCGCTAGCGGGCACGGCGAGGAGCGTGCGGGGGTGCTACGGGCTCCTGCGAGTGCATTGAAGATGATGGCATGCTCGGTTGCAACCCAACGTGGCTGTGGCCACGACGGCGACGTGCGGTGGTGGCGGTGAGCTTCGGCTCCAATGGCCATGGTGGTTAGAGGACGCGGACGAGCGCGGGGAGAGGGGGAAATAGTGGCGGAGCTCACAACGATCACGAAGAGGGACTCGGCTTGCTCGCAGACGGCTTGGCGATGGTGAATCCATCGGTGGAGTCCGGCGGCCGTGCTCGGGGAAGACGACTCGTGGCGGCGATGTGGGGCTCCCGCGGTGGCGTGGCTCGGGGTGGAAGGAAGAGGGGGTCGAGGCGGAGCCTCTGAGCCGGTCAGAGAAGCGAGGGAGAGGCGGTGGCCGCAGTGGTGCTTGTCGGTGGCGACGGCTGCGCTCGGCAGGGGATGGGGAGAGAACCAAAGGAGGGAGAGGGGCACGGGGAGTGTGGGGAGAATGAGAGGGGAACGAGAGGGAGTGTGTGGCACTCGTAGGCGCGCCTGGGGCGTCGGCAGAAGCAGGAGGTGGCCATTGTGTGGCCGCGCACGCCGGCCACGCGCCTCTCATCCTCCTGGCTAGAGGAGGAGGATGACTGGCAGGACCCAGTGGGCTGGGCCGAGCTGGGCCTGGCCAGGCGATAGGTAAGTCCTCTAACTCTCTCTCTCTCTTTCTGTTTGGTTTTATTCTATTATTTCTGTAACTTCAGGGCTTTATTAAAAATACCAGGGCATTTCCAAAAATCATAAAATTAATCATGGCTACTGCTTATCATATATCCAACAGCAAACATTTTAGTTTATGATCATTTGAGCATTTAAAATATTTTATAGCATTTAAATGCCGAAATGCAAATACTATAAGAATTAATCCAATGACCTTAAGATGTCCTAGAAAAATGTGCACCATTTTTTTCAAAGGTTTTAACCCAAAACAAAAAGGGTGGGCTTTTTAGAAGAGCATTTCAGGTTCATTGAAAAAGTTTTTAGTAAACCCTAGTTGTTCCAAGGGGGGGGGGGTGCTGGGGGTTCTGTCATCCCCATTTCAGTTTTCTGGGAATTTAAACATGATGCACATGTTCAACCAAACCTAATGCATGACTAACCCAGGGATGTGACAGTTTTCCGCATCTATTAGAACTAGCTCTACCCTATCCATGAGAAGATTTATGCTATCACCCATTCTCCTGGTGTTTATCGCCCTTCGCGGCCTCCCGCGTTGCTGCCTGGCCTCTTGCTCATCCCGCAATGGGGGCTACACATGCTGGCACGACACTTGTGCTCGGGTCCGTCCCTGCAACGGTGGAAAATCTAAGAGATCGAGCTCTGGCTCATGGCCTGCCCCGCGCACATCACCTCACCAGATCCTCAGTGCCTTCATCTTCTTGCGGAAAGATCAGTGGCAGGACAACAAGCGCACTTACGAGTTATGCTCTCCTCTCGGACTAACCCACAGGAATCCCTGGAGTTTGGCTGCACGCGGCCCCGCCGGCCGTCCCTTTTTCACACAATTCGGTCACATGTTAAAGGGGGGCTCGTGAGCACCGCGCCTCAAGAGATCCTACTCACTCTCCAGCCCTGACCCCTAGCCTTGACCACGGCATCACGACCTGGCATACCAGAGGTGACTGAGCCTCACTCGAGGGTCAGGACCCGAGGACGTAGAGCACTTAGATGAGCGGGGAAAGGGGAGGCCGGCGTGAGCCTTGCTTAGAAGCATCATCGTTAAGGCACAATCATGCGCTGCATGAAGGAATCACCTCAAGCTCGCTACGATAAGTCACCTATACCTAATAGCGTGAACCCGCTGTCTGGAATTTCGGCTCTCGCAATCTCGCTCCGGCAATGCCACTTTCCTTTTCGTCCTTCAGGGAGCTGCTTGCACGCCAATGGGGTCCTCTTGAGCATCGCGCCTCAGGAGCTCTTACCGGACCTTGGGCCACTCACCTCCTGTCCTTGACCACGGCATCGTGACCTAGCATACCAGCAACGGCTGAATCCTGCCTGGGGACTGGGACCTGCCGGCTTACAGCGCAAAGCTACCACAAGAACGAAAATGGGGAACAATACCGAAGCGAGACACACGACCGCAACCTTATACTAGAAATAATAAGCCTCGGAGCAAAAGCATTATAGTTTTTACATACCCCCATGGGGTTTTGTCAGGATTTTGTGCAGGAAAAGAAAAGAAGGAAGCTTCAAATGACCCGCGGCTGCTGGGCATCACCGACGACGTCGGGTGGACGCTATGGCGGGCGCAGCGTGAGCTTGGCGGCACGTAGCTGTCGTCTCTAGACTCCGGGGACTCGCTGGGCTCAGGAGAGTCACTGGATTTCTAGGAGTCGCCGCCAGTGCTGGAGGGGTTGTTAGTGAGGCCGGAAGTAGGCTCAATGTCGTTGGCTGCGCCATGCGGGCTGCTTCATCCGGGGAAGCACTCCAGCCGTCAGCCTTCTTCGTCGAAGACATTGAAGAACAATGTGGAGGCGCCATCGTACTCAAAATGGATGGCGAGGGCCCCTTCTGGGCGGCAGGCACAGGCGACCTCGCCCCGTCCTCGGGTCCTAAAGATGTCCCCTGGGGGGATGACCTCGACCTCCGCCCCCATGGCCAGGCTGCAGCATCGGGCATGCTACACCCGCAGCTCGAGCGGCCCCCTCGACGGCATCTCTTCGGTGAAGAACTAAGGGAACCAGATCCACGTGCGCGGCGGCATTGCCTCCCATAGCATGAACTTACGCGAGGAGCCCTCAGCGTGGGTTCGCAGGTCGGCTGGCCGTGCAGCCCCAGCCTGGCCATCATGGCAATGGCCCGCGTGGTGCTGGGCACTGCCGCCCTCTTCGGAGCCCTGGGCGTGGTAATACAGAGGGAGCGGGAAGCCAGGCGGTGGTCGCTCGTACCAAGGTCGCGTCACCTCCTGCCTTTGGCTTGCATCGTGAGGGTGGCTGAACCTCTTCTTCGGTGCAAGAGGTTCAAGCTCCTCCCGGGGGGCCTTTCCCTTTTTCACCGCGGAGAACCTCCTGAGCGGTGCCATGGGAGCTATGGCAAGATGACGGGACAAGGAAGAAGAGGAAGTGGGCGGCGAGAAGACGGAGATGAGCAAGAGGGTTCCGCCCCGCCCCTCATTTATAGCCTGAGGGAGGCAAACCGCCAGCGTCCATGATCCCACGCAATGATGGTTTTTCTCAGCATGCAGCGGAGTCCCGTCAAGTCGAGCGATTGTCGAGGCAGCATGGGGAAGTGGAGACGCCCACGTCCCAACAATCGCCACGCGTCAACCAAGGCTGCAGGCTGTTAGGGCCCACGGCGCTCCGCACTTGCCCTTTCGCTTCGCCTCGAAGCCAAGTCCAAGCGCGCCTTCTGCACAGGGGCTACTGTCGGCGTTCTGGGAACGGGGCTACCCAGACTTGCCTGCCTGCGGCCCGTGATGTGGTTCCACTTACGGCCTGGTACGACCCAGCTTCAACATCAACAACTCAAGACCCTCGCGAGGGGCCAAGCCTCGCGAGCGGACGACGCTAAGACCTCAATGAAGAGCAGCCTCCCCAGGCTGGCTCCCGAGGAGCGGAGATTCCTATGCAAGCCTCACCTCGCGAGGTGCGGATGACGTGAGCCATGACAACCAAGGCCGGGCGGGCGCCAGCGGGAGCAGTGTACCAGTTTCCTCTTTGGTGCTAAGGAGGCAAGTGTAGGGTAACTCCATATCTCCTACATCAAGCATAGGGACGGAGTCCCAAGCAATCAGCCAAAGGTTTCCATTCCGGTGCAACAAGACCAAGACTGCCAGGACGGCAAGATGGAGGTCAACGCCGAGCCCACTGCGGCATCACCACCAGAGGCTTTGCAGGCGAAGACTACTTTTGTCAGGATATCATGTACTAGTTGTCTCCCTTCGAATTTGGCCGTTGTGGGATCCCTTCCCGCCTTCATTTTGGGAAGAGGACCAAGGCCCCTATAAATAGAACAGCACCACCACCATAGAAGCATACGGATCATTCAGATCACCCTCACACCCACCAACTCACTTGAGCCCAAGAACACCCCTCCTCCTGAGGTGGTTCTCCCAGTGTACTAGTTTATCCTCAACCCCTCGAGGCCAATCCACCACAAAGCAAGAGTAGGGTTTTACACCGCAAGGTGGCCTGAACCTGGGTAAACTGCTTTGTCTTTTTCCATTCAGTTCATCAAGCTAGGCCATGAGATTAGCGTGTAGGCAGACTGGAAAGGACAAGTTCTTCGCACGCACCCCAGAGTTCGAACCTCTCAAGGTTCTGCGTAACCCAGAATCCGACACCTATATTCATGATGATTGCTTTAGATATCGTCATAACTTTGTGCTTTTCTATCAATTTCTTGGTAGTAATTTGTTCACCCACCATAATAATTCCTTTCTCGAGAGAAGCCTCTAGTGAAACCTATGCCCCCCGGGTCTATTTTCCATCATATAAGTTTCTGATCTACACTTTTAGTTTCCTATTTACTTTCTTTGCAATCTTTTACTTTCCATTCCATATACCCAAAAATACAAAAAAAAACATTACTTTGCCGTTTATCCATGTCTATCAGATCTCACGTGCAAATAACCATGAAGGGATTGACAACCCCTTTATCGCGTTGGGTGCAAGTTGGTGTTTGTTTGTGTAAGTTTTCGGTGGCTTGCGCGTTGTCTCCTACTGGATTGATACCTTGGTTCTCAAAACTGAGAGAAATACTTACTCTACTTTGCTGCATCACCCTTTCCTCTTCAAGGGAAAAACTAACGCAAGCTCAAGACGTAGCAGGAAGGATTTTTGGCGTCGTTGCCAGGAAGATCTACGCCAAGCCGAGACATCCAAGTACCCATCATAAACTCTCATGCCTCGCATTACATTATTCACCATTCGCCTCTCGTTTTGCTCTCCCCCACTTCTAAAATGATTTTCGAAAAGTTTCGCCTTTTCTTCGCCCCTCTTCTGTTCGTCCCTGTCATTTGCTTTTCGTGTGCTTGTGTGTTAGATTGCTTGCCTAGTCTTCATGGCTTCTCCAAAGAACGTTGACCCTCACCTTAGGAGGTTAGACGAAATTGAAATTAATGTTAGAAGCTTCATGTCTTTACAATTTGAGCATAACAATTTCTTCAGAAATGAGCTCAAGGAGCAGAAAAGTTTTATGGAATACATGAATAAAGAGCTTTATGATATGTATAAAGAATTTTATGGTTTGAGATCTTAGTTTGCGCATCTTGAAAATTTGCTAGGTCAAATTTCTGATAAACAAGCTACTTTAGTAAACAGAATGGCCGCCAAACCAGAGGCTGAAAATAATGATGAAGATCTTAAAGTGATTGATGTGACTGCTATTGAATCTTTGTTTTCCAATGTTAATCTTGATAAAGATGAGACTGGAGATGATTCAACTTTAGTTAGAAGGCGTCCCAATGATTCGAGTTTTTAGATCTTGATGCAAAAGTTGATCAAATTGGGAATGGAGAGGTCAAAACTTTATGTAGCCATGAACCCACTCTTTTCGATTTCAAGGAATTCAATTGTGATAATTGTTCTTTAATAGATTGTATTTCCTTTTCGCAATCCATGTTGAATTCTCCTCATGCTTATAATCAAAACCAAGCTTTTACTAAACATATCGTTGATGCTATGATGCAATCTTTTAAACAAAAGCTTGAATTGGAGGTTTCTATCCCTAGAAAACTTTATGATGAGTGGAACCTACTATTAAGATTAAAATTAAATATTAAGAGTGCTATGCTTTGTGTGATTTGGTGCTAGTGTTTCGATGATTCTGAAAACTTTATGTGATGTGTTAGGTTTCCGTGAACTTGATGATTGTTCCTTGAATTTGCATCTTGCGGATTCCACTACTAAGAAACCTATGGGAAGGATTAATGATGTTCTTATTGTTACAAATAGGAATTATGTGCCCATAGATTTCATTGTTCTTTATATAGATTGCAATCCTACATGTCCTATTATTCTTGGTATACCTTTCCTTAGAACGATTGGTGCAATTATTGATATGAAACAAGGAAACATTAGATTTCAATTCCTGTTAAGGAAGGGCATGGAACAGTTTCCAAGAAAGAAAATTTATGAGAGCCACTTATGGATTGCATACCGAAGATGATAGCACCTATA
The DNA here is from genome assembly GCA_034509565.1 of Triticum monococcum. Lineage (NCBI taxonomy): Eukaryota > Viridiplantae > Streptophyta > Magnoliopsida > Poales > Poaceae > Triticum > Triticum monococcum. Next base: position 204,985,478 of record CM067845.1, read on the forward strand.
TCTATTCATGTTTTATGCCTAGATAAGGGCGTTAAACAATAGCGCTTGTTGGGAGACAACCCAATTTATTTTTGTTTTTGCTTTTTAGGTTCTGTTTTGCAATAAACATTTCATCTAGCCTATGGTTAGATGTGGTTTTGTGTTTTAATTAGTGTTTCTTCCAAGTAAGACATATGGGATAGCCTATGGTGATAGTTGATTTGATCTTGCTGAAAAATAGAAACTTTTGCACTTACGAAAACAATTATCATTTTTAACAGGAATGTGGTAAAATACTGATTCTTTATAAAAAAGATTAATAAACAAATTTCCTAGGACTTCCTATTTTCTCAGGATTTTTAGAGTTACAGAAGTATTCGAAATAGTCAGATTGCCACACACTGTTATGTTTTTGACAGATTCTATTTTTCGCGTGTTGTTTGCTTATTTTGATGCATCTATGTCTAGTATCAGGGGGTATGAACCATAGAAAAGTTGGAATAATGTAGACATTACACCAATATAAATAGAGAATGAGTTCACAACAATACAGAAAGTTGTTATTTATTTTCTTATACTAACGGAGCTTACGAGATTTTCTATTGAAGTTTTGTGTTCCAAAGTTTTCAAGTTTTGCGTAAGGATTTGATGGAATATGGAACAAGGAGTGGAAAGAGCCTAAGCTTGGGGATGCCCAAGGCACCCCAAGGTAATATTCAAGGAGGCCAAAGAACCTAAGCTTGGGGATGCCCCGGGAAGGCATCCCCTCTTTCGTCTTCGTCTATCGGTAACTTTACTTGAGGCTATATTTTTATTCACCACATGATATGTGTTTTGCTTCGAGCGTCTTGTATGATTTGAGTCTTTGCTTTTTAGTTTTCCACAGTCATCCTTGCTGTACACACCTTATGGGAGAGACGTGCATGAATTGTGATTTATTAGAATGCTCTATGTGCTTCACTTATATCTTTTAGCTAGGAAAATTTGCTCTAGTGCTTCACTTATATCTTTTTAGAGCACAACGGTGATTTTATTTTAGAGAAATTGATGAACTCTCGTACTTTACTTATATTATTTTGAGAGTCTCTAAACAGCATGGTAATTTTCTTTGGTTATAAAATTAGTCCTAGTATGATAGGCATCCAAGAGGGATATAACAAAAACTTTCATATAAAAGTGCATTGAATACTATGAGAAGTTTGATTCCTTATGATTGTTTTGAGATATGTAGATGGTGATATTAGAGTCATGCTAGTAAGTAGTTGTGAATTTGAGAAATTCTTGTGTTGAGGTTTGTGAGTCCCATAGCATGCACATATGGTGACCCGTTATGTGATGAAGTTGGAGCATGGTTTATTTATTGATTGTTTTCCTTATGAGTGGCGGTCGGGGAAGAGCGATGGTCTTTTCCTATCAATCTATCCCCTAGGAGCATGCATGTAGTACTTTGTTTCGATGACTAATAGATTTTTGCAATAAGTATGTGCGTTCTTTATGACTAATGGTGAGTCCATGTATTATACACACTCTCATCTTTCCGCCATTGTTAGCCTCTCTAGTATCGCGCAACTTTCGCCGGTACCATAAACCCACCACATATCCTTCCTCAAAACAGACACCATACCAACCGATTATGGCATTCCCATAGCCATTCCAAGATATATTGCCATGCAACATTCCACTGTTCCATTTATTATGACACGCTCCATCATTGTGATATTGCTTTGCATGATCATGTAGTTGACATCGTATTTGTGGAAAAGCCACCATTCATCATTTTTTATACATGTCACTCTTGATTCATTGCACATCCCGGTACACCACCGGAGGCATTCATATAGAGTCATAGTTTGTTCTAAGTATCTAGTTGTAATTTTTGAGTTGTAAGTAAATAAAAGTGTGATGATCTTCATTATTAGAGCATTGTCCCATGTGAGGAACGGATGATTGAGACTATGATTCCCCGACAATTCGGGATGAGACTCCGGACGAAAAAAAGAGGCCAAAAAAAATGAGAGAAGGCCGAACAAAAAAAAGCGAGAAAATAGAGAAGGGACAATGTTACTATTCTTTTACCACGCCTGTGATTTAATGTAGCACCATGATCTTCATGATAGAGAGTCCCCTACGATATCACTTTCATATACTAGTGGGAATTTTCATTATAGAACTTAGCTTGTATATTCCAATGATGGGCTTCCTCAAATTGCCCCAAGTCTTCATGAGCAAGCAAGTTGGATGCACACCCACTTAGTTTTCTTTTTGAGCTTTTATAAACTTATAACTCTAGTGCATCCGTTGCATTGCAATCCCTACTCACTCACATTGATATCTATTGATGGGCATCTCCATAGCCCGTTAATACGCCTAGTTGATGTGAGACTATCTCCTTCTTTTTGTCTTCTCCACAACCACCGTCTATTCGACCTATAGTGCTATGTCCATGGCTCACGCTCATGTATTGCGTGAAAGTTGAAAAAGTTTGAGAATGTCAAAAGTATGAAACAATTGCTTGGCTTGTCATCAGGGTTGTGCATGATTTGAATATTTTCTGTGATGAATATGGAGCATAGCCAGACTATATGATTTTGTATTGATAAGCTTTCTTTGGCCATGTTATTTCGAGAAGACATAATTATTTTGTTAGTATGCTTGAAGTACTATTATTTTTATGTCAGTACTAAACTTTTGTTTTGAATCTTATGGATCTAAAAAATTATGCCACAATAAAGAGAATGACATGGATAAATATGTTAGCTAGCATTCCATATCAAAAATTATGTTTTTATCACTTACCTACTCGAGGACGAGTAGGAATTAAGCTTGGGGATGCTTGTTACGTCTCCAACGTATCTATAATTTTTGATTATTCCATGCTATTATATTATCTGTTTTGGATGTTTTATATGAATTAATATGCTATTTTATATGATTTTTTGGACTAACCTATTAACCTAGAGCCCATCGCCAGTTCTTGTTTTTTTTCTTGCTTTAGAATTTCATAGAAAAGGAATACCAAATAGAGTCCAAACGGAATAAAACTTTAGCGATGATTTTTTTTGGGACCAGAAGACACCCAGGAGACTTGGAGTGCAAGTTAGAAGAACCACGACGCGGCCACAAGGGTGGAGGGCGCACCCCCAACCTTGTGGGCCCCTCGGTGATCTCCTAACCTAGATCTTCCTCCTATATATACTCATATACCCCAAAAACTTCCAGGGGAGCCACGAAACTACTTTTCCATCGCCGCAACCTTATGTACCCGTGTGATCCCATCTAGGGGCCTTTTCTGGCATCCTGCCAGAGGGGGATTTGATCACGGAGGGCTTCTACATCAACACCATCGCCACTGCGATGAAGCGCGAGTATTTTACCACAGACCTACGGGTCCATAGCAAGTACCTAGATGGCTTCTTCTCTCTCTTTGATTCTCAATACAAAGTTGTCCTCGATGTTCTTGGAGATCTATTCGATGTAATTGTCTTTTGCGGTGTGTTTACCTAGATCCGTTGAATTGTGGATTTATGATCAGCTTATCTATGAATATTATTTGAATCTTCTCTAAATTCTTATATGCACGATTTGATATCTTTGCAAGTCTCTTCGAACTATCGATTTGGTTTTGCCATCTAGATTGGTTTTTCTTGCAATGGGAGAAGTGCTTAGCTTTGGGAGAAGGGGAAATGACATATATTGTATTGTTGCCATCGAGGATAAAAAGATGGGGTTTTTGTCATATTGTTTGAGTTAATTCCTCTGTCATGTCATCTTGCTTAAAGCGCTACTCTATTCTTATGAACTTAATACTCTAGATGCATGTTGGATAGTTGTCGATGTGTGGAGTAATAGTAGTAGATGCAGAATTGTTTCGATCTACTTGACACGAACGTGATGCCTATATTCATGATCATTGCCTTAGATATCGTAATAACTTTGCACTTTTACTATCAATTGCTCGGCAGTAATTTCTTCACCGGCCATAATAATTCCTTTCTCGAGAGAAGCCTCTAGTGAAACCTATGGCCCTCGGGTCTATTTTCCATCATATAAGTTTCCGATCTACACTTTTAGTTTCCTATTTACTTTCTTCGCAATTTTTACTTTCCGTTCCATAAACCCAAAAATACCGAAAACATTACTTTGCCGTTTATCCATCTCTATCACATCTCACATGCAAACAAACGTGAAGGGATTGACAACCCCTTTATCGCGTTGGGTGCAAGTTGGTGTTTGTTTGTGCAGGTATTCAGTGGCTTGCGCATTGTATCCTACTGGATTGATACCTTGGTTCACAAAACTGAGGGAAATACTTACTGTACTTTGCTGCATCACCCTTTCCTCTTCAAGGGAAAAACCAATGCAAGCTCAAGAGGTAGCACAAAGTCGTCAAAGTGCCCAAGAGTTCAGATAAAACTTGAGCCGGCGGCTGAAATGAGCCGCTCGTCCCAGGTGTCATAGCAGGAGTTGAACCAGATGTCATTGCAGCAGTTGTTGATGAGTTTATAGCCGATTGCATACCAGCCATGAAAATAGCAGCCCTGTTCAGCGGCTCATAAGGGTCCGGAATACTGTCACCCTCGGAATACCCACCAAGCCCGCCGTCTTGAAGATGATAGATTGATTCAATTTCTCCGGTCGAGTAGTCATCACCTGAGTAGACGGGAGTCTCTCCTACAAACATAGAATTCTCCTCAAGTTCCGCGATGCGCACACCCGACGAAGACATGCTTCCGACCGGGTTGATCCCTAGCGGGTCGCTGATAACCCACAAGTACAGGGGATCGCAATAGTTTTCGAGGGTAGAGTATTCAACCCAAATTTATAGATTCGACACAAGGGGATCCAAACAATATTTTAAGGTATTAGCAGCTGAGTTGTCAATTCAACCACACCTGGAGATTAATTATCTGCATCAAGTAATCAGTAGCAGAGTAATATGATAGTTTTGATAGTAGTGACAGCAGTAACAGTAATGGTAAATATGATAGCAGTTTTGTAGTAAGTGTAACAGTGATGATAGCAGTAGTAACTTAGCAAGAACAATATAAGATAAATTCGTAGGCATTGGATCGGAGACTTGTTGGATGATATTCATCATGAGACATTTATAACCTAGGGCGATACAGCACTAGCTCCAGTTCGTCAATATAATGTAGGCATGTATTCCGTAAATAGTCATACATCCTTATGGAAAGAACTTGCATGACATCTTTTGTCCTACCCTCCCGTGGCAGCGGGGTCCATATTGGAAACTAAGGGATATTGAGGCCTCCTTTTAATAGAGAACCAGAAGAAAGAATTAACACATAGTGAATACATGAACTCCTCAAACTACGGTCATCACTGGGAGTGATCCCAACTATTGTCACTCCGAGGTTGCTGGATCATAACACGTAGTAGGTGACTATAACTTGCAAGACCAGATCCAGACATGGATATAATGGTGATAACATAAACGGTTCAAATCTGAAAGCATGGCACTCGGGCCCAAAGTGACAAGCAGTAAGCATGGCAAAGTCATAGCAATATCAATATAAGAACATAGTAGATACTAGGGATCAAGACATAACAAAACTAACTAAATTACATGATGAATCACATCCAACCCCTCACCGACCAGCGAGCCTATGAAGGGATTACTCACTCCCGGTGGGGAGCATCATGGAATTGGCGATGGAGAAGGGTTGGGGATGACGAAGAACGAAGATCCCCCTCTCCAGAGCCCCAAAGAGACTCCATGTCTGGCCTCCCGATGAAGAACAGGAGGTAGCGGCGGCTCCATCTCGTGGATCGTGATAATTCTTTCTCCCAGATTTTTTTTCTAGAAAAATAGGATTTTATACCATCGGTTTCAGGGTCTGCGGGGACACCAGGCGGGGACAACCCACCTGGGCGCACTAGGAGACGGGGGCGTGCCCTGGTGGGTTGTGCCCACCCAGGTGCCCCTCTGCGGTGGATCTCCGATCCAGAAATTCTTATTTATTGAATAAAAAATCCTTGCAAAGTTTCGTTCCATTCCGAGAACTTTTATTTCTGCAAAAAAAACAACACCATGGTAGTTCTGTTGAAAACAGCGTCAGTCCGGGGTTAGTTTCATTCCAATCATGCAAATTAGAGTACAAAACAAGAGGAAAAGCATTAGGAAAAGTAGATACGTTGGGGACGTATCAACTCCCCCAAGCTTAAACCTTTGCTTTTCCTCAAACAATTCAGTTGATAAACTGAAAGTGAAATAGAAAAACTTTTACGAACTCTTTTGCTCTTGTTTGCATAAATAAGCTTAAACATGACCCAGGTTTTCAGCCAACATTATAACTAACCATGCCGACAACAGCTCTTAAAGATTATATTAACTCGTATCAATGACATAATCAGCTAGCGAACAATAATAAGACATCTCAAACGGTAACACGTTGTCAAAACAACCATGATATAATATGACAATAGTGGTATCTCGCTAGCCCATTCTGAGACTTCAAAACATAATTGCAGAGCACCTCCAAAGTCCAAGCAGCGACTAAACATTGTAATTCATGGTAGAAAAGATCCAGTCATGATGCACCCAACATTAGCTACACACAATGCATAAGTCATGACAACATGCTCTCAGGTTCTAGCGCTTGTTTTAGAAGGTGATTACCGATGTCACCGTTCGGATAGATGTCATCCACTCATTGGACGCAAAGCGCCTATGATACGTCGACACATGGCACGACCCAATAGGGGCCCATTCCTGTGAAAAGGCCGGCCCATTTGACTTTGTCAAAAGGTGGCAGGCCGACCCACGACAAGCCTGTTAACGGCTTGTTCACATATAGCCCATTTACAACCCACTAACCCATGGCCCGTTTATGGCCTATCCGAATTAGGCCCATTAGCGCCATCTGGGCCATCCAATATAATTCCAGCCTGTTTTAACTTTCGGCCCATGTATGGCCCATGACATCTTTCGGACCATATGAGGCCCGTAGTAACTCTCGGCCCATTAACGGCCCGTGGTAAAACTGGCCCATAAAGAACAGTATATCACTTTATACCCATTAACGGCACGTGGTGAAACTGGCCCGTAATGAACAGTGTATCACTTTATACCCATTAACGACCCATTATTTCGTTTGGCCATTTCCAACCCATGTTATCTTTCGGCCTTCTCAGGGCCCATTTATTCTTGGGCTCATTTCCAGCATTCGTTTACTTATGGCCCATTACTGTCATTTTCTGCTTGTGGGCCAAATCCAGCCAGTTGTTACATTCGGCCCTTTTGTGGCCCGTTAATACGTTGGGCCATTTACATAGCGTCATCAAATATGGCCGACTAACGACGGCCCGTTATGGTCGTCCCATGAATGGCCGATTTTAACTCTAGCCCACTTATGGTCGTAATGTGGTTTGTTATTGGCCCATGATTGACCAACCGATCATATGGCCCAGAGAAGGCCCATTTATGATACGTCCCGTAGAAGGCCCATTGTGTCTACGACCAGTATAAGGCCCATTGTTTCTATGCCCCATAGAAGGCCCATTGTTTCTATGCCCGGTAGGAGGCCCATGTGAACATGGTTATTGTGGCCTAGTTTTAAAAAATAGGTTATTGCGGCCACTAGCAAACAGCGGAAAAATAACTGCACTGACTACAAGAAAACAAATAAATAAGACAATAAGTAAATAAATTAGCAAGAAACTTACACTAGGCTATCAGGCTATTACACATATTTCATCCACTGGGCATCAAAGTTCGCCACCAGTGCAAATATAGGTAACAAAGCAGCATATAAACGACGCAGTAAAACAAGTCCAAAACTAAAACCACTTTAGAAGAGCTCAAGAAACAATATCCTGGGTACCCATAATGTTGGCAAGATGCTTAGCAAGCTTATTAACTTTATCTTGTTTGGCGCTTAAATCCTCCAACACTTGCTATTGCACCAGAAAGTATGCATCTGAATTCTGCTGGGACTTCCTCAGTCTTTCGGCTTCCTGTCGCATAACATCTGATCGATGTCTTTCAACTTGAAGTTTAGACTCAAGAAGCCGAACTGATTCAGGCAGCGAGTTCGAAGAGCTGGTGCCAGCAGTAGTAGCCAATAACTCGAACACTACATCAAGATAGGACTTTGGGGTTGTCTCAGTGTCTTCAATATAGTATTTATTAGCTTTCTTGGAGACCAACAGGGATGTCTCATGATAACCCACGAGTATAGGGGATTGCAACAGTTTTCGAGGGTAGAGTATTCAACCCAAATTTATTGATTCGACACAAGGGGAGCCAGAGAATACTCTCAAGTATTAGCAGCTGAGTTGTCAATTCAACCACACCTGGAAACTTAATATCTGCAGCAAAGTGTCTAGTAGCAAAGTAATATGATATTAGTGATAACGGCAACAAAAGGTAACGGTAGTAAAAGTAATGTTTTTGGTATTTTGTAGTGATGATAGCAATAGCAACGTAAAAGTAAATAAGCGGAGAACAGTATATGGAAAGCTCGTAGGCAATGGATCAATGATGGAGAATTATGCCAGATGCGGTTCATCATGTAACAGTCATAACCTAGGGTGACACAGAACTAGCTCCAGTTCATTGATATAGTGTAGGCATGTATTCCGAATATAGTCATACATACTTATGGAAAAGAACTTGCATGACATCTTTTGTCCTACCCTTCCGTGGCAGCGGGGTCGTTACGAAAACTAAGGGATATTAATGCCTCCTTTTAATAGAGAACCGGAACAAAGCATTAACATATAGTGAATACATGAACTCCTCAAACTACGGTCATCACTGGTAAGTATCCCGATTATCATCACTTCGGGGTTAACGGATCATAACACATAATAGGTGACGATAGACTTGCAAGATAGGCAAGAACACTCATATATTGATGAAAACATAATAGGTTCAGATCTGAAATCATGGCACTCGGGCCCTAGTGACAAGCATTAAGCATAGAAAATTCATAGCAACATCAATCTCAGAACATAGCGGACACTAGGGATCAAACCCTAACAAAACTAACTCGATTACATGATAGATCCATTCCAACCGATCACTGTCCAGCAAGCCTATGATGGAATTACTCATGCATGGCGGTGAGCATCATGAAATTGGTGATGGAGGATGGTTGATGATGACGATGGTGACGGATTCCCCTCTCCGGAGCCCCGAACGGACTCTAGATCAGCCATCCCGAGAGGTTTTAGGGCTTGGCGGCGGCTCTATATCGTAAAACACGATGATTTCTTCTCCCTGATTTTTTCTCCCCGAAACACAATATATGGAGTTGGAGTTGGAGTCGGAGAGGCAACAGGGGGGCCCACGAGGTAGCGGGGCGCACCCCCCACCCTCGTGGCAAGGTGGTGGGCCCCCTGGCCTTCATCTTTTGCCGGTATTTTTCTTATTTTCTGAAAAGTGGCTCCGTGAAGTTTACGGTCATTCCGAGAACGTTTGCTCCTGCACATAAATAACACCATGGTAATTCTGCTGAAAACAGCGTCAGTCCGGGTTAGTTCCATTCAAATCATGCAAGTTAGAGTCCAAAACAAGGGAAAAAGTGTTTGGAAAAGTAGATACGTTGGAGATGTATCAACTCCCCCAAGCTTAAACCTTTGCTTGTCATCAAGCAATTCAGTTGATAAACTGAAAGTGATAAAGAAAAACTTTTACAAACTCTATTTGCTCTTGTTGTTGTAAATATGTGAAGCCAGCATTCAAGTTTTCAGCAAAGATCATAACTAACCACATTCACAATAACACTTAGGTCTCAAGTTTACTCATATTAATTGCATAATCAACTAGCGAGCAATAATAATAAATCTCGGATGACAACACTTTGTCAAAACAATCATAATATGATATAACAAGATGGTATCTCACTAGCCCTTTCTAAGACCGCAAAACATAAATGCAGAGCACCTTTAAAGACCAAGGACTGACTAGACATTGTAATTCATGGTAAAAGAGATCCAATCAGGTCATACTCAATGTAAACTAACAGTAATGAATGCAAATGACAGCGGTGCTCTCCAACTGGTTCTTCTTAATAAGAGGCTGATGACTCAGCATAAAAGTAAATAGATAGGACTTCGCAGAGGGAAGCAGGGATTTGTAGAGGTGCCAGAGCTGGGTTTTGAAACAGAGGTGAATAATATTTTGAGCGGTATACTCTCATTGTCAACATAACAACCAAGAGATGGCGATATCTTCCATGCTACACACATTATAGGCGGTTCCCAAACAGAATGGTAAAGTTTATACTCCCCCTTCCACCAACAAGCATCAATCCATGGCTTGCTCGAAACAACGAGTGCCTCCAACTAACAAGAGTCCCAGGGGGAGTTTTGTTTGCAATTATTTTGATTTAGTTTGCATAAAGCATGGGACTGGGCATCCCGGTGACCAGGCATTTATCTCGTGAGTGAGGAGCGGAGTCTACTCCTCTTGAGAATAACCCGCCTAGCATGGAAGATACAGGCAGCCCTAGTTGATACATGAGCTATTCGAGCATACAAAACAGGATATTTATTTGAAGGTTTAGAGTTTGGCACATACAAATTTACTTGGAACGGCAGGTATATACTGTATATAGGTAGGTATAGTGGAATCATGTGGAATAACTTTGGGGTTTAAGGGATTTGGATGCACAAGCAGTATTCCCACTTAGTACATGTGAAGGCTAGCAAAAGACTGGGAAGCGACCAGCTAGAGAGCGACAACAGTCATGAACATGCATTAAAATTAATCAACACTGAATGCAATCATGAGTAGGATATAATCCACCATGAACATAAATATCGTGAAGGCTATGTTGATTCTGTTTCAACTATATGCGTGAACATGTGCCAAGTCAAGTCACTTAAATCATTCAGAGGAGGATACCACCCTATCATACCACATCATAACCATTTTAATAGCATGTTGGTACACAAGGTAAACCATTATAACTCATAGCTAATCAAGCATGGCACAAGAAACTATGATCTCTAGTTGTCATTGCAAACATGTTTATTCATAATAGGCTGAATCAGGAACCAGGAACTAATCATATGTCACATCCCTAGTTCTGGTATGACCTAGACTAGCTAGTCATGAGTGCATCATGTTTTAATTTCAGTTAAACTTGAAATAGGGGATAATAAACCCTAGCAGCAAATGAAATTCAACCAGGTTCAAACTTGAATATTTTCAAAGACCCCAAAATGCCCTTTGAAAATGTTCATGATTTATGATAAAGGTGAAAACCCCTGCCAAAAATGATGAGCATATTTCTTGGCCATTTATGGATTTTTGATTTAATTCTTATTGTATTTGAGTTGGAGAAAATATATGTTATAAATATATTTAATGCTTCAATAATTCTGTCATTTTGTGAGGGGCTTTAGAATATTTATTCCAGTCCCTCCAAAAATTATCAGAAGAAACAAAAATGATTTAGTGCTTGAACTAAATGAAAACAAATAGAAAACAGTAACTAAAAACAAAAGCAGAAAACTTACCTGGCGCCTGAGCCGGCCAAGTGGTGCGGCCCACTGGCCCAACCGCCAGTCGTCGTCCTCCTGGCAACGACAGAAGGACAGGGGCACGCGCCCGGCGCGCGCGGCCACGCAGCCGGCTGTGGCCACGTCTCCCCCACCACCTCCTGCTTCTTCCCCTCGTCACCTGGATGCCCCGCGCAACGCCACGCACCGCCCCGCACCTCTCTCTCTCTCTCTCCCATGCCCATTCCTCTCCTCTCCCTCACTCTCTCTCACCGCGCCCGATGCTGCCGTCACCACCATTCGCCATAGCCGCAGCCACCGCCTCCCCCTCGCCTCTCCAACAAGCCCGAGAGCTTCGCCGCATCTCCCTCTTCCTCTCCGTCAAGCCACAAGACGCCGGACGCCCTGTGGAGTCGCCGTCGCCATCGTCTTCCTCCTTAGACGCCGCCGACCGCCGACTCCGATTCGCCGTCTTCAGCGCCTCCCTAAGCCCACTGGCCTGCTCAGCAACTCCGCCGTGAGCTCTACTTCGTTTCCCCCTCCTCCCCGTGCTCGTTTGCCCCGTCCAGCTAGCTCAACCACCGCACCCGCGAGCTCCTCGCCGCCGGCCATGGCGCCACCGTGGCCAGGGGCTGATCCAGCCGCACCCGCGCACGTCACCATGCTCCTGGTGACGCCAAGAACCCGTAGAGCCTCTCCGCTCGCCTCCCCATGCACCGCAGCCCTCGCCCGCACTTGGCCGTGCTCCGGCCGCCGCCGCGAGCTTCGCTCTGGAGAGCTCCGACCACCCCACAGTCTCCCGCGTGTTCCACTGGATGTGCGCGAGCCTGGGCTTCACATAGGTGGTCTCCGCCGCCCGAATGGTCGCCGGAGCGACGAATCCGAGCCCCTCCGCCGCGTTCGGCCTCGCTGGCGGCTAAACACCGGCGACCGCTGACCTTTGACCGGCGTGGGTTGACCCCCACAGCCTAGTTGACCTCCCCGTCTCTCTCACTAACTTGCGGGCCCCGCCCGACTAATTACTATAGTTAGCGTTAATTAACTAACTAGGTTAGCTACCACAGTCACTGACTAGTGGGCCCTGCCCAGTTAGTTAGGACTAACTAATTTAGTTAGTTTACTGGGTCACTAACCAGTGGGACCCACTGGTCAGGTTTGACCTGGTCAGCTCCGTTGACTGCTGACGCAGTGCTGACCTTAGGCTGACGCAATAAATGATTTCTGGAATTATAATAAATCAGGAAATTCCAGAAAAAGTTCAAAACTTCAAAAATTCATAGAAATTCAACCGTAGCTCAGATTGAAATAATTTATATATGAAAAATGCTTAGAAAAATTCAACCTATCCATCTGTACCATTTTCATGCATGACAAACCAACCTATACATACTGTATATATGAAAACACACTTATGGCATATTTAAGGGCTTATTTTGGAGTTGCATTTGAACATTTGGTTCAAATGGACTTCAACCAAATAAATGCTAGATGCATCACCTCAAACAACATCACATATTCATGCCATCTTCATGCATCATATTGTTGCATATGATTGTGTATTGATTGCCGACACCGTTCCTTCTCGATAGGTCCTGCTCCGGAGACCGATCCAGAGTACCTGTCAGAGGAGCAGTGCCTCCCTTGTTGATCTACCAGGCAAGCAACCCCCCCTTGTGCATTCCGATAATATCCTACTCTCTTGCCCCTGCTCTCATTTATTGCATTAGAGCAACAACGATTCAACTGCTACTTTATGTTGCGGTAGTTGAACCCATTCCTCTGCATGACCTGTCATTGCCATAGTAAATAGTTAAAATCCACTAGCATGTGTAGGAATTGATTGAGCCATGTTGTGCTTCTACCATGCCATGCCTGCAATAGCTTAGAGTTGTGTCAGGTCTGATTCATCGGGTATGAATTGGAATGTTATGATATGTTCTGGTAATGAGACTTAAGCATGTGAACACGATTTGGTAAAGGTAGCGGTGAGAGGCCATGTAGGAGTACATGGTGGGTTGTCTCATTGGGACCGTCCTTAAGAATTGAGTTCTATGTAAGTTGTCCAATGACTAGCTACTACCACACATTGAGCTCGGGGCGCTCCAAGCTCTCTCGACTTATTAACCGCCTTGATCTCTGTCCAGGAGTTGCAAATATTTTTTGGTGTTTGTAGATAGTGCTATTTTTATACCGAGTGGCACTCGGCAGGGTGGACTTGGGACAGACTAGGCACACGTGGCCCGGTGTACCGAGTGGCACCCGGATGGTGGGCTCGGGAACCCTGTACACATCGTTTGGGGCCGTTAGCAAAACCTCGGCCGGATCTCCTTGCGGATGGAACCCAAATAGGCGATAAACCTGGACTAGTCTTGCGTGGTTAGTCAGGTCGTGGCCGACACCCTCGCCAGGCTTCTGTTTGAAGGTTGCCGAGATACATGACGTGTACATGGTGATAAGTGGTGAGAGTGTGTGTGAAGAAGTACACCCCTGCAGGGTTATCATGATCTATTCGAATAGTCGTGTCCTCGATTATGGACTTCTTGGATGCTTACGTGGTACATAGAAAACTTAAAGTGGATACTCTAAAATGCTCAACATAAGTGTGAGTGCTATGGATGGCCTCCTCGTAGAGAGACGGGGATGAATCCATAGTAGTGTATCGATGTGGTGATTTGTGGACTCGTGTGCGCTGCCTCACCTCATAGAAGTTTCTCATAGTCGTAGAACATGATAGCCACTGAGTCAAAGTTGGCTTGCTGTAGCTAAACCCCACATTACATTCTTGATACAAATGCATATATGATAGGATCTGATGTAAGTCTTGCTGAGTACCTTTGTACTCACGTTTTCTTTATTTATGTTTTGCAGATAAGACATCAGTCTCACTAGTAGTACCACTTGGACTTCGATGAGTAGCTTGTTACCTCAGCTACGATCTTGTACCTTGGAGGGACTTGTAGATAGTCAGGCTTCTCGGCCTTTTTCTGTTGTAGTTGTCTGTACTCAGACATGTAATGCTTCCGCTTGTTGCTTGTATGCTCTGAATGATGGGTCATGTGACCCTTGCTTGTATTTAATTCTATGTGGCTCTTTTGGGCATTTATCTATATGAGTTTGTGTTATGTTGTGATGCCATGTTGTACAACACATACTTGCATGTTATGCATACGTGCAACGTGTATTGCTATGTGTGGGATCCGACAATCTGGTTGTTTATCCTTGGCAGCCTTTCTTATGGGGAAATGTAGTCTAGTGCTTCCTTGAGCCATAGTAGTCCGCTACAGCCCGGTTCACCGGAGTCCTGCTAGCCCAGCACTACTGCTTAGGACACTTGACTGGCCGGCATGTGTTCCACTTCGTTCCTGTGTCTGTCCCTCCCGGGAAATGTCACGCGGTGACATCCGGAGTCCTGTTAGCCCAGTGCTACAGCCCGGATGCACACGTTGATGACCGACATGCTCGATGTGATTCATGTATGCCTGTCCTCATGAGTTAGTGCCTCTTTGGGTTCACGACTAGCCATGTCGGTCGGGTTCTCTGTCATATGGATGCTAGCGACACTATCATATATGTGAGCCAAAAGGCGCAAACGATCCCGGGCCATGGTAAGGCGACACCCGTGGGGATACCGTGAGTGAGGCCGCAAAGTGATATGAGGTGTTACATGCTAGATTGGTGTGACTTAGAATCGGGGTCCCGACAGCTTTGGTATCAGAGCCTGACTGCCTGTAGGATTTCCAAGCCAACCTGGTCGAAGTCGAGTCTAGAAATTCTTTAGTTATGTAAGGGAATTGATTGTGGAAGGGAACGTAAGGCTCTTTTTACTCCTTTTACCTCATGCCCTTCTGATCCGAGTCATCTTATCTTTCCTACGGGGTTAAGGAACTAGGCTTCCTCTTCTGTCTATCAGGATCACGTGTTACTACTCCATAGTCCCTTAGGATTGGTTGATCAGAGTCATATCCCAGTTTGAGTATCTCCGGTGTAGCATGTTTAGTAATATCTCAGAACCTTGAGTAATGCTGATGAGTATGGTGCTACCCCTTCATTTGCAGGATGTTTCATTTTGAGCATTTTACTGCCATTATGCTGCCGGATTTGTCCTAGAAGTTCAAGAGATAGTATTTTTCTCGTACTATAATCTACATCCTTATGGTGATGTTGAATCCATCCTTGTTTCCCTGGTTGGTTATTCAGGATGTCGTCAGCTAACCGAAGTTCTGTTGCTCGTATCCGGATCCACGGAGATGGTAGGGATGAGGATCCTCCCGACCAGTCTTCGTTGGCAAAGTTCATGTTAGAGGTTGAGAGGAACAAGCGTGAGTCTAACCGCTTGCTAGCACGTATTGAGGAGAACACCTCCCATCAGCACAAAGAGTTTGTGTCCATACATGACTTCATCGGTCTGAAACCACCTACCTTCCATCATTCCATTGAACCACTTGATGCAGATGACTGGCTCCGTAGTATCACACACAAGCTGCGTTCTGCAAACGTAGCTGAAGGTGACAAGGTCACCTATGCTGCTTATCACCTGGAAGGTCCTGCTAGTATTTGGTGGCAGAACTATGAGGCTATGCTTCCAGCTAGCCAGATAACCACCTGGAGAGATTTCACCGAGGCTTTTCACGAGCATCACATTCCCCAAGGTCTCATTGATCGCAAGAGAGAAGAGTTTTGTAGTTTCACCTAGAGTAAAATGGCTGTTGATGCTTATAGTAGAGAATTTGAGAACCTTGCCCGCTATGCTACAGAAGAAGTGTCCACAGATGCCAAGAAGCAGGCTAGGTTCCGGAAGGGTCTCAACCCCAAGTTGCGTCGAGATTTCCACTTGCACCATTGCAATACATTCCAGGCTCTTGTGAACAAGGCCATTAATGCAGAGACAGCTCAGCTCACTTACGAGGAGTATCATAAGCACACCCGGGATTTGGTTTCTTCCTCCGGTTCTACCTTGCAGAAGCGCCAGTTTTGGGTTCCGAACTCCGCGCTTCCACCCGGTTAATCACCGAGGCCCTCTTATGTGGCACCTCACCCAGTTCAGTTACATGATCCACCCAGGCCTATTGGTAGACTGCTTGTCAATGCGGGTCCACGTCCTACTTCAGGGATTTGTTTCACATGCGGAGAGCCAGGACACTATGCACGTGACTGCTCACAAACCAACTTTGCTCCACCCTAGCCTGAGAAGTCTGTTGGCGGTGGTAAGCCATCACGCAGATGATTAGTGTCAAGTCAGCTCCTACTGAACGTGGATGTGTGCATCACGTCTCAGCTAAAGACACTCATGATGATCCGGATGTCGTTCTTGGTACCCTCCTTGTCAATTGCCATCCAGCTTCAGTTCTGTTCGATACTGGAGCATCTCACTCCTTCATCTCTGAAGGCTATGCTCGTTTGCACGACATGTCATTTTGTGATATGCCAACTCCACTTGAAATCCAAACTCCGGGGTCTAGATGGCAAACTACCAGAATAAGCCATGGTAATGAAATCCTTGTTGACAGACTGGTATTCCTTGCATCACTTATAGCCCTCAAGTCTACAGATATAAACATCATCTTGGGTATGGACTGGATGAAAGCTCATTATGCCAAGATTGATTGTTACAGAAGGCCTGTTCAGCTTACACACCCATCTGGCAAGATAGTCACCGTCTCCACTAGAGTTGCAAAGCGTTAGCTCTATTCTCTTAATGCCAACCCTCTTCCTGACCTTGAAGATATCCCAGTAGTCCGTGACTTTCCGGATGTCTTTCCAGAGGAACTGCCAGGTATTCCACCCGACAGAGATATAGAATTTGTCATAGATCTTATCCCAGGAACCGCTCCAATCTCTAGGAGACCTTACAAGACGGCACCCTTAGAACTAGCTGAGCTTAAGAAACAACTCGATTAATCCTTGCAAAAGGGTTTCATCCGTCCTATTTCTTCTCCCTGGGCTTGCCCCGTTCTCTTCGTCAAGAAGAAGGATGGTACGGACCGGATGGTTGTAGATTATCGTCCCGTTAATTTTCTCACGATAAAGAACAAGTATCCGCTCCCCAGGATCAATGACTTGTATGATCAGCTCGCTGGATCCTCAGTCTTTTCCAAGATGGATTTGAGGTTAGGCTACCACCAAATCAAGATCAGGAATGGGGACATTCCTAAGACTGCTTTTGTCACTCGTTATGGTCAGTACGAGTACACCGTCATGTCCTTTGGTCTAACCAACGCTCCAGCTACTTTCTCCCGCTTGATGAACTCAATCTTCATGAAGTACTTAGATAAGTTCGTCGTGGTTTACCTCGATGATATTCTTATTTACTCGAAGAACGAGGAAGATCATGCCGAACATCTTAGACTTGTGCTAGAAAAACTCAAAGAGCACCGCCTTTATGCCAAGTTCTCCAAGTGCGAGTTTTGGTTGCCAGAAGTGACCTATCTCGGCCACGTAATCTCTGGTAAGGGCGTTGCTGTCAATCCCGAAAGAGTTCAGGCCGTTCTTGATTGGACTCCGCCTGAAACAGTTAAGCAAGTTAGGAGTTTCCTTGGTCTAGCCAGTTATTGTCGCCGATTTGTTGAGAACTTCTCCAAAGTGGCCAAATCTCTCACGGAACTTCTCAAGAAAGATAAAAAGTTTGAGTGGTCCCCACAGTGTGAGCACAGTTTTCAGGAACTGAAAAGACGCTTGACTTCTGCTCCCATACTTGTGCCACCGGATTTCACTAAGGACTTTGTTATCTATTGTGATGCCTCACGACAGGGACTAGGTTGCATTCCTATGCAAGATTGCCATGTGATTGCCTATGCATCTCGACAGTTGCATCCACACGAGGAGAATTATCCTACACATGATCTAGAGCTTGCAGCCGTAGTCTATGCACTAAGACCTGGCGACATTACCTTCTTCGTAAACGTTGCCACCGATCACCAGAGTCTCAAATATATCTTCACCCAACCAGATTTGAACCTTAGGCAAAGACGTTGGCTGGAGTTGATCTCAGATTATGACTTAGGGATTACCTACACCCCAGGCAAGGGGAATGTCATGGCTGATGCGCTAAGTCGTAAGTCCTATTGCAACAATCTCATGTTGCAGCAGGGCCAACCACTTCTCCATGAGGAATTATGTAAGCTTAACCTCCACCTTTCTCCTCATGGATTCCTTTCTACCTTGGTGGCGAAACCTACTCTTGTGGATCAAATCACCTCTGCTCAGAAGCAGGATACGTGAATTTCCCGGATCAAGAGAAACATTAACAAGGGAGTTGGTGGTAGTTTCTCTATAGATGATCGTGGTGTTGTTTTCTTTGAGAGTCGCTTGGTGGTTCCCAAGAATCAACATCTTCGACAATTAATCCTTAAGGAGGCGCATGAATCTCCTCTCACGATTCATCCCGGTAGTACTAAGATGTATCAGGACCTACGCCAGAGGTTCTGGTGGACTAGGATGAAGAGAGAAATTGCTCAGTTTATTGCTAACTATGACGTTTGTCGTCGCGTTAAGGCAGAGCATCAAAGGCCTGCTGGCACCCTTCAACCTTTAGCTATTCCTGAGTGGAAATGGGATAAAGTTGGTATGGCCTTCATCACCGACTTTCCCAGGACCAAGAAAGGGACTATCTTCGTAGTCATTGATCGTCTTTCCAAAGTGGCACACTTCCTACCTGTTCGAGAGAGTATCACTGCTAGTCAGCTCGCTGACTTATATATTTCTCGAATAGTGTCACTTCATGGTGTTCCACTAGAGATCAATTCAGACCGTGGTAGTCTTTTCACTTCTCATTTCTGGGAGAGTTTCCAAACTGCCATGGGCGCCCATCTTTCCTTCAGTACTGCTTTCCACCCTCAATCACTACTAGAAAAAGGGCTATAGATGGGATTGACAGTAATGGCGCACCTGACAAGGGGTGCGCCATTAGTATATACTAATGGCGCACCACCATCTAGTACGCCATTAGAGTTGAAACTACTAATGGCGCACCTGGCCCAGGGTGCGCCATTAGTAACAATTTTTTTTTGGAACTAGTGCGCCTGTCCAAACATACTAATGGCGCATCCAGACAAAGTGCGCCATTACTAGTTGTAACTAGTAATGGCGCACCTGTCGGAAAGTGCGCCACTAATGTTGTTTTTTTTATTATATTTTTTCCCTTTTTTGCAAAACTACTAATGGCGCACTGTCGCACCGTGCGCCATTACTAGTTCAAACTAGTAATGGCGCACTGGGGGACAGTGCGCCATTAGTAATTTTTTTTACCCGGCCATTAGTAATGGCGCACGAGGGGTGGTGCGCCATTAGTATTGTGTCCGGCCCCATCCATATTCCCTCCCCGGCTGGCCCCTCCCTATCCCCTCTCTCTCCCTCGCCCTCGCCCTCGATCCCCTTCCCCTCTCCTCTCCCGACGCCGCTGCCCCGCCGCCTCGACGCTGCCCTGCCGCCCCGACGCCGCCTCGACGCCGCCCCGCCGCCCCGACACCGCCTCGACCCCGCCCCGACGCCACTGCCCCGCCACCTCGATGCTGCCCCGCCACCTCGATGCTGCCCCGCCGCCTCGACGTGACCCCGCCGCCCGGACGCCGCCCCGTCCACACCACCGTCGTCGGAGCACCACCACCACCCGGACCTCGTCCTCGACATCCTCCCCGCGCCCCACTCCCCGACCCCCGTGAGCTCCCCCTCCTCCTCTCCCCCTCTCCCCCTCTCCCCCTCTCCCCGGCCCCCGTGAGCTCCCCCTCCTCCTCTCCTACTATTGGTCTCCTATAAAATTATGAATCATGCAATATACCTTGTTACTAAGTGCATAATCAAGTGCCCTTTAGTTATTTACTATTTCAGAATGTCTTAAGCTGACATCTACTCTCAGCATATGACTCTAGCAACTACTTGTTGTACCTATTTTGTTTCATGCAGTACTGAATTTGTATGCCTATGCTTGATAATTTTGTTTCATATAGCTTTCTAGCTCCTTAGGGGGGTTGTTCCTCTTTACAGGTGTGTTAAACAGGGCTTTGTGTGGTCATATGGAGTTTATTAGGTAGAGAAAGTACCTTGTGATTTTTCTAATTTTGGACATATATCAAGTCTCACCAAGACATCTTCATTACAACACTCAGCTTATCCAAGACATCTTCATTACATTCTAGACACGATAAAGGCCTACTTTGTATAGAAACAGAGTCAGAATTTGAAAAGGAAAACCCTTAAGCCAAACATACAACAAGCATTGACAATATAAGTGGAGACACTAATTTTCTCTGACTTGTGGAGGCTCTAATCCTCAGGGATCATGGCTAAAATAATTTTCCATGCCTGATTAGTGATTATCTTAATTAGTTTGTAAACTATAGAGGTGGTTAGGCTCTGGTTAAAAATAAAAACAATAACAGAAGTTTTGTATTTTCTAAGTAAAAAATCCCAGTTAAGGACAAACTGTAGAGGTGGTTAGGCTCTGCATTAGTTGTTTTGTGCTTCAAGTGTCCCAGTCAAGGACAAACTGAGTGGTTGCAAAATAATATTATGTGGTCAATGTGGATTTACTATTTTCTGGTGATAGTTCTGAACTGGTAAATAAGTTAACATGCGTAAGTGAGACTTGGCATTTTAAAGCTTAGGGTCTTCAACTTCAACCATGAATTGGGATGATAATGTTATTTTGCCTTCTTAACAGAATGGTGTCATAATCAGAACAAAGCTGCTGCAAATGCATACCTTTTTTTACAAGTGCATCTGCACCTTCTGATCCATTTAGAGTTATCATAAATATATTTCCAAGGTTTTTTTCATTTCACTATAGAGTCTTTGCTTCTGGACTCAATGCACATTCATCAGTCATAATAGATAAATACTAGTAAGTGAAGGGCACCAGAATTTGATAATGCCTCTTTTGAGAAGTATGTCTATTGATTCAAAATTGATGATCATCTTGGTCTATGTCGGTGAGCTTGTGTTATGCACTTCTGCGTTTAACAAGTAATGACTTGCAAAGATGATGATCATCTTGCTAGTTTGCTGGGTTTTGTCTCCGACCATTGTGTCGTGATGAATTTGCAGGTACCCCGAGAGGCCCTTGAGTTTGCCGGAATATCGATTAAGTTCCGTTCCGGCAAATTCGGGTACTCCATGTGTCCTATTTTCAGCAAAGGTCATGCTGAAATTTTCCATGAAATTTAGCATGACTTTGCTAAAAATAGGACATATGGGGTACTTGCGACTAATGCATGGGCCGGGGTATCTTAGTACTTAATTAAGTAGGATCAACTGCCCCTTTATTCTTGCTGCATTACCATAGGTTTTAGGGTGCCTCGGTGTCGATAAGAACCTAAATGATGAAAGCTTAGGCTTTTAGGGTGCCTCGGCGTCGACAAACCCTAAATGATAAAACCTTGGCTTTTAGGGTGCCTCGGTGTCGATAAGAACCTAAATGATGAAAGATTAGGCTTTTAGGGTGCCTCGGCATCGACAAACCCTAAATGATAAAAGCTTAGCTTTTAGGATGCCTCAGTGTCGACAAACCCTAAATGATGTAGTTTTGAATTATGAACGTAGGATATGTCATCATCGGACGACGAAAGTCTCCCGGCGGAGTGCGACTGGTGCCACGACGATCGAGGTCTGTGCGACATGCCTCACCTGGATGATGATCGGCGCTTCAGCATTAAGCTCGAGGAGACCTTCGAAGTTGAAACGGTACACAACGACGACAAGTGTTATTTTCATAATTAAGCATGACTTCAACTATTTCAATGTGTAATTTTCATCTTTTACAATTCGAGTATAGCTTATCCCATGCCATGCAAGACGCTATGTCTTGGAGAGGATGGATTTTGAAGACCATGAAATTTCTGAAACAAAGAAAATTCACCTAAGGACTCATCACGATGTGGAGTTTGAAGTAAATCTATATAATTCTGAGAGCGTAACCCATTTTGGTTGCAAAAATTGGGAAGCATTTTGCAAGATGTATGGTTTTGATGAGGGTATGCTTATCACCATGGATCTTGGTAATCCTGACATCAACCAAGACAATATGGACATTTGGGTCCTTGTTGATACGCCTCCAGTTCTACCGCTATGTGAGTTTCTCAAACATAGTTATTAGCTAATTTATATTGTTTATTTCAAAATAGTTGACAACTTATTTCCATTGATAGCTTATTTTTATTGTTCAAAGAATGTGCGGGAGATGGTAGGCAAAACCCACTACATCGATGGCTCCGAATTAACAACTTACAAGGAGAAAAATCATCTGGTCGGATTTTGTACTGACATTGCAAATTACATTATCCACAAACAAATTCCTCAACATTATGGTAAATACGTGCCACTAGTGCATGTGTTCAACTACGGTAACTACCATGGAGATACCCTGGTAAGATTTTTACTATTACGATATCCGTGCATCTTTTGCATACTTCTAAAACTAGTACATCATTGCTAACTATGAAGTTATTACTATGTTTTTCAACAGATAATCCCGGAGAATTGTGTGCCTCATATGATGTATCTGAAAGGTAGTGTTAATGTTTTGAACATACAGCCAGGTCATCCTACGAATCTCAACTGTCCATACCAGATTTCTAAAAGAAGTGGAGACACGAAAATCAAAGGATGGAAAAATGTATGGACAGTCGTAAGGAGATTCTTGGAAGCAAAAGGAAGCGAAGCGCAAGAATTGGAGACAGGATGTTCTCCATTCTCCATAATGGAGAGTCAGGGTCTATATTGTTTTATGCTATTTTAGCTTAAATAGGGTATTTAGGTCCTGCCTAATACTGATGATCATGTGCTGATGAATAATTAAGTAGGGTTGGTTCGAAGACTATCAAGACTATCAAGTTGTATGATGATGATTAGTAGGACTTGTTAGGATTAGTATTACTTCTGACAAACTCGATACTCGCAGTCTTGAGACTTGTAATGTTTTATCTTTGTTCGGTCTTTTCAATTCGGAGACTAATATGATGAATTGTATTCGGAGACTAATATGATGAATTGTATTCAGAGACTAATCTTTTATTGTATTCGATGAATCTGTTGTTGATGTGTGCTGTCTATATTTTGTTCAATTATACATTTTGTAACCTGTGCAAAAAACAGAAAATAAAAAAAATAAAAAAACCTAATATTCATACTAATGGCGCATCACATCACAGTGCGCCATTAGTATGCCGAAGTTACTAATGGTGCATACTGCTGTTGTGCGCCATTATTATGCCAAAGCACCTGGGTATACATCGCCCCCTGGGAGGCATACTAATGGCGCACCGTGGACTATACTAATGGCGCACCGCGTGGTGCGCCATTAGTATACCAGATACTAATGGCGCACTAGTGGTGCCCCATTAGTAAAATATACTAATGGCGTGCTACTAGTGGCGCACCACTAATGCGCCATTAATGGCCAAATTAGGTGCGCCATTAGTAGGACTTTTCCTAGTAGTGAATCAAGTGGTCAGGTGGAAAGGTTCAACTAGATTCTTGAAGACATGCTTAGAGCTTGCGTTATCTCATTCGGTATGGATTGGGAGAAGTGTCTTCCCTTCGCCGAGTTTGCTTATAACAACAGCTACCAATCCAGCCTCGAGAAAGCTCCTTTTGAGGTTCTGTATGGACGAAGATGTCGAACACCTTTGAACTGGTCAGAAACCGGTGAAAGACAATTCTTTGGACCGGATATGATCCAGGAGGCAGAAGAGCAAGTTTGCATCATTCGTGAGAATTTGAAAACAGCCCAATCTCGTCAAAAGAGCCAGTATGACCGTCGTCATAAGGAAGTGGCTTACGAAATTGGCGACAAAGCTTACCTTCGGGTTACCCCTTTGAAGGGTACCCATCGATTCGGTATCAAGGGCAAGTTGGCTCCTCGTTACATTGGTCCCTTTCTCATTCTCGCTTAACGAGGAGAGGTTGCCTACCAGTTGGAACTACCACCACATCTTTCTCGAGTTCATGATGTCTTCCACGTCTCTCAACTCAGGTGTTGCTTCTCGGATCCCATCCGCGGAGTGGACCACGAAACGCTTGATCTCCAAGATAACCTCACATATCGAGAGTACCCTGTTCACATCCTTGATCAAGAAGAGCGTGTCACTCGACATCATAACATCAAGTTCCTCAAGGTTCAGTGGTCTCATCACTCCGAGAGAGAAGCTACCTGGGAGCGTGAAGATCCTCTTCGACTGGCGTACCCCGCTTTCTTTCCGCCAACCCCTGAATCTCGGGACGAGATTTCTTCGAGTGGGGGCGAGTTGTCACATCCCTAGTTCTGGTATGACCTAGAGTAGCTAGTCATGAGTGCATCATGTTTAATTTCAGTCAAACTTGAAATAGGGGATAATAAACCCTAGCAGCAAATGAAATTCAACCAGGTTCAAACTTGAACCTGGTTGGTTATTCAGGATGTCGTGAGCTAACCGAAGTTCTGTTGCTCGTATCCGGATCCACGGAGATGGTAGGGATGAGGATCCTCCCGACCAGTCTTCGTTGGCAGAGTTCATGTTAGAGGTTGAGAGGAACAAGCGTGAGTCTAACCGCTTGCTAGCATGTATTGAGGAGAACACCTCCCATCAGCACAAAGAGTTTGTGTCCATACATGACTTCATCGGTCTGAAACCACCTACCTTCCATCATTCCATTGAACCACTTGATGCAGATGACTGGCTCCGTAGTATCACACACAAGCTGCGTTCTGCAAACGTAGCTGAAGGTGACAAGGTCACCTATGCTGCTTATCACCTGGAAGGTCCTGCTAGTATTTGGTGGCAGAACTATGAGGCTATGCTTCCAGCTAGCCAGATAACCACCTGGAGAGATTTCACCGAGGCTTTTCACAAGCATCACATTCCCCAAGGTCTCATTGATCGCAAGAGAGAAGAGTTTTGTAGTTTCACCTAGAGTAAAATGGCTGTTGATGCTTATAGTAGAGAATTTGAGAACCTTGCCCGCTATGCTACAGAAGAAGTGTCCACAGATGCCAAGAAGCAGGCTAGGTTCCGGAAGGGTCTCAACCCCAAGTTGCGTCGAGATTTCCACTTGCACCATTGCAATACATTCCAGGCTCTTGTGAACAAGGCCATTAATGCAGAGACAGCTCAGCTCACTTACGAGGAGTATCATAAGCACACCCGTGATTTGGTTTCTTCCTCCGGTTCTACCTTGCAGAAGCGCCAGTTTTGGGTTCCGAACTCCGCTCTTCCACCCGGTTAATCACCGAGGCCCTCTTATGTGGCACCTCACCCAGTTCAGTTACATGCTCCACCCAGGCCTATTGGTAGACTGCTTGTCAATGCGGGTCCACGTCCTATTTCAGGGATTTGTTTCACATGCGGAGAGCCAGGACACTATGCACGTGACTGCTCACAAACCAACTTTGCTCCACCCTAGCCTGAGAAGTCTGTTGGCGGTGGTAAGCCATCACGCAGATGATTAGTGTCAAGTCAGCTCCTACTGAACGTGGATGTGTGCATCACGTCTCAGCTAAAGACACTCTTGATGATCCGGATGTCGTTCTTGTTACCCTCCTTGTCAATTGCCATCCAGCTTCGGTTCTGTTCGATACTGGAGCATCTCACTCCTTCATCTCTGAAGGCTATGCTCGTTTGCACGACATGTCATTTTGTGATATGCCAACTCCACTTGAAATCCAAACTCCGGGGTCTAGATGGCAAACTACCAGAATAAGCCATGGTAATGAAATCCTTGTTGACAGACTGGTATTCCTTGCATCACTTATAGCCCTCAAGTCTACAGATATAAACATCATCTTGGGTATGGACTGGATGAAAGCTCATTATGCCAAGATTGATTGTTACAGAAGGCCTGTTCAGCTTACACACCCATCTGGCAAGATAGTCACTGTCTCCACTAGAGTTGCAAAGCGTTAGCTCTATTCTCTTAATGCCAACCCTCTTCCTGACCTTGAAGATATCCCAGTAGTCCGTGACTTTCCGGATGTCTTTCCAGAGGAACTGCCAGGTATTCCACCCGACAGAGATATAGAATTTGTCATAGATCTTATCCCAGGAACCGCTCCAATCTCTAGGAGACCTTACAAGACGGCACCCTTAGAACTAGCTGAGCTTAAGAAACAACTCGATTAATCCTTGCAAAAGGGTTTCATCCGTCCTATTTCTTCTCCCTGGGCTTGCCCCGTTCTCTTCGTCAAGAAGAAGGATGGTACGGACTGGATGGTTGTAGATTATCGTCCCGTTAATTTTCTCACGATAAAGAACAAGTATCCGCTCCCCAGGATCAATGACTTGTATGATCAGCTCGCCGGATCCTCAGTCTTTTCCAAGATGGATTTGAGGTTAGGCTACCACCAAATCAAGATCAGGAATGGGGACATTCCTAAGACTGCTTTTGTCACTCGTTATGGTCAGTATGAGTACACCGTCATGTCCTTTGGTCTAACCAACGCTCCAGCTACTTTCTCCCGCTTGATGAACTCGATCTTCATGAAGTACTTAGATAAGTTCGTCGTGGTTTACCTCGATGATATTCTTATTTACTCGAAGAACGAGGAAGATCATGCCGAACATCTTAGACTTGTGCTAGAAAAACTCAAAGAGCACCGCCTTTATGCCAAGTTCTCCAAGTGCGAGTTTTGGTTGCCAGAAGTGACCTATCTCGGCCACGTAATCTCTGGTAAGGGCATTGCTGTCAATCCCGAAAGAGTTCAGGCCGTTCTTGATTGGACTCCGCCTGAAACAGTTAAGCAAGTTAGGAGTTTCCTTGGTCTAGCCAGTTATTGTCGCCGATTTGTTGAGAACTTCTCCAAAGTGGCCAAACCTCTCACGGAACTTCTCAAGAAAGATAAAAAGTTTGAGTGGTCCCCACAGTGTGAGCACAGTTTTCAGGAACTGAAAAGACGCTTGACTTCTGCTCCCATACTTGTGCCACCGGATTTCACTAAGGACTTTGTTATCTATTGTGATGCCTCACGACAGGGACTAGGTTGCATTCCTATGCAAGATCGCCATGTGATTGCCTATGCATCTCGACAGTTGCATCCACACGAGGAGAATTATCCTACACATGATCTAGAGCTTGCAGCCGTAGTCTATGCACTAAGACCTGGCGACATTACCTTCTTCGTAAACGTTGCCACCGATCACCAGAGTCTCAAATATATCTTCACCCAACCAGATTTGAACCTTAGGCAAAGACGTTGGCTGGAGTTGATCTCAGATTATGACTTAGGGATTACCTACACCCCAGGCAAGGGGAATGTCATGGCTGATGCGCTAAGTCGTAAGTCCTATTGCAACAATCTCATGTTGCAGCAGGGCCAACCACTTCTCCATGAGGAATTATGTAAGCTTAACCTCCACCTTTCTCCTCATGGATTCCTTTCTACCTTGGTGGCGAAACCTACTCTTGTGGATCAAATCACCTCTGCTCAGAAGCAGGATACGTGAATTTCCCGGATCAAGAGAAACATTAACAAGGGAGTTGGTGGTAGTTTCTCTATAGATGATCGTGGTGTTGTTTTCTTTGAGAGTCGCTTGGTGGTTCCCAAGAATCAACATCTTCGACAATTAATCCTTAAGGAGGCGCATGAATCTCCTCTCACGATTCATCCCGGTAGTACTAAGATGTATCAGGACCTACGCCAGAGGTTCTGGTGGACTAGGATGAAGAGAGAAATTGCTCAGTTTATTGCTAACTATGACGTTTGTCGTCGCGTTAAGGCAGAGCATCAAAGGCCTGCTGGCACCCTTCAACCTTTAGCTATTCCTGAGTGGAAATGGGATAAAGTTGGTATGGCCTTCATCACCGACTTTCCCAGGACCAAGAAAGGGACTATCTTCGTAGTCATTGATCGTCTTTCCAAAGTGGCACACTTCCTACCTGTTCGAGAGAGTATCACTGCTAGTCAGCTCGCTGACTTATATATTTCTCGAATAGTGTCACTTCATGGTGTTCCACTAGAGATCAATTCAGACCGTGGTAGTCTTTTCACTTCTCATTTCTGGGAGAGTTTCCAAACTTCCATGGGCGCCCATCTTTCCTTCAGTACTGCTTTCCACCCTCAATCACTACTAGAAAAAGGGCTATAGATGGGATTGACAGTAATGGCGCACCTGACAAGGGGTGCGCCATTAGTATATACTAATGGAGCACCACCATCTAGTACGCCATTAGAGTTGAAACTACTAATGGCGCACCTGGCCCAGGGTGCGCCATTAGTATCAATTTTTTTTTGGAACTAGTGCGCCTGTCCAAACATTCTAATGGCGCATCCAGACAAAGTGCGCCATTACTAGTTGTAACTAGTAATGGCGCACCTGTCGGAAAGTGCGCCACTAATGTTGTTTTTTTAATTATATTTTTTCCCTTTTTTGCAAAACTACTAATGGCGCACTGTCGCACCGTGCGCCATTACTAGTTCAAACTAGTAATGGCGCACTGGGGGACAGTGCGCCATTAGTAATTTTTTTTTACCCGGCCATTAGTAATGGCGCACGAGGGGTGGTGCGCCATTAGTATTGTGTCCGGCCCCATCCATATTCCCTCCCCGGCCGGCCCCTCCCTGTCCCCTCTCTCTCCCTCGCCCTCGCCCTCGATCCCCTTCCCCTCTCCTCTCCCGACGCCGCTGCCCGCCGCCTCGACGCTGCCCTGCCGCCCCGACGCCGCCTCAACGCCGCCCCGCCGCCCCGACACCGCCTCGACCCCGCCCCGACGCCGCTGCCCCGCCACCTCGATGCTGCCCCGCCGCCTCGACGTGACCCCGCCGCCCGGACGCCGCCCCGTCCACACCACCGTCGTCGGAGCACCACCACCACCCGGACCTCGTCCTCGACATCCTCCCCGCGCCCCACTCCCCGGCCCCCGTGAGCTCCCCCTCCTCCTCTCCCCCTCTCCCCCTCTCCCCCTCTCCCCGGCCCCCGTGAGCTCCCCCTCCTCCTCTCCTACTATTGGTCTCCTATAAAATTATGAATCATGCAATATACCTTGTTACTAAGTGCATAATCAAGTGCCCTTTAGTTATTTACTATTTCAGAATGTCTTAAGCTGACATCTACTCTCAGCATATGACTCTAGCAACTACTTGTTGTACCTATTTTGTTTCATGCAGTACTGAATTTGTATGCCTATGCTTGATAATTTTGTTTCATATAGCTTTCTAGCTCCTTAGGGGGGTTGTTCCTCTTTACAGGTGTGTTAAACAGGGCTTTGTGTGGTCATATGGAGTTTATTAGGTAGAGAAAGTACCTTGTGATTTTTCTAATTTTGGACATATATCAAGTCTCACCAAGACATCTTCATTACAACACTCAGCTTATCCAAGACATCTTCATTACATTCTAGACACGATAAAGGCCTACTTTGTATAGAAACAGAGTCAGAATTTGAAAAGGAAAACCCTTAAGCCAAACATACAACAAGCAATGACAATATAAGTGGAGACACTAATTTTCTCTGACTTGTGGAGGCTCTAATCCTCAGGGATCATGGCTAAAATAATTTTCCATGCCTGATTAGTGATTATCTTAATTAGTTTGTAAACTATAGAGGTGGTTAGGCTCTGGTTAAAAATAAAAACAATAACAGAAGTTTTGTATTTTCTAAGTAAAAAATCCCAGTCAAGGACAAACTGTAGAGGTGGTTAGGCTCTGCATTAGTTGTTTTGTGCTTCAAGTGTCCCAGTCAAGGACAAACTGAGTGGTTGCAAAATAATATTATGTGGTCAATGTGGATTTACTATTTTCTGGTGATAGTTCTGAACTGGTAAATAAGTTAACATGCGTAAGTGAGACTTGGCATTTTAAAGCTTAGGGTCTTCAACTTCAACCATGAATTGCTATGATAATGTTATTTTGCCTTCTTAACAGAATGGTGTCATAATCAGAACAAAGCTGCTGCAAATGCATACCTTTTTTTACAAGTGCATCTGCACCTTCTGATCCATTTAGAGATATCATAAATATATTTCCAAGGTTTTTTTCATTTCACTATAGAGTCTTTGCTTCTGGACTCAATGCACATTCATCAGTCATAAGAGATAAATACTAGTAAGTCAAGGGCACCAGAATTTGATAATGCCTCTTTTGAGAAGTATGTCTATTGATTCAAAATTGATGATCATCTTGGTCTATGTCGGTGAGCTTGTGTTATGCACTTCTGCGTTTGACAAGTAATGACTTGCAAAGATGATGATCATCTTGCTAGTTTGCTGAGTTTTGTCTCCGACCATTGTGTCGTGATGAATTTGCAGGTACCCCGAGAGGCCCTTGAGTTTGCCGGAATATCGATTAAGTTCCGTTCCGGCAAATTCGGGTACTCCATGTGTCCTATTTTCAGCAAAGGTCATGCTGAAATTTTCCATGAAATTTAGCATGACTTTGCTAAAAATAGGACATATGGGGTACTTGCGACTAATGCATGGGCCGGGGTATCTTAGTACTTAATTAAGTAGGATCAACTGCCCCTTTATTCTTGCTGCATTACCATAGGTTTTAGGGTGCCTCGGTGTCGATAAGAACCTAAATGATGAAAGCTTAGGCTTTTAGGGTGCCTCGGCGTCGACAAACCCTAAATGATAAAACCTTGGCTTTTAGGGTGCCTCGGTGTCGATAAGAACCTAAATGATGAAAGATTAGGCTTTTAGGGTGCCTCGGCATCGACAAACCCTAAATGATAAAAGCTTAGCTTTTAGGATGCCTCAGTGTCGACAAACCCTAAATGATGTAGTTTTGAATTATGAACGTAGGATATGTCATCATCGGACGACGAAAGTCTCCCGGCGGAGTGCGACTGGTGCCACGACGATCGAGGTCTGTGCGACATGCCTCACCTGGATGATGATCGGCGCTTCAGCATTAAGCTCGAGGAGACCTTCGAAGTTGAAATGGTACACAACGACGACAAGTGTTATTTTCATAATTAAGCATGACTTCAACTATTTCAATGTGTAATTTTCATCTTTTACAATTCGAGTATAGCTTATCCCGTGCCATGCAAGACGCTATGTCTTGGAGAGGATGGATTTTGAAGACCATGAAATTTTTGAAACAAAGAAAATTCACCTAAGGACTCATCACGATGTGGACTTTGAAGTAAATCTATATAATTCTGAGAGCGTAACCCATTTTGGTTGCAAAAATTGGGAAGCATTTTGCAAGATGTATGGTTTTGATGAGGGTATGCTTATCACAATGGATCTTGGTAATCCTGACATCAACCAAGACAATATGGACATTTGGGTCCTTGTTGATACGCCTCCAGTTCTACCGCTATGTGAGTTTCTCAAACATAGTTATTAGCTAATTTATATTGTTTATTTCAAAATAGTTGACAACTTATTTCCATTGACAGCTTATTTTTATTGTTCAAAGAATGTGCGGGAGATGGTAGGCAAAACCCACTACATCGATGGCTCCGAATTAACAACTTACAAGGAGAAAAATCATCTGGTCGGATTTTGTACTGACATTGAAAATTACATTATCCACAAACAAATTCCTCAACATTATGGTAAATACGTGCCACTAGTGCATGTGTTCAACTACGGTAACTACCATGGAGATACCCTGGTAAGATTTTTACTATTACGACATCCGTGCATCTTTTGCATACTTCTAAAACTAGTACATCATTGCTAACTATGAAGTTATTACTATGTTTTTCAACAGATAATCCCGGAGAATTGTGTGCCTCATATGATGTATCTGAAAGGTAGTGTTAATGTTTTGAACATACAGCCAGGTCATCCTACGAATCTCAACTGTCCATACCAGATTTCTTAAAGAAGTGGAGACACGAAAATCAAAGGATGGAAAAATGTATGGACAGTCGTAAGGACATTCTTGGAAGCAAAAGGAAGCGAAGCGCAAGAATTGGAGACAGGATGTTCTCCATTCTCCATAATGGAGAGTCAGGGTCTATATTGTTTTATGCTATTTTAGCTTAAATAGGGTATTTAGGTCCTGCCTAATACTGATGATCATGTGCTGATGAATAATTAAGTAGGGTTGGTTCGAAGACTATCAAGACTATCAAGTTGTATGATGATGATTAGTAGGACTTGTTAGGATTAGTATTGCTTCCGACAAACTCGATACTCGCGGTCTTGAGACTTGTAATGTTTTATCTTTGTTCGGTCTTTTCAATTCAGAGACTAATATGATGAATTGTATTCGGAGACTAATATGATGAATTGTATTCAGAGACTAATCTTTTATTGTATTCGATGAATCTGTTGTTGATGTGTGCTGTCTATATTTTGTTCAATTATACATTTTGTAACCTGTGCAAAAAACAGAAAATAAAAAAAAAATAAAAAAACCTAATATTCATACTAATGGCGCATCACATCACAGTGCGCCATTAGTATGCCGAAGTTACTAATGGCGCATACTGCTGTTGTGCGCCATTATTATGCCAAAGCACCTGGGTATACATGGCCCCCTGGGAGGCATACTAATGGCGCACCGTGGACTATACTAATGGCGCACCGCGTGGTGCGCCATTAGTATACCAGATACTAATGGCGCACTAGTGGTGCCCCATTAGTAAAATATACTAATGGCGTGCTACTAGTGGCGCACCACTAATGCGCCATTAATGGCCAAATTAGGTGCGCCATTAGTAGGACTTTTCCTAGTAGTGAATCAAGTGGTCAGGTGGAAAGGTTCAACCAGATTCTTGAAGACATGCTTAGAGCTTGCGTTATCTCATTCGGTATGGATTGGGAGAAGTGTCTTCCCTTCGCCGAGTTTGCTTATAACAACAGCTACCAATCCAGCCTCGAGAAAGCTCCTTTTGAGGTTCTGTATGGACGAAGATGTCGAACACCTTTGAACTGGTCAGAAACCGGTGAAAGACAATTCTTTGGACCGGATATGATCCAGGAGGCAGAAGAGCAAGTTTGCATCATTCGTGAGAATTTGAAAACAGCCCAATCTCGTCAAAAGAGCCAGTATGACCGTCGTCATAAGGAAGTGGCTTATGAAATTGGCGACAAAGCTTACCTTCGGGTTACCCCTTTGAAGGGTACCCATCGATTCGGTATCAAGGGCAAGTTGGCTCCTCGTTACATTGGTCCCTTTCTCATTCTCGCTAAACGAGGAGAGGTTGCCTACCAGTTGGAACTACCACCACATCTTTCTCGAGTTCATGATGTCTTCCACGTCTCTCAACTCAGGTGTTGCTTCTCGGATCCCATCCGCGGAGTGGACCACGAAACGCTTGATCTCCAAGATAACCTCACATATCGAGAGTACCCTATTCACATCCTTGATCAAGAAGAGCGTGTCACTCGACATCATAACATCAAGTTCCTCAAGGTTCAGTGGTCTCATCACTCCGAGAGAGAAGCTACCTGGGAGCGTGAAGATCGTCTTCGACTGGCGTACCCCGCTTTCTTTCCGCCAACCCCTGAATCTCGGGACGAGATTTCTTCGAGTGGGGGCAAGTTGTCACATCCCTAGTTCTGGTATGACCTAGAGTAGCTAGTCATGAGTGCATCATGTTTTATTTCAGTTAAACTTGAAATAGGGGATAATAAACCCTAGCAGCAAATGAAATTCAACCAGGTTCAAACTTGAATCTTTTCAAAGACCGCAAAATGCCCTTTGAAAATGTTCATGATTTATGATAAAGGTGAAAACCCCTGCCAAAAAATGATGAGCATATTTCTTGGCCATTTATGGATTTTTGATTTAATTCTTATTGTATTTGAGTTGGAGCAAATATATGTTATAAATATATTTAATGCTTCAATAATTCTGTTATTTTGTGAGGGGCTTTAGAATATTTATTCCAGTCCCTGCAAAAATTATCAGAAGAAACAAAAATGATTTAGTGCTTGAACTAAATCAAAACAAATAGAAAACAGTAACTTAAAACAAAAACAGAAAACTTACTTGGTGCCTCAGCCGGCCCAGTGGTGCGGCCCACTGGCACAACCGCCAGCCGTCGTCCTCCTGGCGACGACAGAAGGACAGGGGCATGCGCCCGGTGCACGCGGCCACGCAGCCGGCCGTGGCCACGTCTCCCCCGCCACCTCCTGCTTCTCCCCCTCATCACCTGGATGCCCCGCGCAACGCCACGCACCGCCCCGCACCTCTCTCTCTCCCGTGCCCATTCCTCTCCTCTCCCTCGCTCTCTCTCATCGCGCCCAATGCTGCCGTCACCGCCGTTCGCCATAGCCGCAGCCACCGCCTCCCCCTCGCCTCTCTGACAAGCCC
This sequence comes from Triticum monococcum, assembly GCA_034509565.1. Taxonomy (NCBI): domain Eukaryota; kingdom Viridiplantae; phylum Streptophyta; class Magnoliopsida; order Poales; family Poaceae; genus Triticum; species Triticum monococcum. The sequence goes on from CM067845.1 coordinate 205,020,109, forward strand.
GAGAGCTTCGCCGCATCTCCCTCTTCCTCTCCGTCAAACCACAAGACGCCGGACGCCCTGTGGAGCCGCCGTCGCCATCGTCTTACTCCACGGACGCCGCCGACCGCCGACTCCGATTCACCGTCTTCAGCGCCTCCCCGAGCCCACTGGCCTACTCAGCAACTCCGCCGTGAGCTCTACTTCGTTTCCCCCTCCTCCCCGTGCTCGTTTGCCCCGCCCAGCTAGTTCAACCACCGCGCCCGCGAGCTCCTCGCCGCCGGCCATGGCGCCACCATGGCCAGGGGCCGAGCCAGCCACACCCGCGCGCGTCACCGTGCTCCTGGTGACGCCAGGAACCCGTAGAGCCTCTCCGCTCGCCTCCCATGCACCGCAGCCCTCACCCGCACTTGGCCGTGCTCCGGCCGCCGCCGCGAGCTTCGCTCCGGCGAGCTCCGACCACCCCACGGTCTCCCGCGTGTTCCACTGGATGCGCGTGAGCCTGGGCTTCGTGTAGGTGGTCTTCGCCGCCCGAATGGTCGCTGGAGCGACGAATCCGAGCCCCTCCGCCGCGTTCGGCCTCGCCGGCCGCTAAACACCGGCGACCACTAACCTTTGACCGGCGTGGGTTGACCCCCACAGCCCAGTTGACCTCCCCCTCTCTCTCATTAACTTGCGGGCCCTGCCCGACTAATTACTATAGTTAGCGTTAATTAACTAACTAGGTTAGCTACCACAGTCACTGACTTGTGGGCCCTGCCCAGTTAGTTAGGACTAACTAATTTAGTTAGTTGACTGGGTCACTGACCAGTGGGACCCACTGGCCAGGTTTGACCTGGTCAGCTCCGTTGACTGCTGACGCAGTGCTGACCTCAGGCTGACGCAATAAATGATTTATGGAATTATAATAAATCAGGAAATTCCAGAAAATGTTCAAAACTTCAAAAATTCATAGAAATTCAACTGTAGCTCAGATTAAAATAATTTATATATGAAAAATGATCCGAAAAATTCAATCTATCCATATGTACCATTTTCATGCATGACAAACCAACCTATACATACTGTATATATGAAAACACACTTATGGCATATTTAAGGGCTTATTTTGGAGTTGCATTTGAACCTTTGGTTCAAATGGACTTCAACCAAATAAATGCTAGATGCATCACCTCAAACAACATCACATATTCATGCCATCTTCGTGCATCATATTGTTGCATATGATTGTGTATTGATTGCCGACACCGTTCCTTCTCGATAGGTCCTGCTCCGGAGACCGATCCAGAGTACCTGTCAGAGGAGCAGTGCCTCCCTTGTTGATCTACCAGGAAAGCAACCCCCCTTGTTCATTCCGATAATATCCTACTCTCTCGCTCCTGCTCTCATTTATTGCATTAGAGCAACAACGATTCAACTGCTACTTTATGTTGCGGTTGTTGAACCCATTCCTCTGCATGACCTGTCATTGCCACAGTAAATAGTTAAAACCCACTAGCATGTGTAGGAATTGATTGAGCCATGTTGTGCTTCTACCATGCCATGCCTGCTATTGCTTAGAGTTGTGTCAGGTCTGATTCATCGGGGATGAATTGGAATGTTATGATATGTTCTGGTAATGAGAGTTAAGCATGTGAACACGATTTGGTAAAGGTAGCGGTGAGAGGCCATGTAGGACTACATGGTGGGTTGTCTCATTGGGACCGTCCTTCAGAATTGAGTTTTGTGTAAGTTGTCCAATGACTAGCTAGTACCACACATTGAGCTCCGGGTGCTCCAAGCTCTCTCGACTTATTAACCGCCTTGATCTCTGTCCAGGAGTTGCAAATAGTTTCTTGTGTTTGTAGGTAGTGCTATTTTTCTACCGAGTGGCACCCGATAGGGTGGACTTGGGACAGACTAGGCACATGTGGCCCGGTGTACCGAGTGGCACCCGGATGGTGGGCTCGGGAACCCTGTACACATTGTTTGGGGCCGTGAGCGAAACCTCGGCCGGATCTCGTTGCGGATGGAACCCGAATAGGCGATAAACCTGGACTAGAGTCTTGCGTGGTTAGTCAGGTCGTGGCCGACACCCTCGCCAGGCTTCCGTTTGAAGGTTACCGAGATACATGACGTGTACATGGTGATAAGTGGTGAGAGCGTGTGTGAAGAAGTACACCCCTGCAGGGTTATCATGATCTATTCGAATAGCCGTGTCCTCGGTTATGGACTTCTTGGATGCTTATGTGGTACATAGACAACTTAAAGTGGATACTCTAAAATGCTCAAGATAAGTGTGAGTGCTATGGATGGCCTCCTCGTAGAAAGACGGGGATGAATCCATAGTAGTGTATCGATGTGGTGATTAGTGGACTCGTGTGCGCTGCCTCACCTCATAGAAGTTTCTCACAGTCATAGAACAGGATAGCCACTGAGTCAAAGCTGGCTTGCTGCAACAAAACCCCACATTACATTCTTGATACAAATGCATATATGATACGATCTGATGTAAGTCTTGCTGAGTACCTTTGTACTCATGTTTGCTTTATTTATGTTTTGCAGACGAGACATCAGTCTCACTAGTAGTACCACTTGGACTTCGACGAGTAGCTTGTTACCTCAGCTACGATCTTGTACCTTGGAGGGACTTGTAGATAGTCAGGCTTCTCGGCCTTTTTCTTTTGTAGTTGTCTGTACTCAGACATGTAATGCTTCCGCTTGTTGCTTGTATGCTCTGAATGATGGGTCATGTGACCCTTGCTTGTATTTAATGCTATGTGGCTCTTTTGGGCCTTTATCTATATGAGTTTGTGTTATGTTGTGATGCCATGTTGTACATCACATACTTGCATGTTATGTCTACATGTAACGTGTATTGCTATGTGTGGGATCCGACAATCTGGTTGTTTATCCTTGGCAGCCTTTCTTATGGGGAAATGTAGTCTAGTGCTTCCTTGAGCCATAGTAGTCCGCTACAACCCGGTTCACCGGAGTCCTGCTAGGCCAGCACTACTGCTCAGGACACTTGACTGGCCGGCATGTGTTCCACTTCGTTCCTGTGTCTGTCCCTTCGGGGAAATGTCACACGGTGACATCCGGAGTCCTGTTAGCCCAGTGCTACAGCCCGGATTCACACGTTGATGACCGACATGCTCGATGTGATTCATGTATGCCTGTCCTCATGAGTTAGTCCCGCTTTGGGTTCACGACTCGCCATATCGTCCGGGTTCTCTGTCATATGGATGCTAGCAACACTATCATATACGTGAGCCAAAAGGCGCAAACGGTCCCGGGCCATGGTAAGGCGACACCCGTGGGGATACCGTGTGTGAGGCCGCAAAGTGATATGAGGTGTTACATGCTAGATCGGTGTGACTTAGAATCGGGGTCCCGACATCATATTTAAAAAAACAAAAGAGGTCGAGTTCATACCATCTTTTCTCATCCCAGCCAGTCCATTGTATATCATCATAATTGCCTTTCACTTTCTCGACCGAACGATGTGAATAATAATAGTGCATGTGCATTGGACTAAGCTGGAATCTGCAGGCATTCAATAAACAGGAGAAGACAAGGCAATATCGGCTCTTTTGTCAGATCAACAATAATGCATATAAGAGCCACTTCAAAAATTTAATTATGGTCTTCTCCTATCGACCCCCAAAGAAAAGAAAAGAAAATAAACTATTTACATGGGAAAACTCCAAACAAGCAAAAGAAGAACAAGAAATATTTTTGGGTTTTCTTTTTAATTACTACTACAAGCATGGAAAGTAAATTGACTAAAAGCTACAACTAAATTTTTTGTTTTTTCTTAAGGTTTATTAAACACACAAGAAGAAATCATAAAAAGGAAAGTAAACTAGCATGGATGATACAATGAAAAAGTATGAGCACCGACATCTAGCAATGAGTGTGTGAACATAAATGTAATGTCAGTGGGAAATACGTACTCCCCCAAGCTTAGGCTTTTGCCCTAAGTTGGTCTATGGCCATGGCTGGCCTGGCGGATATCCATAATAGTAGTTGGGGTTGTACTACGAGGAAGAAGAGGAAGACTCAGCTTGCCACTGGCTGAAAATCATCTCCGAATCCCACTGATAATTAGACTGTCGTGGAGGATCAACTTGTGGTTCTGGCTCTGGCTCCTCAGCTGGTGCAGGGTTCTGGTAGGAGTGAATAGCCTTCAACGGAACAAGATACGTGCCTACAGACAAATCAAATAAAGAAGGAGCAGCCAGGGTCTCGGGATGATGTTTGTTAAAGAACAATTAATATTAAACTCTCCTTCCCTATTCTTAACAATAAAATCATGTGCCACCATACTTTTATAATCTAAATAAACATGAGGTAGCACTTTTTCTTCCTTCTCAGAATGCCTAATAGGTATGTTAAAATGTGCAGCTAGGCGTGAGCCATAGATGCCTCCAAAGATGGGGCCCTTGGTAAGGTTCAGACTTAACCGTTTAGCAATAATGCCGCCCATACTAAAAGTGTTATCACCGTATAAACCTTGGAGAAAAATAATAATATCAGGGATACTAAGGTTTCCATAGTTTCCGTGACCAATTAAGCAACGACTAGCAAATAATGCAATGTAGTGTAAAACAGGAAAATGTATGCTAGTGATTCGTGCATCGGAAACCTTCCTTGTTTCCCCTACAGTGATAGTATCAATAAACCCCTCCACATCATCACGATGTGGTTCTTCTATCTTGCCCTCAATAGGGACTAAACAAATCCGACAAAAATCATAAAGCGACATCTCCTTATGCTCATCATATAAATGAAACTCCACATAGGTGGTGAGTTCCTAGAATGAAAATGAAAGTTTTGCACAAAGGTATTTGTGAGTAAGAGATACTAATCGCATTGGTCGTGGAGGAAAGTGGTGAGGCCTGCATTATGAACCAATTCATGAAAATCTTCATAAATCCTGGCTGCTCTCAAGAAATCCTCGGAAGGCCATTCACACGCCCGAACCTACGCGGTGCGAGGCAGATTATACTTAGGCTTTGGTGCCTTTTCCTTCGAGCTTTGACTCGATGAGCCCCTGAAAAGTCTCCTCATCATTTTCTGAAAAATTCTGAAATTTTTAGTAACTTCAAAATGAAAGTAAACCAAACTCAATAATATTGATAGCAACTACTCCTACAAGTGCCTAGGGCCTATATCATGCATCAAAACTACTTTTAACCATATAAATTTGACATGCAAGCTCAAGAACAGGGTCACCTAAGCAACACAAATTTGCAATGAATAAAGCACTAGAACAAAAACTAATTGGACCAATGGAGGAGTCACATACCAAGGAACAATCTCCCCAAGCAGTTTTGTGAGAGCTGCTTTGAGCAAGGAGATCGAAAATGGCAGCAAGATGAGCTAGAACTCGTGCTTGAGCTAGATATTCATGTTTGTGGGAGGAAGATGAAGTGTGTGGGTGCAGGAATATGTGGAGGAGGGCCACCGTGGGCCCACGAGGCAGGGGGGGGACGCCCACCACCTATCGTGGATCTAAGACTGACAGTAGAATGGGGGTAGGTATGAGGAGGCAAGATCCTATCTATGGAGTAGTTGTACACACGAGTTTTATGAGTTCAGGCCCTTCTCTGAGGAAGTAACAACCCTATGTCTCGGTGCCCTGAGGCAGTCGACTGGATTATACGTGTGTGTGTGTGTGTTTACAAAAGTGCGAACCCCTGCCCCAGAGGAGGGGGTGGCTTATATAGAGTGCGCCAGGACCCCAGCTCCCCTCCGTTACACAGGGTTCAATGTTCATAAAGGTGGGGCGTTACTGGTAACGTCTACAATAAAGTGTTATAAATGCCCATAATGCTATGGTTTAAGTCGTGACCGTTGCATAGTAGAGGGATTCTCGTCTTCTGGTGGTCGAGTGTCTTCAAGGTGGTCGAGTGTCTTCAAGGAAGTCGAGTGAGCACATCTTCATGGTCGAGTGGATGATATTTTCTCTTCGACTGCTTCTGATTCTTTGTAAATATGTCCTCGGGGAGGGTATGCTGGACAGGTCCATGACCCTGCCCTAGGTACATAGCTTCATCATTAGCCCCCGAATGGATCAGGGTTCGAATGAGGAAGGGGTTGAGAACACTTCCGACCCACTCTTTGTGCTATGAATATGCCTTGTCCTGAAACAATGAGTTGAGGAGACGACGTCGATTCCTTTCTCAGTCGCCTTGGTCCATTCTTGGTTGTTGTCGAGTGAACTTTCATGGTTGAATTCTGAATGATGATGTACAGGGTGTTTGTCCTCAGTCTGACAGGTTGTTCCGCTCTCCACGGATCTCGCGGGATTCGAATTTTGGGAAGTGCGCCAGATGGGAGGAAACGAGGTCATTGGGATGGATTAGGTAAGTCTCCTCGATCCCCGCGCCACCTTTTTCGCCACGTACTGCGTGCGCGACTGTTGCGGGATTTGTTTAGATCGCTTGGGTCCACTAGTCAGCCACTCGGCGGAAGGTCTTATAAAAGGTCTCGGGCCAGACCTCTGCTCCACACGCCACCATTCTCTCTTCTCTTTCTCCCGATTTCTCCGCCACTCTCGCTTCTGCCTCGTCGCCGGACCTCTGCTCGAGCTCGATCTTCCACCACAGGGAAGGATAAGACGGCGGTGTTGTAACACGCAAAGAAGGCGACCGCGAAAGTGAAGGACAAGCGGACTAGCCGGGGCGGATCCTCGTCAAGGTCCGGCCTGCCGGCGGGCTGGATCCAGGGCGACTAGATCCGCTCGACAATCACGCAGGACAACCTCAACGACCTGGTGAAGGGGGGATTGATCCCCCACAAGTCGGCTCGGCTCCCGAGGGACGAAACTGAGTCGCAGCCTAGAGAGGGTGAGTGTGTCCTCCTAGCAACCCACGTAGATCGTGGATTCTCGCTGCCTCCCCACCCTTTCTTCTGGGGTTTTTTGAACTTCTTTGGGGCTCAGCTACACCATTTCACTCCAAACACCATAGTCTATCTAGCCGCTTTCATGTACATGTGCGAAAACTTCTTGGGCTATCGGCCGCACTGGGGGCTTTCTCAAACACATCTTCACTTTCCGTTCCCAGTCGGTCAAAAAGGCCAAGTCGAGTGACTGGAGAATCCTGCTCCCCTGAAGGTAGTTCTAGAAGAGAAGGCGCAAGTCAAGGAGCTGGTCGAATGGGTCGTCCAGCTAGTCCGCGACGAAGTGACCGGGACGGATCTGCTGGAGGTCTTTCTCGGTCGACGCATCCAACCTCTTCAAGCGCACGAGCATCCGATGTGGATGTACTCTGGGCTCGAAGATACCACTCGGATCCACCCGGAGGAGGTCAGCAAGGATATCTTGGGGAACTGGTTGAGGGGAATAACTGGCAACAAAGACATCCCTCGGGGATCCAGGAGGGTGATTCCATTCGACAACTCGCGCCAGCCGGAGCAGGTATATTTCTGTTTTATCAAGTATCTTTCCGATTCACCACGTGATGTCCCGTTTGTGGTCGACTGAATGTCTTTTGATTGTTATCCTTTCAAGCCCTCATTGAAATGTACTCGATGCCCAACGGAGTGCAGGACCTCGGCGCTGAAGAAGAAGGGAGCGGGGGAGAGAGCAGCGAGGAGCATTCGGAAGCCGAGGAGGACGAGGAGAGCGATGAATCGACCGATGAGGAAGAAGTCGACTCGCCTCCTCGCAGGGGGAGGAGGTCCAAGCACACTCATGAACCGGCACGCGCTCCAGACTTGGTGGCAGCGCCGATCAGGCAATCCTCAAAGCGCCCCAGGACGTCTTCCCCGACGCTGACTGAGAAGCCTCCAAAGCAATCCAAGGTCGCGCCGCTTCAAGCGCCGAAAGTGCCGAAAGCCATCTCTTCTAAACCACCAAAAGCTTTGCCTCAGATCAAAGTGACTGTTCCTACTATCTCCGGGTAACCATCTGACTTGTCCTTTATGTGGATTCAATTAACTGGGTGTAACCGATTGAATGCGGGCCTTTGCAGTGCTGCTATGTCAGGGACCTCTTCATACCAGTACCGGGACGAGGAAATGGAGGATGCGGTGACCTCTAACCTAGGTATGAACTCTTGCGATTTCGATACTTGATCCTTTTAGGGTCGAGTGGTTCACTTGGGGTCGCATGTTCTGTCTTGCAGCTCCACCCAACATCATTGACCTTCCGGACGACGACGAAGATGTGGCTCCTAAGCCTAGGAAGAGCAAGAA